>ML685784.1:14327750-14391043 GCA_007922175.1 Pelusios castaneus | reverse complement strand
AACACAAATACATTTCCTAGAACAAGTGGAATACGATTCCATATCCAATGCAAGCCAAGAATCCCCCTTCCTCCCCTGCCCCAACACACACACACACACACACACACACACACACACACACACACACACACACACACACATATATTCTTCTTATCTTACCGTGCTTTTTTCTTTTGATGCTCTCGGCGCTGGATCATTTTTAGAATGGCCTCTTCTTCATAGTTATGGCCACAGACTTTATTTCGAACTGGCTTCTGCATTTCCACCTGCAATCGAGAAAACTGTACTTAACAAAATGAACAATGACCTTGAATACATTCTCAGATGTACCATGGGACATTGCTAACAGCCCCAGTTAGAGCTGGCTGGACAATGAAAAGACACTTTATGAAAGAAGAAAATCCCATTTTAAAAAAAGAATTTCATTCCAAGGCAGGATAAAAAGTCAAATAAACAAAAATGAAAGCAACCCCCTCTTCCCCTCCCCCCCCCAATATTTTTGGTGAGAAGGGATTTCCAAAAATAATCTGCTGGGGGGGAAGCGGATTATTTTGAATTGTTAGCCACCTGACTGAAGATGAAAATGAAATTGGCAAGGACATTATGTCATTTTGTGAAAAGAGCATTTTTCTTAGAGCAAACCATTCTGACACAAAATTCCCAGCTAGCTCAAGCCCTAAATGTATAGATGCCATTTGTGTGCATCACCCTGGCTTCTCTTTCTAGCTATTTTAACATACTTTTTCGTAACCAAGTTTAACTTTCATAGTCACCCAGGGCTCTATATGTTAAGAAGTATACATATGATCATGTGGAAGGAAGTGCTGGCCTCTGGCAACAGAATATAATTAAACTCCAAGCTGGGTCAGACATGCGAATCCCTTGCTTAAAGCACCAGGAAATCCCTGTGATACTCCACATGCTGTACTACTCCAAATACAGGATCAGGCCCCACGTAGTAAACGTCATTACTCCTGCGAGATTCGATTGCAGCAAAGTGACCCAACTATGAACATATTAACAACTGCCACGGTCTGATTTCTAAAAATCAATACACATATGTAGCTAACAACTATGTTATATTGGTAAGAATATGAATAGGATTAAAATGGCTACAAAGATACAGTGAAGTAATTAAAGATAAATATTTCCCATCTGTTACAATACTAGAGACAGAATACCTGTGTGATAGGACAAATAAAGTTCATCTGACTTTGAGTCACTTGTATATCTTCGTCTATTTGTTCAATGGCCTCATTAGCATCAGTATCTGACTGGAAACCAACTACAATGAGAAAAGACAAATGATTGATTTTTATCCAGCATTTAATATCCAATCACCATTAAAAAAAATCAGCATGGGTCAGTTACAGGGGTAACTACAGTTTTTCCCTAAATAGGAAATAACTGTAATAATTGTGCAGTATCTGTTAACAAATGTTGATTTTTAAGTGGTGACCATTGTAGACATGATTTTTATATCATATTAAGAAAGGGAAATGGAAGCCTGATTCAACAAAATCCTAAACGGTGGTGGGATTTGTTAATTCTATTAAAAAAAAATTCTGCATTAACCATAGCAGAGAGACAAATTCTGTTCTTGCTCCCAAAGTAAATCCAGAATAACACCACTAACTTCAGTGGAAATTATGTGGGCTTTCACTGGTATAAATGAAAATCAAAGATTGTCTAGGCTTTTTCATTAGCTAAGCAATCCCTACAAACTCTAAAAAACAATCATTTTATTTAACCCAGTTATCAGTGGCAGAAGTTCACATACCTTAGCAGAGGTTAACAGCCCATTTTCTTTAAGTGACATGTACTTTAAGAGCTCAGTCTGAACAGTTACCATATGTACCTGCACATAAGTTGACTTGTGTCTAGGCAGGTCTTTATTATTTGCCATGTATATAATGATTAAAAATCAAAGACCCACATATAAGGTAAGTAGATTTTATTTTAAAAATAATACTCTAAAAATAACTTCTTTGCCTCCTCTCTCCTCTGGCATGGTGGTGCAACTCCAGCACCCTGTTTGCAACTCTTGCAATTCTTCAGTCATTCAGGGGCTTTAGTAACTCTGTCACCTTCACAGCATGCACCTCTGGTGTCCCTACTTTGCCAGGTGATACCGAAGGACATCTGTTCTCAGCAGCATCCACCCCACATAGCCCTCGAGCTGCCATCCAAACCCTGACCCATAGGCATACAACGGGTACCGAACTCCTGCTGTTGTAGTGCAGTGAAAGATGCCACTACCACTAGCCGCTACTGATTGCTTTTTGTTTTTACATCTTTCCTTCTTCCTTGCCCAAATCTCCCACCTCCCTCCCGCTTCTAACTGCCAACCCACAAAGAAGTGTCAAAATGGGTGTGGGATGAACATGCATTCAGACGTAACCATGGCATGCCTATTTTTGGAAAACATCTTTGTTAATAAGGCCTCACTCACTCTAATCCTGGTGAATCAGCAAATAACAAGACTGAGAAGTACCAACAGTACAGATGGGGGAGCTTTATTTGAGAACTAGGCCCTTCAGTAGAATTCAATAGAACCATTGGCAAGTCTGAAGAAAAAGACTGAAAGAGACACATTGACTGTCTGTAAATACAGAAACCGATACTATAAAGAAAGTAAGGACTGACCGTCTGCATCAGTCATCACTTTTCAGGCCTTTTTTAATGCTTGTCTTGGAGATGTACACATGTAATGTTCGGTGATGATAAATACACTGTATTTCAATGGAAATTTCTTGTGAAAACCAGTAGAAAACCCCCAAGGTTTTCATCATACAAAACAACAGGTAAATTACAAGTCAGATTTCAAAGCATTCAGGCGATTTCAGGAGTATCCAGAGTCTCAGTAACCACAGGCAGCAATATGGGACGCTTTATCTGAAAACTATATGAATTATTTTCTTATCAGCTTTGCCAATAAAGCACAATGGGCACAAATTTTCCATAAATTCACAAATTCTTCAAATTTTGGCACTTGGCAGCTTTTGTTATTCCTGCTGAAAACAAAGAGATTTTTACTTTTATAGGCTGCATTTTGTTCATTTCAGGAGTCTGGCACATATCCCTGTGCTTTCTGTCTGACTGAATGTGGCAGTTCTGCAGATGAGCTAAATGATTAAAATGGTCTTCTGTTACCAATACCGGTGTTGTCTGGATACCAAAGCCGGTGGGTAAGACTCTAAAAATGTCTAGAAAATATAGATGTATTTTAAACACAACAGTTCTTTTAAATGTGCCACACATACAAGACATTGGCCAAAATCTTCAAATCTAGATGTTTAAAGATAGGCACTTAAGTAAAAGTGATTGATATGTAAGGGCACAGCGTACCCTCAACGGCTAGTGATTTCATCGAGATCTGTGGGTGCTCATCACTTTTGAAAGCCAGGCTGCTTGTACTTAGGCACATAAATATAAATTTAGAAGCTAAATTAAGGTATCCAGGTTTGAAAATGCTAGCCTATGTTTGAATGCTGTGATTGGAACTGCAGCTCTTCACAGACTCACAAGTGCTTTTAATCTGGCTCCTACTTTATTGCAATACAAATAATGATAATAAAGAACTATAGATAATAGTTTCTGGGTTATATCTCCCCCCATGCAATTAATATTTTAACAGACATTATAAGAATGGTGGTAAGTAAATAGCACCTAAAAATACAATAGAAATCTAGCGTACTTTGGATAAACCACCCTCAGATTTGTTGTTACTGCTTGATGCTTTGGGTTATGGAAGGGGAGAGGGAAAGTAGCTTTTTCCAATTACAGTACACCCAGTAAAACTACAAAGAATATGCACATGGGTCTCTGTGGTTTTAGTCACACACAGACTTTGAATTAGTCAGAACTGTGCTCCAAGGTAGACGTTCTGAACTGCGGACCCAATCCTGCAAATTCTTACTAATATGAACAGTTTCTTGCGCATCAAGGGACTCCTCGTGTTACTAATGACAATGTGAATAAAGGTTTGCAAGATCAAGGAGTATGCTAGCAAATCTGAATTTTCTATGTGAAGAAAGAATAAAAATGCTGGGCCATGTTATTTCAGTTAACCATCTTACTTTTTTTTTCTTCCCCTGAAATTGGATTTTCCTCATGAATTAGTACCACATGAAGAAACTAGTGATTGGAGTAAGTAGATTCACTTTGGTCTGTGCATACACGGTACCCCAGAGCCAGAGAAATTTCCCTAGCACTACGTGCATAGGGGCAGCATTTGTATCATATGGCCATAACCCAATCTGACTGTGCGTAGGATGCAGTTGTCAGTAGTAATTGAACCCCAAGCATTGTGAAAGCAGGTCAGCTGGTTCACAAAGGGGAGCGATGAGGAGGGAGGAGTAATGACTTGAACAGTGTGCTGGACCAAGGAGTCAGAATCCGGCCTGTGATCTCACCTTTGAGCGAGATGAAGAGTTGCAATGAGGCAGTGCCGCATCAACCCTCTCTCAATTCCTTCTGACTATCTGTGGCTGCATGGTTTCAACCTCACAACTTCTCAACTAATTTAGTTTTTTTTTCTTTTGTTCTATTAGTTTTGTAGCTTCCCCTGGTGATGCCCTCACCAGGGTTTAAACAATCCTGAACAGCAATCACATCACATGGTGCTTGCTCTGTCTCGCTGAGGCCCATGTCAAGGAGCGCTGCGTGATTTTCAGATCATTAAGAAATGGATTCAAGTGGCTTAGGACCGTCAACTGAAGCACCACCTGCTCAAACAAGTCATGAGGCCTGCTTCAGTACCACGGCCTTCATTGGGTCGGCGATCGCTCTCAGGTTCTGACAGCACTGTTGTGTCATGTTCCAGACCAGGCGCCTCTCTGAAGACATGAAGGAGCTGTTCCCTGCCGACTTCACTGAGTCAAACACGAATCAAGACCACTTCAGATCTTCCATCTCCTTCATGAAAAGCACAGACTGACACTGAGTGGGTACCAGCATGCGGGATGGTGTGGGTACATACTAGGGAGGTCAGAAACTCTATACCTTTGGTTCCAGTTCCAGCAAGTCCAGTACTGATGAGGGAGATGCCAATACAAACTGTTTCCATGTTGTCAGCATGACAGGCAGCTACAGACTTCCTTTGCCTAGTGCTCCTGATCTCTCCTTTAGTCCAGGATTTTGCCTGGGCCTCATCAGCTATAGCCCCCTCAGCTGAATGAGCTGGTAAACCCTGTGGTCTGTCAGCACTGCATCCCAATGGTCCTCTTCCACGGATAGTAGAAGTAGGGCCAGTATGGGGATTGGTACTGGGGACCCTTCCTGGCTGCACTGCAGTTAGCACCAGAAATGTTTCTGGGGTGGCTTTCGCTGCCCTGGATGTTGGAAGCATTAGACATTTGGGTATTGCCGTTCACCTTAGAACAGATGTAGCTTCTACCACCAGCTTGTCTGGTACTAATGGTACCACTTCCATGGGCAGTGCTGCTTCCTGCCTTGTTCTGGGCGACAGACAAGTCAGACTGCCTACTTGCTCCCTCCTCCTTTATCTTCAGGATCCTGAGGCTACTCTGCATCTAAGTTGGATGTCATCCTCTCGCTCTCCATCACCCAACTAGTATCGAGGACCACTGATGAACCATAATAGGTACCAGGAATGGTGCCTGTCTTGTGGTCAGGAGAGAGGTCCCTGGCCCAGAGTTTAGAGTCCATCAATGCCTTAACCATGTCAGTGACCTCCATGGGATCTATGGGACACTCACTGGTTGAAGAGGTCCCACTCTTCATCTCGCTCAAAGGTGAGATCACAGGCCGGATTCTGACTCCTTGGTCCAGAATACGGTTCAAGTCATTACTCTTCCCTCCTCTTCGCTCCCCTTTGTGAACCAGCTGACCTGCTTTTACAATGCTTGGGACTCAATTACTACTGACAAGTGCATCCTACGCACAGTCAGAATGGGTTATGCTATCCGGTTCCTCTTCAGGGAGCCCTCTCACAAGATACTGCTTGAAAGCACGTCCGCTCTCTGCTGGCTTTGGAAGCAATGGAAGAAGCTCTGCTGGAACACCAGGCCACAGCTTCTATTCTAGGTACTTCTTGGTACCCAAGTCCAAGGGAAGGGTAGGACCCATCCTCGATCTTCGAGGCCTCAACAACTACATCAGGTACATGAGGCTCCAAAAGATTCACTATCCTCCGCATGTTGTCTCAGAATGATTGGTTTGCTGCTCTGGACCTTCAGCAGCATCTCCATACCTTAGATGGCAGGTGACATCGAACCTTTTATCAGGACAGCACTAAGCCATTTCATGCTTTGCCTTGTTTCTTCATAATATGCAGACCGCAGGCAGGGTCAAAGGTCTCCTTGCAGACAAACTTCAAATGGGTAACATCCTGCATTAAGACGGCACATGAAATAGCCTCAGCTATGCCCCCTCAATGGGTGTGAGCTCATTCCACCAGGGCACAAGGGAAGCAACATCCACAGCATTCCTCAGGGATGTTTCCATATTGGATATCTGCAGGGCTGCTACATGGTCATGGATGCATACATACATAAACCATTACGCCATAACTCCAACTTCCATGGCAGATGCAAGGTTTGGTAGAACGGTCCTGAATTCCTTGTTTAGGTGGACTCCGAGCCTCACCTCCTGGGGAGGGGGAGGGAGAGGGGAAGGAGCATACTGCTTGTGTGCCAGCTAAGTGGAATACCTGGCCATGATTGATTTCTGTAATTGATATACTTCAAGATGTGATGCAGATGGGTATGGGCTTTCAGTGAGAAGGAACTGAGAGACGGGAGGGATGGGGTGGGGCATCGTTGCCATATGTGGTCAGGAGAGGAGGTTTGGTTATGTGGTTTGAGTGCCACCCCTCTCTGAGTACTGTTAGGCAAATTTCTCTGGCTTCAGTGTGCTAGGTGTGCACACACAAGTGGAATACATGTCTGCATCACATCTCAAAAAACGCAGTTCCAGTAGAAAACTATTTCATCTAAGTTTTGCCTATTGTTGCTGAACTTCAAATGTTGACAGAAGAAAAATCAAAATATACATATATTTTAAATTTAATGCTCACGGTTATAGCATTTTAGAACCATTTCGAGGTTAAGTTTTTCTTCATCCTGGCTCTCATTACTATTAAATTCAGTTATGAGTCTTTGTAACACACATCATACCTTGCTATCAGCAAAAATTTGGGCAGTATTCCCATCATATCCCAAGGTAACTGTTTTTGGTAACATGCCATAATGAATTTTGCAACTGCATATTGGTTTTTGATTTACTCAATTTTCATTGAAAGCTGAAATTTTATCTTTTTATTTCTTATTTTATCTTAGGATCAAGCAGTCGTTAACAAACATTAGCTAACCGAGCTTTACACAACTTTATTGAGAGGTTGGGAAGCGTTATAGTAATTTTTACAAATGAGGAAATTGAGACACAGAGCCATCAAACAGCTGATATGCCCAAAGTTACATTAGGCATAGATAGTATCTGGGGCAGAAAAAACACTCCTATGTCTGCCTTAACATTAAATCACATTGTCACTAAACAGAATTAGTTATCATTAAAAATTAATTTTCCACAGCACAGATCATTTCTCTCTCTATATACCATTTTAAAATATCAATTTTAGCATGTATCAGTACTGTAGAACCTCACCAATTTATACTTTTATAATCCTTGTCTCTCCCCTTATAATTCACACACTCCGCCTTTTCTGAGACGCTTCAACAGTAGAGTGCTGCAGTGTCTATGACTAAGACTTCATTATTTTGACACATTACAGAACATTTTCTAGTAAATTAGTGTTCACATTTCGCAGTGATGAGTGCTATAGAAACCCCTAATTTAGACAGACAAAACTATACTGCACCTATCAAATCAAGTAGCAAGAATTCAGTCTGTGGTGCATTAACCTTGTTTATTTTTTATCAGCTTATTCACTTACATGCTAATTTATAAAATTCAAAAGCTGTTAGTGTGTCTCTCCCAGTCATTAGCAAAAATAATATCATGTAATATACATGCATAAAGCTGTGTCTTTTTATAAAAAGCACACAGAGGGCTGGATTAAGACATAGGCACACCAGTCTATGCCTGCGGCCCCAGCTCTTGCAGTCAAGTGAGTACGTCAAAATCCACCCTAAAAAGAAGCTCTCTTCCTCAAAAAACCCCACACAAAGAGCAAGTTCCTACTCTTTAGGGTGTGAAGGAAAGCTTGAAAACAGGACTAAATGTAACCAATTCTGTGATGACTGCCTTTGCCGGCAGCCTGAAACAATAGCTCTGAGAGGGTGTGACTGCAAGGTCATCTCAATGAGATATTAACTCTACTACTGCCCCAACAGAGAGGGCTGTGAGTAGCAGGAGGAAATGAGGGCAGTGTGCCCAGTTCCTCAATTCACCTGAGCAGATACAACTCATCTGTGGGACTTCGTACTGGAAGTCTCTTTTTGTAGCCACTCCTGCCTCTCCAAGGGGAAGGGGGCACCTGCAGATTCTCCTAGGAGAAAAAAGGTCACCATTGCAGCTGCCCAACTCTCTGAGAAGCAGATGTTCCTGCTGCTGCTCCTGCTACTCTTGGGAGGATGGGCCTGCTTCCAGCAGGACTGAAGGTCCCTTGCCATAACCCATTTTCCAAAGCGGAAAGGAGGTTCACCTTGCTACTGCCTGGGGGTGATGCCATAGGAAGCCCTATGTCATTGTGTGTCTAGTTCCCCAGACTGCCTTAATCTAGACTAGGCTTAAGATGTGCTGAAGTTTACAATGCTTTTCAATATTTGTTGCTTCCTTTTCCCACCCCTATCTATTCTGGGTCTGCTCCTGAATGCCAGTGAGTAAAATTAAGCTCATACACAAGTCTTTGCAAGATCTGGGTCTTAGACTGTATGCTTTTTAGAGCAGAGACCTTCTCTGAGCACTTAACTACAAAGGACTTAGCGTACAGTTGGTTCTTTAGAAACAACAGCAATGTGAGCTATCTGGGAAAAAATCCCGTCACTGAGAATCCTGAGGCAAGAAGTGCTATCTACGCAAATCAAAGGATCAAGGTTTTCTCCCTACTGGAGAAAGAGTGAGCAAGGTATGGAAGACAGCTTCTGGGGCAAGGTGAGAAAAGGCTGAGTAAGGCAAAAAAGCTGAGCCACGTGTCAGAGGGGAGGAAAGAGGCCCAACTGATGTCAGCCACACCATCTGTGGTGACTGGAGAAGTCTGGGTCTGGATTTTTCTTTAGCTACCATCAGGTGCTGTAAGAGCCAGCTATCTTTGCCGGAGAGTCTAGCAAGAGTTTAACTTTCCTCACAAGTTTATTGGCAGCTGCTTCAGGGCTGTTTGGCTTGATTTTTAAGGAGAACAAAATACGACAGCTAGACGCAGTGCGGATAGTTCAAAGCCTTTTGACATAAGGCAAGAGATAATTTAATCTGCCAACCAAGCCAAGGCAGGCTTTGTAGTAAAATTCACTACCATCCAGGTACTTTGTGTTTGTCTGTGTTTCAAAACACATTCTGATTTGAGGAAAGCAGCCTGTAACATGTTGGTGCAGTCTTGCAATTGCAAATTTAGCACTGCAGTCAAAGCCAAGCAATTTGTTGTTAGCCTGTAAATCATTCCTTGACTTGTCATATTAACGATTTTTAAAATGTTTCCATAAAAACGCCAGACACTCAGAAGGGTTGATTTTTAAAACTTTAAGTATCTGGGGCATAAACCAGCCAAGTTTTTCTCTGGGACAGGACTTGATAAGCTGCTAACCCACCTTACACAGGAAGAATGAAAGGGAAAAGAGCGCTCTACATCAGTGGCTGCCTCTAAAGGTGCATTTAAATGTTATTAAATCCACAAAAGTGACAGTGTCATGTTTAACAAGGCTTTGCCACCTCTAGGACATAGGCTTTCTAGGATTCATTGCTGTTGGTGGAAATACTATTTCCATTCTATCCTGTATAGTAACAGAACTAGCATTAGTTTTCCACAGTGAGTTTATTGGAAACAAGCCAGGTGATGAAAATACGAGTGAAAATGACAGGAAGACACTTAAAGTTAGCTACAAATTACTAATGAAACAATGAGAAAAATTAAACGACAGTAATTAAACTACAATGGCTCAGTGATAAACTACCAGTTATAAAAGAAAAGGGGTGGTAGGAAGAAGGGGGGCCCCACGGGGACGAAACACAGGGCTACAGAGGAATCAACCCTCTTTTCGCTGTCAGCCACAAGAAGTTGAGGAGGCCCCCCAACCCCACCCAGAAAGAGGCAGCGTTCCCAGTCACCATCCTCGGAGACCCCATTCTCTGTAGAACACCACGCCCTGGCAAATCTCACCAGCCAGTTGCAGTGGGGGTAGCCCCATAAGGGCCCCCTTGTGGTTGGGACATTCATCTTGTCCATTTCGCACTCCGAAGTCAGAGGATGTTTCACTCCTCTGTTCTTGGGCCCCCGCAGCAGTTGTCACAAGCAGCAGTGGGGGCAGCGTAGCCAAAGCTGGAGGAGACCTCAGACAGAGGACTCTGGGGGGTCAGCTGCAAATCCTGAAATGCCACTGTTCTAACAGCCTCCAGCCAGGCCTCCCTGGGCCCTTGTGCGACCAGGAAAGGGTAGCCAGAAAGCCCAGCCACGGCCACAGCCACTGCTCCAGGCACCAGCTGGACCCTTGCTGCAGTGGCTGCCACTGCAGCCAATTCTCCAGGATTCGTCTGTGCCCCTGCTGCTGCGTCCACTGCCATAACTCTGACTCCACTTCCATCTTTGGCCACCAGCCTGGAGCCTAACCAGACTCCTCTTCACAACCCTCCGGAAACAAGGACTGGGCCTTGGCCGCCCCTAGAAAGAGCCTTTTAATCCCGCCTCCTTTGATGGAAAGGTGGAATTGGCCAATAGGGGCCCTCACAGGCTAAACAGGAGATGGGGAAGAGAAATACTTGTCCAAGCCCAGCCTATCTATAATGCCTTCTCTACCGTGTCTTTCCCCTGCGAGTATTTTTCCATGCCTAGTGTACTATAGCTTTCTGCCTAGAACTTACACAGCCCTCACCACTGTGCTTGTATAAATATCAACCACTGTGGAAAGAATATTAATACCTACCCCTTTCACCTGAAGATTGTAAAGCACTTTACAAAGAGGTCGGTATTATTATGGAGAAACTGGGATGCAAGGAGAATTAATGGCTTACCAAGGTCACCAAGCAAACCAGCAGGAGAGCCAGGAATAGAAACTAGATCTTGTAAGTGCTAGTCGAATGCCCTATCCACTAGGCCAGTGGTTTTCAAACTATGGGTCGGGACTCAGCGCCGGGTTGCAGACCCTCAAGTACTGGGTCGCAGCACCCCCTGCTGTTGCTACTGAAAGATTGGAATGAATTGCTCAAAGATGTAACTGTTGGGTAGCGGGCATAAATGATTTTTTTCAACTGGGTCCCGAGGTAAAAAGTTTGAAAGACACTGCACTAGGCCACAGTGACTCCCCACATAGACAACATTTTCAAATAAATTCTCAGCACATGCATAAAGTCCATGCGAAAAGAAACAGATGCAACAGGGAAACTGGTGTGTTTCTGTAATTGCATAATAGCCGGTTTCCTATTTCATGGACTGTAATATCCTGAAGAACATGTGATATATCTTTATGCAGCTTTTTTTAAATGGTGCTAAAATGCATGGGAAAGGAAAAAGAAATATTTACTTTATGTCATATCGAAACAATATAGGATCTAAACCTCCTGGATCATTCAAAAACAAAGAGGAACTTTAAGATATGGCATTGCTCAATCTTAAAACTGCAAACTTTTCACTTAGGTTAAGATCAGAGCTGTAATACTGGAGCTATCTATGAAATACAGCGCTGTGGCTATTTTAAGCTTGTTCAAATTCAACAAAACCTTCATTTATGTCATCTTTATTAGGCTGTTTCCAAAAAGAAATACAAACGACCACTCTCACCAGTTTATATAGTGACCTTCATGACAATGTCATAAGGATTGTGTGGCTAAACATATCAGCACCACTTAGGAACAGCTGAATGTACAGTACTATTTTTTCAACCTGGCCTGACATCACAAGACAGATTAGGCACCCTGAATCACAGCTGGTAGAAAACGCTGAAGCTAAAACCCAGAAATATAAATGCACCTAGACTATTAATGTACCAACCTGCTGATTCTGATGCTAATTAAGAGTTAACCTTAAATCTGATTAAAACTACTTATGCAAGATCTCTCTCTTTTCCTTAGATTGCACATTCTCCCGCCCCAGTTGAGCTGTCAAGCGCCCCCACCACTGCACTAAGACTTTGCTAAAATGTTAATGTTGCTACAGTTGCCACCTGCATTGCAACACCACCATTTTGGTCTTGGCCTGCAAGTCTCAGCATGGTGCAGTGCTGGCAGCATCAGGTGGTCGTGCTTGAGTGCATGTTTCTGTAGACTACGATTTGGTTTAGGTAAGGTTAAGCACTAGGCATAGTCTTCCGAAGTGTCATTGATCTGTTCTCTCACTCTCCAGCCTGCAGGATTTAAAAGGGTAGAGTAATGGGTGCAGAAAGATCTTGATCCTTCACAGCACAAGTGCAGAACATTGTGTGTGTACGTGAGGACAGGCACAAGGCAGGGAGTGAAGGGGAAGCTAAAGCTGCATTCATCAGAGATCAGCTACAGTGTTACTCCGGCTTAGTAAGAGAAGACCAAACAGGGAGCACGTTGCTAAATCCCATGGGATTTTGTGCAGTCCCCATCGTGGCAATAAACAGTTAGCTATATGCTCCATTTGTGCTCTAACTTCTGTTCGTGTGCAGGAGTAACACTGCAGCTGCTCTTTCATTCATGCACCGCGGCATTCACTTGAACTTCCTGCCCTAGTCATCCGCTCTTGCTTCTGCTTACATGCATTGAGAGTGAACTGAAAAAAAGGAAAGGAAAGGACCACACCCGCCCATTTATCAGCATTTCACAACAGGTGGCCCAATGCTGATACCAAGCGAGGCAGGACGAGCTTGTCAACACTCCTCCCAAACCCGTAACCAAAACACCAAAAGAAAGCTTTACAATCCACTGTTGAGGCTAGGTCAATCAGGGGTCAGTGTCACTTGGCTTCCCTGGTTTGTACATGTATTTGGTCTTCTGCCATGCTTTATAGGATCGATGGAGAGCTCATTCCAAATGGGTGGGGATAAAGCTACAAATTAAAGATGTACAGCAATGAGGGTGGGGTGGGGAGTCCCTAAGGATGACTCTGAATGGAACTCAGCTAATCCCAGGTAATTCCAGTGCTTAGTTTTTCTTATAGTTAAAAGGGTTTTTTTTTCTGATTTCTAACCTAATTCTCCCTTGCTGCAGATTTAAGACGATTACTTCTTGTCCTACTTGCAGTGGACGTGGACAACATTTGACCACCATCCTCTTTATAACAGCCCTTAACATATCTGAAGATTGTTACCAGAGCTCCCTCCCCACCCCCAGTCTTTGCTCAAGACTAAACATACAGAGTTTCTTTCATCTTTCTTCATAGGTCAGGTTTTCTAGAGTTTTTATAATTTTTTTGTTGCTCTACCCTGGAATCTCTCCAGTTTGTCCACATCTTTTTTAAAGTGTGGTGGCCAAAACTGGACACAGTACCCCATCTGAGTCCTCCCCAGTATCAAGTAGAGCCAACCCTTCCATGTCTTATGTACAACCCTGGGTGCCAGGTTTGTATAATTTTTGGTGGTGCCCAGAATGGGTCCGAGTCCCACCCCCATACCTCTCTCATAAGCCCCTGGGGGGCCAGTGGAGGAAGGGAAGTGCAGGCTGGGCCCATGTGGATGGGAGAGGGGGGAAGTTGGGGGAAGGGGTGGCCACCATGCTGTTTAGGGGCAGGGCCGGCACCGGACTGGCTCCTGGCCAGCTGCTGTGACTGTGTCTGGGGAGGGAGCAGAACAGCTGGGCAGACCTGAGCATTGGGGCCGCTCTACTCTGCTCCTGTACTGCCGAGTGCAACTGGAGGCTCTGCGACCGGCCTCCCAACAACACATATATCGGTAGAGCTGGGCCCACGTTACTGATTATTGGTGGAGCCCAACCACCACAGGCCCGTATAACTCATTGCCTGTGCATACAACACTTTCTTAATACACCCCAGAATGATTATTAACCTTATTTTAACTGCATCATATTTTTAGCTCATGTTCGGTTTATGACCTACCATGACCTAGAGATCTTTTTTAGCAATATTACTGCCTACCCAGTTATTCCCCATTTTTAGTTGTGTACAATAAATAAAAAACTGACTACTTAATCTTTCCATAACTGTTATTCTTCAAAATATGCTGCACATGTTCACTACACTGTAGAGGTGTATGTGCATCAGGAAGTTATCAGAGATTTCTCCCTCAGCAGCATCCATTGGTGCATGCTGCTGCATGTATTTATGAAGGTCAGTATGGCCCTTGACCCCACTCAGTTCCTTCCTCCTGGAAAGACTCCAATAGAGAGGGGAAGGAAGGCAGGTTATGTAATGGATGTGTGTAATACATCTCAAAGAACAACAGTTATGGAAAGGTAAGTAACCATTTTTTCTTCCTGAAGCGACTGCACATGTCCATCCCAAGGTAGGTGGCTAACAAGCAGTTTTAACTGGAGGTAAGCTTGGGGGTTAGCTTGAACAGGGATTGTAGGAGCACCCATCCATACCTTGCTTGGTCTGTAGACTGATGAGAAATGGCATACTGAGAGGCAAGTACATGAAATGGCGACCAGATTGTCACCCTACAAATGTCCAGTTTGAGTACACAAGCCAGAAAGACTGCAAAAGTTTGCCTGTGATATTACTGTGTGAGCCACCACTTTATTTGAAGGTGCAATATCATCCAATCAGTAGCATAAACAAATATAGCTGGAAATTTAAGAAGAAATCCTCTAGGTGGATAATGGGTGGCCCTTTGTCTGAAACTGCAATGAGCAGCTGAAATGAAGATCTGAAAGGCCTAGTATGAACCAGGTAAAAAGCACCAGCTCCTCTGATATCTAGAGTATATTCTTCCCCTTCACTGAAATGAGGCTTTGGAAAGAAAGTTGATAAAGAACTTGATTGATTAATGTGAAAACTGGAAACCACATTAAATAGGAATTTGGGGTGAGATCGAAGGAAAACTGAAAAAATTGTTTAGAGAGGCTTTGAAACTAAATATCACAGTTCCCCTACTCTTCTGATTCAGGATACAACAACCAAGAAAGCCTCTTTCATTTCATCATCATCATCATCATTTTGCCTCTAGACAGCAAAGATCCATTGCAACAGTTCCCTTTGGGGCATGCCATATTGTAGCTACGTCCCATAGACAGGTGAAAAAGAGAAAAAAGTCACTAGTTGTTCAAAGAAGAGACCCATCAATTTTGCTAGAAGTAAATTGAACCTCCACTGAAGAACTGGCCTGAGAACTTCATGTATAATCTCAGCAAATGCTTTAGAAATCTGATGGATATAGAGTTTGGAAACATTGATAGGTTACCTAACGGAGGATGCAAAGCTGACCTAGCCACCAGAGGCACTCTGATGGAACTAAAAATTAACTCTTGTTTTTTCAGAAATAAATTATAGACCAAGATATGGCAAATTGGATCTTGAGCGGGGGAATACCTCTTTGTATGGACCAAATGGAGAACCTTTTCTATTTAGAAAGCTAAGCAGATCCAGTGTAGCAGAACTTCCTGTACCGCGTTAGAGCAAACTTGTTCCAAGATGGTCAGACAAGAAGCATTCATGCTGTCAGGTGGAGAGCCTAAAGGTTGGGATGAAAAAGGTGGCCACTGTCCTGGGAGATCACATCCACATCTCTTGGGAGTGGCAGCAGAGATCTGACCAATAGGGCTAGTTGAGTTGAAAACCAATGTTGACAAGGCCATCCTGGGGCTATTACAATAAGTTGAATAGAACCGTGCTTGATTGGAGGGCACTGGAACTGAAGGGAAGGCATACAGCAAGCCTTCTTAGCAGGGAGGACATGAGGAAAATTCCAAAGCTGAGCCAATCTTTTTAGGTGACAAATCTGAGGAATTGTCCCAGATCATTAGAGGAAGTTTTGGAACAAATTGATAAATTAAACAGCAATAAGTCACTAGGACCAGATGTTATCAACTCAAAAGTTGTGAAGGAATTCAGATATGAAACTGCAGAACTACTAACTGTGGTAGGTAACTGAAATAGCCAATAAAAGAAACAGAGTCCTGTGGCACTGTTAAAGACTCACATGACACCAATTATTACTAAAAAGCTCTCCAGGCAATCCCGGCAATTGCATGCCGGTAAGACTAACTTCAGTACCAGGCAAACTGTATGAAACTACAGTAAAGAACAGAATTATCAGACACATAGGAATGTTGCTACTATAGCCATGCATTTCATGAATATATGAGAGGCTGCAGACAAGCCAAAAGGCAGTTCTGGGAACTGATAGTGGCATCTGTTGACCATGAATCTGGGAAATTTTCTATGACACTGGTGAATTGCCATTTGAAAATAAATCAACAGCAGCATAGCAATCCTGGGGATCTAAGGAAGGGGTAATTGATACTAGAGTAACCATCCAGAATTTGGGGATTTTTAAGGAACTTGTTTGGTTGCCTTAAATCTAAAATAGGCCTGAGGACCCATCCCCCATTCTCTTATTTTGCCTTTGGAATTAGGAAGTAACAAGAATAAAATCTCTTCCCTTTGAAGGACATGGTCTCTTCATGTATGGCCTCCATGAGAAGGAGAGACTAGACTTCCTGGAGTAGCATGCTCTCATGGGAGTGGTCCCTGAAGAAGGATGGGGAAGTGTGGCTAGAAATAAATTGAGCGTTGTATCTCAGTTCCACCACGCTTAAGATCTTCTGATCCACAGTGATCAGATGGGATATGGGTCATTCACATGCATACACTTGTTACGTGAGCAACAGGCCTTGAAGCCAAGAGAACAAGACATTAATCCAGAACTGAGACTGGTACCTAACAAGGAACAAGGGACTCTTCCCTACACATTTACTATCCTAAATTAATTCTTATATGTAAATATGTACAAACACATTACACCCTACTAAAAACTAACTCTACTAGTACTATTTACGTTGCAGATACTAAGACTGAGTGTAACAACTGCCACTGGAAGCAGGCGAGAACTGAGGAGGATCAGGACAGTGCAGCTATTTATACTTGCATTCAGTGGCATAAGGCATCAACGGGCACTCAGGCATCCCTGACAGGTACTGCTGAAGAAAAATTTCCCATAGCAGTGCACAAGGTGGACACACACCTACAATGGAACGGACGTATGCAGTCATGTGAAGAATAAAAAATTCCAGTGGGAAAGAATGGGTGGACCTGTAAAATGGGAGCAAGTCATGTGTCAGTTTTATCTACATGGAAACATTTTCAGTTTAAGATTTCGTCCTGCCAATGTGCTGATAGTGAAGCAACTCCCTCCCATTACCCACACCTAAAGGTGTGAAGAAACATAAAGGAGAATCATTTACAAATAAGCGTTCCCTGTGAAGTTCACCATCTCCACTTATGCATTCCTGGGTTACTACACTTCTGGCTTGCATAGCATGGAGTTTGAAATTGAGAGCCTGATTTTCACTGACAATAGTGATTGGGAATTTCAGGAATGGGCTGTAGTATGCCTAGGGAGGCAAAAAAAATTTTTTTTTTCTGAGCAGAAACTCCAGACTCTGCCAGCAAGGAACATTACATCACTCAGAGGTACTGTAAGAACATGTGAGAAATACAAGCAGCATTGGAACCTAAGCTGGTGTGGGGAATTAAAGAGAGGATCACATGGGAGGATTTTTTGTGTATGTGATGTAAATCAGAGGAAAGCCTAAAAGGAAGGATGAAAGGAGGGAGAGTGAGAGTGAGCACAGGACATAGCTAGGATGATGAGGGAGAAAACAGGGAAACAGGAATGAGGGAAGGAGAAAGAAAACTAGAAAAAAGTGAAGTACTCAAAACAGAGAAAAATGGGAAGAGAAGAAAAAAAGGCAGAGATAGAAGAAATAAGTAATATAGAGCAGTTCCATTTTACCAGAAACTGTCTTTCTGTCATTCATAGGAAGGTGATACTCCACCACCACAACCCAACTGACGCGCTGGGAAGTGTAGACTCAAAATATCAGAGCTAAAGTAAATACTGGAAACAATTCACACAACAAGACAGCAGTGGAAGGGGAAATTGTACGCTGACATTACAATGCTGCCAAGGTCATATTCATTTCCAGAGCAGGACCCCCACATCATTCCTCCTTACTAGACTGGAAAGACGGCACTTTCTAAGTTTCTTCTATTTTGACACATAGAATCATAGGGTTGGAAGGGACCTCATGAGATCATCTAGTCCAAACCTCTGCTGAAAGCAGGACCACTCCCACTAAATCATCCCAGCCAGGTTATTGTCTAACCGGACCTTAAATGTCTCCAAAGATGGAGATTCCACCACCTCCCTAGGCGACCCATTCCAAAGCTTCACCACTCTCCTAGTGAGAAAGTTTTTTCCTAATATCCAACCTCGATCTCTCCACCTGCAACTTGAAACCATTGCTCCTTGTTCTGTCCTCCGTTATTACTGAGAATAGCCTAGCTCCCTCCTCTTTGGAGCAACCCTTCAAGTAGTTGAAGGTTGCTATCAAATCTCCCCTCAGTCTTCTCTTCTGCAGACTAAATAAGCCTAGTTCCTTCAGTCTTTCCTCATATATCATGTGCTCCAGCCCCCTAATCATTTTCATTGCCCTCTGCTGGACTCTTTCTAATTTGTCCACATCCTTTCTGTAGTGGGGAGCCCCAAACTGGACACAGTTTTCCAGATGTGGCCTCACCAGTGCCGAATAAAGGGGAATAATCACATCCCTTGATCTGCTGGCAACACTTCTACTGATGCAGCCCAATATGCCATTGGCCTTTTTGGCAACAAGAGCACACATATCATGGTTATCACTATTATAGCCTTAAATAAGATCAGGCCCTAGGCACTAAGTGAAAGACCATCCCGGCCTTAAAGAGCTAAACTAAACAGGACAGACAAAGGAGGTATTACTATTCCTGTTTTACAGATGAGAAAGTAGGGCACAGAGAGAGAAAGAGCCAGGAGTTTCAAAGAAGCTCTGTGTATTTAATGCTTACCTCTTTTGAAAATATGACCCCAAGAGTCATTATTATGCAAGTCAGCAGATACTGAGCACTTTTGACAATTTGGCCCCAAATGCAGGTGCTGAGCACTTGGGAATCTGGCCCTGAATGCTTCTGAAAATCTGCATCTGTGAGACTTCCCCAAGGTCACATAGGAAGTGGGGGGCATGGATCAATGTTCACGTCGCACACCCTGTCAGTACCCAGCAGAAGTCGCGCAAGCTACTGATAGAACCAGTGGACCAAATTCGGTGATGAATCCTGATCTTGTGCCACTTGAGGTACATTATTCTTACACTAGGAAGAAGGTACAGGAAGTGGGTGGCAGAGGTGAGAATCACTTCCAGTCCTGTGTCATAACCACAATAAAATCAATATTCCTATATAATCTGTTTAAATTAACCATGGAGAAACCCCCTCTAGCCAATGGAATCTTTTGAGAGGAAGAATCTTCCAAAGTGCAGCTACTGTCCTTTTAGAAAAATCAGTGCAACATGCATTACACTTCTATCAGCACAGAAATATTGGCAATTTCGAACTGCAGTTACAAGTCCCCATTGAGCAGATAAACGTCTATTGTTTTCTACTTATACTTGGAGAGAGATACTGAAGAACTATTTATTTTTGCTGTAATAATATTTTCCCTCCGTTTTGCACTGTGCCTCTGACTCAGGTATTTTCCAGAGACGAAGGAGAAATGGCTCCTTGAGTACAGCGAAGACCACCTCTGGGATGAAAAATGGCAATTTATAATCTTCCTTATTATTTATTGTCTCTGTTTGGTTGATAAGCTGATGTTAGCCAAGCCTGGAGAAGGCTGGGTCACAGCCCGGCATGTTGAACCATGTATGTTTAGGAGGTGACCTGGAGTTTTAAGCAATTTTGTGCTGTTGTGGTGGGAAAATGACTCAAGTTCTTTATGATGGAGCACCTAGTCCCAAAGCAAAACTGGCAAAAGTGCCCTGGCCTGAACTGAGTCTAGGACTGTTCTTATAAACTCTGCTTGCTGGGTAGAAGATAATGTTGACTTGGACACGCTTCACTGAAGCCTCAGTTTGTTGAAGGTCAACCGTATCACGTTGACGTGTGCCTCTACTTGTTCCTTGGAATGGCCCTTGACAAGCCAATTGTCTAGATACGGGAACACTTGTATCCGCTGTTTCCTTAAGAAACATACTTGGTAAAAATGTGAGGGGCTGGCAACAGCCTGAAAGGAAGGACCGTAAATTGATTATGAGTGTGGTTTATCACCAACCTGAGGAACCTTCTGTGGAATGGGGCTATTGAAATGTGAAAATAAGCATCTTTCAAATCAAGGACGGAATACCAGCCCTAGGATCCAGGAAGGGGATGATAAGGGTCAAGGAGACCATGCAGAACTTCACTTGCTTCATGAATCCGTTGAAGTTTCACATATTGAGAACAGGTCTGAGACCCTACCACACACTTGGCCTTTGGGATTAGGAAATATTGGAAATAAAATCTCTTTCCTCTAATTCCTGAGGAACATCCTCTACTGCTCCTGCTTGCAGGAGCTATTGCACTTCCTGTGTAAGGAGTAGTTTGTAAGAGAAGTCCCTGAAGAGGAAGGTGGGTGGTAGGATGGGAAGGAAGAAAATTGGAAAAAATATCCCAATTCTACCATACGCAGCACCCAAGCACCTGAGGTGATCTGAGTCCATGCCCAGTAGAAATGGGATAGACAATTCAGGAAACAGGGGGAAGGATTCTAGAGTTGATCTAATGTGTCACCCTCAGGAGCACCCTCAAAATTATTGCTTGCAACTAGAAGGCTGCCTTGCCAAGCCCCAACCCTGGTTAGACAGAGTTTGTGATGTCCTGTGTCTGTTATTTCTGCTCCTCTTTCTAAAGTAATCCTGTCTCTGTTGCACAGGATAAAAATGTTGGGCAGGTTGGGGTTTGAAGTGCTTTTTCTGAGTGTTTAGTGTGCGTAAACCCAAGGATTTCATAGTAGCCCTGGAATCCTTCAAGCTGTGCAGTTTGGAGTCTTTGTCCCCCAAACAACCCTGAGTCTTTGAATGGTAGGTCCTGGATCATTTATTTGGACCTCTGGGGGAAGGCCTGATACTTGTACCCATGAATTCCTTCTCATAGCAATTGTCAAAGATGTTATCCACATGGCTGAGTCCACTGCTTACCAGGCTGGCTACAATGAGATCCTTGCCACAACCTTGCCCTCCTTGACCATTGCTGCAAACTTCTGTCTGGAGTCATCTAGGAGCAATTCCTTGCATTTTGTCATAGTCTCCCAGGAGTTGAATTTGTAGCAGCTCAGAATCACTTGATGGTTGGCGATATGATGCTGGAGCCCGTGAGTGGAGAACACTTCCTACCAAAGAGATCCAGCTTCTGAAGTCCTTGGATTTAGGCTTTGATGCCTATTGCTCTTGCTCTTTTTTGTCATTTGCCACCGCTACCACCAGTGACCCTGGCTGTGGATGGGTAAAGAGATACTTGTGCTCTATGGAGGAGGCAAAGTACTTTTATTCTATCCCCTCAGCTGTAGCGGGGGATAAAATCTAGTGTTTGTCACAGTATCGTAGTGGTAGCTTGTATTGATTTTATAAAGGGTAATGCTACCCTAGAGGGGCCCTCTGATTCCCATACTTCCTTCAGCTTTTTGGCCACCCTCCATAGCAGTTCTATTATCCATGGTGGTGGCACAATCAAAGTCCCTGACGTCACCTCATCAGGGGATGATGATGATGATGCCTTGAGTGGGACCAAGTCCTATTGGGTGGTGAGATTCCCTTGGGTTGTCAGGCTCGGCGCCAGGATCTGGTACTGGTCTCTACACCACACTCTGCACTTCCCTTGGTGCCAAAGTCATCATCCCTTTCTGGGCTGTGAGGTCATAGTCAGATCTCCGATGGCCAGGTGACAAAGGTGAGGTGACCAAGTAGGACAGCCTGGAAGAGCATCCCTGGGTCTGATGGCATGCCCATAGAATCCAAAAGAGCCACTGCGCAGGCATCTGCCATGGCTCTGGCCAAGGTCCCATGAAAGGGTTTGGCTCCTTCTTTTGCATGTAGCAGCTTCCTTGGGATCAGTGCCGACTGTGCCTGAAGACTTAGGATTCTGCCTCTAAACCAGGTGACTGTGAGTCTGAGTGCAGGGACCATAGCAGTGCCGAGCAGGACAGAGACAGGGAGCAGTGCAGGGGAACAGACAACCAGCATCATGGTAGGCTTGCCTCTAGACAACACCATGCTTTGCTGCGGTGCCAGATGTCTTGGCAAGGAACTGCTGTGTAGTCAAGGCTATTAGGTCCTTTCCTCCCTCGAAAGTATCCAGGATGGAAAGGCAGTGCAGCTCTCTCACACAGCGCTCCCTTTCAGGTGAGTCCATCAGCACTAAACTCAACGGTACCCTCCTGGGTACCGAAGTCAACAATGCCAGCGCTGGTGGGAAAGGTACCAAGTTCCCCGTCATGGAACACACACAATTATCCTTTCCCTGCAGCCTTTTCTATAGGCAAACATCCTCTCTTGGTTTTCTTCTGCCTTTTGTGAGGTACCAGAGAGTGGGAACGGTACTGGATCTTCAGAGTTAGGGAGCTCCAATGCTGGGGGGGGGGGTCCTTCAGTGCCAAGCCCATCTTCAGCATCACAGCCTCTCACAGAGGGGTCAGTGTGCTCCACAAAAACGTACTGGGTGCCAAATCCAAGGGGCTCGCTCGAGGGCAGAGAGCTGCCTCCATAAGGAGGTGCTTTAGTCTAATACTCCTGTCCTTTTTGAAAAACTCCTACAGATCTTGCACCTCTTGGTCTGATGAGTTTCCCCTATGCACTTCAGACACAATTCATGGGGATTGCCCTTTGATATAGGTTGTGGCAGGTCCCACATGCCCTGGTGCTGGGGTAATGGAGGGGGCATCCCCAAATAAAACTTATCTAATTACAAGCTAAGCTGACTAATTCTCATCTACTATTTACAGGCTCAATGTCTCCCTACCTATTAGAGGACTGCCTGCCATCAGGAGAAGGCAAGAATCTCCAATGATCATCACAGAGGGTAAGAGGGAATTGAGGAGGCAGCAGGTCAGCAGGGCCTTATATACAGTGCCACGGAGACAGCGTTGTGTAGGGCGCCCGCACTAATCTGACAATTACCACTAGGGGAAAAACCTTCCAATGACTGTACATGTGGCACACATCCACCTGCTTGGAATTGATATGAGCAAACACTCAAAGAAGAACCACCTCCAGTGAGGAGAGTACTGTTGGTACTGCTCCCCTGGATGAAGTACTATAGTCACAGAATCATAGAATCTTATGGCTGGAAGAGACCTCATGATGTCCTCTAGTCCAACCCCCTGCTAAAAGCAGCACCACTCCCACTAAATCATCCCAGCCAGGGTTTTGTCTAACCGGACCTTAAATATCTCCAAAGACGGAGATTCCACCACCTCCCTAGGTAACCCATTCCAATGCTTCACCACCCTCCTAGTGAGAAAGTTTTCCTAATATCCAACCTTGACCTCCCCACCTGCAACTTGAAATCATTCCTCATTGTTCTGTCCTCCATTACTATTGAGAACAGCCTAGCTCCCTCTTCTTTGGAGCAACCCTTCAAGTAGTTGAAGGTTGCTATCAAATCTCCCCTCAGTATTCTCTTCTGCAGACTAAATAAGCCTAGTTCCTTCAGTCTCTCCTCATAAATCATGTGCCCCAGCCCCCTAATAATTTTTGTTGCCCTCCGCTGGACTCTTTCTAATTTGTCCACATCCTTTCTGTAGTGGGGAGCCCAAAACTGGACACAGTATTCCAGATGTGGCCTCACCAGTGCCAAATAGAGGGGAATAATCACATCCCTCGATCTGCTGGCAAGACTCCTACTGATGCAGCCCAACATGCCATTGGCCTTTTTGGCAACAAGAGCACACTGTTGATTCATACCCAGCCTCCCGTCCACCATAACCCCCAGGTCCTTTTCTACAGAGCTGCTACTTAGCTGATCGGTCCAGAGCCTGTAGTAGTACATGGGATTTTTCCTTCCTATGTGCAGGACTTTGCACTTGTTCTTGTTGAACCTCATGAGCTTTCTTTTGGCCCAATGTTCCAATTTGTCTAAGTCACTCTGAATCCTGTCCCTGCCCTCCAGCATGTCTACCATTTCCCCCAGCTTGGTGTCATCCATGAATTTACTGAGCGTGCAATCTATCCCATCATCCAGATCATTAATGAAGATGTTGAACAGAACCGGCTCCAGGACCAACCCCTGGAGCACTCCGCTCGTTACAGGTTGCCCAGTAGACATCGAGCCATTGAGTCCTCCTACCCACTGAGCCCAATGATCTAGCCAGTTTTCTATCCACCTTACGATCCACTCATCCAACTCATACTTCCTTAACTTGCCGACGAGAATGCTGTGGGAAACCATATCAAAAGCCTTGCTAAAGTTGAGGTATATCACGTTGACAGCTCTTCTTCCATCCACAAATCCAGTCATTTCATCACAGAAGGCAATTAGGTTGGTCAGGCACGATTTGCCCTTGATGAATCCATGCTGACTATTCTTGATCACTCTATTTTCCTGCAAGTGTTTCAGGATGGATTCTTTGAGGACCTGCTCCATGACTTTTCCAGGGACTGAGGTGAGGCTGACTGGTCGGTAGTTCCCCGGATCCTCCTTTTTCTCTTTCTTGAAGATAGGTACTATATTTGCCTTTTTCCAATCCAGTCCTTAAGAAACGATCCAGTAATATCTTTAGACGGAGAAAGAGTGTTAGTCTAAATTTACTATTGTATTTCTATGAGTAAAGTCAGGCTGTTGTCTATTCCATGATTTCATAGCTGCAGAATCTGGTGATGAATCCACACTCTGTCAGCAATTTGGGCAGAAGGAACTAAACCATCAGTTAAAAAAAAACGGCCCCTCCAGTTGTAAAGAAGCCCTTCCCAGCATGTTCTCAATGCACGGCAAATGCAGAATGGTATTCCTCATCTGCGAACAGCAGATGCAAGAAAGAGTTTGAATTGCCCCATCTTCTTAGTGGAGATAACACTAGGGCTTAGTGACATCAATTTAAATACCAACACTAAAAATAATGAGAGTCCTGTGCCATCTTAACAAATTTCTTCAGGCCTAAGCTTTCATGGGCTTCAACCCACTTCCTCAGATGCATCTGAGGAAGTGGGTTGAAGCCCACAAAAGCTTGCGCCCAAAGAAATTTGTTAAGGTGCCACAGGACTCTCGTTGTTTTTCCTGTATACAGACTAACATGGCTACCCTCTGGAACTTAGTGCCAATACTGTTAACTGTTTCAATGCTGATCATTTTAGCAGTAATACTAAACCAATGTTTTATCCATCATTTTTGGACGTAGTAGTAGATACAGAGACATGGTACAATAGTACCAGCCGGTGGCTGTCAAGAGGTGCTTGGATGCTTAACAAGGAGTCCAACCCGCTCCTTCCTCATATTTAAAGCGACCTCAAATTTGACCACGAGGTTGAGTTAAAAAAGAGAGGCATACACAGTGCCCAAACCCCAAATCCTCTCTCTCTACACCTATCGTGCTGTAAGTCCCAACGTAGGCACCAAAAGCTTGAGCTTCCCACTGGCAGCTTTTATAATACAAAAATTTGCAGCACGGTCCAGATTCACGTCCAGGGTAAAATAAAATGAACATCTAAAAATAATAAAACAATGGTTATGTTTGCCATTTTCATTGATATTCAACAAAACCTTCCATCTTTTAAATTACTGTGAACCTTCTGCGGTATTTTCTATTTGCTGCACCTGAGTGTCATGAATACTTTGTTGCAGAATTTCGGCCCGGCTTCCTGCAGAGCACATCAAGCCGTCATTGTTATTTGGTGCTCTCTCACCTGGAAATGCTTAACTACACAGTTTGAAATAATGAAGCACTTGAGTTGTAAAGTAGGTAGAGCATGAGGGAGAAAAAATCCGGATCTTCTACTTCACTGCCCAAATATGTTTTCCATGACTAGACCTCAAGGACAAAATATATCACAGTTTAATTTATCACAAATGAGCACACGAAAGTAAATGTAATATTCACCAGACATCCCACTCACTTCACAGATCTAAGTGCATTGATCATCCTACCACAAATTTCCTCAGATGACATCTGATTTTTTTTTTTAATTTATTATCACAACACGCTTTTCAGAACTACTTTATTTGAATCATTTCCTGGTTGCCCAATCTCCATTACCAGGCATGATTTCAGCACTGACTCTGATGAGCTACCTCACCATTCCTAACACTCATGTTACCTGTCCTTGCAATCCCCCTTACAAAAGCTCATGCAATAAATAAATTTGTTAGTCTTTAAAAGTGCCATTAGACTCCTTGTTTGTTTCACTCTCCTAGCTAGATAACCTAGTTATAATGTAAAGACCATACACATTTCATATTCCTCACACTACTGATTTTATCACCTTTCCCATGTTGAGTAGTACCTATTCCTTGAATAGTCATTGATGTCAGTGGACCTACTCAAGGAGTAAGATACAACTCAGTGTAAGTAATGATAACAAATTGAGGCCCTTCGTTTTCATGATATTTCCCTTCCATCTATCCAAAATATTCCTATAAGCATCTTCCTCTTCTGTTGCTCTAACCATTTCACACTCTCCTGGAATTCACTGGCTTTCTGTGTTTTACAACATCAGTATAAAATCCTATTCTTTAAGGGTCTACATAATTTCATCTTTTTCCTACATCTCTGATCCCTGTGACCTCTCTCCTTAATCTTCCCTTCAAATCCACCTTCCACATTTGACTTCATGCCTTCCATTATGCAGACCCTGGGGTGTGGAAGAGTATCTCCCCTCTCTGTCAAAGTTCGCCTCTTTGTTCCTTATTATTGTTGATTATTTTTATTTTTGTAACCACAGGCAGGTGAGGAACCCCCGACGCTAAGCTAGCTAGCTAGCTAGATCACTTACAAACTTTATTCAGGAATAAAGATAGGTAAAGCAAATAAACAGATGGGGAAGGAACACGTCCTTTCATAGGCTAGGTATGTACATGATTTGTAGGTGTAGAGCAGGGGTGGCCAAACGTACTGACCTCCTGAGAAATCCCCTCCCTGCTAAACAGAATTCTCTAGCCCCACAACCCTGCCACAGGGCAGAAGCTCTGAGCTCCCTACCTAAGCTTGGTAGGTAGAAAATGGGGGAGTATAGAGGTGTCTGCAAGCCAAGCTCTAACTTTTTAAAGGAGCCGCAGGTGACTCACGAGCCACTGTTTGGCCACCCCTGACAGGAGGATAGGAGAAGTGACTTTATAATTTTTTTCTCCAGAAAGGCATTCCTCACAGAAGGGGCAGTACAGAGGAAAGTGCTAATGGGTGAAGTAGACAAACAGATAATCAAGGCAGACAGCACTGCCAGAGTGCAGAGGGTAGCAGACAACACAATGCATACGTAGGGTGGGGAAAAGCTTAGTCTTTGAGGGTAATTCCTCTCTGGAAACCCACTCTTCTCAGAATCCTATCTATTTTGTTCTTTTCATACATAATCTTTCTATAATTTTCTTTACCTGAATGTATGTCCCATTGTCTTGTCTTGCCTTAGGTTGTAAGCACTTTGGGATAGGGAATGCATCTATTTTTATGTCTGTAAAGAGTTGTGTAATTTTATGGAAATATATGTTATGTTATTTTATGGAAATGTAAGCTATTACTAATATTTACACAATAACTGAAGTGAGATCTCTTTGGCAACCATCAAACTGAGTCTCTCTGGGAAAGGAGTTCTTTATAAGAACAATTATTACTGGAAATCTTGAGGTTAATTTAAAGGGGCTTAAAATAAAAGTTTCCCAATTAGTGGTGGCCTTTATGCATACTGCCCTGTTCAGTGGAACCCTGATTTAACCAACACTTCAGAGAACATCTAAAACCTTTGTAAACCTGTGAATTTAGAAAATCAGCCTACCTCCAATTAAAGCCCACCACAGAGGGGCCACAAGGAAGCTTCGGTCCTAGGGGCTCCATAGGAGTAGGTTTTAGTCAAGTGCAACCCTGGAGGCATCTTTGGGTAACTAAGTTTTGCTTATCTAGAGTTGGTAAATTGAAGCAACATTGGGTAAATCTGTGTTGCATTATATTTATATTTAAATGCCATGTAGCTGAGGTACTGAAATAGCAATAGTTCTTACAACATTCCTTAACTGAGTACCCAGCATTTCATTTTTTGAAAACTGTGACTGTGTAAGCAAGCTTGCTTTTCCCCTGTATTTCTGCTAAGAGTCTGGTGAAATGCCTCTGCTGCCAAGAAAATCAGAAAAGGACCACCCATTTTTTCTTCATTGGGGAATTTGAATTCAATATGCGGCCTTGATCCTGGAGTGAGTTACTCCTGGGTTGACCTCTGTGCATAGGCTATGTGGATTGCTGTGTTTAGAGGGGCTTCATGTGGGCAGGATGGAAGCCAGTGTTTGCAGGTGTTGCCATCATGGTTCTCACTGAATGACAAAAATTTTGTCTAGTCTGCTGATCTGAAAGAAATTCAGACAAACAGGATACCAGGAATACCTAGATATGGCCCATCTATGTCCTAAGAATCAAAGCTGAGTGAACTTTTCTGGACAAATACTTCATTCACCAAAAAATACAATTTCAGTAGAAAAAACAAACAAACAAAAACCCCACATAACAAAACAACCCTAATACATTTATTTTTTGAAGTTGAAATGTTTCCTTTTGCCATTTTTGAAATAAAATACTTCAACTGTTCATTTCAAAATTATGTTTCATTTTGAAGCTTAGCTAGATTATTTTAAAGAAAACAAAAAATGGATTTAAAAGACCCAAATGAAACAAACAAATGAAAAAAGTTTGCGGTCAAATAAAACTTTTCATTCTATGCAAAAAGACTTCTTTGGGTTTCATCATGAAAAACAAAAATTTCATTTTGGCTCAGTTATTCACTCACCTTTTCTAAGAATCAGCTAATATTGGTGTGGAGTTGGCTCATGTTGACTCAGAATGGAGGCTGATTTTTATAGAGGGTATGTTTAATGGAATCCTAAAGAAAATACTATGTTGCTCAGGCTGTGAATCAGATAGCAATATTATATTATGTTGGGTATAAACCTGTAACACTAGAAACATCAGTCCTACAAGGCACTTTGCATGGGTGGATCCATGCTCCCCAGCCCACACAGGGCAACTTTCAGGTTCAAGGCCTTTACAGTTAAAAGCTTTAAACAGAGTTATTAACATTATAACATTGCAAAAGCCAATTTCTAAATGAATTCCTAGTTAGCACTGAATATATCACACAGTCCCACTGCAGGAAAACTAATTACCATCATGAGATGACATGGGACTCTAACTGTGCATACAAAATATCCCAAGTAATGCTGCTGAACTAACTGCAAACTGGCAACTCAAACAAACCAAAATATAATTTGAAATGATAAAAACCTACTTATCTCTGGCCAACATCAGATATAAAGAGTTGTGCCTGTGGTAGTGATTATGACACAAGGAGATGTGTGGAAATGCAGAGTTATTAGCATTTGGAAAATTGCATTTAGAAACCTTATAATCAAAACATTACTTTACAAGTTAGAATGAAATACTAAAAAAGGAATATGTTTAGGCAAGTCTTACATTCAGGGCTTTTTATTTTCCCTTTGAAACTTAAAAAAAACCAATCACAATGGCTGAATGGGTGGGTGGATCCCCATGAGATGAATCAGACTTTTCATTCAGTTTTATGAAAGTTGCCTTCAAGCATGACCTATAATCACTTTTTTGCTGCAGTCAAAGTACAATACGTCTATCATCCAATACAATTTATATGGTTCTCCTAATTCACCAGTGATGTTTGCTCTTTCGGGGGACACAGTTCACAACCTGGAGCTTTTTCTTGGAGTGTTTCTGTGTGGGGAGAGAGGGAGTTTAATACAGAAGTGATGGTAAGTCTAGGTACAGGGCAATTTGGAATGGTCTTTGCTAAAATGGTATGTTTTTATAAACTGAACCAAATATCTGGATTCTGATCTCTAGTCAAGAGTTAGTTTCTCCCTGAGGTGCCCATCAGTGGCTGTCTTCAGCTAAAAGGATACACATCTATTACCGATCTGTCAGAGGGTTTTTGCTGATGCCCATCATTATCATATAGCTGCCATGTAAAATTGAAAGCAATAACTAAGTCCTCAGTTTCAGAGGGGTAGCTGTGTTAGCCTACTTCAGCAAACCAAACAAGAAGTCCTGTGGCTCTTCTAAAGACTAACAAATTTATTTATTGAAAGCTCATGAGATAAATAAATGTGTTAGTCTTTAAAAGGACTCCCTGTTTGTTTTCCTAAATCCTTAGTGGACTTCATGGACTTTATGGCACTTCCCCTTTTTGGGTAAAAACTGTTGGGAGAGGGTTGGACTTATTTAGTTATTTATTTATTTTTAGCTAGCCTTACAGAAAAGGAAGATTTTACAGGCCGATTACAGAAAGAGAGAAAAGCACGAAAAAAAAAGGTGATGAGCCAAACTATACTTGCTCAGCAGCACACTATGGAAAGTACCAAGAGCTTAGCACCAGTAATTGCCTTGTTTGAATTGACTATGTTAGACAATTCTTATCTTCTTTCTTGTTCCATGGCTAGTATGCAAATAATAAAAGATTTTGGATTATTTTAAGGGTATTTTTTTGATGTAAGTGTGCGATAGTGTACTGTCAAATGGTTCACAAAAGACCTAGCCTTCAGTGCTTTTGAGAGTGCTTCATTAGCACACAGATAGATAGACGCTTTGGAAGTAGCTGGAGAGAGATGCAATTTTTACAGAGTTACCTATAGAACACTATTAATCCGGCATAGTTATATCACAGATACAAACCAGATCTTCTCTTTTGTCTTCTTAACCTTCCTGTGGTGATCTCAATCACTCACGTGGCTTTTGTGTGCCTTTGACTCACAAATCTTCTTTTGTACTTCTGACCTGGTTCTCTTCGTTCAATCTCTATCTCAGCCTCTCTCTCTAGCGGATACCTCTATGTCCCAGATACTTCATGATTAACAAACTTAACATGACCAAAATTGGATTCTTCCTGCCAGATTCTCTAGTCTGGCCAAACGCTGCACAGCAGTAAGAAGACAAAGAAGGCTTTAAGCCATCTTTATATTCTCCCTATCCTGGGGCTAGTCAGGTGCCAGGCAAAAGTTAGATAAGCCAAGAGGTTGCTGTCTTACACTTGCCCCTGCCCCATATTTCCAGAGGCTATTCCGAGCATCTGGGTACAACCAAAGAAAAGGGATTCCTCAGCCATGTGCATTCTCCACCAAGGAGGGAGGTGGGTTCACTACCCAAGGAATCCCCTATGCAGGGAGATCCTCATGGGCCTGAACCCGTTGGCTGTCAAGGCTGCTTTGTGCCACCAGAGTGGTACCAAGGATCTGGTCCCTTATCTTTCCTCTCAAACCAGTGGCGTACTGAGGGGGGCCAGGGCCAGGTCCCCGGGCGCTGGGCTGCGGGGCACCAAGCTGACCCTTCACAAGAAACAGGAGGAGAGATGCAGGAGGCTTTGAGAGGCACAGGGCCTCCTGCTCCCCACCCGTCTTGTGAAGAGTCAGTCCTGTGCCTCACCCCCAAGGCAAAGGGGGAGGCCACCCCCTCAGAGCCAGTGGGGCTGATAAGTGCTGGAGTGGGGGGGGAGGAAGGGACACTGGCCAGGTTGCGCTGGCCCTTCATGGAGATGCTGAGCTAGTTTGGCGCCGCCTCCTGGGTCCATTTTTGGCTTCCATTTCTGTGTGTGCTCAGCTGCCCAGCATACACAGAAATGAAGGTTTACAGTACTAGAACCCAGGAGGCAGCACCCAAATGCAGCCCAGTGCTCAAGCCTGGTACAGGAAGGGAAGCTAACATGGGGGTGATCCAAGGGACCCCTCAGAGCCCCCTGTGCACCATGAGGGGCCAACCCTCCACCTGTCCCCTTCCGTCCTCAGGCGTGGGAAGGATGAGGCTGCCTGTCCTGCCTGGCTCCAGGCTGGAGCAATGGACACGGAGAGGGGAGGGGGGAACCTTTGGGCCAGCAGGGCAGCAGGGAACCAGTGCCACCATACACTGGGTAAGTGTGGTACTCCTTTGTCTCCTACCCCTTACTTGTACTTTGAGCTCAGCCAATGACAAAACTAATGGGGAGATGGAAATAAGGGTGAGAAACATTGTCCAGAAAGCACTTGTGGAAGATAAGAGTCAATAGGCAACAAAACAAAGTGAAAAATGCTAATGAGAAACAAACCTATGGAACTAAGACGAAGATTTCAAAATCTGTCTGCCTAAAGGTAGGTGCCTAAATGATGACTGAGGAGGTTAAACAAAAGTGGTCTGATTCTGTGAGTGCCAAGCACCCACAAATTCCATTGGAACGGGATCTATGGGTGCACAGTACTTTCAAAAATCAGGGTGCTCTTTTATTCACGTTGCTAAATATCATCTTAGGAGCCAGTGAATGTCAAAGAAGTGAATCTGCCTGTCTGTTAAGAAATGGCTTTACAAATTACCTCATCTACTGAGTGGGAGCGTAACAGGATGGCCTGCCCCTTTATGGGCCAAGGGATCTGAAACAATTCACCAGACTCAGCTAGGAAAGGATCAGGTGTCTTCTATAAAGTGCTGAGGGAGCTCAGCTGGAGGAACTGCAGGATGAAGTTGGTTTCCTACAGTAGGACCTGACATAGAAGGGACTGAAAAAAACCAAAGGGCAAAAAGCCTCTAGGAGCTGTAGCCTACTATGGTCTGCAAAACTATCTGTGTGTTTGATGTTTTGCCTAAGTTTTACTCTTGAAGAAAAAAACTGCCTGAAAGGAGACTTGGGTGTGGCAGTAAGTCCTTCCTAAGTCATCTAGGGAGATTCATCCTGTGTGAGTGGAAACTGAGACACCATCTACCCTGAAGAAGCACTACAGCTGGGAGTTCATGTTAAAACTGGCAATCAAATTAAAACACTAACTAGTTCACTGTACTCTCAAAAATATCATACCAGCACATGGTATCTGCATTTAATGCACATGCACAGAAAGCCCATTATCAAACATACCTTTCTACTTTCACAAATCACAGCATTTGTCCCACAGGGACAAAGAAAATTTACTTGTTTTGAATGTCTTTAAAAAGCAGTTATGGCAAGACATAAACACTTAGACTATAAAATAGCAAGTGTTCTCTTCAAACTTTATGAAGTCACACGTGTCATCAAAATTCACTCAATCTGCTTCAGAACCCTCTGAGGCAGTATATTCAAGGTTAACACAGACATTCTGCTTTCTTGCTGGTTACGTGACTTGTCTCCTCTGCAAAATGTAAACTTGACCTCCAAATTCTGCAGATAACTGAGTTTCAAACCAAGCACACACAGCTAGTTGTTAACACCAAGAAAGCTATTCTGCTATGTAATCTGAAATAAAACCCCATTGTCTTTTGTCTTTCTTAAAAAGTGGTTTTCTAAGTATATAGCTTTTAAAATACCATTCCTCAACGGATACCCTTTCTCACACCAAAACCACAGAGATGCTAACCTGTTAAATCTGAATCTCATATCTCATCTGGGCTAAAAACCATACTGTACTATATCTTACATTCTAGTCCTCACATGGATATTAATTTATGTAGACACCAACCTTGAAGATTCATCTGCAACATCTGGGCAAGTACTGGCTTCTGTTCGAAACAGTGCCATGTGTTTCTTTTGTATCCTTGGACATGTTAGTTAATCTTTCTAGCTATGTCTACACTTACTAAAGTTACTTCGAATTAGTTAATTCGAACTAACTAATTCGAACTAATTTTAGTTAGTTCGAATTAACTTAATTCAAACTAGCATGGCCCCACTAGAATGCTAGTTCAAACTAAGAATTAGTCAATTGCATTAAGCTCAATGTGCCAGTTAGTTCGAACTAAGCAGTTAGTTCGAACTAACATGGCCACATTGGGTTAATTCGAACTAACTAGTTCGAATTAACCATTAGTTCAAAAAGTATAATAGAATGTATTAGTTTAAATTAAGGAAGCCCTTAATTCGAACTAATGAAAGCCTAGCGTGGCGAAGGCTTAAGTTGGTTCGACTTAAGCTTCCTTAATTTGAACTAACTTGCCAGTGTAGACATAGCCTCTGGGACTCCATTTTCTATCTGCAAAATGGCAGTCATAATACTTTTCAATCTAACAGGTTGTTGAGAGCCCTTGGATAGAAGCGTTGATGATAAGTATGTAGATAAATCAAAAGCAGCAAGAAAAGTAGATCTGCATTAACAAGGATATATGCTGGATGGCATATAGTGGGGTGGCCAAACCGACTGACCCCGCACCATCCCCAAGACCTCCCTTCCCTCTGTGCAGAATCCTCTTGCCTTGTCACCATGCCATGCGGCAGAAATTTGAACTCCCCACCCCAGTCTGGTAGGCAGAGGATGTGTGGGGCACAGGAAGCTCTGCAAGCCACAGTTTACTGAAAAAGAGCCTTCCTTTGAAAGCAGTTCTCACAAGACATGGTTTAGCCATCTCTGATTTATAGTCATAGGACTTTTTTGTCCCTGATGTCTATGGCTATGTCTACACTTACTAAAATTAGCTCGAATTAGTTAGTTCGAACTAACTAATTCAAACTAATTTTACTTAGTTCGAATTAGCTTAATTCGAACTAGAAAAAATTAGTTTGAACTAAGCAAGTGCTATTCATGGCACTTGCTTAGTTCGAATTAGCGATCTCCATTGATTTCAATTGGCCGGTTAGTTCGAACTAAGAAATTAGTTTGAATTAACATAGCCACATTGGTTAGTTCAAATTAACCCTTACTTCTAATACTCTATTCTAAATTATTAGTTCGAATTAAGGAAGCCCTTAATTCGAACTAATTAAAGCCTAGTGTAGCCATGGCTTTAGTTAGTTCGAATTAAGCTTCCTTAATTCGAACTAACTTGCCAGTGTGGACATAGCCTATGATTCCCGAATTAGTGACGGTGTGCCAAGTAAAAGCTCTAAGAGAAAATAAGACGCTTTTTTTTTTTTTTTTTAAGAGAAAAGGAAATTTGACATTAACTAAGGAAAAAGAGCTTTTATCCAAAGCCCAAAGTTAGAGGAAGAATTGCAAAGGAAAATGCATTCTTCTTATACTTTTCAAAGCTACAGTGGCACAGTAGAGGTGAAGGGGGGGGGAAGGAACAGCCATTTCTTTAAATGCTTCATAAGGTTATTTCTGTGACATGCCAATGGTTCATTTTCAGACATGAATAGAAACTGACAAAATACCCATGACTGTTATACAATTGCTGAAATAAGGATGAATAAACTCAGCATGGATTCTTCACAGCCCTAAAAGGAAGTAGACTAATTACATGTATGTTACTCAATGTGCCCCCTTCATTGAAACTTAGTAACCTCTGTTTTAATTTAAAACATTAGAACTCAAACTTTGTTTTATTTTTCAAGATGTCTCCTTTTCCCAGTTAAAACAATTGAACCACTGCTGCCAGCATCCCTTTAATTCTTGTAGAGAACTTGGGAGAAACCCAGAATAATTTTGGGTTTATAGAAGAGCGTCTAAATGCTATTTCCATATAACATTGCAGTTTATGGGAAAGAAAGGAAAATTCCCTTTGTAAGGATTGCACAATACACACTGATTATAAAGTATAACACAGTAAGATGTGAGGATGTATTTTTATTTGGGTTTCTGCTATTAACTACAAGGAAAAGATTTCAACAGCATATGCTGTACACACAACTGGTGCCGGAATTCAATAATACGGGCATCTTGTATTTACAGAAGTTTCTCAGGGTTGTTACGAAATGAAGTGTACATACAAAAATAAATAAAATAAAATGCCCAGACTCATACATTTAAAGTACCAGGCACAAGATATGACATCAGTGAGCGCTAATCATAATGGTCTTCAGAGTTAGATAATTATTTTACACTTACAGAAATGTGTTACAAATGAAGATGTGTGGAATTGTAACTACATTAAAAAAAAATATATTGGTATATTCCCACCAAAACCAGGACACTGTATATCAGTTTAATTTGCTCTACAACATTTCAATGATCACAAAACTAGAAAAGCAAGGAAATGCTAAGTTAACCTATATAAATGTGTATATTGTCGACTGATGAAGCCAGAATCATAGAGGTCAGTTGTTCAACACTCTATCTTTTCAACTCAACAGTAACATAAACAGAAATCTTTACTCCAGATATCATCATGAGTAATACCACCATAGTTGAGTAACCTCATCTGTTCATATTTATCCATCTATTGACTTTGGTAGAAAAGGCTTTTACAACAGCAAGTGTGATTAAGCATTTCTGTTTCCAGCTGCTGAAACTGCAGTTTCATTCTAAAACATCACAAGCATGTGCCTGTCACCAATGGAAATAAAGTACTCTTTGCAATACCTCCCAGCCATCATCATCCTCAAAATCTGGCATTTTTTAAAAACAAATGCCCAAGAATCTTCCAAATATTCTTTAAATGCCACCGTATGTTCACTAGCAATGACCTCTGTGCAACCAAAGGAAACTTGCTCCATATGGACACTGCCTGACTCAAAACAACTTGTTTGATTTGCTAAAAGACTGAAAAACTACCTTGTGACTCAGCCTTCTATGCATGTATATATACACATACCTAACAAACTGCAGTTTCCATTTCATGCAGCTGATGAAGTGGGATTACACCCACAAAAGTTTATGAACAAATACATTTGTTAGTCTTTAAAAGTGCTACAGGACCCCGTATTTGTTTAACTGAAATAGACTAACACAACTACCACTCTGGAACTTTCCTCCATCTTTGTTTCTCACCAGCGTCTGAGTTCCATTATGGTACACTGTAATCAAACAAATACAATGTATCACACTTCTGCAAATTTTAGAAACTAAACCCTCTTTAAAAAAAACAACCCATACGATTAGAATATTCTCAAGGGCTATGTCTACACTTGCAAGTTAGGTCGACTTAAGGAGGCTTAAGTCGACCTAACTTAGGGCGTGTCTAAACTTGTAAATTAAGTCGATTTAAGCTTGCTTAAGTCGATTTAATTTACTCTGCGTCTACACTACACTTTCCTTAAGCCGACTTAAGCAGCTGCTTAAGTCGACTTAAGGAAAAATTAAGTCGACTTTGTTAAACCTCCTTTTAAGTCGACTTTCTGCTTAAGTCGACTTTCTAAAGTCGACTTAAGCCAGTGTAGACATGGAGAAGCCCTAAGTCGACTCTAAGTCGACTTAGGGGCCTCCAGGGCTTTCCCACTGCCCTCCCTAACAGGGTGGCTGGCACAGGCAGAGCCTGGCATGCCCCCCACAGGGCAGGGCAGAGCCCTGCCCACCCTGCCCCTATGCCCTGCCAGGGTCCCTGTCCCCCTTTGCCCCATTGTACCCAGGAACAATGGGGCAAAGGCAGAGCTCCCTGGCACTTGGCAAGGGGTGACCCCTGCCACCTTGGACCAGTCCCAGGTCCACCTAGCCTCTACAAGTCGACCTAGGCGTCCAGTGTGGACACTCTAGGTTGACTTTGTAGAGTCCCCTCAAAATCGACTTAAAATTTAAGTGTGGACATGCTAAGTCGACTTAACAAAGTAGACTTAAAGTCGACTTAGCTAAGTCGACTTAAATTCACAAGTGTAGACATAGCCTTAGTCCCTGTCCACACGAGCCTTTCATTAACTCGACTTAAGAAATTCCTTAGGTCCACTTAATAAGAACCGCCAGTTAGGTCGACCTAACCCTTAAGCTGACTCCTTAGGAAGACCTACGCACAGTGTGGACGCTTAAGTCCACTTTATCAGGTTGAGGTAAGGGCAGTTAGGTTGACTTACTAAGTCCCCATTCAGGGAAACCACTTTGTTAAGTTGACCTAATAAGGTCGACTTTAGATCGACTTAAAGTCGACCTTATTAGGTCGACTTAACAAAGTTGACTTAACTTTTTGTAGTGTACACATAGCCAAAGAGATCAAGTGTGTATGTTCATCCACAAACACCTCTCTTTTTTTTAGCATTACTTGTAACTTCAGAAAGCTTTCTAAATGTCTCAAGGAAACTGCTCTCTTGTTGAAAAGAGGGATACAGGCTCAAATAAATAGTTTTTCTTCCTGCAATTTCAAATAACTCTTCAGCAAAAATTCTATGATGTGGAACTTCAAACAAATCTACATATTAACTGTTTCACTGTTTTCGCCATATGAGAGTCTGCCCAGAAGTAAGGCCCACTAGAGGTATAATAAAAACAAACAAGGAGTCCGGTGGCACTATTAAAGACTAACAAATTTATTTATCGCATAAGCTTTCGTGGGAGAAAATCCCACTTCATCAGATGCTTTGAAGATGGGAAATTTACAGAATGGGAGGAAACTAAATGCAGGGAAGTGTATGACATAGGATTAGGTCAGGCTGTAACAGCAAATCAAAATAGATGTTAGGATTCAAACACTGGGGAACAGCACATAGAGGAAGGTGAGGTCAAAGAACCTGTTGTAATGAGAGAAACAGCCGTAGTCCCTGTTTAACCCCAAGACAACTGAGTCGAATTTGCATATAAAGTCGAGTTCTGCAGTTTCTCTTTGAAGCTGTGATTTGTTATTCATGTTTCAGCACAGCTATTAGCAAGTCGTCAATGGAGTGAGCAGAGAGATTGAAGTGTTCCCCTATTGGTTTTGTAGTGTTGCAATTTCTGATGTCAGATTTGTGTGCATTTATTCTTTTGCGCAGAGACTGTCCTGTTGTCCAATAATAAAGTATTGGGTCACACACTCAGTAATAAGAATAACAAGAAATACTGTATAGCTGCTTATGCATGGAACATCATTTGTCTGGTGTACTGAATGAGGCAGGGGTCCTGTGGGAAATACGTGACCATGTAATGAAGGTATAAATTATCTTCAAGTCTAAAATGGTTGTGGGTGAGTACAAAGCCACAAAGTTCAACCACAAGTTTTGCTGTGGCATCTTCTTGGATAGTTCTTCTAATGGTTTGTAATCCATCTTCATGTGGGATGTTGGTGTAAAGAGCCTCTACGTCCATAGTGGCCAGGATGGTATTTTCTGGAAGTTCACCAATGGATTGGATTTTTCTCAGGAAATCCGTAGTGTCTCTCAGATAGCTAGGTGTTTTGATAGCATAGGGTGTGTCTACACTTACAAATTAAGTCAATTTAAGGTTGCTTAAATCGATTTAATTTAATCTGCGTCTACACAGGAAAATTAAAGTTGACTTTATAAAACCTCATTTAAAGTAGACGTTACTGGCTAAATTGACTCTATTAAGCCGACTTAAGCCAGTGTGGATGCAGATTAGCCTTTAATCGACTTAAAGGGCTTCAGGGCTCCCCCACTGCCCTCCCTGCCAGGGTGGCTGGCACAGGCAGAGCCTGGCATGTCCCCCCACAGGGCAGGACAGAGCCCTGCCCACCCCGCTCCTATGCCCTGCCAGTGTCCCTGTCCTGCTCAGTCCCAGGTCACCTAGCCCCTAGAAGTCGACTTAGGCATCCAGTGTGGAAGCTCTAAGTCGATTTGGCAGGGTCCCCTTTAAGTTGACTTAATTTTTGAGTGTAGACATGCTAAATCAACTTAAATTAACAAGTGTAGACATAGCCATAGGGTCTGAGGAGGGAGTTCACATAACCAGATAATCCTGCTGTAAGCGTACCAATGCCTGAGATGATGGGGCGTCCGGGGTTTCCTTTTTTATGTATTTTAGGTAGTAGATAGAATATCCCTGGTCAGGATTCTGGCAGTGTGTCTGTCAAGGGAGGCGGCGCTGTCGTCGTCATGAATAAATTGGATTACGATCAGGAGGCTTATAAACAACTGTCCAACACAACGTTTTACAAACTACTCCTCTCTGACCCCATTGAGGAATACCAGAAGGAACTGCACCTCCTACTCAAGAAACTCCCCAAAGCAGCACAGGAACAAATCAAGACAGACACACCGCCAGAACCCCAACCAGGGATATTATATCTACTACCTAAAATACATAAAAAAGACCTATTTAACTTTGACAAATCTATCCTTACATTTTAGTGAACAGTTAACATTTGTAAATAATTATGATGTTTAATGTTTCTTTGACCATCGTAACATTATAAATGAGTTGTCTGATAATTATTTTCTGTTTCAGTTCTGCACCATTTCTTTTAAGATTTTTATATAGATTGTTGGATATCATTTTTTCTAACCTGCCCATACAAGCTTTTCTGCAACATAGTTTTTCTTCTTTTTTTTAACCTCTCAGCCTCATTTTAAGTTACCTTTGTTAGTGTTTTTTCCTAAATACATTCTCAGAAAACTTTTGTCTGTGTTCCTCTCTTTGTAAATGTACTTTTTACCTTATCTTCTCTCAGCTGAAAGCATAAAAAATAATCAATACAAATTAGGCGACTTTAATGTCAAGAAAGAAGAAAAGAATTGTTTATTTTACCATTATATTGGCAACAAAGGTTTATCTGCATTAACCCACAGCTTCTTCATTAACTTATAAAAGTAGGAAGACTTCAAGAATGGCTTCTATATCCTTACTGCTTTAAAAAAAAATGTCTTTGACCTTTTGGATTTGTACCTTGTTAATTTCTTTCGCAATATTTTCTTTGCACTCTCTCGCCGTACATCCTCATTTGGAATAGTACAGCGCCAAAAGGATGACATGCCCATTGATGTCAATATTGGTTTTTAAAAGGTTTCTCCTTAGGACTAACTTTCATATGCATATGTAGTACAACACTGTCTTTCATTACATGGTCACGTATTATTTTTCCCACAGGACCCCTGCCTCATTCAGTATACCAGACAAATGATGTTCCATGCATAAGCAGCTATACAGTATTTCTTGTTATTCTTATTACTGAGTGTGTGACCCAATACTTTATTAAACCCAGAATTACAGTGTTATTAATTTCCTCATGAGCTTTTTCCATGACACTCATCTCTGGTAACTGAGTGCTTCAAAACATTCATGAATATATATTTACAACACTCATGGGAGGTAAAATGCTATTACTTTCATCACTCTTTTACATGCAGGGAATTGAGACTTAGGCTACGTCTACACTAGGGAATTTAGGTCGACTTAAATAAGTCAACTTTAATAAAGTCTCCCCAGGACAGCAAGCCCCTGAGCGGTCCGGGGGAGAAGGGAGTGTGGAGCTCCCTTCTGCCCTGGACCACTCAGCTCCCTTCTGCTCGGGACTTCTCAGGTCTCGGGCAGAAGGGAACCCTTCTGAGCCGGCTGCTCAGCAGCTGGGGTGCGGGTTGGGCTCCGCAGCTGGAGCGCGGTCCCGGGCAGAAGAAAGCTCCGCCCTCCAGCTGCCGGCTGCTTGGCAGCTGGAGCGCAGTTCCCAGGGAGAAGGAAACGCGGGGCTTCCTTCTCGCCGGGACCACGGGGCTTCCTTCTCACCAGAACCTGAGCGGTCCCGGTGAGAAGGAAGTTCCCTTCCCCATGCCCTAAGTCGACTAAGTCGACTTAGGGCGTCCACACAGCTTAAGTCGACTTAAAAAGTCGACTTAAGCTTCAAAGTCGACTTTATAGGAGGTTTTATAATGTCGACTTTGAATTTCCTTAAGTCGACTTAAGCAGAAGCTTAAATCGACTTAAGGAAATACCAGTGTGGACGCAGAGTCAATTTAGTTGACTTAAGCATGCTAAAGTTGACTTAATTTACTATTGTAGACGCACCCTTAGAGATTAATACCGAAATTTTTAAGTGTGCACTAATTTTGCTTGCCTATCTTGAGACACCTTTGAACCTGCATTTCAGAGTGCTTCACATTTTTCTAGTACTTTACATTCAAAACACAGCTCCCACTGACTTCAGTTACAGCTGTGTGTGCTCCGCACTTCTGCAAATATGGCCCTGGACTTCTCTAATCAGGCAACCAGAAAATGAGGAACACATACACTAGCCACCAGTGAAAAGCTTAGTTTAAGTGACATCAAACAGGAGCTCTGAAACAGAGGTGGGGAGAGAATCCACTTCTCCAGGATGGCAATCAATGCCTTACCCCTGAATCTCCTGTCTCAGTCACTGCATATTTTCCAGTTTCTGAGACAAATGAAGTAGGAGCCCTATAGGCAAGAGTCTTCACTTTCCTTCACTATACACCCTGATTTATTGCTTGAACACCACCCAATCTGTGCACTAAATGAAGGTGTGGGGGCATCTACTTTGATATTTCCCCTTTTCTCCAAAACTTAATGTATTCTAAATTATTTTTAAAAAATAAGCACAAAATTCCAAAATAGATTAAATACACTTAATGGAATTGACATAAACAAGCAATAGAAAGCAAAAAGATCTATCAAAACTAAACAATATGAAAAGAAATCAAACAGACAGGGCACACCAACCAGCCAATTAAAGAGCAGATTCTACCACCATTGTGCCTGTTGAAGATTACTGTGCTGTGCAAGTAGTCCCATTCATGTCAATGGAACTACAGATGGAGTAAAGTTACACCTATTAAGTCATGGAAAGGTTTATAGATAAATGTCTGTAGCAAGTGCCTGAGTTATTCTTCTCTATTCAAAAATGTATCTGTGGCACTAAAAGCTCCTTCATGATCGAAGTGACAAATGCTTTACAGAGAACAGGGGCTGCTAGATATTTCAGCACAATAAGAAAAAGCCCATACTTTGGGAGAGGGAGTTGGGGGGAAATCATCACATTGGGGAGAAAAAACATATCATACTGATTTTGAAGAAAACCATTCTACTTTAAGTAGCTAAAAATAAGAATATCATCCCAGAATGTTGACATGGTTTTCTAGATGCCCCTGCAAAGTTCACTTGGAAACTATTTCGAATGAGTACTCAGACCACAGAAGGAACATGAAACTCGGAATCCACGTATTTGTGAAATGACACCATGCTGTGACTTTAATGAAACTGTTGAAAATGAGTAAATCGAACATAATAGAGCTTGGCTTCTCCCTTTTCATTAAATCTTGTGAATCTAATAAACAGAAAAACTGAGAAATTGAATTCACGGTTGAGTTTATTTACATATAGATCAGTACAATGTGATTCTCGCTTGATAAGTTCTAGATCAGGATCTTCCAATAATCATTTTCTTACTTAGTCCAAAAACATTGCATCAAACTAACACAGAGATACTTAAGAATATGTAAATTTTAAGCACATACCTAACTACACTCACTTTGTAAATGAGAGCCTATTTTAATGTAAAACAAACAAAGAGTCCGGTGGCACTTTTAAAGACTAACAACTTTATTTATCACATGAGCTTTTGTGGGGAGAAAATCCCACTTCATCAGACACTTTTAAGATGGGGAACTTTGTAAATTCCTCATCTTCAAAGCGTCTGGTGAAGTGGGATTTTCTCCCCACGAAAGTTCATGTGATAAATAAATTTGTTAGTCTTTAAAAGTGCCACAGGACTTCTTGTTTGTTTTGCTGAACTAGACTAACATGGCTACCCCTTTGGAACATTTTAATGAAGTCTCTTTATGCCACAGTTGACCATCTGTAAAATAGGGATAATAGCACTGCCCTACTTCACAGGCATGTTACATGGATACATACATTAAAGACTGTGAAGTGCTCAGTTACTATGATGAGGGGGGCCATATTAGTGTTATAGACAGATAGGCACCGGCTTTAGGGGAAATTAGGCATAGAAATAGTAAGAAAAATTACCTAGGAAAGACATACCAGCCCCAATATCTGGACTTTCTCCTTAAACAACATGTGCATATTGTCTCATTAATCCACTGTTTCTATGACAAACTAATTACCGTGAGTTAATGTGACCCTTCAGTAGCTTGAAATTTAGTGGCATTACTGATAAAGAAAAAAAAGAAGACAACCAACAAGGGAATATCAATATACTCTCCCTCTCAAAGATTAACAGAGATAAGAAGCATTTTTACATTTGAAACAGAATTAAAGATTTTCTGGGAGAATATTACTATAATTGAATTCCCGCATTTGATTTATTATACTCTCTGCTGATCACCATTGAAATTCCCCTCTCCAGCAGGCATACGGTCAAAATTACACTAAGTCTTCCCAACAGCTTACTTTGACAGCTATTTATAGTAAATATTTACTTATAATTGAACAGAAAAATAAAATTGTATCCATGAAAATTATTTGGAAGCTATTGATCTAATCCAGTTGGATATACACTTTAATATAGTAGCTTAAGCACAACACAGAATTAAGTTATGAGTCATGATTCATGTAATTTTAGTATCTGTTCCCCACTGCATCACTGACTGAGAGGTGTAAATTTATACTGCTCTTACTTCCTAGAATCTCACAGAGAAGTGAAGCTGAGTGACAGTTTTATAAATTATTTAGGCCTTCTTGTGAAGTCAATTATCACATTAGGTATTTAAAATGTTCTCTCTCTATCATCTCCCCTATTTGTGCGAGCAATTTTGCAGTTTGATCACAGTATTTTCAGTTTGTTGTAAAACCACGTGTCTAAATGATACTCAGATATCATGGTGACAAGTTAATTAGAAAAGCATACACAGAGTGAATAGAGTCCTGAAGTCACAAAATCTCACCCCCCTGCCAAAAAGGGATTTATATTATTCAGGAACTCAGCAACATACAGTGGAATTTACCCTGCATGCTGTCAAATATTATTGGTTGGTATTTTAAGACTTCAAGACTTTAAAGCAATTAGGATGTAATCTACTTCAACCACAGCAAATTGAGAATGACAACTAGTGGTCCTGTAACCCCCATTTGTGTCACGCATTTTTAGCACTGTAACGTGACTCTCTTATAAAATTGTTACTTTAACGTATTTCATGCTAATTGTCCCAAAATAGTATAATTTAAGATGTCACAGAAGGATCCCTAACTAACAAGCAGCGCATGAACACACAGATCTCTAGGATAAAGCTTAAAATGGTCTCAGGTATTAGGTGCTCAGACACTATGGTCATGAGACCCAGCACAAAAGCCAGACAGGTAAAAATGCAGCCAATATCCACTTCATTATTGACTTTTAGAAATCAACTGTGTGATCTTATGGGCAGTCTTCATAAACACTGTAAAGAGTCAGGGTTGAACTAATAAGATCATAGGTGTGCTCAAACCAGTGAACGAACAGCTGTGTTACTGAATTCTGAACACACTGCAAGCAACAGAAAAGCCCTCCAGTGAGCACTGGTAAAACAAAATTACAATAATCAAGACTTGGGGTCATGACGGATATTCTGTGCTCCTGTGTGAATCTCTTTACTTCTACCCAGACCAGGGAGAACATTTGCATTTCCTTTGTCATATAATTCTCCAGCCTCTGTGCTGGAGATAGTCCTGAGAGTTTGAACCCTATAACATGCTTCACATCTATACACACGTTGCTGCAGGAAACATGGTACCAGGGTAATTATGTAGAATATGTTACGAACATTCAGAAGGGAACCGTGCAGTGCACATTTAATATCAAATCGCATGGCTACATTGCAAAAGTGGACAGAAAAGTTACAGGGATCATGCCCTAGGGATGCACAGATGTGCATCCTGTGATAGATGCTAAAACTCAACATGGCTTCATACAGGGAAATAAATATGGAGCAAACTCCTTATGCCAGCGACCTTTACTCCAGCTTTAACACTTCAGTATTCCAAGGTTTAATTACAAAGAAGCTCCATCACAGTCAGCTGACAATATCATCCAATCATTTCTTTATGGTAGATGCTGAACTTGCAGGTTCTTCTAAGCAGAGAGACTGATGCATATCAGCAGCTTACTGAGGAGGCTCTCTTCAATGGTAGAAGTGATGTCTCCAAGAGGCATCATATTGAGCAACATGGGACACAGAATATAGCCTTGGGGGGTGCTGCATTTCAAAATCTTTGATGATGATGACACCCAAACTGTCTGTCAGCACCAGTGGTGCCACTTCTCAGGAATGATTGCTAACACTGAGCTGCAGTTCTTCACACAGCAGCAATGTCCTTTATTCACCAAAGCAACAACCCATGGACATTTTCTTTTAGATGTCAAGCACATCCACAACGGCTAACAGACCTAGATCTTAAAGTAAAAGAAATTAATGCATGACCCTAATACAGCTGGGATCAAAACAAACAAAAAGTCAGGATTTGGGCTGTAGCCTTTCCAGAATGGCCCTGGTGTCCATGTGCACAAGGACTTAAAATCACCAAAATGTTCTCTACTTTGTTCCCCAAAAAGGGAAGGTTAGACACAATGGCAGAAATTCTGGTTCCACTGTAGTCAATGGCAAAACACCTATTCACTTTAATGGGGCCAGAATCTTCACCTTAAATTGTTAACTGTTAGGAACTCAACTATCAACTATGCTGGGTGGCCCTTGAAATCTGTGGCAATAGTTGAGCATGACAAAGCAATCTTCAGCTCTCCGGTCATCTTTTCTATTCAGTACACATAAGATTATATTACCTCCCTGGAGGAACGACCTACCAACACATGAAGCAGCTCTTGTATTTTATGTGGGGAGATTCCCCATATCAAGAGTTTCACTTTTCCAACCCTTTACTTTTGCAGTGCTTCTCATTTGACAGCTGTTAGTTGAATGTTAAATATGCTTCAGGCTATAGAAACATTTTAGTTTTTTCTTCAAGAAACATGCTTTCACTAAGGGAAGAATCCGTCATCAGGATATTATGTCAGGGATATGCTTAGCATCCTCGGTGTATGCCATTTTCATATGGCAATCGGGATGACTAGAATCCACGAATCCACCTCAGGAAAGAAGCAGTAAAACACGGCTAAAATCAGCATTAGCAGCACTTTATGGAAACACTGCCCCCTTAGAAATGAGTGCACCTGCCCAGCAGCCACTTAGGTCTGGACACCCACAGACTTTGTGTAGCAAAAATGTCTATTCTATTCTATTCTATTCTATTCTATTCTATTCTATTCTTCAACAATGCAGACAGAGTGGCACAGTAAATTGCATGAGTTCATAATCTGAATTCACCTACCAGACTCCAGGTTTTACAATACAATAAAAATACCTCCTCTATTACTCAACAGATAGACATTTAGCTTTGCTACCTATATCAATAATCTGTGTACATGATTAAGTTGTGTTTCGTTAATAAAGATGAGATCTAAAGCTTTTATGAATAAATGCAGAGAATGCTGACAGCATGATGTGTTGCTCAGGCTATTATTCTGTCAACGATTGGACTTCACACACAAGGTCATTTGGTTACAGAAAGATAACATTTCACACAGGAACATTTATGAGCTGAAATAATTTACACCCGTTCAGTGCAACTGGAAAGGAGTAAGTGGTTTTACTAGTTGTTATCATCTCTGTTTATTTGTATTTTGCTATTACTCAGTATGTGAAAAGTGCTTTCCACAGATTTTCATGTAGTTCCTGCCTGCAGAGCTCAGAAATCAAAGAAAAAGCTTTAAAAATCCAATTTATAGAAAATTCACTTAATTGTACTACTTTAAATAACAGAGTTATGCACAGCTTAATCAGATTGAAAAAGCATCACACACTGTATGGATGCTGAAGCCATAACTAATCCTAAATAAATGCAAGAAAAAGAATATTCCAGCATTAATGAGCAATACGAATGTTCTCTTGCACACCACATTCCACCAAGTATTTAAACACTAAGCTGCTTGGAAGGGATCTGTCATTTTTAACTAAAGCATTATGTATGCATATGGAGCTGTAAATATGACAATCCAGCTAAAGATTTGTTTTCCTTATTTTACGATTTGCAAAGAGTAGATTCAATCATATTTCTCTTAGATTTTCAGTGAAAAGGACAAGTCAGAAATCTTCAGTCCCATGACACTGACTTATTTGGCCTGATACCCACTTTCATTTTTTCCATAAGTCTTTTCCTGATTTACATTGATATAAAGGATAGAACAGCAAGGCCCTCTGTCTCTTCTCTACAACAAATACTGATGCCATCTCCCTTACACTAAAGCTGTATGAACTGAAAACTCCTACCATAGCTCTCACACATACTGTCCTTGCCCTACAATTTTTAAATCACGGTTAAATACTTCTAGAATGAGCCACATGTGCAACTATTTATCAGCCCAATAATTTGTCTAATTAGATGTCTGTTTATGAGCTATTAGGTGCCCAGTCACTAGAAGATCATGTATACATTTTGTTGAATTTGGGGCCAATTTCTTCTTAGAAGGGAAAAATGAAAAAAGTACACAGAGCCCTAAAATTCAACAAAATGCCAAACACCAACAATGACCACCCCCCCCCCAACCCACACCCCCAAACAAAAAACCCCAAACCACTCCAGCATCCTTAAATTCTTGGCTTCTTAGAAAAATTCTACATTGTGGGTAAAAAAAAAAATTGCTCTCTTTTCTGCCTTTCTTGTTTCCCTATTTTGCCAATCACCCTCACTCCCCCAAGATGAAACTAAAGAAGTGACCAATCAAAAGAAAAGTGCCATGTATCTCATTACATTACTTCTGAAATGTCATTTTCTGAAAGAACGTGGAACCCAAAAACCCCCCATCCATGCACACAATTCTGTAAACTTGGCTCTGAATATACCACCTTCTGCAAGAAAATGCTGCATTTTGCTGAAGATCTCTGAACTATAAATCACTGGCCTCTCTTCATGCATTAGTTACCTCAACTTCCGGCACACAAAGGCAACTAACAATTCATATCACAGTGTGTCCTGCGCATAGATATATTCTTCCAATATTGCTAAGATGCTAAAATAGTATGTATCAAGTGTAGGGTTAGAGATAGCACTTTGATGTGCCGGTAAAGCCATTATTCCTTATCTTGTGATCAATTCCTGATGTAAGTTAGAGTCTCCACACTGATTTAGTCTCAGTAGGTCAGATTCAATTCTAATTTATGGGAAGCTAGGCTCCCCACTCCTGGAGCACTCAGCATACTCCCTCTCCTCCTTCTTCCTCAAGGAAATATAGCACTCATTTGTGCTCTGATGTTTTTGTGTCAGAACTGTTATACCATTTGGCCCCAACTCTGAGCACCCTCTGAATGACCAGGAATGCCCTCAACTCCAATATACGTAGTTACGTCACTCCAATTAATGCCATATAGAGAGCTTTCCTCAAAGGTTCTGGCCCAGTGCTGTTCTGTGCAAATGCACTTTTAAAAAAACAGCTTTCGGAAAGTGCCTCCCACTCTGGCTTCTGTGGTAAATATTTTGATCAACAGGAATCTGTGCATGTGGTAAGTTCAGACTTACCTAAGCCCGAGGTAGTTAGTACAGATGGAGGTACAAGATGTGCTACCATATGCCGCTTTTCGTTAACTCCCGCCCCCAACCCCCACACAAATAAGAATTCAAACAGTTTACCAAAAACTAATAATTTTATTTACATAAAATACTTCGTCATGCTCTGCAAAAATATTCACATGCATCTTTGAAAGCATGTCTGAAAACCTTCAATTACTGTTTAATAAAATGTATTATGGGAACTTACATTTTGCAGAATATCGTTTTTTTCAGTTGTTTTTAAAAAGACAACACCACTGCCTTCAAGGTTTTCTAACATAGGGCCTCAGCACTACAAACATTTAACATACATGAGTGAATTTAGGCGATGGATAAAGCACGCAGAGAAAGTTAATCATAGAAAAATGCATGTTAGAAGAATTGGGGCCTTAGGGACCCAATCCTGCAAGGAGCTGAGAGCTTCCCAAGAGGTCCCAAGTGCCTCAGTTCTGACTAATACTCTTCCCTTAAGTTTAAGCCTCATTTAGCCTCACCCAGAGGAGACCCAAAGGGCCTTTATGCTTTTTGCGATGCTGCCCCCCTTTATATGGGACAAACTCCTCATCAAAATTCATAACGCCCCCATCTACTTCTTTTAAATTTCCTCCTTAAAACCTTGCTGACATCTCACTCCAATCTGGCATTAATTAGACAAGTGGCAAATTATTTTTCTGTGAAACTACGTTCATTTTGTTACCTCATCCACCTAGTACAAACTCAATACGTCACAAGTCAGCCCGTAAGGTCACAAACCATGGATCACTGTATTATAAGAGTCTGGAAGAAAAGGCTCTGATTTCTGAATGTTTGGGATAAAAATGCCAATCATCACTTTGAAAACCTGGATTTCTGTTTTCATCCTGTAATTCAACAAGAACCCTTAAAAGAAAATACATTATAGATTATGAAGTGCTCAAACACTACAGTAATGTGGGCCACATAAATACCTAAGAGTAGACTAAGATAGTAATAAAAGTTAAATATTGTGAAGCACTTTGGTACCTGGAATGAAAAGCACTATAAATAATCCACCCTAGATTCTCTTCCCAGAGTTCCTAGTCATGAAAATTTAGGAAGAGTGCTTCAGGAAAACTATATATATTTATACAGATCCTTGACTGGGATTGTATAGCTATGTTATGGTCTGATCAATTAATTTAGCAGAAGTTTTATGCTTAATAAAACGCTTATATTATAAAACCAGTTCGTATACTCTATCTTGTATTACAGATGAGGCTGGTGGCGCCTTCTGGTATTAAGATTCTTTGACACTTCCCATTATAAGATCCTGTCATCAGTTGCTTATAACTTAGCCAAACTATAACTGTTTGGCCTGAAATTTTCCATCCCGGGTGTCTGCCTCAAGCTGAATGCTGTGAAAAAATGTGGTCAAAACAGTTCAACTGTTCTTGAGAAAGAAGCTGGAGAAAAATAAGTGGGCTTGCCTATGTTAAATTCTGATGACCTCTTCTTTGAACAACTCCAGGACTCCCATGGTTTGAAGCAGGAACTTGAAATCTGCCTTTTGTTGGGGATGTGCTTTTTGCTGCCCTGTGAAAATCTGCTGACATTTGGGCAAGTTATAAGCCTCTGGAAAACTGCAGTTTGCCTCTGCTCGGTAGAGACTTTAGATTTTAACAGCTAAATTCCTCAAATATTCTGTTTGCCCAGGGCTGGGCAGGACTTTCCCTGCAATTGCAGACTCTGTGCTGCTACAGTTTGTGCTGGGTCCAGGTACCTGAACTGAGAACAGAAAGATTATGCTCAGTGATCTCCTGCTGGGTGGAAACAGGCAGCATGAAGGGAAAACTACCTGATATGAAGGTGGAGGGGGGTGGGAGGGAAAAGCTGAATCTGTGTTTTGGGGGGTGGGAGGGGAATAGATTGAGACAAGGAACCTGGGGGATGAAACTGGAATTAGAGGCTATGGTGGTGGTGAAGGAAATTGGTACCTGGAGTTGCAAGAGGGTGGGGTAGACTGGGACTGACTGGGAAAAGAGACTGGGAGTGGGAAGTGAAATCGGAGATGTCAGTAATGCAAACCAGCAGGTGAGGGGGACTGTAACTGGCTGGGCAAGGAGACTGAGACCCTGTAGGCTGGAGGCATGAGGATAAAGGGGGCAGATGTGATGAGGCGCCCAAGTGCCATGGGAAAACTGAGACTGGCTGGACGAAAAGATTTGGCACAAGGAATTGGGGGTGGGTGGGAATCTGCGAATGTCTGGGCAAAGAGCTGGGGGATTGGGTGCAGGCTGGGAATGGAAACTGGGAGCAGGTGAGAAACTGAGTCAGGAACTCTGGAGAGCTGATACTAGGACTTGTTGGACAAGGAGACTGGAACTAACTAGGATGAGAAGCCTGAGATGTGGAGACTGGGCCTGCTTAGGTGAGGAGAAAAGGACTGGCATAAGATGTGGCGAAGAAACAGGACTGTGTCAAGGACAGGTAGGATGGAGGAGACAGGGTGAAAAATATCATGCTTGAAGGGAAATGGAGCAGTCTGTGCTCACTAGAAGACATCCCTCCAGAGCCTGGAATGGAAGCCAAGATTCCTAAGTCTTGCCATTCCTCTGCTGTCAGCAAATATCTATGAAACCCGCTGGCAAAGTACCCCATCCCTTTAGTGCCAGTCCGCAGAGAAGACGACAACCTATCAGTTGCTATCAGTTACTCTGTTTCCTCAAGTGGCAGAGGTCTGTGCAGTGGGTCTAAAAGTTTCAACCCTGCTGATGAAACATGTAGGTGTTAATAGGATGCCTCATGATGGAAGCTCGGTGTCTTCAATTTGCTCTTTTACAAACATAGGAAATTACACAGACAGACACAGGATGAACAGGCTCTGGAGATGAATCAGGGCTGGCTATTAAATGAGACTGTTGTCTGTAGGATCCATGCATTTGTTGCAAAAGCTGAAAGGTATGTAGTAAACAGGACAGGCGATTGCAAAAAAGAGAAAGGATGCTCTGAGGATTAAGGCAATTGAATGCTAATAGGGAACCGATTTCTCTCTGTGTTTCTGCCACAGACTTCCTATGTGATGCTAGGCAAATGACCAAAACTTACACTAAACTTTCCACAGTTGGTTACTAATAGTGTGTTCTTCATTTTCTGGGTGCCTGACCTGAGAGTACCTGACTTCCCTGAGATCTGATTTGCAGAAGACCTGAGCAACTCATAGGTGGAACTGAGGTTAATGGGAGCTGTGCTTTGAATATAGAAATATTATATAGTACTACACAGTGCTAAGTACTCTGAGTAATTAGGTGTCTCAAATTCAGTATCTAAAATTCCTAGATTCAGACCTTAATCAATCTGTGCTTCCATTCACCATCTATAAAATGGGGATAAAATCCATTCACCTCCCAGAGGTGTTTTGAAAACAAATTAATGAATGTTTATGAAGCACTTGGTTACTATAATGATAAGGGGCATAGAAAAGGTTATGAAAACATAAGAATGGCCATACTGAGTCAGACCAATGGTTCATTTAGCCCATAGCCTGTCTTCTGACAGTGGTCGGAGCCAGGTGCTTAAGAGAGAATGAATAGAACAGTAAATAAAGTGAGGAAATTAATAATATTCTCTTAAGAAAAGGTGTGAATAGCCTGAGGCCACACATAGAACAATGAGTATAAAACAAAATATTAAATAGCTTCCCATTAAATGAGCGAAGTCTTTTCTGTGCAATAAATCAGGCAGAAGTTCTGTACATAGCAGTATGTGATCATGTAAATAACGACTGCAAAAGTCCTGTGGCACCTGAAAGACTAACAAATTTCTTTGGACATAAGCTTTTGTGGGCTGCAACCTGCTTCCTCAGATGCATCTGACGAACTGGGTTGCAGCCCATGAAAGCTTATGTCTGAGGAAATTTGTTAGTCTTTCAGATGCCACAGGACTTTCATTGTTTTTGCTGTACACAGACTAACACGGCTACCCTCTGGAACTAAATAAAGACTGTATCATAATGCATAGACACAAAGGGGACAAATTAAGTTTGCATAGCAATCTTATTAATAGCATTTCCAAATTTGTAAGTACTGGACTTTGCAACCTAATGTAGCTTGTATTTATATATATATAATACACATACATACAGTATTTTCTGTACAGGCATATATACACACTGAGAAGTAATTTAGAGTTAAAACAACTAAAACAACGCTACTCAATGTATTTAGCATTACTGAATAATCAACTTAAATTAATTTACAGCATGTGTTATATTCATGAATAACAGCAGTTTGAAAAAATATTTTCCAATTCTTTTGGACTTAAAATCAAGCTTAGGACAACGAATGATGAAATTTCAAACAAAAGCTAATTTTGTTTAATGAACTATCCGTGGAGGTATTGTGAAAGTGTTGTGCAATCAAATGCTTAGCTAATTATTGTGAGATCAAATAACTGTTGTCATAGTTACTCCACAATGTTTTCCACAACCACTTTTATCTCTTCAATAAATCTTTATGACGCAACAAATATAAAAAGTTTACCGTAACATGACTATAATGTTTTGGATGGCATTTAGTTATGACTGACCTGTCATTCTGATTATGTTCCTGTATTTGACAAAGGACCATAAAAAAATCAGTATCTGCTTTGCTTAACACACTAACAGCTGTGCTTACAACGTCTTCGCTGTAGGATAGTAACTCAGGGAGCTCAAGTTAGCATGGTGCATCAGTAATATTTAATCACTAATATGTATCAGTGAACTGAAATGGACATATTTGTCTTAGTTTGTTTCTCCTCAGAATAAAATTTTTCTTTGAAACAAATAAACAGTTTTTCTTGTTTATTCTCCTCATTTATACTACGGGTATGCTTCTCTGTTGTGCAGCACCTCAGAAAATATAGTGAGCTACTGAGTAACTGAAAACAAAACCAAAAATCTGGGTTCTGAGTTGCTAAATAAAAAATAAAGACCAATATCAAAAGGATGGGATATTATCAAATAATATAAAATAGAGCATTCTCCACTCATTGAAGCTGGTGAGCGTAAATGCTCCTTGAAAGTGGAGTTTGATACCTATCTAGGTCATAGTATCAACAGGCAGCTTTTGCAAGAGTTGTTTTGAAGGACAGGTTCCAAATGTCACAATCTCTCTGATGCTATACGGTGCACATAACTTTTATTTATACAGTTAGGTAGAGTACATAAGGGGGTTTCATAGGTTGGATTTAGTCTTTAAATGAAGCAAAATTTGGAAGAGTTTAGCATTGCTCTTGGGCAATTTGAGACTGTGATGACCCATGAATTCTCTCTCAATACAGTCTCTAAAATTTGAGTTTTTTCTTCTAAGCTGTTCTGGTTCTGCTTCTGATAATAAGCCAAACTATCACATAATTGCATGAAGCTGGTGGTGGCTCAGGTAACTGATTCTTCTTGGCCTTGCCATTCTTGGCCGTAGGAGACTTAACCTGGCGAAATGTTCTTAGAGAGCACTGTGTTTACAGATTAACTGCAGGAAATTAAGATATAGAGATGAGCTGGATGCTAGCAGCGTGGAAAAAGTAAATGAAAATTTGTGCTAGGCTTTCCAAACTGCAGCAATATCCTCTAATTTCACATAAATCCTACTGACTCTCACAGGACCCAGCGGGATATCCTACGAATTGACCCTGGCTCTGGATATGTTCAGTGGGATATTACCCCTCAACTACAACATGAACAAGATTGGGGGCTCTATGAAGCACAGAGAGTTTTAACTATCAAAACTGTACTTTAAGCCAAGTTAAACAAATCTACGTGTTTTCTAAAACAAACACTTACGCAGGTTTTTTCCAGAGGTTTCAGGCAGACTGTCTGGTTCTCTTTTTTTACTGTATTTTTTATTGTTAACTTATGTAAACAATATAATACAATGCCACTCCTTTTTGCAGTGCATGTTTTCTATAGCAGATCCATCCAGCTGAAGACCTCACTGGGGAAGGGAAAAGCCCCTTCCCAGACCCCAGCATGAGAAACCATGTTGGGAGAAAGGAGGATTTGGTAGGATCACCATTTCAGTGCAATGATTTGTAGTTGCTGTAATGGGCCCTGGGGATAATCAGAACTGGCATAGTTTAGAGCAGATTCAGGGGATCTGGGCCATGTAGAATTGAGTCCAGGATTAAGAAATTACAAATAACTTCCTCTAACGAACTTGCCACCACCCCCTTCTCAGCTCCTATCAGTGCTTATTGAATCTGACCATATTTTCAAAGTTCTTTATAGTTAAAGAAGACACACCAACAGATAGTATATAGTAAATGAAAGCATTCAATCATATGCTTAATGATAGAAGGAGAGAATTGAAATGTCAAAAGCTAGAGAAATAATAGCTTTTAAGATGAAGATGATGGAAAGCAAATGAAGAATGATGACAAAGTCTGCTCTACACAACAGAGACTACAGAGCAGAAGGATTTTGTATTGTTATCATCAGGCTTGGGTGTTGATTTCTGGACCAAAGTAAATGATTAAATGATGTCTCTCTCGTTCTCATTTCCCAAAACAACACACGGTTTCATTATTAAGTTAGGTAATTCCAAAATGCATGTGTCAGGCACATGACATGTCTTATTAATGTTCCTGTATTAAAGTAGCTGTCTGGAAGTGACATGCCTACAGTACAAATTGTCATCTATTGAAAACTCTTCTTCAGAAAGAAGATAAAACTCCAGATGCAATCCCAAATATTAAAGTTGAGAGATGAGTTAGTTAGCTGCACTCAGGCAACCCTGGATCCAGGAACTTTTACAATTTTCAAAAAATATCTCTAGGCCAAATTCTGCAGTCCTCACTCAGAACAATAAGTGTTTTGCCTGAGGAAGAGCTGCTACCCTTGCATCTAGATGAATAGAAACACCATTTCATTTTTCACACAAATCTATAAATAAAATTGAGTATATTCACACTGTTGCCATCTTCATATCTGCACACTCCTCATGTTGCATATTATGGGAAAAAAGGAGGATTCTTGGTCAAGAGCAGATGATAAAATGCTCTTGACCAGTGCAGTTACTTGGAGTATCTGAGACCAGATTAGGATTCATGACTGACTGAGAACACAAGTAACAAAGTCAAGCAAGTCCCTCTGCCTGAGTGCCAGTGTTATTTATTTATTAATGAAAGGTTTGATATTGCAGAGGTTGGGGACATTTGCCCAGGAAATGTGCCCTTTCTTTAGTCAGAGGTGGGCCTAGCCACTGCAATCCATCTTAACCTCCTTGAGGATAGATTGCAACATTCTCAGTGATTCTCCCAGAAATTTCAGCTGGTGCAGAATGTGGCTACTCCTTTATTAAGGACTGCTTGCTGCTGGGAACATCTTTTGCTCTGTGATCTGCAGTGACTATTGTGGTGGGTTCTTTTTTCCAGGTATAGTTTAAGGTATAACTTTATGAAGTCTTAAATGGGTGCTCTCAGAGACAGACTCTCATTTTCTGTGATTAATGCAGTAGTGAGAGTAGCTGACAAACTCAACAGACCATGATTAATTGAGATAAGTGCAGGGCTTGTGTGGAATCTGCTTCCCCCAACACTGTGCCAGAGCACAAATCTGTGAACTCAGGCACAGATTCCGTGTGTCATCGTAAGCAGTTAGACAGACAGCGATGAACAATAGACAGACAGGCTGTTTTAGGGGTTGGAAGACACTGGAATACTGAGATTAGTTTTAGCTGGCTTGGAAAAATCTTATCTTAAAGCCCCTTTTCCTAATTGTTCTTCTGAAGTTTTCAAAAAAATCATAAAGTTTATGTATGCGTCCAATGCAATGAACAGGTGTGAAACAAATACATATGTGCACATGGGCATGTGCACACAGTAGTCTTGGTTCTCCCCTCATTAACACCATAATTACAAGAGTAAGACTTCAGTGGAGTTACTCCCAATTTATACCAGTGTAAGCGAGAGGAGATTTAGACCCTGCACTTAACCCTAACCCTTTTCTGTACCTATTCCAATATATCTTTTTTGAGATGGAACAAACACATCTGCACACAGTATTCAAGATGTGGGCTTATGGATTTAAAATGAGAAATACAGTATTTTCTATCTTATTATCTATCCTCTTTCTAATGCTTCTCAACATTTTGCTAGCTTTTTTTTTTGACTGCCACTGGATGTTTTCAGAGAACTAGCCACAATGACTCCAAGATCTCTTCCTTGAGTGATAATAGCTCATTTAGACACCCATCATTTTATTTGTATAGCTGGGATTATGCTTTCCAATGTGCATTACTTCACATTGATCAACATTGAATTTCACCATTTATTTTGTTACCAGTCACCAACTTCTGTGAGATCCCTCTGTAACTCTTTGCAGTCTGCTTTGGATTGAACTATTGAATAATTCTGTATCATCTACAAATTTTGATACCTCACTGTTTACCCCCTTTTCCAAAGCATTTATGAGTATGTTGAACAGCACTGGTCCTAATACAGAATCCTGGGGGACACCAATATTCACCTTTCTCTATTCTGAAAACTCACCATTTATTCCTACTCTTTGTTTCCGATCTTTTAACTAGTTACTGATCCAGGAGAAGGACCTTCCCCCTTATCCCATGACCACATACTTTGTTTAAGAGCCTTTGGTGAGGAACCTTGTCAAATGCTTTCTGAACATCTAAGTATATCAGGGGTTGGCAACCTTTGCCAGCCCCGCCCACCACACCCTCAGCTGGGGAGGGGGGCAAAAGGGGGCGGGGCCAGGCCTCAGGCTCCAGGCCAGCTCCTGCAGGCAGTGGCAGCGGCTCTGGGCAAGGCTGACCCGCCCCACTCCCCTCCAGCAGCCCTGCCCAGCAGGGGGCTGGGCCAGCAGAGGAGCCTCAGTGGCGCCACGTGCCGTTCAGGTTCGGCCCACATGGTGGGGGTTGCCGACCCCTGCAGTACATTATATGCACTGAATCACCCTTGAATTCCTTCAGTTTTGGGTTGATACCATCTGGTCCTTGTGACTTATTGCTGTTTAATTTATCAATTTGTTCCAAAACCTCCTGTAGTGACGCCTCAATCTAGAAGAGTTTCTCATTATGTCACCTAAAAAGAATCGCTCAGGTTTGGGAATCTGTCTTCCATCCTCAGCCATGAAGACAGAAGACAGTTTCTAGTTAGTTAGTTTCTGCACAATAGCCTTATCTTTACTGAATGTTTTGTTAGCAATTCCATCATCCAGTTGTTTAGCAGGCTTCTTGGTTCTGATGTACTTTTTGCTGTTACTTTTTAAATCTTTGACTAGCTGTTCTTCAAATTCTTTTTGGCCTCCCTAAATTTTTATACTTCACTTCTTGGAGTTTATGCTCTTTTCTATTTTCCTCAATAGATTTAATTTCCACTTTTTAAGGGCTGCCTTTTTGCCTCTAACTGCTTCTTTTATTCTGCTGTTTAGCCACAGTGGCACTTTTTTGGTCCTCTGATTATGTTTTTTAATTTGGGGTAAATATTTAAATTAAGCCTCTATTATTGTGTCTTTAAAAAGTTTCCATGAAGTTTGCAGGAATTTCACTTTTGGTACTGTACCTTTTAATTTCTCTTTAACTAGCCTCCTCATTTTTGTGCCCACTTATCACTGTGCTGAGCTGCTTTGGTGTTTCCCCTCTGCTCTCCACAGAGATGTTCCATTTGTTATCTTATGGTCATTATTACTAAGTAGGTCAGCTATATTTACTTCTCGGACCAGATCCTGTGCTCCATTTAGGACTAAATCAAGAACCGTCTCTCCTCTTGTGGGTTCCAGGACTAGCTGCTCTAAGAATCAGTCATTTAAGGTGTGAAGAAACTTGATCTCAAAAGGAGGCCGGACTGGGTCGTCATATTGACTCCCTTATTTCTGCAGTGCAGCACTGCCTTCAGAGATGGGTGCCCAGCCAGCAGCAGAGCCCTACCACTCTCTGGTCATCAAGCTCTGATCAGCAGCACCACCACCAGCAGCAGCACAGAAGTAAAAGTTGCAGAACTCCTACCCCCCGCTAATAGTCTTGTGTCGCCTGGGTTGAGAAACGCTGGTCCCCCCTGTGAAATATTGAAATCTGGACTTCTGTATACTTTTACCCTCTGCTATAAAGATTTCATAGGGGAGGCCAGAATTCACGGCTTGTGATGCGTTTTTCATGGCCATGAAGTTGGAAAGACTCTATTCATACCATTACATAAAACTCACTTGCAAAAGCGTTTTTGAAAAGCTTTTATACTATTTTACTTATTTCCTCACCTGATTAGCTTTTAACCAAATATAGATGTTTTCCCTGACCTATTTTCAAAGCTAACTAATCCCTAAATCCTCCAGTTATGCAATCTTGAAGGATTAAGCATGTGTCATGAGAAAGTCTTCATTTGTTTAGACTGAATACAGTTCAGTGATTTAAACACAGTTCATTGATTAAATTACATTAATAAAATACTGGCTCTTGTCACAAGGAGATTGCCAAAGTAGATCACTTGGATGTATGTGATATAAGCCCTTGCCCATAGCTAAAACCACAAAATATGTGCATGTGGTTTGATTGGGAGAAGAATAAGGCTTTTTATACTTAAAATGTGTGTTAAATTTCTAAAATAGTATTATTACAATTATATTAGTTTTATGCTGCAGTAGAAGCTAGAAGAGAACCAGTCTAGGGGTCCTATTACGCTAGGTGCTGTACAAATACACACAAAAATAACAGTCCCTGTCACAAAGCTAGCAAGCTAAAAGAGAAGACAAACAAGGCAGATGAGTCAAAGAAGCAGGGTGACGTGGGGGTTGGGGGATTGGCAAAGACAGGGTAACATAAATAATCAGACATATATACTTCTTGGCCAACCAGGAATGGTAATCACAATTCACCACCTGCCTAGACGTTATTAGATTGCAGTTCTCTCTATACATTACAGCAGAGTTTTAAGGAAATACTTGGTGGACAATAAGGTGGTAGCTTTAGGGACTTTGTTTTGGAGCTTTTCCCAGGCCTAAGAGATGCTATAGCTAGCAGAAAGCATGAAGGCACTTATGGGAGAAATGAGCAATTGAGAATGGCAACACTCTCGGAATGAAGGAAGATGTCAAACATGCAGTAGGATAATAGACCGAATAGGTACAATGAGTCTAAACTGTACTATGCTTTGAAGGAAAAGGCAAAAGGTTTTCATTTGATTTAATGGGAAAAGGGGAACTAAAGGAGGGTCTTAAAGAGGATTAGAAGACTTATGGTAGAATTATGTTAACACAACAAACATACTCCTTTTACAGGAATAGGTGCATAGGAAAATAAATCTCCATGTTTTCAGGGCATAAACCAACCTCTAAATGAAGACACTAGGAAGAAACTTCCCTATGAACAGGTTATTCTGAAATGGTCCATGCTGAAGTTCTTGCATCCCCTGCTGGAGTATTTGGTTCTGGCTTCTGTCAGAGACACTTACTAGACTAGGTGGACTTATTGGTTTAATCCGTTCTGGCAATTCCTATCTTCCTTTTCTTTTATCAATAGGAATCTATGTCTTTATCAATTTCTGCTTTGAGTAGGAGGCTGAACTAGATGACTTCCTGAGGTCCATTCCAACCTTAATTTTCTATGATTCTATGAGTAGGCTGGCCCTATACATTCATTTGAAAACAGATATTTTTAGATTTTGAACTTACAATATATAATGGGCCTCCATTAATAGATTCTTGCCCCATACCCAACCTTCAAAGGAAGAGCTAAAAATTACCATTTTCCGCCATTTTCAATGCACTCTGATAAGGCAGTATATCTTCTTTCTCTACATGAGCAAAGACTAAGGTTAAGCTTTCATGCAATTCAGATTTAGCAAAGCCAGTAATTATGGCATTACAACACATCTGCATACCAAGAGGTAAAGTGCAGTGTTTTGTTATTCTTCAAGTTTTCTGTAAATACTGTGTTTTACACATTCAAGTGCTCACTTTTTTTCCCCAGCAAAATAATCATAATACATTTTCAGTTACCATTAGGACATTAAGAGATTAAACCCATCTGATACAACTTCATATTTTAGAGGATCAATATTTAAAATTTTTTGTGAGGTGAGTGGATGCCTTAGAAAGTATGCCAAACAACATATCTCTGTATAGCTGTGTTTGGGTAAACACTGAATGATAACCATGAGCAAGCATTTAAAATAATTTTCTGTAACTAAAACTGGAAAATGTAAGACTACTCCTTGAAAATGTGGGAATAGAGCTGGGAGAATAACCAGTTTTTCAGCTTGCTGGCAATTCTGAAAAAGTGCTGGTTGAGGAGGGGGGAACTGCTTAAAGTGAGACAGAAAACATTTTTTTTTTTTCAGAATTTTTAACAAATTGAAAACTCAAAAAAATTAATTCTGGGTCAAATATAATGTAACATTTGACCCAAAACTAAATGTTTCATTTCATTTTGAGCTCTTCATTTTTTTATTTTTAAAAAATAAAGGAAATATTAATAAAAAAAGTAGTTTTGAACTGAAAAATCAAACGTTCTGTTTTAATTTTCTTCAGAAATTGTTTTGTTTTAGTAAAACAATTTGGCAAAATTGGGGGCCAGGGGAAAGGTAGGGTAACCTTATAACATTCATCTAATATTTTAAGGGCTGTCATAAAGAGGACCATGATCCATTGTTCTCCATATCCACTAAAGGAAGAACAAGACATAATGGATTTAATCTGCAGCAAGGTAGATACAAGTTACATATTAAGGAAAAGCTTTGTAACTATACAGGTTACATATTAAGAAAAAGCTTTGTAACTATAAGGGTAGTTAAACTTTCGAATAGGCTTCCAAAGGGAGATTGTGGAATCCACATCAATGGAGGTTTTAAAGATGAGACTGAACAGACACCTGCCAAGTATGGTCTAGGCTTACTTCCTCCTTCCTCAGTACATGGGTCGATTTAAAGATTTTGGTTGAAGAACTTTGCCCAGCTGAGAAATCAATTGCAGTGATCAAATGTGCAAAGAGAGGGAATAGAAAAAGGCCTAGAACAACTCTGCAATTGAGGGAGTGAACTAGTATAGAACATTTTTTGCCATTCAATGTGCTCAATGCATACAGACGCTTTCAAGGCAGTCTGAAGTCCAGTGGCCAGTTATTTTTTTAATTCACTTCTCATTACATAAACTAAGCTCAGAGTATTAAACAGATCCCAATGTAGGATTTTTAACGGAAAGAGTACACTAATAGTACCAAGGTGCCACAGTGCACTGCAGAGGCGGCTTTTGGTGAAACAGGCGCACGTTTAGGGCCCCGAGCAGTAAGGGGCCCCATCGCCTGCTTCGCCTACCTCAAAAGCTGCTTCTGCTTCGATCAGCAGGAGGGGGAGGAGCTGGCTCAGGGGGATGGGGCCGTGTGGAAAGGAGCTGGGCCGGGGGGGGGGGGGGGGGCAAGGAGTGCCACGGGCAGGGGTCCCCACAATGGGCCTATAGGGGGCCCCACAATGGGCCTTCGCCTAGGGCCCCCAATAGCCAAAGGCCACCTCTGGTGCACTGGCTGGAAGGTCAGCTGTGCTCATGTATAGTAGCAGGGAATTGTTATACATCTACACCCCCTCTATCCTCTTCAGCCCAGCTGCTGAACTTGGCATGAGGCTAGGCTCATATAGAGTTGTATTACTAGATATAGAGATAGAAAGACATACATAGAACCATAAAACAGTAGGGTTGGAAGGTACCGCAGGAGATCATCTAGTCCAACCCCCTGCTCAAAGCAGAACAGGTATGCACAGTGTAACCTGTACAGCATATTTAAAAATATTATAGACGTATGTGAATCAAATTAAAACCTTATAAAACCCCACAAACATAACATTTGAAAAGGAGATTATACCAAATTTGAGCTCCCATATTTCCCATTCTTAAATGTCTCAGGACTGAGTCTAAATTAATAGCTATAATGTTCCAAATTCCAAAGGGGTAGCCGTGTTAGTCTATTGTAGAAAGACAACAGAGTCTTGTGGCACTTTTAAAGACTAACAGATTTATTAATCGCATGAGCTTTCGTGGGAGAAA
>ML685784.1:14300308-14327740 GCA_007922175.1 Pelusios castaneus | reverse complement strand
TTTCTCCCACGAAAGCTCATGCGATTAATAAATCTGTTAGTCTTTAAAAGTGCCACAAGACTCTGTTGTCTTTCTATAATGTTCCAGTGCAACACATGCATTCATACACTGCACACTGAAGGTGTCTACCATGAGAGATTTTTCTGACAGTACTGCTCAAGTGCAATTGCTTTGATATCTACTTAAAACAACTTTTTCTAAATTTAAAAATTCAAAAAATTCAAATCTCCAATGAAGTAAGAATGAGTATATTTTGCATTTACTCATAATATCTACTCACAATACGGCAATATTTCTAGTCAGAGGGCAAGGACCCATAAAGAAACTTCCAGTTCTGCTTTTTAAGCTCAATTTTAAGCCCACACACCCTGAAACGCTATTGATGGTCCCAACTGGCCTGGCACAGAAATACGATTTTTTCCTCAGATGTTCAGTCACTGAGATGAAAGAGATTTACTTCATCAAGAACATGCCATTTCCTTCTCCAACCCAGCTGTGATGTTTTATAGGCATCTGGGTTGATTTAAGCCTTCCCTTTCACTTGAAACAACATTTTCATGCTTTTGGGATAATCGTTTCTTTTGAAGACAGTCAGTTGGCACCATAAATTAGAATGCTTCCCTTGATGTGGACATAGCAGTGGTGACGCATCACACCCTCTCCTCTAGGAACTTCACTACAGTGATCGCCTGGACATCAACTGGTACAGAATGCAGCAGTCCTTTCTCCAAATGGAGTGTGTTACTATCAGTAGAGTTTGGTAATGTCTAAATAAGCCTAACTGCCTCTGGAACATAGCTATTGAGATAATTCTACTATTTAGTAGGGGGTGAAATTTACCTTAGTGCAGAGGGCCTACACAAGGATCTGTGTGTGACAGATACACCAATTCTCTGCAGTATGCTTGAAAGAATAATGCATTAAGGTTATGTGTTACTGTCTCTAGGACGGCAATGTGAAAGATAGTGCAACACCCCACAATATCTTTAAGGGTGCATTGTTTTAAATGTATGGTTATGTATAATTGGCTATGGCTACACTGGCAAGTTAAGTCGACTTAATGAGGCTTAAGTCGAGTTAAACTAAGCCGTGTCCACACCAGGCTTTCATTAAGTTAAGTCGACTTAATGAAAGCTTAAGTTGACTTAATAAGAACCTCCTATTAGGTCGACTTAACTCTCCTTAGGTCAACCTAACCCTTCTTTAGGTCAACCTAAGCCCAGTGTGGACGTTTAAGTCCACTTTGTTAAGTTGACCTAAGGGCAGTTAGGTTGACTTAACAAAGTGGACTTAGTCCACGTCCATGGACAGCACTTTGTTAAGTCGACTTAATAAGGTCGATTTTAAGTCGACTTAAAGTTGACCTTATGAAGTCGACTTAACAAAGTCGACCTAACTTCTCCTAGTGTAGACATAGCCATTGTGTTTTACTCCATGAAGGAGAGTTGTCACATTCCTCCAGTGAATGGTGATTAAGGCCAAATCTATAGCATAAAGATACATTGGTATAACTACATCACTCAGGTGCGTGAAAAATCCACTCCCCTGTGCAATGCAATTATATCAACCTAATTCCCACCGTACACAGTGCTATGTTGATTGAGAGGGCTTCTTCCATTGACATAGGTACTGCCTCTCGCAGAGATGGATTAACTAGGCCAGCAGGAGACATTCTCCTGAAGTCTTCACTGAAGCACTGCAATTGCACAGCTGTATCAGTGCAGTGTTTTAAGTACAGCCCTGGAAAATCAGCCATGTTCTAAGCCCTACTCTCTCCCGCCTCATACAGGGCTGTCCTTTGGGGAGGGTGAGTTGGGTGACCACCCTGGCCCCATGGTAAAGCAGACCCCGCTGCCCACCACTGCCATGCTTCACCCTGCTCCCTCCTGCCCTGAAGCAGGAAGCAGAGTGGGGCGGGAGCGCGAAGCACGGCCTCTGGGCCGGCCCTCCCTGCTCCCAGGGCGGAGCAGCCAACCCAGGGGCGGAGCTGCCAGTTCAGGGGAGGGGCAGGTGCGTGGGTCCCAGTCTCTCTGGGTCGGCCAACCTGCCCCCCCTCCCCAGTGTGGGGGGTTCTGGGGGCCCTGCACAGACCAATTGGCCACAGGCCCTCCCACCCCTGGGACAGCCCTGCCCCATAAGAGGTACCACCTGCTGCGGAAGCTCACATCTACTAATTCAAACTAGATTCTCCAGAGACAAAGTACTTTTAGATAAATAGCCTCGGTTTAAATCAAGTCAGGACTTTTGTTGATACAGCAAATGGATGGACCTTCTGTCTGGGTGAGAGGGTGGGTAATCCTTGCAAAAGGATTGAAAGGATTGACCTACTAGGAACCCGGCATAAGACTGATGGCTTGCAGCTGGTAACTTTTTAGCAGGCATACCGGAAATAGTATTGTTTTTATATGTTTACTCTGTAGTGCTTTTACTTTAAAAATAAATGTACTTGCTTAGAAGGAGCTGTGTTGTAACTTATAACTGCAGATAATAGATTGGTTATAGCCCTCAGAGAGAAAACAAAGCACAAAAACTGGCCTGTTTAGGCATTCTGGCTTGCTGGAGGTATCACAGTATAATCCAGAGACATGTAGCCTTAAAACCCTGCTGTGGAGGGAGACAGACAGAGCTCTTCACCCGAGACGTAAGAGCTAGGAGCTGTGACCCTAAAGTGGTTGCCTTAGGTTGATCATGGAGGGGATACATGTGCAGTTATACTGAAAATGTGACGTGATACATGATTAAACATGGTGTTACATGCCTAATGTGGCACCTAGTTTCTATAATGGGTTCCTGCACTAGAGCTTGTTTCACCCTATGCAAATATAATTTTTTTTGTAAGTTGAACACTAGTGTTAGGTTTTTGTACGAGTCTGGACATTAACATATTAATTTATAATATTAATCACCTTGAGCAAGGATCTCAAAGCACCCTGATTTAAATATAAATGTCTGAGAATAAAGCAGAAGGAACTACAATAAAACAGTTCACCTTTTTGTTAGGTAAGTCCCTGTTTTTTAAAAACAACGTAACTTGGATGATTCTCTCCTCTCCCCTTCCCCCCGCCCGTCCCCAATATGTGTTTTATTACTTTAAATCTAAGACAATACATTCCATATACTATCTAGAATAATGTGTATAAACAAAATTGCTGTCTTTTTACCATAATTCCCAGAACAAAAAGTAAGCTCCACTACCTGTCACAGAAATTTTTGTAGTTATTACAACAGATAGTTCATTTAAATACACCGGAGCCTGGTTTTTATTATACCAACAGCATTAAACAGCCAGAATTCATCTTACTGACTCTGGCAAATCAAATGTCATGAATATGTGTTACCGTGAAAAGAAGAGAGAGAACATTTCAAAATAGAGAATATTAACTAAAATTACAAGAATTTTTACATTAAAATACCCATATATTCTTTCCATTTTGGTCACTCCTGGTTCCCTTACATTATAAAGTAAACACCAAATGTTTCAACGCGTTTGGATGGTCCACTCTCTGGACCTAGACAAACACCTTTAGGGCTGTATTACTCAGACATTGGACCACTCTTCTAAAGGTGTAATGAGAAATGTTCCCACACTCGTGTCCACAACCATCAACAAACTGGCTCACAGGCACAGCTTCTCTATGCACCATCTGCAAAGCTCAATCTGGCATAGAAATGGTCTGAGAATGACGAAGCAGGAAAGAATGGGGCATCAGTACAGTAGTCGCATCAGCTGGAACGTGCATACTTTTGCATTCCTATGCCATTGCTCTGATGGAAGCTAAGAAATTGTACTTAGCATTTACCAGATTTCCTTCAAGGGAATTATTCAGGGTATGGACAGGCTGAAAAATCCATAAAGTCCACAAAAATGTGGAGTTTTCATGCTCTTTTGGGAAAATCATATACATTAGGATGACCAGATAGCTAGTGTGAAAAGTTGGGATGGGGTGGATGTAATAGGCTCCTATATCAGACAAATATTGGGACTATCCATATAAGATTGGGACATGTGGCCACCCTAATTTATATCGAGGACAATTTAGCTAGCACCATAGAAGATTCAAAAGGCTTCCCTCCAATGTGGACATAGTATTGGTGACCCACAACACCATATCCCTCTGCAACTGAGCAGTCCTCTCAGCTAAGGACCTCACTATAGCTATGGATGCAGCTAGAGATGTCAGCTGGTATAGAATACAGCAGTCCTCTTTCCAAAAGGAGTGTATTACTATCAGCAGAGTTGGTTAAAAAATTTTTGGTCAAAACATTTTTTAATTGAAAAATGAAGATCCAAGTCAACTGAAATGCTTGGAGAAGTGTGTAGACTTAAGCAAATTGTTTCAGTGGAATGGAAAAAGAAAAATTTTGAGGTGGTTAGGGCACTTCTTTGGGGCATGGGGGCGGCCTGCAGGTTCTAGCCCCTGCTCCAATGAATATTTAGTTATGTACATAAAGTGGAACAGTTTCAACAACAGAGATTGAGAGCAACTCATCAAAGAATATCCTATAGGCCAGTGCTTGGTGTGTGTGTGTGTTTATGTGCGCGGGGGGGGGGGGTGTCTTCCCGTGGGATGGGAGAGACCTAGGTTCAAGTCTTTGCTTCAGAAAAGAAATTCAAACCTAGGTCTCCCACAAGAGGAATTACCCTAACCACTAGGCTACTGGGCATAAAATCAGCAGTGGCAGCCACATCATCATTTTGTTACTTTAGCCCTTCATTTCTTTTGCTTTATTAAAACAGTTAAAAGTGACAAATAATGTTTACAATTTTTTCAATTCATTCAAAATTTTGAAAAAATTCAGTTTCTGTTTGATCCAAAGAGAATTTTTTGTCATTTTTTCAGAATTGCCAGTGTGCTGAAAATTCAGTTATTCACACAGCTCTAACTGCGAGCACAATAGACCCAATCTAATGCCCACTGATTCGGTGGAATGACTCCTGTTATCCAGAGCAGGCACTGGATAAGTCTTAGGCCTGGTCTACACTATGGAGCTAAGTCAGCAGTAGATATGCATTCTGCATGCTGCAAAATGCGTATCTCCCATCGACTTGGTTACTTTGCCTTACCTCCCGGGTCTTCACTCGGCTGTGTCGACTTGAAGGGCTCTCCCTTCAACACAGCATTTCTCTACCTGGAGGTGTCCGTCGATGGGAGAGAGCTTCCGGGATTGACTGAGTGGGTCTACATTGGCCACTCAATCGATCCCGCTGCATCAATCCATGAGGATCGACGGAGTATTTTCAGAATAGTCTTTCCCTTGTAATAACTGTTCAGTTGTGGGTGCTACCATCTTTGAAAGTCCTAGACTGTTGGGACCGGTTATTGAAAAAAACATCTCCCCTCTGATATTCCATTATGACAGCTGACACCTACTGGGACTTCTCTTTTATTGGGGCCTCGAACTCATAAAAATATTCTCAGTTGCAGATGTCAATCTTTTCAACTTGCTCCCTAGGATTGTTCACTACTGCTATAATAGTAACTTTAGAGGAATTTTTCAGCCAGGCTTTTCTGAATAGGATGTAGTTGTTTTTGCACAAACAGGGGTAAGCAGCCTGCTTTTTGCAGTGGTTCCCAAGTTACTAAAATCTCTGACCAGGAAATAAGCTACTGTAAGTAAAGTAATGTGACTAGGACATTTATAGGGACGGAAAGTATGATGATACTTAGATGTCTTTTTAAAAGAGTATTACCATTTCCTTTTTAAATTTGTATTTATTTCTTAAAACTACCGTATTTTTCGGACCATAAGACGCACTTTTTCCCCCCAAAAGTGGGGGGGAAATGAGGGTGCGTCTTATAATCCGAATGCTGTCCAGCAAGCAGAGTTCCCTCTAAGCTGCGCGGGCGCGCAGCCGCGTAGCGGCCGTCGCAACCCCCGCGCAGCATTGACGGACCCTCGCGCAGGCCGGCAGCCCCCACCGCTCCCTGCAAACCCCCTGGGCTGCGGCTTTGCCGCGGCATTGCCGCAGCAGACCCGCCCTGAGCCCGGCCTCTGGGCTGGCCCTCCCCGCCCCCAGGGCGGAGCAGGCAGGCTCAGGGCCGGGGCATGCGCGCGTGCCTGCCTTCCTGCTCCATGCAGCCGGGGTGGCCGCGGCTGGGGCAGGCTGCCGGGCTCCCACCCGCCGGCCGCCTCGATTTCCCGGCCCAGGGCTGGGGTCGGCTCCGCTCCGGCACAGCCTCGGCCTCCTGGCACGGGGCCATGATCGGCCTCCGGGGCCGGGGTCTGCTTTGCTCTGCCGGGGCCACGTTCGGGTCCCCGCCGCCAGCGGCTGCGGCTTCTTTCTTTCTTTTTCTTTTTTTTTTTTCCTCTTCTTTCTCTTCTTCGCCTTCCTTTCTCTTCCCTTCCTTTTCTCTTCTTCGCCTTCCTTTCTCTTTCCTTCCTTTTCTCTTCTTTGCCTTCCTTTCTCTTCCCTTCCTTTTCTTTTCTTTGCCTTCCTTTCTCTTCCCTTCCTTTTAGTATACCGGTACTATTTGGTTCAGAATATTTTTTTCTTGTTTTCCTGCTCTAAAAACTGGGTGCGTCTTATGGTCAGGTGCGTCTTATGGTCCGAAAAATACGGTAATTATTTTTTTAAAATAGCATTGATGTGGTATGATAAATTGCTTTCTGCTTGAAATGACAACAAGAAATCCCTACACATAGCCTGGCACTGTATTTCTTTCTTGCAACTTTGTGCCAGAAAGACATTATATAAAATTAAGAAATAATTTTTTTTAAAAGGTCTACATCCAAGATGTTACCAGAGTTTACTTTCCCGCATTGTCACTGTAAACACACATCGTAAGTAGATCGGTATCTAAATTAAGATAAATAAAAGATGGAAAATCTAGGTCTACCTTAGATTTCTGATGTTTCATTAGGGGAATTCGCTTAAAAAGGACAAACAAAATCAAGTGATACAAACAAAAGCCTTTAAAACATAAGTTGTTAACACTGTTCCCAAGGTTAGTTTTAGTCTCATAAATAAGTTGCCAGATTTCTTTAAAACCGCAATGTCTTAACATTATGGCTTATGCTCCTGAAGCAATATCAATATTTGTAGGTATCCTGGCATGCTTGTAATAAAAGTTTTAACCATCTAAAGGGTCACAGACCCACCAACCAAAGACAAGAATTTTGTTATTTAAAACTAAGGCCTTACACCAGTGACATATCCAATTTTAAGTTAAAAAAACCAACATGCAATCTTCTCCCTTCTTCATTAAAAGGTCACTGTGCTGCAATCTGACACATGAAGTAATTGTGCAATTAAGCCCTTCAGAACCTGGTTGCAACTTTGGAATGTGACCATTCTTGTGCAATGGAGTTTGTCACCATCATATGAAAAAGCCATTGGGAAATAAATCTCTTGTTTACCTGCTAACCACTGATAACAATCAACTGATTCACATATATAGTAGATTTCTAAACTAAAGAACTATGGTTGAACTGATAACACATCATTACTTTTCCTTTAAAATGTTCTAGTTAAACAATTTTGTATTAACCCTCAAACATCGTACATATATCACCTTTTCTACTTTTTGTCCTTTGCTCATGATTACAAAGAAGCGTAACAGATTAACAGATTTGTTCTTTCTTAAGAGTCGTCAATTTTTGCTGCCTATTTTCCAGCTGAAAGCATAGCAAAGATGCTGTTTTGGATATCAAATGTAGGGTTAATTATATTAACGTCAACTTCAAATCAGCAAGAAGCAGCCGAAGCAAATTAATGTATATATAAGCACAGGAAAACACACACTGTCACAAACCCTGGAAAATGTAATTAGAACAAACATTCACTCCCTGGAATACTGACAAATCCAAGCTACAGTTTTCTCCTGTTATTCTGTTACTGGCATTACAACACTATAGCCTCAATTTTCAACAGTGCGAGCCAAGATTTAGGTTCCTAAGTCCTAATTTAGGTGCCAAAAATAAACATCCACCCAGTAGCCATGAATGATTTTCTTTAAAAGCCACGCCTTGTTTTTAGAGACCTCTCCATGGCTTTGGTAGCCTAAAGTCTAGCCTACACTAAGAATTTATCGCAATACAGATATGTCTGTCAGGGGTGAGAAAAACCCACACCTGAGAGATGTAGCTACACCCATCTAATCCCCAATGTAGACAGCCCTAGGTCAATGGAAGAATTGACCTAGCTACCGCCTCTTGGAGAGGTGAATTACTGTGCTGATGGAAGAATTCCTCCTGTCACTGTAGGTAGGGTCTTTTCTGAAGTGCTACAACTATGCAGCTCTGCTGCAGTAGCATTTTAAATACAGACAAGCCCAAATTATAGGATGAAAATCTCCACCCTTGAAAGAGCTCTCCCATGTGAAATCTCTTATTTTTACTTCTTTTTAACTTCCTCAATAGCAGGGGGTGGAAAATCAGCCACTTAAAAAATGTGCTATTTTCAATATAGCACCATTCTCACAGTTTATTTGCCAAAAAGACCCAAGGTTTCTATCCAGTAGCTTAAAATGTTTACTTAGTAGCAGGTTTTTTTCAATACTCTTGTGATCAAGTTATATGAGAGCTCTAAATCTCTTCCTCTCAAAGGGAAGGATTTCATGATTTAGTAGGTCTTTTCCATCTCTAATTCTTTTTAATCAGTCTCTGGTCTCCAAGAAATATCTGTCCCATATGGATTTGGCCACCAAGTATTCCCTTACTGAGAAGGCTCTGACTAAATATATAAAATGCCTTCCAGCGGTTAGAGTGCACCAGCATACAAGAAGGAGGGCACCTGGAAAGGTAATAGGGTGGCTTAGGCTGCTGAACAGAGAAAAGACTGTAGCAACCACACAGGAATCAGCAATTCTGACACTTTCTTTCCTTATTTTCAGTGTCTCTGTTGGGAAAGTGAACAACATTCATTCTAGTAATTATGCTACTGGATGCTTTAAATTTTGCTTATGTGACTAGTACCACTGATTTCAAGCAAACCTGAATGAACAGGGACTACTCGCTTGATTAAAGGTTTATGGGATCAAGCCCTCAACCAGCAACAAAGTACTAAAAGTAGAGGTACAGGCATGGAAGTGAATGCCACTGTAGACAAAAAATATATATATTTTTTCTGATCATCGTAATAGATTATGCCATTTCAAAAGTCCGAAATTTCATATAAAAAAATTGATTAGCAGTAACCTTATAATATCTGGCTAATAAGAGCTATATCTTCGATCCATTGTATCTGCATGGAGAGATAAAAGAGATAACAACATCAGTTTGAAGTGCAAGACAAAGAGCGTTTTAATCGGTGCTGGCTTGGCAATACTGAAGCCCTCTACGTAACCACAAAACAAGTTTTGGCAGTGCAAGCTTCCCTATACTTTTCCCATCAATGTGCCACAATTCTGACTTCATTGGCTCTCCTATTGCATAGACACACCTGAAGGGTGCTTGGGGATCAGGAACAGGAAGGAAACCAGATGGCTATTTTCAAAGCTTGCAATGGTTTGATTTAAACTGCTACTTTGAACACTTTATACGTGGCTTTCCTGCTTTCCCGTACATGTTTGACTTTCCTCCATGAGTTGATCATATCTATATCTATATCTATATCTATATCTATATCTATATCTATATCTATATATAAATCAACATCTGGATTCAAGATGAGGCAGGTAAGTAAAGAGACTGATTCTATAATGTTTTGCTTGGGAAAGGTTTCCATTTGTAATGTTAAAATATACATGTACATGTGGATACTCGTTTATGTTCAACAATATATTCCTGAAGTATTTCTGAAAAAGCTTTGTAACTGGGTTCACATTTAGTGCCAGACTCCATAGCTTGTAGGTTGCTGCCAAGGGACAGAGAGAGAAACACCAAGTTTCTTGTGTTTCTTCACAAGGGGCATACACAGAGTCCTTGCTCATCTTCTGATCTGGTGTGCTCACTTCTGCTTATGCACCATCTATATGGAGAGACTATGCCTCAGAAAGGCCCAGTTCTTTTGGGGATCCTCTCAGAGTTATGAGGCTCTGCACTGCCTCCTACATATAGCTGTGTCTTAACAGCCACAATCTCAACCTTAAAATTAGCACATAGTATTCTGCATAATGAGTCTGGAGGTGTGGCTGAGGTACAAAATATACATTAACTTTGGAAAGATTGCTAAAGAGCATGCACCATGATGAGTAACTACTAAAACCTTTCAGTAATAATGCTTCAGTGGTCACCATTGAGCCACTGATTAGTTAACATTTGCCGTTTCTACCCCTTAATATCTGAGACAGCGCAGTTGTTTCTTATTTAGATATAGGGAAATACTGTGTATTGCTGTAGCTAATCGTGGACTTGAAATTTTGTACTAAATCTACTGGGCCATCACTTGTAGTTATACTGCGCAAGAGATGTCTAAGGGGAAACACTTTCAACAGAAATGAAGACCATGATATGACAAAAGATTACAGTGCAGAAACCTTCATAGCTGAAGCCTACAAAGCTCCTGTAACAGAATGGACCTTTAAGCATATAGAGGAACACACAATACAATCCCAACTTAGTGCACCATCTATAGTTGTATGAAGACATACAGTGCTCTGTTCGTGTAACTTCATTCAGAATTGTGTGGGATCTTACTTTTGTAGCCTGATAGGGACTTTGTTACTATTTTAACATGGTTTCTGGTGTCTATTTTAAACAGATGCAAAAGATTATGTATCAATGAAAAGAGGTGATTTTTCCATGAGGGATTTCACCTCCCTCCCAAAATAGTAATGATATTAAAAACCTTGCTTATGAAAATTATTCATTAGTTTGACATTTTATTATCCATTTCTATGACAAATGCACTTTAAAGCACCTAAATCTGATGTAAGTGAGAGCAGAATTTGCCCCTTCCAGCATGTTTCGGGAAATCATGTCAGCGTAGCCTCAGCAAAGTTGCTTCTGTTTTCAGCCAGCAATCATCGCCTCTACCCATCTGACTGACATCAGCCAATCACTTAGAGGCTTTTCCACAGTTAGCCAGCAAACTCTCCTGCTGTCAGATAAGAACTGTCGCATTTAGGGTGTGCCTATGAAAAACAGAGGCCAAAAAAATACTATTGACTGGTTTTCTCAGCCTCTTACAGTTGACAAACTTCCCACTAAATGAAACTTTTGCCAGCAAATGAGAAGAGGTTCTCAAGCTACAGCAACTCGGTCTCCAAAGAATATTCTGATTTCATTTGTGCCTCTACTGAAGAAGAAAAAGCATAGTTTGGACAGCACCTTCAACAGATGTTAAAATGCTGAAAATATGTAATATTAACTTTTAACACACATGCAATCATTTTGTTCTTGTAGCTAAAGGATAATTCTCAGAATCCAACTTTTTCAGAATCTCCAAGAAAAATACTTCTTTGTTTCACCATTGTGTGATTCATTTGACTTTGAAAGCAAAACAAACACATTGCTGTGTTTAATATTATTGCACAAGAGAATTCACAAAAATGAAATGTGTTCAGAGTTCCTAGAAAAAAATGTAGCAATGCAGGCTGCCAACTTGTTCAATGTCAAGCTCTAGGCAATATAGCAGGACTCGCAGTAAATGACTCATAGTGAGTCACGCTTAAGCTATTTTTGCTTTTAAAGTACTGCCAGGCACTGTGTTAATATTCAACCCAGAGTAAATTTAGCAACGCAAGAAAACAAGTGTTTCCATGGTTGCTCCTTCACAATGTTTATGGTATATATGCAGCCATTAGGCACAAGAATTAAGCCAAATAAATTATATGGAAAAGCTCCTCTTTTATTTACAACTGAAGTTTGAAACACTGCGTGTGATGACTCACTCAGCTACTAGTTTTTCCATCTATTGCAAAAATGTAAAGCAATAGCCAGCATACCACTAACAGTACTTCAGAGCACCATTAAAGTAGTTAGTACTGTATAACTCAGGGATCCCAAAACTTTCTGCTGCCTGGGCCTTGCTCTTCGGGTGGACCAATGTGGGAGAAGGGCACAGGAGAGACAGTGGGATGGGGGAGTGGCTGCTGCACAGCATCGCTTACGGCTGGGAGCAGCTCATCCTGACCAGGGCACTGGGCCTATGTCACCTGGGAGAGAGGCAAGGGGTGGGGAGGGAAAGGGGTTAGCTCAGCTGGGAGGGGGCGCAGCCGCCATGTGGTGCTGCTTGGGGCTGGGACTGGTTCCTGGCCAGGGTGCTTGGCACACCACTTGTGAAAGTTCCAGAGGGGTAGCCGTGTTAGTCTATTGCAGAAAAACAACAGTCTTGTGGCACTTTTATCTGTCCTGTGGCACAGATTTCTAATATGTTAGTCTTTAAAAGTGCCACAGGACTCTGTTATTTTTCACTTGTGAAAGGTTGCTGACCTCTGGTGGGCTGGATGTGGCTCACGGGCCGTAGTTTGGGAAACCGGGCATAACTTCTACTTTCCCATTGCTGCTTTTGCTATGTGTAATAATATGTGTCTCTGCACCAAAAGGAAAATTAAATGAATACACAATATATCACTTCAGACCCAGAAAACTCACTCTGTATTTGCCTATAACAACGTATTAGGGCTTAAATGTTTCACTTAGGGGGAACTAGTAGGGAGAAAGCTACAGAGAAGGCGAGCTGGCAGAATTCGTGGAATCATCTGAAAAGGGAAAGCAACAGCAGAAAGACCAGGAAGTATGCTGATTCAGAGTGGGGAGCAGGTGGGTAAAACGAGGGAAGTGGTAACGCAAGCACGCAGGTCTGGAAAATATCTGCACAAAACCACAACCCAGATGCTACACTTACGCCAGTGAGTAACTTCAATATGAGTACCATGCATGACATTACTCAGTAATTGTTTGCGGGATCTGAGTCCTGCTATATACAACTTATATTATAGTACATATCGCACTAAAAAGTTGTTCCAGGAAAATAGGTTTTATCTGAGTTGCAGGGATAAGCAAAAAACAGTAGCGATGGGTGCTACAGCAAACCTGAAGGTAGGTGGATAGTTTACTTCACCTACAATAATAACCAGTGCATGTTTTGTAGGGGGGAGAAAAGGTGCCAGTATTCGGCCAGGGACCTGGGGCCACCGCCGGTGGTGACAGGAGCCAGGGCCACATTGCTGTGAAAAAAGGTGCCGGTATTCAGTACCCCTGAGTACCATCACAAAAAAAGCCCTGGTAATAACTAAGTTGCTGAACAATTATCTAGATTGCTTCTTGAAAAAGTCCTTGTTCTGCCTGTTAATACAGCTCTTTATTCATTAGACTTCAGTTACAGTAATTATTACTTGATGTGCAGAGTCTGATACAGCCGTCAAGCTGGCATTAGTCGTCCCTCAGTGAAAAATCCCTCGAACTTCTGTTCCTGAAGCCTTGCATGCATGTAGTATGCACATACATGCGGAATTCTTTTCCTGGTTTCTTGTTCTATTTAAATTAGTCGAAACATTCACTTGGCGCGTAGGGGCCGACCACAAGCCTACTGAAATCAGTGCAAACACTCCAGTTGACTTCAGCGGCTTTTGGATTAGGTCTATAGAGCCTTCGCCCTAGTCTACACTTACCGCTGTTTTCGGCAATCGATGGGAGATACGCAAGGTATGTAAAATGCCTTGCGTATCTCCCGCTGACTTCTTAAATCCTGCCTACACACTTCAGTAAGCCGACCAGAAATGGCGTCCGGTTGGCGTATTGTAAGTGCGGTTACGGAGCTGGTGTTCCAGCTCTGGTTCAGTTAATGATTGAGCGTCTACACAGATGCCTCAATCGAAAACTGAAGATCGCACTGATGGCGGCGACTTTGCCACTGTCTGTATAGACTTGACCTTAGATTGCGAGTTTGGGGAAAGAGGAGCATATTTAATCATACATTAAGAGGGAACAAATAAGCAAATTTTAACAGTGGAAAAAATAACTTCACTCATCTTAAATGCATTTCATTTTTGATCAAATATTTAGTTGAAAGAAAGCTTTCTCTACTATAGTTTATTCATTTCTGACACTTCAGTAGGGAAATGAAACTACTAAATATTAAAAACTGTTAAATGGCCAGTGCAAACGCACGATAACTATTTCTCAGAAGGAATTAAAGGATGTTTATTAAGCTTCCTGTATTATAAATATAGTGGGCCAGATCTTCAGGTGGTGTAAATCAGTGAAGTTCCAGTGATTTCAGTGGTGTTACACCAATTTACACTGGCTGAAGAAAGGAAGGTTGCTCACCTTGGTGTAGGAACTGGAGTTCTCCGAGATGTGTGTCCCCGTGGGTGCTCCACTGCTGGTGTGTGCATGCGCACGCCACACCACGGATCGGAGATGTGCCTATCTGTACTCGCCAGGGTTGCGCGACCGGAGGGGACTGTCTAGTGCCCAGTTTGGCGCCCTTCAACGGCCACACGACCCGATCCTCCCTCGGTTCCCTCTCGAACCCTGAGCGAATGGATGTTGTCCGAAGAAGAGAGGGGAGGAGGGAGGGTAATGGAGCACCCACGGGGACACACATCTCGGAGAACTCCAGTTACTACACCAAGGTGAGCAACCTTCCTTTCTCCTGCAAGTAGTGTCCCCGTGGGTGCTCCACTGTTGGTGACTCTCCAAGCTGTGCCCTTAGTTGGTCGGAGGGGCTTCTGAGGATGTGTTTCGTATTGTGGAGAGTACTGATATACCTACAGAGGCAACATGTCTAGCTGCTGTGTCTAATGCATAATATTTTATGAAGGTATGGGGCGTTGACCAAATAGCCGCCTTGCAGATTTCGTCTATGGGTACGTTCTGTACAAAAGTTGTGTTCGTAGACACTGCCCTTATGGAGCACGCTTTGATTTGTTCTGGTAGTGCTGCACCTGATATTTCATAGCACGTACATACATATGCAGTTAACTATAATCTTCGATAATCTGCGCTTTGAAATAGATGTGCCCTTATTTCTATTTGCTATTGAGACGAACAGTCTATTTGTGTTTCTAAATGGTTTTGTTCTTTCCAGATAGAACGCAAGTGCCCGGCGGACATTGAGGGTATGAAGGATGGCATCTTCTGGATTTGAGAGAGGTTTGGGACAGAACATAGGTAAGTGTATAGTCTGGTTAGTGTGGAAGGGTATGGACCGCTTTGGTAAGAATTTCGGGTGGGGTCTTAAGCAGATCTTATCTTTATGAAAGATTGTATAGGGCAGGTCTGCCATGAGTGCAGCTAGTTCACTTATTCATCTAGCTGATGTGATTGTGATGAGAAAGGCCACTTTCATAGTCATCTGGCTTAGTGACGCGGTAGCTAAGGATTTGAACGATGGTTTTGTGAGCATCTTCAATACAAGTGGTAAATCCTATGCTGGGTTGGGAGAGCAGATCTCCAGGTATAGGTTTCTGATCCCTGCCAAGAATCTCTTTACAATTGGATGGGAAAATACTGATGTGTCCTGTATTTGATTGTGAAACGTGGCAATCGCTGCTAAATGTACTCGTATTGAACTAAGGGAGAGTCCTTCTTGTTTCAGATGTAAAAGGTACTCAAGTATAGCGTGGACGGGCGTGGAATATGGGGAGTTTTGCAATTGGTCGCACTACTTGGAGAATCTGTACCATTTATGCAGGTAATTTTTGCGGTAGAAGGTTTTCTGCTATTCAGGAGTATGTATCTGACAGAGTCCGAACAGAGTGGTTCCTGACCTTGGAACCACATATCAGCCATGCTTTTAGATGGAGACGTTTGGGATTTGGATGTAGGATTCTCCCTCTGTCTAGTGACAGGAGGAGTGGATGAAGAGGTAGAGGGATTGGAGTTGTGCACAACCTTTGTATTAGCAATGTGTACCACGGCTGTCTGGGCCATGCAGGGGCAATCAGAATTATTTTGACCTGTTCGTGTTTCGCTTTGATCAGAGTCTTTAGAATCATTGGAATTGGTGGAAATGCATAGGCGAGTATGTGGGTCCATGGGATAAGGAATGCATCTCTCCTACAGTTCTTTCCGATTCCCGCTCTGGAGCAGTATACGTGGCATTTCCAGTTTTTGTGGGGGCAAAAAGATCTATTGAAGGCTGGCCCCATTGTCTGAAGATGTTGTTTATAATAGTATTGTTAATCTCCCATTTGTGGTTGTGGTTGAACAGTCTGCTCAGAGAGTCTGCTGTTGTGTTTAGGACTCCTGGCAGGTGTGCCGCTGATATGGTTATGTTGTTTCTGATGCGCCAATGCCATAGCTTTATGGCTTCTGTACATAGGGAGTTTGATCTGGCTCCTCCCTGTCTGTTGAAGTAAAACATGCAAGCCATGTTGTCCGTCATGATTTTTATGTGCCTGTGCGTCAGCTGCTTTTGAAAATGAGCACATGGCTTGCGAACTGTGCGAAGCTCTAGCCAGTTTATATGTAGGGAGGATTCTCGTTTGTTCCATCTTCCTTGAATGGCGAGGTTCAGGGCTGGTATGTGTGTTCCCCATCCCACGAGGGAGGCATCCATGCACATGAGAACTGTCGGGGGTTGCTGTATGAATGGTATGCCCCTGTTCAGGTTGTGTGGAGTTATCCACCATTGTAGGGACTGTTTGATCCCTGAAGGTAGGGATATTAGGTGATTGGGGCTGTCTTTGTGTGGTTTGTATGTTTTTCGGACATACAATTGTAATGGTCTCGTGTAAGCGTGTGTGTTCCACAACAGACGTCATTGAGGCCATGTGACCTAGTAGCTGAATACAAGTTAGTACAGTTGTGACTGGTGCAGTTTGTACAGTTTTCACTAAGTTCACAATATTTTGGGCCCTTTGTTGTGGAAGGAAGGCTTTTGCTAACGTAGAGTCTATGTGGGCTCCGATAAATTCTATTGTCTGCGTGGGTGAAAAGGTGGACTTTTTTTCGTTTATTTGAAGACCAAGGTCCTTGAATAATTGTATTGTGGTATGTACTGCCCATGACATTTGTTCTTGGGACAGTGACTTTATTAGGCAATCGTCAAGGTATGGAAAGATTGTGACTCCTCGTGTGCGAAGATGAGCAGTGACTACTGCCAGAATTTTGGAGAACACTCTGGGTGCTGTTGACAGGCCAAATGGGAGAATGACATACTGGAAGTGGTCGTTCCCTATGAATCTTAGGAATTTGCGATGTGCTGGGTGAATGGTGACGTGGAAGTAAGCGTCCTGGAGACTGCGGGCTGCAAACCAGTCGTTTCGGTCCAATGATGGTATTATGGTTGCTAGGGCTACAATTCTGAATTTTTGTTGTTTGACAAATTTGTTTAGCCTCCTCAAGTCTAGGATTGGTCTCCAACCCCCTGTTTTCTTTTTGGTTAAGAAATAAGGTGAGTTTATTCCCTTCCTTCTGTGTTCTGATGGGACTCTTTCTATGGCTAGATGTCTTGCTTCCTGATGAAGTATTCGTTCATGAGTGGTGTCCCTGAAAAGGGAAGGGGAAGGGTAGTGTGGTATGGGTTTTAAGGTAAGAGGGATGGTGTAGCCTGATTTGATGATTTGTAGGACCTATCTGTCCGTTGTGATCATGGTCCATTGTGTATAAAATTTTCGGAGGCAGTACTGGTAACCCTGTATTGTAGTTGGTAATATGTGTAGTGTATTGGTTTGTTGCAAGCCCTCAGCCTGAGCGTCAAAATTGCGGTTTGTTTGGTGGAATTTGTGGCGCTGGAGCTTGGTTTGATGGTTGTCTCCTGCGTTGTGTACATTGGCGGTTTCTGTAGGTATATGGGTCTTGTCTTCTGAATTGTTGTCTGTATTGGAAGTGGGTCTGATACTGTGATGAGTAGCGTGGGTTGTAAGGTTGGTATCTAAATGGTTTCCTCCTTGGTGGCTGTGGATAGATACCGAAGGTCTGAAGGGTGGCACGTGAGTCTTTTGACGTGTGCATCATTTCATCAGTGCTTTCTGCAAATAGTTTCTTCTTGTCGAATGGTAAGTCTTCTATTGCTGTTTGTAGGGGCCTTGGAAGATCTGCGGAATGGAGCTATGATGCTCTGCTCATCACAATACCAGTTGCCATAATTCTTGCTGATGTATCTGCAACGTCAAGTGCTGCCTGGAGAGCAATCCTGGAGATCAATTGTCCTTCTTTTATTATTGCATAAAATTGTATTTATTTCTCTTTTGGTATGAATTCAATAAAATCTGCAAGTTTTAAATAATTATCATGGTCATAATTCACCAATAATGCAAAGTAGTTGGAAATTCTTAGTAGTAAGGTTGATGATGTGTATGTTTTCTTTCCCAGGAGGTCAAGCCTCTTATTGTCCTTGTCGTGGGGTCCCAATTTATTGAAGGGTTGTTTGCCCCCATGGTTGGCTGCTTCCACCACTAATGAATTAGGTGGTGGGTGAGTGAATAAGTATTCTGATGCCTTGCTTTGTATATAATATTTTTTGTCAGCTTTCCTTGAAGTTGGAGGGATTGATGCTGGTGTTTGCCATATATTGTTTGCTGGCTCCATTATGCCTTCATCCATGGGAAGGGCCATACAGGATGATGGTCTTGCCTGAAGGATTTGTAATAGTCTGTGCTGTGACTCCGGTATTTCCTGCATGGATATTTCTTGCAATTCGGCTACCCACCTGAAAAGGTCTTGGAAGTGTTTAAGGTCATCATGTGATGAAGGTGGCGAAGGTGGTAGTTTCATCTGGCAGTGGTGTAGGGCTCCTTTTGGGAAAATCTCCTGTTTGTTGCAGATCGGTCAGGTCGTTCAGCGGTTCACCCTGCTGGGAAGGTTGATATTGGGTTGTATATATTGGTGATGTTGATACTCATGTCTGAGTATCTGGACCAAGAGTCCCACTGTGGCCATTGTGGTGGTTAATTGTAGGATGGACCATACCACAGTGGGGGGTACCATGGGTATTGGGGTCTCCAATGGCTGCGGTCCTGCATGGCACGGCCGAAGTGTTGTCCCTGATTGAGAGAGAGAGATGGGTGGTGGAGGTCCTCTTCCTCTTCATTAATGGGGTGAGCAGACAACATCATTTCCCCCCCTGGGGGAACCCATGTAGTTGTCCCCATGGAATTGGGGGGAAGGAAGGATCTGAGCCTCAATATGTTTTCTCTTTTCTTTCTGTTTTCTCAGCACTGGTGGAGCCGGTGCCGTTTCAGGTGCCGTGATGGCTTCTTGACTTGTAGGAGAGGATGTGCGCAGTGCCGAGGTATTTACTTGGCTCGGAGCCGCTGTCAAAATCAGCTGCGGCATGGCCATTCCTTCTAGAGGCGGTGCCGAGCTGGAAGTTGTTGCTGGCATCGGCACCACTGTTGTGTCCGAATGTCTTGGCACCGGTGTCTTTGGCGGCAGTATAGGTACTGGCTTGTCCCGGTGAGAAGGGTCACTGCAGGCTGAGTGAGACTGTTTATCAGTCTTTCCTGACGGCGTGTTGGAGGGACCTTGAGCCTTCGCTTCACGCCTCTCTCCCCTTAATGGGGATAGTGTTAGGGACTTCCTTTTCTTTTGGAGTCCTGGAGATGGAGTTAAGTGCCTCTTTGTCAGATTGCTAGTCATAGAGGCTTTCTCCTGTCCTGGGTCAGAGGCAGGTCGGAGAGATTTTTCCATGAGTAAGAGCTTGAGACGGAGGTCTTGGTCCCGTCTTGCTCTTGTGCTGAGGTTCCTACAATGGGAGCATTTGTTCATGATATGCTCCTCTCCTAGGCATTTAATACAAGTCGGATGTCCGTCTGAGGCAGGCAAAGCATCCCGACAAGATTCGCAACGTTTAAACCCCGGGGAGCCCAGCATTTTGCCGGCTCTCGGGTTTTCCGTTTGTCCATTTCTTCTTTTTCTTTTTTTTTTAACTAGGGTAAGAAAAAGAAATAGGTGAAGGGTGGTCAAGTTATCTGAGATTAAGATAAATTCTAAGGAAAAAGGGGAGAAATAGTGGCGAGTGAAGTGTGAGGAGAGTTCGCTGACTCTGTCCATGGTCGTGAGTGGTAAGAGAGAAACTGAGGGAGGATTGGGTTGTGCGACCATTGAAGGGCGCCAAACCAGGCGCAAGACAATCCCCTCCGATTGCGCGACCCTGGCGAGAACAGCTAGGTACATCTCCGATCCGTGGTGTGGCACATGCGCACACACCAACAGTGGAGCACCCACGGGGACACTACTCATAGGAGAACTTGGAATTATTCTGAGAGATTCACTGTAGTCTATAAAGAAGAGAACATGCTTTATGTACTATATGTAGGGATTCATGGCCTGTGCTTGTGCAGAGAGACGGTACGCCTGGGCACTCCCGGATGACCTTGATGCATGATCACAGACCATCCACCTGCAGATGTGCTGGGCAGGCGAAGGGGGGGAGCGTGAGAGACACTTAGCATATTCATTTTGTTATGTCTTAGTACCCTGTTATGTTCTCGCACAGGAATGCTTGCCGTGCTTATCTTGATTTTATGTAATTTGTTTGTTCATTACAATAAAAGGAGTAGCGAATCTCGTAGAAGCAGCTTTTGCTCCTCCATGGCATGACAGGTCTGTGTCTGTCATCCCTTCACTATAAATACACAAATATTTTCCTTTCAGTAAACTCGGTTTCTGTGAAATTCCCACAGAGTGTGCTGCTGACGCATGCTGATGGATCATCCTTTGCTCTCCTTGGTCTTAGATTCACTTCCCTATTCTGTCTCATATAACCTGGGTCTTGATGCTCAGCACAAATCCTTGGCTGCCATGGACCTCCTGTATCTTCTTCACGTTCTCTTATCATATTGCTGGTATAGAGACGCAAAATATAAGGTACTGAAGGAATTACACAGATGTGAGGGGGTAAAAAGAAAGCCAACATCCCTCCAGGAAACAGGAGCATCTCTCCAAGCTGTCAAATGAATTTATTAAATAAAATAAAGTTCATTAGCCTTACAGCTGCTTGAATGTTTTGTTGATTTTTCTCCATCCACGCCAATTCCTTTATTTGAACTGCTAAGAAGTGCACAACTAAACTGAGTAACCACATCATGACTCAGGTACTGTATCTCTACCCTTCCTTGTCCCATTCTCTCCATACAGTTTGTCACCTGTGTTCATTTCATCACATCTAAAATTTAGACAGTAAGCTCTTTTGGTGGGATTGCATCATTCTAAATTTGTTGTGAAGCATCTAGTACATTTTTGAGTACTACAAAATAATTATTACTAAACTGGTTATTTCTTTCCGTCAGTCACCCATTTCTCTTCTTCTCTCTCTCTTCTGCTTTTTTTCTTTTTTTTTTTTAAACACTGTCCAACTCAATCTCTCTCTCTCTCCCACGGCTATCACCAAGGCCCCCTTTGAGAATGGCATAGAAAATTATACTGATTTGGCAAAAAAGGCCAAAATATTTTCATCAACCATTTAGAAATTAATCAAAAAGAAAGGATGAGTTACTCAACTTTGCAGTAACAATGGTTCTTAAAGATGTTTTCCCATGAGTCCTCCACTGTAGGGTGTGTCTGTGTCTCTCTGCTGCCAATTGGAGAACTTTGGTAGCAGTGTCCATTCAGCCCACACATGTGCTGTTCCTGTCCTACCACAAGGCTAACCAGCGTGCGTGGATGAATTCTCCTAAGTTCCTTTTCTGCCGCGGAGTCAATGACAAGAACTCCAAAGTAGAGGGGAGGTGAGTTGGTCATGGAGCATCCAAATGGGCATACATCTCAAAGGACCATCATCTCAGCACAAGGTGAGTAATTTCGTCTTCTTTGAGTATTGTCCCTATGGGTGCTCCAATTTAGGTGACTCCTAAGCAGTGCTCATTATTGGAAGCGGGGGTTTCAGAGCCAAGTCCGTTATAGATTATAGCACCATGGCACCAAATCTGGCCTCTGCAGCAGAATCCTCAAAGATGGCATAATGTTCTGCAGATATGTGAAGATGACCAGATAGTTGCTTTGCAGTTTTCCAATATAGAGATACCCTTGGAAAAAGCAATGGAAGAGGAGCTCAATCTCATCAAGTTGCATATATTGAAGATGCTGGATGCTATATTACACATTTTGTAACAGAGCATGATACAGTTCCAGACCCATCTGGAGAGTCTCTGAGCAGAAATCACTGAACCTTTTAACCTATCTGCTACAAAGAGGAAGAGGCTTGGAGTTTTCTGTAAGCTCTTGTTCTGTCCAAATGGAAGGTCCAGGCTCTGCACATATTAAGTATGGAGGATGGCTTCCCTATTATTCTCATGAGTTAGGATAAGAGATGGAAAGTTGAATAAGTATGATTATATGAAAAGTGGAAATTACATTCAGAGTGGATTTCTGATGTGGCCTAAGAGTGACTTTCTTGCGGAAGAATGCATCGAAGGGAAGATGCACCATCAGGGCCGCTATCTTCCATATCCCTCTTGCTGAGGTAATGCTGATCATGAACACCATCTTCACTAAGAGATGAGTTAGTGAACAAGTTGCCATGGGTTCAAATGGCAGTTTAGTCAATCCTTTTAACACTAAGCTGCGATTCCATTAAGGAGTGAAAAGTCCAGGTTGGAGAAAGAGGCCCACTATGCCTTTGTGAAACCTCTTTGGGGTCAGAGGTGAGAAGATTGAACATCCTTCTGCCTGCTGGTGGAAGGTCGCAATTGAAGATAGATGAACCTTTAGTGAGCTAATAGAGAGACCTGATTTTTTTGAGAGTCAAGAGGTAGTCCAGGACTATTGGTCGGATGGCAGCATTCAGAGCGATGGCTATGGGCTGGCACCAGATTTGAAATCTTTTCCATTATTGTAGGTAGGGACAGTGAGTAGCTACTTTCCTACTGTGTAATTGCACCTCCTCAGAGCACGAAGTCTCGTCGTGTTAGATCCCATGAAGGAACCAGGCTATGAGCCTCAGAAACTGCAGGCTGGGATGGAGAGGCTTGCTGTCTGAGCCTCCCAAAGGTCCCAGTATGGCTAGAGACAGAGCTCTAACTGTCAGTTCTAGAAGAGTTAATGACTCATGAACAGATCGCTATAGCTCGGTCTCTAGCTGGGGGCAGCTGAGAAGGCACTGAGGGTTCACCTGCGGATGCTGACTAGTCTCGAGGCAGGATAGAAGCACCACATGCACAGACTAAATGGGCATGGCTACCAGAGTTCTCCAATCAGCCGCACAGGAACAGACACACTCTACACTGGAGCACCCATAGGAACACTACCCAAAGAATGTTTCATTTTCCAGAAAAAGATTAAAAACAACAATAGAAGAGTGAACATAAAATCTTTTTGACATAATTTGTCATGCTCTCGAGGATCAGAAATAATATGTTCCTTATGCTTTATGTGAAACATGGTATGACCCAATCAGTCAGTCTCTGCCATCTCCTAAAGTTTTCAGAAATGTAGATGCAAACTGCAGGGATTATTTATAGGTATATTACTTATCTACAGTGTGTAAGACGTGGTGTGATTTTTGTGATTCTATGAGTTGCATACATGGATTACCGCATCATCAAGAAATATGGGAACAGACTGAAATGCTAAGCAATAATATTGTTTGCCACAATGATAGTGACCAGTAGTTACCTAACTTCTAAAGAAAAGCTAAAGCCAACAAAGGTCATAAAAGCTCCCAAGAAATTTAACAAATTGCCCAAATAAGATATTTGTACTGTACATTTAAGTCTGAGTCATTTATTCTTAGTACAAAACACCAACTCACTCATTTTTTCCTCTCCATATATATTCAATGCCGATCTGACCACCCTGTTTTCTGTTAATTCACCAAGTAGGTACAGTATGGGTAAGCTCAGTACAAGCTTTCCTGAGAAGTCCTGCAACTGTATTTCATCTGTAACCTGGAAAGACCACCTCTGAGGATGACAGGAGAGTTCAGAGCCCAAGGTTCATTCTGCTGTGGGCGCAGGGACAAAAGGGGCCAGCGCTGAGCCAAACTCCTGGGGGACCGGAGGTTGGGCCCAGGCTTTGGGTACGAATTGTCCTCCGTGGGATACCTGGTTTGGGCTAAAAGGCCAAGTATAAGCAATAAGCAGCAGTCTTGCTCTGATGATGGCCTTGGAGGTGGGAGGCAGGAAAAGCAAAAGTTCCTACCGCTAGGTACCATGGCATTGGGGTTACTGCACGGGAAGCCTTGCTTTTTGGCAAATGATATGCTAGTTAGTTCTAATCTTCCCTTTTCCTCCTCCCTTCCCAGCCATCTGCATAAAAAAATGTAACTAAAGCTATGCTGTATTTTCTCTCTCCTGCACAAGTTCCTTGATGGGGAAGTTGGGTTATCACCTTTCCTCCCTTGCAGACTGCTTTTAAAGGCATTTGTAGTCATTTCTGTTGCAAAGATAATATGTTTCAAGGTAAAGTGCCTGTGCTCTGTAAGTAAAAGCTATAAATAATAACGGGGGCAGGTATAGTTACATTCCTCCTATAGCTATGAATATTCATCTTATAACACCAAATAGGGGCTTTTAGGGGAGTCGTAAATAGAATGTGTATTTACATATTATTTTGGATAAGAATTTGTGAAGTAATTAATTCAGGACTCACTTCGTTGGTCACGAGCGAAGGAGAATGAGTGGTCTAAATCAGTGTTTCTCAATCATTAGTGGGCCAGGGAACACCTAAAGGTATTAACTGCTTTACATGGAACACCTGATGAAAACAGTCTCGAAAAAGCTGGTAACAGTGGCGGGAGAGTTAAAATGACTTAGTCGCAGTAAAACTTCCAGGTGTGTGTCAACGTCCGCCGCCATGTGCTGGGAAGCTTTGCTGCAGCCAGGGCATTAAATTGTTCCTTCCCTCTCCCCACTCAGTCGCCTCAATGGGGAGAGATTGGGGTGGGTCATGGAACAGCTGCACGATGTCTGAGGAGCACCAGTGTTCCACGGAACACCGGTTGAGAAACACAGGTCTAAATGCTGTATCCAAATAAATCACTCATCACTCCACATAGTGTGGATCCTATCTCTCTTGACCCTTCTATATCTGTCTTTGGACTTTCAGCTGAGATTGCCAACTGTGATGCTAATTTTGTGACACAGGAACCTCCATGGCCCCCATTTCTATAGTATTGCAGCATCTCATAATCTTTGATGTGTTTACTCTAACAACAACCCTGTTAGGTGAGAACTATCATTACCCCATTTTACAGATGGGGAAGTAAGGCACAGAGAGATTAAGGCCTTGCGTCCATTACAAAGATAAGCTGACCTATGTTCATTATGCATTAATTACTGAAGTGGCTGATATTCACACTACCTCCTTGGGTCTGTAGTGTGTGTCCTCAGCAGGAGTGCTTCCATGCAGAATGGGGAGCTGAAAGCACAGGCTCCCTGCCCTCCTGCTTCTGGCAGGCTGCCTCCTCCCGCCTCTTCCTCCCTCTGCTCCCTACTCAGCTATGAAATTGACAAGAATGGCCAGCTCCAGGAGGCTTTTCCCTTCCTTGCCCCCTCCCAGGAGCAGAGGGAAGCCACTCCAGGTTTCTTCCCTCTGCATTCCCTGCTGGGAGCCAGGGGAAACTGCTCAGGGCTTCTCCCCTTCTCTTTCCCCACCAAGAGCTGAGGGAAACCACACAGGGCTTTTCTCCTCCATGTTTCCTGCTGGGAGCAGGTTCAGCCACTCCAGGCCTCTCCCCTCCCCTCCCCTCCAGCTGCTCAGCTCTCTAGGGAAGCAGGGGACAGATGGGTTCAGGCTGGCTTTCTTGTCGATTTCATAGCTCCAAGGGAGCGGTGAAATTGACAAGAATGGCAGCCAAGAGCCCATGTAAGGATTGCTATCTCTTCTACATTGACACCGCATCGTCCTAATTACACTGACATAAGCCTTACACTGCTTGCTGAGGTGCTTTTACGATGTCAGCAAAGCAGGGTACTTACACTGGTGGGAGGAGCATTTCAGAGTGTATTCCTCCAACAAGTTGTGTTGTCAACAAAACTTCGCAATGTAGACCAGACTGAATGACTTGCCCAAAGTCATACAAGAAGTCGTGGCAGAACAAGCAATTGGACCTGTGTGTCGTAGGCCCCAAACTAGCTCCCTAACCATTGGATCATTCTTCCTCTCTTTGCTACATTATAACATCCTTTCACTAAGAACTTTCCTGAGACCAAAAACTCAAGTCACATACAGCACTGACTGTCATAACAGTATCCATTCTAAACCGATTTTCACTTACTCATAATTTTCACTTTTAAGAAGGAACGCCCCAGAATTGGTCTCTGTGTAATTCATTATAATTATAACAATACAAATGGTTTTTAAGAAAAGACTGCAACCTTCTTTTTTTGATCTGCTCTAATGCCAAAATGGCTGAGGCTAAAAAGATGAGAAACTAGCACAGGTCTGGAAGTTAAGAACTGTCAAAATGTAAAGCTAGGTCTGCCGAGTTGTTATATGGCTTTGGACAAGTGCCTCGAGTCTCTCGTCGGCTAAATGAAGGTAGTAATAGTTATCTACCTACTCCACTAGAGTGTTGTGAGGATTAATTAGATGATGCTTGTCAAGCACTAAATACTTCAGTATATCATGTTAGTGCTTGTTTCCTTATATCAGAGGCAAATTAATTTACTTCAGTCTTTCCTGTTTAATGAATCTAAAGAGTTTGTTTTCATAGCATTATTTTACTACCCAAAATTGCATTTAAAAGAATTTTTTTTAAATTACAAATCTGGCGAAATGCACAATTTTGAAATAAGCAACGTTATTCCTTGGCATCCTTATTGAACAGCTACAATTAAAACTGTATCTTTTGAAAATGCCTCCTTGTTTATATTGGCCATGAATCTATCTAAGCAAAACATCAATTCGGATATCAACTCTTGTCTTCCAAAACTTCCGAAGCATAGTTCTTCCTGTGGAGAGGGCAGGAGGTTCATTACAAATGCCATGTTGCTACATTCCAAACTATATCCCATTGCTTACTTTGCTAGGAGAAAAGCGTGCCAAAGCCAATAGTGCATCTAAAAATGACTTGTTACCCTATCAACAATATGTTCTCTCTCCCTTCCTTCCAAATACACTCCTTAAATTGGTTGGAAGATCCTGCAATATTTTGACATTCACTTGAGTGTTAATGTTTTCTGTAAAGTGAATTTTGTTTTTGTTTTGTGCACGCGTGAAATGGCTTTAATTCCAAAGTGCATGCTACCAGCTACTATAAAACACCTATGAAACTTGGAATCCTTTGAACATTAAATTGGAAACTAAATAACCTGAGTTCAATAAAAGTTAGTAACATGAGTCACAGAAGCAGATATTGGACCTCCTGATTAGCTCTTCTAGGAACTATCAGAACTAAATAAACCCTCTCAAATTAAATAAGATCTTTATTTTTATCTTTCTTAAAAGAAGGTAAAATCTCATACAGCATTCCAGAGGGTGCCTTTGATACACACATCAAATGAAAAGTGCCCCATAGAATCTAACGGACCTGAGGAAGGGCTCCGTGCAGCTCAAAAGTTTGTTTCTTCCGCCTTTTCCCTCTTAAGAATCTAAGGCTATGTACACACTACCGTTTTTAACGCGCAATAATCCTCTTCCGCATTAATTCTCCCGTGGCTGTTGTTGCGCGAGATCGCGTACACACCATGCTTGCTCGAACGGAACAAAGCCCCCCCC
>ML685784.1:14164353-14292316 GCA_007922175.1 Pelusios castaneus | reverse complement strand
TCTGGCCCGGCCGCGTGGGGCAGGCAGGCAGGCTTGCGCTCCTGAGCCTGCCTGTCCCGCCCTGGGGGCAGGGAGGGCCAGCTCAGAGGCCGGGCGCAGGAGGCCGGAGGACCCTACCGTGGCCCTGGGAAGCCGCCAGTGGGGGGAGGGGGGAGCAGACCCCAGCCCCGGAGGCTGATCCCGGCCCCGTGCTGGGAGGCCGGGGCCGTGGATTGGCCCGGCCCCAGCCCCAGGAAGGAGGCGGTCAGGGGGTGAGACCCGGGATCCCGCCGCTGCCGCAGCCACCCCGCTGCCCCGGCTGTGCGAGGCAGGCCCGCGCTCCTGATATGAGCCTGCCTGTCCCACCCTGGGGGCGGGGAGGGCCAGCCCAGAGGCCGGGCGCAGGCCGGGTGTGCCGCGGCCCCGGGGGTTGGAGGGAGCGGCGGGGGCTGCCGGGCTGCGCGGGGGTCCCTCACTGCTGCGCGGGGGGTGCGACGGCCGCTGCGCGGCCGCGCGCCCGCGCAGCTTAGAGGGAACACTGGCAGCGAGCCAGATGCAGCCATCAAAAGAGCCACATCTGGCTCACGAGCCATAGGTTCCCGACCCCTGACCTAGAGCATCCACACTGGAGGCCTAGGTTGACTTGTAGGGGCTAGGTGGACCTGGGACAGGTCCACGGTGGCAGGGGGGACACCCCTTGCCAAGTGCCAGGGGGTTCAGCCTTTGCCCCATTGTACCTTGGTATAATGGGGCAAAGGTTGACAGGGACCCTGGCAGGGCATAGGAGCATGGTGGGGAGGGCTCTGCCTTGCCCTGTGGGGGGGCACGCCCGGCTGTGGCTATGCCAGCCATCCTGGCAGGGAGGGCAGCGGGGAAGCCCTAAACCCCCCTAATTTGACTTAAAGTCGACTTAGGGGCTACTCCACGTCCACACTGGCTAAGTCGACTTTCTAAAGTTGACTTAGTCAGTAAAGTCGACTTTAAACGAGGTTTTATAAAGTCAACTTTATTTTTCCTTAAGTCGCCTTAAGCAGCTGCTTAAGTCGACTTAAGGAAAATGTAGTGTGGACGCAGATTAAATTAAGCTGACTTAAGCAATCTTAAATCGACTTAATTTCTAAGTGTAGATGCACCCATAGGCTAATTCTGAAGCCCAATATCTTGTGAACCTATAAGACAGGAATCAAATGCTACACATCACTGGGGAGCTTGGGCTCTCATTTCTCAAATGACGCACAGCATTCAGCTCTACTCCTCACAAGTACTGAGGTATCAGACCTAAAATTCAATATCATCATCCTCTCTCTCCATGAGTCTTCCTAGAGGACTGATCCAAAGCAGGATGAAATCAGTAAGAGAGTCTTTCCACTGATTTCAGTAGGCTTGGATCAGCATACAGGATTGCAAGTTAAAAAACATGACTTTTTGAAAGCAAAAAGAGCCTCAGCTTCCTGCAATATACATCATTAATATGTGATTCCCGCAATTAATGAGCTATCAGTTTATAATGAAATTCATGTGTGTCTGTCTGTCCTGGGAGAACGGCACAGAGAAAGGGGTCAAGGGATGGAAAGCAGAACAATTGATTCTAAAGTATAATTATGATTGGACAAGGTGCGAACAGTACAAATGATGTTAGGACCCATGAATTTTCCCAGCACTAGTGCACAGAACGATTTTTAATAGCTATTGCAGCCACTGTGCAATAAAAATAAACTCGCAATTTTGTTGTCTTGTATAAACACTAGAACTGCTAACTTCCTAACTTCTCTGACAGCTCAAGGACAATAACTTACAATTTTACTACGTGGTGAATCAACATGAATTAAGCCAAGCAGATGTTAATAAGCTACACTGTTACACAGTGCGTGTGTAGAAGCAGTAAACCTGAGAACACATACAGTAAGCATTTTCCAGCAATATAGTTCTGCGATTAAAGCAAAGGTCTCTTTAGGGTTGCAACACATCCTAAGTTGTGAAATAGGGGCAATCTGTTAAAATGACAAGTGAAAACAGCTTACCTAATCCTTCTGGGAGATCCTACCAATTAAGAGAAAACAGTATCTTTAAAAGAAATACCCACCTTCAAACAGAAAAAAGGGATGTGAAACAAGATTTACACTGCATATGTATGCAAATAAGACGAGCCTCATGACAACCTAAATCAAATCTTAAGGTTGTTACTTACTATTTACTTAACTATGTAAATGATATATTTAAATAAGTCCTGTATGAAAAACACGTGAAAATTTGAGCTGTGTTTGGCTGCTTTGTATTTTAAAACAATTTAGTAATAAAGCGAAATACAATGTCTATACAGAACCATGTTGTATTGCCAGGAAACCATTACTTTAGAAAATGAAGACTTACACTCTTTTCTCATTCTTTTAAGCTGTTCCATAAAATGTATATATTTTTCATTTCTTCGTAAATCTGAGTCATTGTTTTTGCTTTCCAATGTCATGAATTTTTCTCTTACTACATCTTTTAGATCTGGTATATTTTCTGGTCTGTCTCGTTTTACCTGGAAAAAAAAAAAGCAACTTTGTTATTCACTATAACAAAGCCCCCCTACCTAAAGCAAAGAGATTGGGGCAAAAGCATGAACTTAATGGTATTTTCTCCAGTTTCCAACCAGGGGTCTGCAACCTGTGGCTCCAGAGCCACATGGGGTTCTTTGGCTGCCCCCTTGTGGCTCTGGCCTTCACCCCCCACCACCACTCGAGGACCCTGCAAGCAGCCACTCCAGCTTCCAGGCCCCACCCCATCACAGAGGTACCCTGTGGGGGGGGACCTGCTCCTGGTTCTGGGCTCCCCCTCTCTCCCAGAAGGGGACCCTACGGCAGGTGCCCTGGTCCAGCTCCTCCCACCGGAAGCTATACCCATTGCAGCTCTCAAAACACGTGGTTATTGAAGGAATTTTATAAAATGGTTCCACTTATCTTTTGGGTTGCTGACCCCTCTAGACCAAAGGCTATAACATTCTGGAATCATTACAATTATTTACATCGCCATTGGTCACCATTAAAATCTAGGCAAGTGAACAGAGGCATTCACCTGTGCTGCTGTACAGCTAATATTCCCTCTACTCAGAATAGAGAAAACTGCATCCCTTATAAATATAATTTACCAACTCTGAGTGTAAATATTTAATGGTACCAGGGGTAGTGCTGCATACGCATCTTACTACTACTACTATTACCTAGCTCTTATATAGCACTTTTCATCAGTATATCTTCAAGTACTTTACAAATTAGGTAAGTATCATTACCCCCATTTTACAGATGGAGAAGCTGAGAAACAGAAACAAGAAGGGACATCACCAAGTCTCCTAAGTCCGAGTCCAGTACTAGGCCACACTTAAGATATGTGAAGTTTACCAAAGAATTAGTCCCTGCCCAAAGAGCTGATTGGAAATTTTCATCAAAAATGAAATTTCTATAAAAAATGCAGATGAAATTTCATCAAAATGTTTGCATATGTTTCTCTCCAATTTTCCAACCAGTTCTGCTGAGACACTTACAATCTATATGCACAAATGGGCACAGTACCAGACAAGACAAGACGAAATGCTAATATATATATGGAAATACCTCTTTATTTGCATGACACCAACAGTGGGCAATGTACTTTACAGGCTAGTGACAGTGGCCACATGCAAATGCTCTGAAGGGTAAGGATCATGACCCTTCGGAGCATTTGCATGTGGCCACCGTAAATGCAAGGCCTGAAGAAAGAAGAGAATTCTGGAGGCTGAAAGTGAAGGCACTTATTATTATGAGGAGTGAGAGGCACACTGTCCTGACCATGTGAAAAGCATTTTGGGAAAGCAAAACTACACTAAATTATTTTTTCTTCTTTCTCTTTTTTTTTTTAACAACTGCTCCATATGATTATTGCCCTGGTTGATTGCAAAGAGGGAAAGACAGACCAAAAGTTTGGATATCTGAAAGAGGAAGGGAAAAGACACAACATTTCTCTTGACTCTACCACCCATGCTAAAGTGCATCACCTGCCAGACCAAAACCCACCCCTATCCATGCAGTAGGGCTGCAACGGAGCAAACAGCAGCCTGTTAAAGAAGGCTACTAGTGCATCAGGCAGATCAAGCCATTACATCGTGTCTCCTACTGTTCTAAGAGGTACAGATAGGCAAGAGACCCCTGGTGTAATACTCCATTTCAAGAGCTGAAGAAGCGATGTCTGTGCAGCGGCAGGCTCTTGTGCGGAAGCACGTTCTGGGAGAACACTAAAAAGAGAAATTCGGCCATCCGTAAAGGCAGGGCAAGTCAATCATCGAATAGTTGGTTTGTCAAGCGCAAAGCCAGTCGGGCAGAGAGAGTGGAGGGAGGTGCAGGTTGCCTCTCACGACAATGGGCGGGCAAAGAAAAAATAGACAAAGTCCCAAAGGGGTAGCTGTGTCAGGCTAGTTCAGCAAAACAGTCAAGGAGTCCTGTGGCACTTTCCAAGACCAACAAAAAGCTCATGCGATAAATACGTCTTTAAAAGTGCCAAAAGACTCCTTGTTTGTTTTGTAGAAAATCATGTCATCTTAAAGGCACCGAGTCCTTTAGAGAAAAAACACTTGCTTCAAAAAAGGCACGACAACAGGGTGGTCAGCCACAGATAACTCCCAAGGGTATATCTGCCTGGTGATAAAACGCATGTCTGACCCACGGCAGCTGACTCAGGCTTGTGAGGCTCCAGCTCCAAGGCTGAAAAACTGCTGTGTAGACAAATACTTGGGTTCAAACTGGAGCCCCAGCGCTGGGACCCTCCAAGATGGAGATTCTCCGAGCTTGGGCTCCAGCCCGAGCATGAATGGCTACACAGAAAACTTTAGCCCCAGAGCCCTAGCCTCACAAACCAGTGGCGTAGCAAGGGTTTCTGGCGCCCGGGGGCCAAGCCCACATTTGTGCTCCCCCAGCGCCCCACACACCCCATGTGGGGCAGGAGAGGTCCCAGCGTAACAAGGCAGGGAGGGGGGTTAGACATATGGAGATGCTTCTCTGTTATCTCTCTTCCCTTGCGGGGCAGCCGTGGCCATTTCCACTGCACACCATGCCACAAGCCGTAGCAGGACAGCTGAGCTAGAGATGGGGGAGGTCCCAGCCCTGTCTTCTTCAGGGCTGGAGGCAGACTTTTGAGCCTCATTGCCTCAGCCTCTGCAGCTGCAGACTTGGGGGCAGCAGCCCCCACACCAGCAGATACCATCCAGCCCTTAGCCTGTGCCCCACAAACCCAGGAATCCTGGGCTCCCTCCCCACCCTTACTTACAGTGCAAATGCTGAGAGAAAGGGAGCCCCCATCTGCAGCTGTGTTGTGCATCATCCAGCCAGGTAAGTTAGGGAACTCGGAAGCCCTGGCTGTGGTCAGGGCCGTCCCGTGGGGGGAGCGGGGCCCAGGGCCAATTGGCCAAAGTGGGCCCCTGCCCCCATGCTGGAGGGGAGCGTGGCGGGCCGATCGGCCCGCTCCACCCCCCAGGGAGCTGGTCCTGGGCCGGGAGTCCAAGGCTGCCGGCGTGGGGAGCCGGCTCTGGCCCAGGCCCCGGCGGCCGCCTGTTGCGGGGGGCGGGAGAAGCTGGCTCCAGTCCCGCACCTGCAGGTGGGAGCCGGGCCTGGGCCGGGAGGCGGTGGGGGGGCGGGCGGTCCCGGCCCCGGAGGCTGAGGCCACCTGCGGGAAGGAGCTGGCGGCCCCGGCCCTGGCTTCCACCTGCAGGTGGCCTCAGCCTCCGGGGCTCGCTGCCAAAGGCAGTGGGGCGGCTGTGGGAGGAGGAGCTGCTGGGAGCAGGACAGTGCAGGGCCCACGTAAATGTGGGGCCTGGGGCGATTGCTCCGTTCACCCCCCCCCAGGGACGGCCCTGGCTGTGGTCCCCTATGTTCAGCCCCCCGACTTGCCCTCCTCTATCTCCCACTCCTTCAGGGCTGGAGGCAGCTTTTAGCCTCAGTGAGAGGGCTGGGGGCAGAGACCCCGCCACCCCCCCCATACTCCTAGGCAGCCCATTCCAGGCTAACATTAGCCCACACCTTTGCCCAGCCCCAGGAATTCCCCCCTCCTTTATTTCCCATATTGCTGCTGAGGGAATCCTTCCCTCCCCTACTCTTCTCTGCATTGCTTTTTCAGCTGCTCTGCTTCAGGAAGCGAGCCATCTCCCCCAGGAAGAAAGAGCCAGGCACTTAGAGGACAAGGCCTATTGCTCCAGCAGCTGACCATTGGCCCAGCTGCCCAGGAGGATAGTCTGACCAGACCATGTTAGCTTCCCTTCCTGCACAGGGCTTGAGCACTGTGCTGCAGTTGGGTGCTGCCTTCTGGGTCCTTGCTGGCAGGCTTCATTTCTAGGTTTCCTGGGCAGCAGAGCACACACAGAGAAGGAACCCTTCCAGCACTAGGAACCAGCAGGCAGCACCCAACTGGCTCTGCTTCTCTGTGAAGGGCTAGCCCAGCCTGGCTGGCGCCCCCTCCCCTCCCCAGCACTCCCCCCCCCCCGACTCTGATGGGGGCCAATGAGTCTCTCTCCCTTGTGGGGGGGCACCGGGCAGGCCCTTCACGACACAGGAGGGACAGGAGGCTCTGTGCCTTTCAGCACCTCCTGCTGCATCTCTCCTGCACCTTGTGAAGAGCCAGCCTGGTGGCCCCTGCTGACATTCCCCCCCACACACACACACACACTAAGCCACTGCCACAAGCCCAAGTTAACTGAGCCAGATCAGAGGCAGCCATGCTGCAGGCTTTTTATCACCATGTGGAAACATCCCCAGAGGACATAGGGCCACAGGGAGCAATAGCATGGGATATGAAGAAGGCTGGAAAAATCAACAGCAGACAACAGTCAGGGCTCCCAGAACAGCCAGGTTGCAGTGACAGTAACCCAATACCTGCTCTTTGAGGCAAAGGAACCAACTGGAAATAGACATCCCATGCCCAAGTGGTGTTGATTGGTAGTATGCAAGTGCTGCATTAACGGAGAAATTTAGGACTCAGCAATACAAATTGGTCCAGGAAAGGCTCACTCACAACAGAAAGCATCATTGTTCTGCACTCAGCTATAGAAATCACGGCCTTCAGAAACCGGAAGCACAAGAAAACAGTTACCAGGATGAAACACATATAAAACCCAACACAAGACAGTGTATACTTCACACATGCTCCTCTCTACAGCAACTTCACCAGGCTGCTATCACTCTCATAGTTTGATGTGTAACTAATGGACGTGTGCCTGCACCACTGAGTCATCTCCTAAAAGCAGTCAATCTCTAGGACCCACACCCTGCCAGTAATGATGGTACTCTGGCTAAAAAACTTGTGTAATGTGAGCTGCTTCTGCCATATACAGTCATGCAGACCACAAGCCATGCCCACATGTATGATCCCAAAGTTGCTGAGATTCTCAGAAGGAGCAAAGAAAATGCTTCTGACAGCTATGTGCCACCGAGAGACTGCCAATCCCTTGTCCCTCTCTCCAGATCACCCAACAAGTGAACATGCTCATCACACACACAGATGCAAGTTATCAGAGAAGAAAGAGTCAGAGGTAAGGCACCGAGGGCCACGGTATTCACTTTTTGATCTTCTTGGGACTCATGGGATGAGAGCACATGTCTGCGCTCAGATAACCATCAGCCTGATCTTAAACAAGGCACCCAGAACCGTATGTGAGATGAGTGGCATGGTCAAATGCAAACCTGATAGGAGGATAGCCTATCCCACTCCCAAATTCCAGCAGTGGAGGTACTTCAGACATGGCACACAACATGGGTATGCCATTCATGTGAGCATGAAAACCACAGAAACCAATTTGCATCATTACATTACCAAGGACTGGTGTATGTTAAGGAATAGCATTTGGATGACCTCCAGTAAACATGGATCTTTTAGCTGACAGAGGTAAATGACCACAGAATTATCATATATATGACACCTTTATCATCTGTATCAACCAAAGAAGGATAAATGCTTGCCTCTAGTCCCCAGGTTCTTTCTGATTTCTGACAACTAACCTCCAGTTTCTGACTGCGACTCCAGTTAACCCTTGGTTTGATTTCTCACACCCAGCTCCGACCCTTTGCTAAAGCTTCTGATTGTAACTCTGGTGACACCTTCATTACGACGCCCAGCTACAACCCCTGACTTCGTTTGCTCCTGGACTTGCCTCATTTAGATTCATCTCAAACCGGTTGAATGGACTTTTGCACCAATCATTAGGGCCAGACTGACAGTGGTTGACACCTAGGGAACCAGATCAGACAGACACCAATGGACATTTCTTTATGTGTAGATCAGTGGTCTTCAACCTGGGCGATAACCGCTCACTAGTGGGAGTTTTGTGGTTTTTGGTGGGCGCTACAAAAATGAAGGCAGGCGGTAATGGCCATGCTCATCCAGCTGTAATTTATAAAAAGTTTGTATGAATAATGAATAAACTTTGTTTGAATGAAATTTGTTTGATACCCTATTTAAAATATCTGAGTTTAAAATTTAAATAAATTGAAAATTATAATTAATGATTAACAGTACGACAATGTAACAATTAATTTAACAACAGTGGCAATTTATAAAAAGTAACAATTTATGTAGGTGGGCGGTAAACTTACTGCAAATGTGAACATATTGAAAAACTGGGCGCTGATCAAAAAAAGGTTGAAGACCACTGGTGTAGACCAACATTCACTTATTCTACACATCAGTTAATAAATGGGATTCTACTGTATATGTTTTTATTTTTTCACAAAAAGGAAAAAACTAAAAATTCTCTGTAACACACAAATTCTGTGGTTTTTTTCATTTTTTTTCCCCCTGGATAAATAGATTTCCAGGATCCCTGATAATAACAAGGGAAATTGGTTTCCTGTGCACAAGCAGCTTCTTTCTTGGGATGCTTATGCTGACCCATAAAACAGGGGGAAGCAATGTAATACAGAGACACACAAAAATACAACTCTCCTTAAACCTTGAGATCAGTCCCAATTCATCTTGATAGGACAGGACTACAATACAACGTACACTCTGCCAACAAGACACAACAGCAGGTGCATTCTAGTAGCCCATAGTACTCTTCCCAACCCTCTCAAGGTCTCAAGAAATAAGGTCTCAAGAAGTAAGGTCTCAAGAAATATCAACATGACAAAAAGGTTTGGATCTACATCAGTGGTCCCCAACCAGTAAATTGGGATCTACTTCTGAAGGGCAATTGCCATTGAAACCTATGACCACTGCACCATCTGCGAGTGAAAGGTTGGAGACCACTCAGGGAATGGCAGAGCGACACCATGCAGCCTGTGATGTATTTGTTTCTGTGAAGCAATGTCAGATAAATGCTCTGTGACGATGTCAGAAAAATGCCCCCTGACAAACCTAGAGCCACTGACAACTTGCGAATCTTGGTAAAGTTACTTCGCACGTGAACCATGAGAAGTGTGTTAGGGCTAGGCTACGCTGTCGGCGTAGTGTTGACTGTGGGGTTTGACTGAGCATCTGTAAAGATGCACTCAGTTGAATCCAGAATTAGCTGGAGTTTGATTTGTTAAGACCTACCCGGCAAAAAGCACAGTGCTGATTTGATGGGAAGGCATATCCCCTTGAATCAGCGCTGTGGGGACCCTGTGGTGAGTAGGCGTTAAGCAGTCAAAGGGAGATATGCAAGGCATTTTAAGCACTTTGCCTATCTCTCTTCGATTGCCGCCAAAATCCCCCTGCAGTGTAGACCAGCCCTGAGACAAATCATGCTTGAGGTAGTGTTGTGAACCAAGAAGAGCATGCTATGCAACACTTTGCAGCCATTAGTCAGTGCGTTCAGAGATGTGTATGATTTTGAAATGAGGAGGTGGAGGCCTGTACACCTTCCAAAACAACCTGGAAATGACATATAATGATGGACTGGGAGTGGTCAGGGCACATGTGAGCAGAGGTGTCGGTTACAACAGCCTGTTTACAGATGTACCAAAGGCAGTGGTGAACAGAGAAAAGCCACACATGTATTTATCATTGGCTTTGGCTTACAAGAAGAAGACACAAATCACACACTGGCCTGTGTGGCTGTTAATGAGGAGTCCCTCATTAGAAACACAACGCAGTTTTAGTATGACAGTTGCAACAACACATTCTGATTACACATGCTATTTTGCTATGCCTCATTTGCCAGCAGGTCCACTCCCCCTTGGAGACAGACCTGACTCTGTTGTTGGTAGATTAAATTGTGGTGTGCCAAAATGGCTACCATGAAGAATAATGGCCAGTGCTTGTTAACTGTGAGGTTTCCAAGATCTGCCACGGCTGTGTGTATTACTACATTGTCTGGTTTCTCGGGCTACATATTATACAGTGGTTCTTGACCCTGCAGCGCAGCGGTCTTCAACCTGGGCGATACCACCCACTAGGGATAATTTAGGGGGAGTGGTCCTGCTTTTTAGCAGGGGGTTGGACTAGATGACCTCGTGAGGTCCCTTCCAACCCTATTATTCTATGATTCTATGATTCTAGGGGGGCGTTCTGTGATTTTTTTGGTGGGCCCTACAAAAATGAAGGAAGGAGAAAATGGCCAGGCTCAACCAGCTGCACTGTATAAAAACCACACAGTTTTTCTTGCTTACGTGTTTTTCGGAATGTGCTACCATTTTATTCATATTTGGCGTGCTTCACCCACCGCCATCTATGACTATTGGTTGAACAGGTTACCAAGTCAGAGGCAACGTCAGTAACTTCAGAGCTGATGCTCCGTGCGCATGTTGAAATTGTTGTTATTCATTGATGTGACAGTCAGAATGATTTGGTCAACGTAACCTAACTCATTTCTTGTGCATCTATTACCGTGCTGTGATTATTATAAGAAGGCAAGTGATTTTTATGCGGTTATCCCTAATTTTGAAACTATGCCTCCAAATAAGTAGTACTGTCGTCATTATTCGTCAAGCTACTTAGCATATGGATTCATTGAGTGCCCTACTAACAAGTCTTCCAATGTGTTTACTATATGAGAAAACATTTTTTGTTGGAATGAAATTTGATATCCTATTTAAAATATATGAGTTTAAAATTTAAATAAATTGAAAATTATAATTAAAGATTAACAGTATGACAATGGAAAAATTAGTTTAACGACAGTGGCAATTTATAAAAAGTAACAATTTATGTAGGAGGGCAGTAAAAACTGCAAATGTGAAAATATTGAAAAACTGGGCGCTGATCCAAAAAAGGTTGAAGACCACTGCTGTAGCGTATCCTACTATGGACCCTCTCTGCTTGTCAGTATTGCATGATGAATATCACATGAAGAGCAGTTGGGCTCTGCCTACAGAAACCACCATTTTCCCACAGATGTAGTACATATGCATCTATGCACCATGTCAGTGCCAGACACTGTATCAGGTAGTCGGTGGATAATTTTTACTTCTCTGAATAGCATTATCAAAGGACAAGGAAGTTAACTGATTAAGAATCAAATCCTGGTTCCAGTGACGTCAGTGCAAGTTTGCCATTGACTTACATGGAGCCAGTTTTAGGAACTGCCCACATAGTGTGTGGATCAGGACTTTAAAAGGCACTAACTAGTGAAATCCCTATGGACCAGATCAGTTTTTCATACTCTCTTACTTTGCTTCTAGTATCTCAAAGCACTTTATAAATATTAATTAATTTAGCCCTAAACTAGCCACATGATGCAACCATAATCAACTGTGTTTTACAGATAAGGAGACTGCAGCATGGGGAGATGAAGGCTCTGGTGTAAGGTTGCACAGGGAGACTGCAAGAGCCAAGAATAAATCAGACCCAGTCGTGTGCTTTAAGCTCAAAACCATCCTTCTGCTTCCTCCTTTAGGTTAACTGAGGGAAAGTTACAGTTAACACGTGCAATTGTTCACTCTCTACAAACAGGCCTAAAATAGCTTGTCCTAGAACAGCTGCATTCTACCTACTACAGCAATGCCCCACTGCTCTCCACATTGCCGTGGTTCAGCATGGAACATCTCCAGGGCTACTTTCCAGTCTTCTTTCAAATACAGAAGTCTCTTAGCTCCATGCACTAACATGCTCATTGTTTATAGATACCTTGTCTACAAGGACATAATTTAAGCCCCAAGTATTTATTAAGGTTTCTGTCCATTTCTAGCCATTAAAATCCTCTGAAAGTTAAAATGACACCTGTTTCATTTTGAGGGCTTCTGCCCGGTGACATGGTCTGAGACAGATTTATTTTCAAAAAGGGATTCTTCATCTCTTTTTTGGGCCACCCTTATTTGTTCTCTTAAGTCTGGGGTACTTTTACCAATAAAAGTGGGATTTTTGTTTTCTAAAGACACTGTTTAGAAGTTTAATGAAATCATAGGTGCTTTGGATATGTGAAGCAGAGTAACAATCATTTTAATGACATTTATTCATGCAAACCGGCTGATAGGACAAACTTTTCCATTTTCCAGATCCTTTGTTACTTCATTTCAAAAAGTGAGAATGACTACAGAATGCTACAAAGCTTAGAGATATACAGATACACAGGTATTTTTATCTCTCCGAGACCATGTGGAAAAGGACTCCCTGTCAGCCTCCTGGTAGCATCTGAACTATCAGAGAAGATTCATGCTATATTTACACTACAGCCAGACATCAGAGGTAGTTTATGGAAAGCTGGAAGCAGTTCTCAGACTGATTGTGTGACTGATAGTATACTTGATACATATCCCAACACCATGTATATATAGTTGGTATACTCATGCATACTTGATGAATATCCAATATCGTGCAGTTAGGCAGGACCTCTAACATCTATGGGTTTGGTATTGTTATGGAGCTCAACCAAGATTTTCCAAAGTGCCAACTGATACTGGTTTCCTCAGTTTTTGGGATGCCAAAACTGGACACATTAAAGGGACCAGATTTTAAGAGGGTGAGTACTCATCACTTTCTGCAATGCAACCCTTTTTAAAGTGCCTCAAATTAAGCACCCAAAAATTGAGACAGCCGAAATCACTTTTTCACTCTGGAAAATCTTGGCCAAGAGACCGTTAGGCCAGGATAAATTAATAATGGACAGAGTTGGCACAGCCTTGCTAAGTCCCTCCACCAGGTGTGAGCGACTGTTCTTCCATTGCTTAGCAATGCTGTTGCCAAACAAGTTTAAAAGTTTACAGCACACTTTTAAAAATCCTACATGCTCTCATTAGAACCTTAACTTGCTAAACAATATTTTACAAATGCACACTCACTCAGCATATGAATTTATTTTTCCCTAAGGCAAAGTCAAAGGCTTCTGATGCAATTTTGTATTTATTTTTTTGATAAGCATTTTTTTTACTGCAAGGAAAATGTCATGGGAGCTAAGTAAATTTGTTGCTTGAGTCACCCGTATACTTTTTGAATCATGTGAGAACCAGCTCTAAGTGAGTCATCACTGTAACTGAATCAGGCTCCACAGTTTCAGATCAACCTAAACAGTAATTTATTATTCTTCAATGGACAGCTTTAATTCCTCAGTTAACATCTTGTCATTTGTTGGTACACAAATAAAACTCAGCCCTTGGAAACTTTCACAAGGGCAACCTAAAAAGATATTGTCACTCAGTGACTGGATTGGCATTAGTTTGAACATTGTTCTGCCACAGTCAAAGCCTTATCCGGTCCTACATCTGACTTAGGAGACCAAACACGTCTCCATCATGGCTATAGGGCTGAGACTCAGATTGAGCAACACCTTCCCCGGAGATTGTGAAATGACAAGAGAGGCCAATTTATGGGAGTTGACCCATACTTATGGCACACTACTGAATACAGTGGGCCTGCAGAAGAGAAAATTAATGTTAGCAGGTTAACAATATCCCAGCAACCTTGATGGGGAGACAGCTGTGGGGAGAAAAGTCCAGATGCAGTATTTCAAAGGTCTGGTTCTTGATGGTTGCCACTAAGCCCATAATTAAATGGTTCTGTACCTGCCTACATTGTTATTTTTCCCTACTCCACATACAGTTGGAGATGTTTAACCTCAAAATGAAGTTAAGGATGCCTGGCCAAATTCTGTTCTTAATTACATCAGCGTAAATCCAGAGTCACTCCACTGAAGTCAGCAGAGGTGCTTTGGATTCACACAGGTAGAAGGACAAGCAGATTCTGGTCCAGTGTCTTTCCTGCCTTTATTCAATGTAAAAGAGCACCATGTATATGGATTTTGACCAATCTGGACTGTGCCCCTTCAGTTGGTGTCCATCTTGTGGGTGCAAATAAAAAACATTTTTTTAAACTATACTGGATTAAACAATCTTATTTCTTGGTCCTCATATGTGAACAGCATAACTAGTTCCCAAATGTACATATTTTAACAAGCCAAGTGGTCTTTAATTGCAAAGGGCATCTGGGTAAACTATACAGTCTATTCCGATTAACATAATTTTTTTGTCTTCTTTGTCTCTTTTGGGTACAAGGCTGCCAAGAAGGAAAGGAAGTGAGATTAAAGTTAAAATGTAGTTGCCACCAGTGGACAGTACCCACTTACAAGAAACTGCATTAAACATAAGCATTACCAATGGGGTTTTCAAAAGGAAGGAAAGTCCATGGGAACTGGGCACCTAATTCCCTTTGGTGCTCTTGAAAACCCCACCCTCACCTGTTTACAACAAGCGTGGGACTGGATTTTTCATCTGGCAGCAACCAAAGGACTGTTTCATCTGATCTTGCTTCACAGAGGCTCATGGATATAGTAACAACACTAAATTAAAAAAATCCTACAAAATTCAAAAGCTATTTTTTAGAAGACTGTTTAATTGTGCCTCAATGGCAGATTGGTGGGGTTGGTGGATGAAATGCTCATTAATACTATTCCTCCTTTGTATCTTCTGTTCAAGGCCCCTAACGATCTGCCCCAAACACATTTAATAACCAGTTTAATTTTAGCAGAGTGGGATAGAGAGAGAGGTTTTTGTTGTAAGTAGTTTTGTTTAACCATAAATGATTACCTATCATGGCAAAAATAACTATCACATTAGAAATACTGCTTTGCTTTAACAATACGCTAGAAATGGAGACACACACTTGGAGCATCTCCTTTAGCAATGTTGATTCAGCAGAGTCATATGGCTGTTGAACCAGTTTATCAAGCTACTGATTAATGCAGTTTCCGAACCCTACGAATGAACACAGATATATGGAAAAAGGTATCTTTCAGGTCCCACTGATGTTAATGGAAGTTTTGGCGTTGATTTCAAAGGGAAGAGAAACAGGCCCTACGGTAGCAATATCAGACCTTTAGTAAGAGATTTCAGATTTAGCAACCTGTTTGCTCTTGTGTGGGTTTTCTTTGGTTCATTGAGCTGACTAAAAGAAACCAAACATTTTGCACAATATTGAAATAGAAGTCCAGACCTTAAGCTGGAGTATGTCAGCTAACTTTCACTGATTTCAATAAAGTTATGGTGATTTATATCAGCTGCAAATCTAGTTCATACTGTTATGCTAATACTTCATGGATTTTAGCAAACTATAAAAACACTTTAAACATTGTCAGGATCCCTCTTCCATCTTTCCCAGTTTATCATCGGTGATCCATCGAGAGTCGAGTATGATCTTTTTCACAGATTTTATATAGGTCCTTTGATGATTGAGGAGTCCAAACCCTGAGCTGCAAACTCACTGGCAGACTCTGCAGGTGGTTTTGGAAGGCAGGGTTGGGCCACAATTGCTGCATGACAGTTGTCTGTTCTTTCTTTTCTGGCATTTTTCTGCAACCAGGGTGAGACGATTATCCTCAAATGTGGTCATTCCTTCTCTGACAAGTCTTCACCAGTTAGCCTAGTCGTAATCCATTATCTCCCACTGTGTGATGTCGATGCCACATCTTTTGATGTTGGTCTTAAGGAGGTTTCTAAAGAGTTTCTTTTGGCCTCCCTGTTTCCTTTCTCCTTTGGTGAATTGGGCATAAAGCAATTATTCTGGTAGACATGCATCAGGCATATGCATATAGTGCCTGCTCCCTCTCAACTGATGCTGGATAATCAGGTCCTCAACACTGAAGATGTTGGCTTCTGTGAGGACACTGACTGTAGTGTGGTGATCCACCCACTTAATGTTGAGGATCTTCCAAACGAAGCACGGGTGCTGGAGTTCCATGTTTTTCAGATGTTTTCTGTAAGTCACCCACATCTTGCAGCTATAGAGGAGAGTTGGAATTACCACCACTTTTTATACTAAACGTTTGGTGTGTGTTTTGATTTTCTGGTTGTTGGACAGCAATATTGGATGCCAATAGCCTGTGGTAGATGGTCTTGGATTAGATTTTTCGTAACAGCTAGGAAAAAGGAGTAAAGAGCGGGTGCCAGCACACATCCTTGCTTTATGCCTGTTTGGATGGCTAGGGACTCAGCGATAGAGGCACTGCACAGGACAGAAGCAGTCGTCTGGTCATAGAGGAGGTGGTAAATATATTTGGGCAGCCAGCCACACTCTGATATGATTTTCCACAGAGCCCCATAGTTGACAGAGTCAAAGGCTTTGGTCAGATTGATAAAAGCCATACACAGCTCATGGTGTTTTCTTGACATTTTTCCTGAATCTGCGTAGCTACAAAATCATGTCAATTGTACTCGTGATAGTCTGAAACCACACCGAAACGCTGGTAGCACTTGCTCTGCTAGAGGGAGAAGGTGTTTCCAAAATCTTCACAGCAATGGGGAGGAGGGCAATGCCTCAATAGTTGCCATAGTCAGCCCTATCCCCCTTTTTGAAAATGGTGACAATGTTACTTTCCCAGTTATGCCTCAACTAAAAGTCAACGTGAGCCTTTCATTTGCCACTCTTGTTGAACTTTTTTGTTTCATCTGATGAGGTTCTTGTTCCCAAGCAATTCTTCATAACTGAAAGCATTTCTTCTCTGCATTTCCGAACAGGCAGTGTGACTCATCTTGTCATTTTTCATTAAGACCAAACGTAACCTTTAAGATTTTTTTGGAAGCTACTCTGGGATTGCTAAGAACAGACTCATGCTTTATTTGAATTGACATTAGTTAAAATGCATACACCCTCAAGTGACACTTGCAGCCTAAACTAACAGAGATATTATATCCGTATCAGTATCAGTATGACAGTACTCCATTGGGCTCATTTGTGCTTTTGAAGGGCAGTGTTGAGCTGCACTGCCCATGGGGAACATCACAAGGCATTCTGGGGCAAAATGCCTCCACGATCTCCATTATAAGCATGCCTATGACTGCACATTTTTAGTGGGTGTATACTCCCCAGCGCAGGGTCTGGACAGAACTAGAGATTCACTTCCTCCCTGCCTCCTTGGGGGTACTGTGAATCTCTTTGGGAGAAGTCTTCTCTTTGAGCATTCCCCACGCATTATATGCCTGTACAAGGTTTCTCATACAGCATGACAAATTCTTCCTTACCTATCGATTATACTTTTTCAAACCAGTTTTCTACCACGACATTCATCGCTAGAATTATTAGCAACTAAGTCCCAAAGGTCTCATGTCCTCTGCAATCTATCAGTTCTTACTATATCTGTGCATCTTTCTCTTCTTGCCTTGTGTGGTATAGCTTTCCTGGTCTGCATGCCAGTGACTTTCTTCTAATAGATCCTGTAGGATATTCAGGGATATTATCATCTCTTTTGCTTCATGGGATTCTCTGGGGTCCTTATGTCAATCCCCTATTCTTGGCACTCTCTTTATCAGTAGAATCTGCTCCTGAGAGGACAACACCATGTGTACACAAAAGACGCTCAGCTTCCCTCTTTCCCCTTTTATATATACACCCCATCTAAGTTATTTAGAAGGTGTAGCCACAGTAGTATCGAGACACCAAAACTAGAATTAAGAATAACAAAATATTTGAATTAAACCTGGCCTTGCTCTTGTGATACTAGGTTCAGCTGTTTATCTTTTCTCCTTTTCCCTCTATTTTTCAGGTTATTTGGGATCAGACAACATGTGTTTTGTACCAGGCTCTGAAAACAGTAAAACTAAGACTCATTCTTAATTCCTGTATTAGCGTCTTCCACAACTGAGCCCCTTTACTGAAAATGCTTTGACTCCAGGTCTTGAAAGTTTCATGCTGGGTGGGGACTGACAGCCTCAGAATCTCTCATCAGTGTGGCTGTCTCAGCAGTTTAGGACTGTAGAGGTTCTCTCTCAGGTAGTCTGGTCCCAAACCATTTACAGTCTTAGAGACAAGGACCAGAACCCTGAACTGTACCCAGAAGCACACTAAAGGAGGAGACAGAGCACTGATGTGATGTGCTTTCAATGGCAAGAGCTATTAAAAAGCCACCTGCTAAATACTGTGCTTACTTGAGTTTCTCACTGATCTTTATTGACAGCCTTAAGTAGTAAGCTACAATAGTCCCGTCATCGATTCAGATTGTTAGGCTGTTACCTGGGGAAAACGAGTTTGATCATTTTTTTTCACCTAGAAGTTAGAACAAAGTTTTTCATTTATAGGTCATTAAAAATTGACTAGTGTCTAATATATCTTAGCTTTGTTTGTGACCAAAAATAACTTCTTATTATCCCCTCAAATTCTCTACAGTTAGGTCTCCTTGAAAATATATGTAAGAGGTTGTAATTAAGCAAGAATTACTAACAATAGTAATAATTATAATGCAGACAACTGAGCAGTTTGCTCTCTCATCCTTTAGTGTAGCTTAAAAAGCATGCAAGTGGAACTGGTCAACACTTTTAAGTCATAAAGTATTTTTATTGATATTTTCCAGATACAACACATATTTTGTTGAGACTGAAGGCATTTGGTCAAATAACTTCTTAGGATATGGATGAATAAAAAATGACACTTCTTAAAATGTTATTCAAAATCTAACCATTTTTGGCTCCCTCTAATTTAAACAGTTACATACTGCTAAAGGACATTAAAATCTAGGGCATAGTTAATGACAATTTTAGAAGAAGAATTTGTAAAAACAGGGCTTATTTATTATAGCAATGCAAGCTTTTAATGGCCACAGAACTTAACAGACCTTTGATGAATTTTATGAAGGGCAAGAAGAAGTGAAAGAGAAATGGGAATTGTGCAAATTACTCTTCACATCTTTAGGACAGCAGAAGGTACGAGGCGCTGTGGATTTTGGGAGTCTGTAGCGCTCCAAAGCGCTGTTGGGCAAGAAGAACAGATGGGGTGAAAAGCCCAGTAGATTTCCTAATCTACACACTGTAGAGGACACTGTAACCTCCTAATCCCTATTTTGATAGCACAGTTTCCCCCAAAACGAAAGAAATTACAAGGCACAGCCTCAAATTTAAAACTCACTTTTCCTATTATTGTTACAAGTGACATTTAAAGGACAGATTGTGGAGCCCTGCTTAGAATTTATTTATACCAATAGTTCAATTGAAGTCAACATGGTCATAACATTACAAGAATGGAGGTTACTTTTCTGACTGTCAGCAACATTCCCTTCTTGCTAGTTGTCACTTCTGGAAACTGACATTATCTTTGACCAGCAACTCCCTGTCACTTACTGAAAGATTGGACAGCATAAAAAAATGAAGTTTCCTTCTAAACATCTCATCGCACATATGCAAGTTTCTCCCTTTTGATACTGCAAAACTCCTGAGCCAATATTTTTTATTTTGAGCTTCAGTTTTGCAATGCCACCAAGCTAGTCTCTCAAAAAATATTCTCTCTGGCCACTTCTATGCATCCTAACCTGTCAACACATCTGATTTTACTGTACGCTACTTATCACTTCCCTCCTCTCTTTACTCTTTGTTTTTTTTCTGTTTCTCTGCACTAGCTTTAAAATCCTCACGCTTACATTTAGGCTGTTATCTGAACTGGCCCTTCCTGCCTTTCTTTTCTTGCTATTCTTTACCCTTCCATTTGCTACTTGGAGGCCATCCACAAACAGACTTAGGCATTGCAACACTCAGCGCCAGAACACCTAACTTTCAAGTGCTTAGAAAATCACAGAAACAACTCCAAGATCCACAAAGCCTGAATTAGGGGCCGAGGCTCCTATACAGCGCATGGGGAGAACGACATACCTTAAAATAGTGGTTTTCAAACTGGGGGTAAGCCCCCCAAGGGGAGAGGAGATGTATCATGCAGGGGGCGCAATGAATGGAGTTTGGGGGGAAATGCCCCCCCAAAGTTATGATAATGGAGCTGTCTCTCCCCCTGCTGGGTGACGGGCACTGGGCTGAGAGGAGGACCAGGTGGCAGGCAGCCCCCAGCAGGTGTTGGGAGTGGGGGACCCGTAGGAGGGGAGCAGAGGAAGGGGGAAGCTGCTGCAGAGCAGGGGACAGAGCCAGTCCAGCTCCACACTCCACCCTTTACGCAGCTCATGCAGGCTCCCATAGGTGATGGCTGCTGCCTCCTCTCCCAACGACAAGGCTGCTACCCCCTAGCTCCCTGAAATTAAGCACGTAAACCTTTTTTTTCCCCCTGAAAGTAGTGAGCAGTTGGGAGAAGGGAGGGTGCAATTGTTACACAAAAGTCCACGAAAGGGCTCCATTTAAAAAGCTTGAGAACCGCTGGCTTAGAAGGCTACCCACAAAACCAGCATGCTAGGCAGTGAACTGCCTAAGATAGCCAGTGGGAGACACCAAGGAGAGGGTGTGTGTTAAGCCCTACTCCTCTCTTGGAGATAGGATCCTAAGTATGGGTTTCAGGAGGGACCTGTCTCTGGTTGCAGTCCATGAAGTGGGAAAAGATAGGCATTTGGTCACCTAAATCAGCTGTGGGAGGGTCAATCCGATAGCCATGCATAGAGGATGCCTACTGGATGTGCGCTCAGCTGTATTCTCACAAAACAGCCACGGGTAGAAGAATGGAAGAGAACCTTCCTTAGAAGCTTCAGTTCCCAAAAATATGGCAGTGTTTATAAGAAAATTTAAAACCAGGTAGAAACTGGTGCAAAAATATAACTTTGTAGTTTTCTGGGTATACATCAATCTCTTTTTTTTTTAGATTTTTTCCCCCCAATTTTCTAATCCCCCCTTTATGTTCTGAAATGTAATTGGACAGAGTTTGATTTGGGTTTTTTTTTGCTTTCCCATTTTATCATGGAAAGTAGTTCACTAATTTTTGTTTGTTTTGCATGCTGGTAACTGTCTGCACTATCTGTAAAGCTGGCAGTGTATAGGAGGGGAGAGTGGGCCTGACCACAGTACAAACACCAGTGCTCGATTCATTCTTCTGAGCAAGCTCCCTGTTCTGGAAGTGATGGCGTGTCCAAAATTCAGGTGAAAATTGATAAAAACCGAACAATGATAAGAAAACAGGAATCTCCCTAAAAATGGGTAAAAACTGAAAACAAAAGGCGTTATAGATAGGGTACCCACCAAAGACGTGGGATACCCCAAGTTCAAGTTACCCCTTCTTCTGAGGGGGAGAAGGAATTTGAACAGGGATTTGCTACCTCTTGAATGCCTTAACCACTAGGGAATAGAGTCATTCTCACTCTTTCACTGGCCTAATTAACTTTTAGTTATTCAATTATTTACAGTAGAACAACTTAAAAAGCTGTGATTGAAGGAAACACATCAGAATTTTCTGCAGTCTAGTACTCTGCCCTGTGAGGGAACTGAAGCAGGCATCTTCCACATCCTGGGTAAGCAAGCTGTCCACTAAGCTAAAGGTTATAATGTTGATCCTCCTTCCCCACACCTCAAAGCTATCTGTGTGAACTTTCCTGAGGAGCCTGATCCCATAGGCAGCCCCTAAACATGCCTCCCAGCTTGGCCTCCCCCAACCCCCTAGGTGGCCAAACACCACTGTTCTGGGCCTAAGACAAGAGTGAGATCACAGTACACATGCCAAAAGACCGAAACTTTGGCATTGAGTGTGTTTAGGCCCATACTGGGTTAGGCAGCAGCTGAACCAGAGATTTTGGTGATCACTGTGCTGCCTAAAATGGGACTTGGGCTCTAAGTACCTTTGTGGATCTCACCCCTTCTGCCCTTCTCACCATCATTTAATGCAATTTCTCAGTGTTGCACTTTCCCTCTCTAATTCTAATGAGTTTGTTTCCTCTTTTATATATATATCACCTCTCAAACCTATTTCTCGTGGTCTAACTGCTACTCATCTGTTGCCTCCTCTCTTCCTCTTCAGTATTACACTATAGGTTAGCTCCATCACTTATTGACATGTTTGTTTTTAATTTTATTCATTCCATCTCATCGTACTGCTGCATCTTTCCCTTAGTCTTCCCATCACTTTGCATCTAAGACACCAAAGGCTGGATTGAAGCCCCCATTGTGCAGCTCTGTAGCACTGGAGAAGGAGAAGGAGGAAGTGAGGCGCCGCCTCCCCTTGCACTTCCCACGTAAGGAGTAGCAGAATTTCAGCCCCTAACGGTGGGGAACCAGCTTCTGAGAGGCTCACACCAAGAGCAACTCACTGGAAAGACAGCAAGGAACCATAGTTTGCCTCCCCACTAATGCAATGTCAAGGTGGTGACCCTGTCAAGGTGTCAGGGGGAGGTAGGCTGCACCTCTTTGAGGGGTGTTGCACTTTGCATTTTCCAAGAGGCATTTTGCTGCTCAGCATGTCTACAGTGCAATTAGACACTCATCTTCCAGTGCCCTACAGCTCAGGCTCCAGCCCAAGCCAGAATGTTTGCACAACAATTAAACAGCCCTTAGTCTGAACCCCACAAGCCGAAGTCAGCTGGCATGGGCAGGCTGCAGATTTTTAACTACAGTGAAAACACACCTCACAGTCAGAATGCTTCCAAAAGCTAATATAGGACGGCGTATGACCACACCACCTCAACACAAGGTTGCAGCTACCTGGTATAATCAAGCCACATGTAAATAAATAAAAATGGTGTAATTACATTTAACTTTTTATCTTTTATTAAGATCTTGTCCGTAGGCCTGAGATGCACTGTGATATTTATATTCTGACTGAAACTATTTCATGGCTATTCACAAATAGATGAAAGCTGCAGACACATCTCAGCTAACCACTGGAATAGCCTTGGGAACTCCCCACAGGGACCCCGAGCCTAGTTAGGAGTGTGTTTTGGTGGATCGCACAATAGGCAAAGGCAAAAGACAAGGATGTGTTGGCTCCCATGAGATTTCCAACCCTCACCAGACTTATGGGAAAGACTTGAGGTCTCATGTGATTTGGCCCATGATTTGGAGCCAGACAGTCTAATGGGATTTGGCACAAGATATGGAGACGTGCTCAGAGCCACGTTCTGTCTGCTGGTTTCCCACAGTCAGCCCACCCTCCTTTCTCTGCCTGTCCAGACAGGGCTGCAGCAGGGCAGCCTCCCTGGGATCTGCTTCCTGCTGCTGGTGGTCCACCAGCTGTGCAGTTACCTCAGAGCAGGGTGCCCCATACAGAGCTGCTCAGGGGCTGAGTACTGGGTCAAGTACTGGGATGCTAGAGCAGTGGAGGTTAGGAATTCCTAGGGAGGACCAGGCTAAGCCTACACCCCACACAGAGCCCTGGTGAGGAATCCTGGCTGCCATGGCCACGGCCCTGTGGACTTGAATGGCTTGAATTGCTGCTGGATGTGCCCATGGCTGGTTTCAGCTCAGCCAAATGCTCTCCTACGAGCGAGCCCAGTCTTCCCCCTAACTGAGTGGTGGAATTTACCTGGCGATTCTGCTCTGCTGGTCTGCCGTAGGTAGTTCTTACCCTGGGCCTTTCTCTGCTTCAGCAGAGCCATGAGGTGACTAGGTTGATCACCCAGATCTGGGACTAGGTCTGAAGTCCCCTGATGTGGTTCTTGCTCCTTGTACAGCCCCTTTCTATTTGAGCATTCCCCTATGCTTGCAGTCTCTCCCTAAACCCCTATGGTACATTGGCCATGCTTGAAGGCTAGCCCTATGTATAATATAGGAACTGGCACTTTGGGAAATGAAAATGAAAACTGCCTGGCCCTAGTAAAAGCTAGTCTATCTGGGTGTTGATGTTGCTAGTGGCTTTGTTCCTCTGAGATTTACTCAGCAAGACTGAGATAATCAGATAACTACTGAAGAGTGCCTCAAAATATACACTCAGGATCCTGTCCTAAAGCAGTTTAATGGGTTAAATTCTTGCTGCAAAGTGATGCACTTTGGTTAGGGGTTTGCATGCTTATGTAGTTACTTCCTTCATGTTATTTAAATGTAATTAGGACTTTAGACAACGGAGACTATATCACATCTGTTCCATCCCAAAGATGGGAAATTTCCACTCCTAAGCATTGACTTCTGGGAAACTTGGCAAGCAGTGCCCATAAACCCCACAGTCCCTACAACACTTACAATGTAGAAACTATAAAAGCTGCTTCTCCCCCAGCCCCCAAAAGAAAAGAAAAGAAACCCATAGTGGGCCTGTCTTTTATCTGTGCTCCTTCTCTTAGAATGCAAGAATCTTTGTCCATGTGAATGCAGCCCTTTAAATTCTAATATAGTACAAATTGGGGGAAGTCAATCATCTGTGATCTGAAGGCAAATTACTATTCCCACCAGCCCTCCCAAGGAAGCCAATACAACAGGGGTATGATTGGCTCATCTAGTGAAAGATGTTTGGAACACACTGCGACAACCATGCAGACTGAGCAAACATCGGTATGAGCTGTGGGAAGGAGCTTGTGTGAGAGGCTGTTGTGCAGAATGGATTGGGCTGTTAGTTTATTTTGGCTGGTGTTATGTCTCAGTAGAGACATTTCCTCCAGTAACCCTCACTTATAGAGCTAAACCAACTCTTCTTATCGAGTAAGGAGCCACCTCTGCACTCAAATCTCTGCATAGCGGGGATATGGATAATCATGGTAGTCGCTGACACACCTTGCCCCTCAGAGGTGATGAGGCTGAGCCTTGTCCCCAAAGCATGAGAAAGCCTCTACTGTTGCAGGGCTGCAGCCTGGTCTGTCAAATGGGAGAATCTGAAGGCAGCTCCACTGATACCCATGTCCTAAATGGACTCTCAAGACAAGTCAGTGCTGTAGAAAGGAGCTTAACCCCCCTCCTCCGCCAATGTCTGAATTATTAGACTATGTATTAAATGGCTTTCAGTGTGTCCATCTCTCTCCTTACACACCAGTCCTGCTCAAGCATGTCCATTAGTGCCATGCAGAATTCTTCCAATCAGAGGGGTGTTTCATAGACCCACAGACTGGCTGCAGTGTGAATACACCAGTCACTCATTGGAGGAACTGAATTACCAAATTCCCGAATGGAGGAAATAGTTTAGCTTTAGAATTTCTTCCACATCTCTCCATGTGTGCCCTCAAGTAGGTATGAGTAGTGCAGCTCAGGTGCTGAGTGGAGCAGAGCCAGACATAGTATGGAATCCTACTTGCCCCAAATAGTCCAAGCTTGGTGAAATGTATACATTGAGCTCTGAACAGAGGCTTGCCTGTCTCCTCCTCCTTTACTGAGTGGAACTGGAATGCACTTAATTTTACTCTTGCTGGAATGATTTAGGGGCAGAACATCAGAGGTTATTCTATCTCATGTTTCACCACCAAATTTCTGTTCCTAACAAGGAGCACAGCAGCTCTTCACAGGGAGGAAAAGGAGGGACTCCATCTGCATGGAATCCTGAACATGACTAAGGCTTGCAAAGCATTCTCTTCCATCTAGAGCTGTTTAACAATTAACATTACCAAACAGAAATGTGCATGCAATATTCATTTCACGGCCAAACATGTGCCTAGGCTTAACAGCAGCATAGTAATGGTGTCTTGATTATAGATTCAGAGCACTAACACTGGAAGCCAAGGAAGTGCTGGAACAAATACGGGCAGCCTATGAAATCTTGGTTACTAACAGTAGTATCCACAGCCAAGGGAGTAGTTGCATCACACACCTTTTTAGCTTACACAATGGCATTTGAGGAGTTTCAGAAGAGGCTGAGGATCTACCAAGGAGCTGGAGAATTTGGAGGTTCATGGTCTTGTTACAGACAACCAGTTATCTGGAGTGGTCATTACTGAAGGCCATCCAGACCCCTGTCGAGGATTCATGATATGCAGAACATGGGAGAGTTGGGCCCAGGCTATCAGGACGAGGAGCAATATCAAGAAGCCCTTGTAGGTCTTTAAGCAATCAGTTGAGGTTCTTCCTTGGGTGAGGGAGTCAGACTGTTCTCTTCAAAGCAGCCTTTCTATTGGCTTTTTTGGGGGACTTCCAGGTCAGTAAGTTGTTCCCTTCAGCCAATGCAGACTCTTCGGGGAGGGCTTTCGCAATATAGGACGTGCACTGGGAAGGTAAACTCTGCAACTAAGGCCCACAGATCAAAATCTGATAATATTTGGGTGGGTGAAGTTGTTGCTTTGCCACACTCTGGTGAGGGGGACCTATGTCCTGTAGAGGCACTGAAGGCACATATGTTCCTACATAGAGGACTGTTCCTTCCTAATCAAATTCCAATTTGTAGATGAGTTTAGGAAGGGGCTGCCACCTGGAGAATCTGGTTCCCACACATTCCAAAGAAGAGGCTGTAACAGTGGCTACCTAGTTAGGTCTGGGGGTTTCAGAGGTCCATGCTATGGAGTGCACATGATCCAGACTCTATAAGTCCTACATGTGGCTGCCTGAGAAGAGGTTATGCAGGTGGTGGGCCACAAGCACCACAGATTTTAACCAGGCCAGCTTCCTTCTCCGTATCTATCAGACAGAATGTATAAGAACACGTCTATGGCTGAGAATATGGATTGATGGACATCTTCTGCATGGGTTCCAGGTTCCAAATGATTAGGAGGGGTAAGCAGGGTATTAGACTCCTGGACATGTTTCCTGGTGTGGGGATAGCAGGGCTGGAGATACTCGCCTATAGGGCGTGGCAAACAGAAGTGCCCAAATAAAAGGGGCAGATAGGGCCCAGAAGGTGACTAGTTGGGAAATATTGGCATGGCTGAAGTCTGAAGGTGGCTTGGTTATCAGTCCAGAGTGCGGCTGAGCTTTATCAAAAGGACAGTGTGCCCCACTTTGATACATGTGCTCATTTGTTCCTGGATGATGTCAGTATGGGGTTGATTGAGCTTTTAGGTAGCCGCTGCTACACAGGGTGAAAGCAGGGCAAACTGACACTGGTGTCTCCATATGGAAGGTGCCTAGTGCAGGAACTTGCTGATTTGGGCTCCAGGTCCAAGAAGGTAGCCCATGGGGATGCACACTATGGGAGGGAGGGATTGTGTCTAATTTGGAACGAATGAGAAGCTGGGGTCAGGGCACTAGCCTAGGGAGAGTGCCCTGCCAGGGCACTTGAATGAAGTGCTGGCTGGGGATAAAGATTCCCTCTCTCCACAACCCCCACAAAGGAGGAGGAGTTAGAGGGTAGTAGCGGCACCCAGAAATCCTCCTAGCATGACAATTGGCTCCCCCCATGGTGGAAGTCCCCAATAATTGGCAAAGGATCAATGTGGTGCAAGTAATTGTGCTGGGCTGTCCCCTGATAGGAACCTTGGATATAGCTGACTAATAAAGTTGAAGACTCTTTAAAACCCAAACCATGTGTCCTTGCTTTTGTGCACACCGTGAGCTCACCAATGTCAGCTTGACATTCCACACGATTACCTGCCTACGTCTGAGGTCACATGCTCGTTTCTCTCTTCCACCATGGCGTGAAGTGCATTAATATTGGACAACCACTTTTTCTTGGCATTACTTACAGCCCCTTCCCCAGACTACTCTCTTCCTGCATCCTCTTCTCCCGATGGCCTCAGTTTCACCAGAAAAAACAGTCCTAGCCACAGAGCTTTGACATCTAGCCATTGATCTCTACATCCATGACACATTCTCAAGATTGGGCATAAGGAATCTAAAACTGCAAAACACAATAGTACGCAGAAAGACCTAAGAATGAGCCAGATGATTCCCTCCCTGAGAAAGTTATGGAACACGATCAGTAAGACCTACTATAGGTTCCCCCTACAGCTGTATCCACTGCTACAGAGAAAATGGGAGATGTTGGCTACAGAGCTGGGAGACCAGAATCAATGTGTTTAAAAAACTCCCAATCAACAAACAAAAGAGAAAAAGACTTCCAAAGATTCACTAAATTCATGGAATAACTGCAACTCCCACTTCAGAAACTGATGCTCCGAAATAGCACTGTAGCTACCAATGGGATGGACACACAGAATAGACTGTATGGATTTCCAAGCCCAAACTGCAGAGGAAATTACAGACTAGGATGACTTGGCTTTCAATTAGGCTGAGTCAAATGGACACAGGCTCACTAAATCCTGTTGAGATAATCAGCAGACTATGAAATAAAAGCAATTATTGTATTAGGGTGGTTTCCTCCTTTAGCATTGAATGTAATTTAAAATGTGTGTGCCTTTGAACGTGCTGTGTAATACACTCGCCCTGCTTGAGTCATTTCTGCCTTCTTATTTGACTTGTCCACCAAGCATGTCACCGACACCACAGGTGGTGTATTTCATGAGAGGACCTTGCCATATTTCTACACAGCATTTGGGCTCTGAGACAGCCGAGCCTGCTAGCCTGGGTCAATAGACTCAAGGTAGGTGAGTACATGCTAGGGCTTTAAAAACAGCTGTGTAGAGAGCAATTTGAAGTTGCGGCTCAGGCTCCACCTATCTCCCATGATTCAGAGCCCAAACTACAGCTTGAGTACAACTTCAAAGTGATGTCTAAACAGCTACTTTTAGAGCACTAGCACAAGCCCTCTCACCCTCAGTCTGCTGACCCAGGCTGGGACACTTACTCCCACAGACTCCAAAACTCTGTAGATATACCTTGAACCACAAGAACTCTTTATTCTAGATGATGTGGTGGTTGCTAAATTTTCATACCGTCATAGAAGATGGGACCCGAGTAGGTCATCTGGTCCAATCTCCAGCACAAAGCTGGACCAACCCCAACTAAATCATCCCAGCCAGGGCTTTGTCAAGCCTCAGTTTAAAAACCTCTAAGGATAGAGATTCAACCACTTCCCTGGGTAACCCATTCCAATTCCTCACTACTCTCCTAGTGAAAAAGGTTTTCCTGATATCCAACCTAGACCTCCCCCCCTGCAACTTGAGACCATTGCTCCTTGTTCGGTCATTAGACACCACTGTGAACAACCTAGCTCCATCTTCACTGAAATCTCCCTTCAGGTAGGCTGCTATCAAATCCGCCCTCACTCTTTTCTGCGGACTAAACAAGTAGTTCCCTCAGCCTCCCCGCATGAGTCATGTGCTCCAGCTTCCTAATAATTTTCATTGCCCTCTGCTGAACTCTGTCCAATTTGCCCATATCCTTCCTCTACTGGAGGGACCAAAACTGGACACAATACTCCAGATGTGGCCTCACCAGTACTGAATAGAAGGGAATAATCACATCCCTTGATCTGCTAGCAATGCTACTATTAATGCAGCCCAATATGCCATTAGCCTTCTTGGCAACAAGGGCACACTGTTGACTCATATATAGCTTTTTGTCCACTGTAACCATCAGGTCATTTTCTGCAGAAATGCTACCTAGCCAGTCAGCCCCCACTCTGTAGCAATACATGGGATTCCTCTATCCTTAGTGCAAGTCTCTGTACTTGTCCTTGTTGACCTCAACAGATTTCTTTTGGCCCAATCTTCCAATTTGTCTAAGTTACTCTATATCCTATCTCTACTCTCCAGCATATCTACCTCTCCACCCAGATTCGTGTCATCTGCAAACTTCCACAGAGTGTAATCCACTCCATCTTCCAAATTATTAAGTAAGATGTTGAACAAAATTGGTACCAGAACTGATCCCTGGGGCACTCTGCTGGTTCCTAGCTACCAACTAGACATCAAGCCATTGATCACTACCCATTAAGTCCGATGATCTAACCAGCTTTCTATCGACCTTATAGTCCAATTCATCCAATCCATACTTCTTTAACTTGCTGGCAAGAATACTGTGGGAGACTGTATCAAAACTTTGTCTTAGGAGATTGCTCCCTGAAGTCCATTTGGTAGCATCTGAATGGTTTGAGGAGAGAATTATTTCTGGGGGGGGTCTACCTCCCTCATTTGCTTTACCATCTTTGCCATCCCTGGCTTCATTTGTTCTCTCTTTTCTTACCTATAGTAGATTTTTGTATATAGTTTCCTGAAAAGCCTTCAGACTCCATTTCTTTTCTCTCTCCAAATCAAATTGTATTCTCTACCTCCTCCCCAAAACATTCCATCTCTTTTTTTTTACTGGATTCTCTTCCTCTACTTTCTTCTTCTCTTTTGTTACTAATCCAATCAATCTATTGCGTTCCTTCTCCTCCCACCCCAACCACGATCCAGGCGCCTACTTATGCCTACTGTAGTTAAGAATTAATGCTCTTCTTCTCACTTACTGTATGCAAATTTACACGGTTTTGTGACAGACTATAGCATTTTGTCTGTAATTATCCAAGTAGTGTAATAGGGCCAATATAAACTCAGGCTGGGATTTCAAAAGCACTTAAGTGACTCAGAAGCCTAAGCACCAGCGAAAGGTCAATGGTAATTGTGCTCTTCCGTTATGTTGATTCCTATGAAAAACTACACTTAATATTTTATGTACAAATATTCATAAACCATAACTGCATTTATTGTAGAAGCACCAAAACAATATACGTGTCTCTGTTATATAGTATCAGTTTCATTTTCTAGAAGTGAAGAACAGGGCCAAGCTTTCATTTTGCTTTTGCAAAATCTTTGTCATCATATTTCAATTTTGCAGGTATAAAAGCAAAACCACTCATGGTTTTTGTTTTTGATTTGTGGCCTTTAAGATGCAGTGAAAAGCCCCAAACCCTCCACAGCAAATCCTAGAATGAACAAGCCTTGGGCCTTCCAAGATTGTTTAGGATTATTTCATGGAACCCACAAGTGTGAAAAAGTCTTCCGAGTACACATACTGAATAAGAACTCACATGCTGCATACTGATATATCCCCACACTATAGACACTTTTATTCTGGTATAAGTGTACTTTTTTCCATTTTAGCTTGTGTCATTTGTGAATAGGCTTAAGCTAAATTTTAAAAACCCTCTCGTATACTGCAATAAGAGTGTTCACACACAGGCAGGATGGAGATGCTACTCACCTTATACAGTAATCGGAGTTTTTCAAGATACGACTCCCAGTGGGTACCCCACTTCAGGTATGCATGCACTTCTGTGCCTTTGATCAGAGATATTTGGTAGCACTGTCCATTAAGCCTATGCATACACACAATACATCCTCATACCCTATATTAAGGATATATAGGGCCCCAGGAGTGAACCACCCTCAGTTCCTTCTCTACCACCAAGTCCCACAAGGAAAACTTCAAAGCAGAGGGGAGAGTGTGAAGATAGTGGAGCATTGGTAGGGACTCATATCTTAAGAACTCCAGTTACTACACAAGGTAAGCTGTTCTTCTTCAAGTGGTGTCCCTGTGGGTACTCAACTGCTGGTAACTCTCAAGCAGCATCCCCATAAGGAGGAAGGAACTTAAGAACAGAGCCACTACTGAAGACAGAACTACACTGCCAACTGTAGTAGCTGATCTGAAGCTATGAACCACAGCACACAGAGAAAACTTGTACAGAAGACCAGGCTGCAATTTCTGTAGGTTTCAGTAACTGTAACACCTTTGTGTAATACCACAGCTGTAGATTGCAAGCTATCGCTGTAGGAGGTTGAATGTCAACCGAGTCATAACATGCAATAATACCCCAAGATTCATCCTGAAAGCCTTTGGGTGGAGACTGTGGATCAGCTGTATCTGTCCACAGCTGAAACCAAGTATAGGAGGTTTTCAGAATGATTTGGTTCTGTCCAGATAGAAGGCAAATGCCCTTCTGATGTCCAAAGTATGGAAGGCAGCTTATCTAATCTGACGTGATTTAGACGGGAGGGGGTAATGAGAATCTGATTAATCAGAAATTCAGAAACTTGGTAGAAACTAGGTAAATGGCTGTAATGATACCTTTCCTTAAGAAAGACTGTTAAAGGAGAGTCTGCCATCAAAGCCCCCAGTTCTCTAATTTCCAGGGCAGAAGTGACAGCCCCTAAGCATGCACTTTCCACAGATAAATGAAGCAACAGACAAACAACTCATGTTTCAAAGGAACGTTTTGTAAGGCAATTCAGAACCAGATTCAAATCCCATACTAGAGTAGGTTCTCTAATCTGTGGAAAAAGACTCAGTCTTCTGAGAAACCTTGAGGTTGTGGGATAAGCAACAGATGAGTGGAAGGCTGTAACAGCCACCAACTGAACCTTGACAGAACTCATAGTGAGACCCGAGATCTTTAATTCCAACAGGTAATCAAGAACGGTGGGAAGAGAAGAGTGAAAAGGAGAGACATGTTGAAGGTTATACCAGAGGTGAAATCTATGCCATTTCTGAAGGTAAGTATTACTGGTAGACATCTTTCTGCTGTTTAATAATGTATATTGCACGCAGGGCCAGCCCAAGGGCTTTTGGCGCCCTAGGCGAACTATGACTTTGGTGCCCCCCTCCACATGTTATAAGAGATAACATATTAATATATATATATATACACACACACATACATACTGCATATATATAGATACACACACACACACACACACACACACACACACACACACACTTTAAAATAGAGAAAAAATTCACTTTCATTTAATTTAGTGCCCCAGGCAATCGCCTTGTTCATCTATATGGTTGGGCCGGCCCTGGTTAAACCTCTGTTGAACAGGAAGTCTCTATCTTAGGGAACCATCTAGGAGCCATACCTGTGGTTGCAGAACTTCCAAACTGGGCTGAATTATCTGATTGGCATACTGAGACAACATAAGCCAACTGATTAGAAGTCTTATTGGTGGGTGGGTAGCAAATTGAATGAGGTATGGATAATAAACTTAGCCAGGTCAGAGCAATTAAAACAACACTGGCCTTATCTTGTTTGATTTTGTTTAGAGCTTCCAAAAGTAATGGTGTAGATGGATACATATAGAGAAGACCTCTTTTCCATGTGATTAGGAAGGCATCCACTAGTGATTGAGGGTCAGTTTCCTCTCCTGAGCACTTTGTGTTGGGAGTGGTTGGAAAAAGGTCTATCTCTGGAGATCTCCAAGTTAAGAAGACAATGTTGAGGACATGTGAGTCAAGCTCCCATTTTTAATTTTGGGAGAAGTAACTGCTGAGCTCATTGGGCATGGTGTTTTGAATATCTGGAAGGTAAGAACCTGAGATGACTACCTGTTTGGCTATGCATCAATTCCAGAGTTTTACAGCTTCAGCCCAGAGTGAGGAAGAACATGTCTCCCTGACGACTGATATAAAACAGGCAGGCCACATTGTCTGTCACGCTTTTGACTGATTTGGCTCTAATCAGAGAAACGAAGTGAAGGCAAGCATTTCTGACCACTTAACTCCAGAAGGTTCATGTAAAGAAGCTGCTACTGAGATTAGCGCTTCCTCTAGTCCATTTGCGTGAAGCCCCAGAATGTCCCTCCCTAACCCCATCCAAAGAGGGAAGTATTTGATGTTATTACAACTAAGAGGCTCCTGAATAAATAGGACTCCTATACAGACCTTGGAAGATTTCTTCCATCAGTTGAGTGACTGCATAACTCAGCTGGTTACAGACCCTTCCTTGTCCCAACTGTGCTTGTTCAGTATATTGACTTCCCTGAGCATCAAAGATGCAACTTGGCATTTTTGGCTATAAAAATGCATGCTGTATTTACTCCAGTATTGAAGACAAAAGTTTGAGGGCTGAGCTGAATTCTTGACATAAGATTCTTTACAGTGAAAAATCTGCTGGGAGGTAGGTAAGCCCAGCCATAACACTGCATTCAGAGAAGGCCCTATGAAATCTACCCACTCTACCAGAAGAACTGTGAGATTTACCTAGACACCTCATCTGTGGGATAACAAGTTTGACCTGTGTACTATCAACCATACCTTTTCAGCAGCTAATCATAGAATCATAGAAACTGGAAGGGACCTTGAGAGGTCCTCAAGTCCAGTCCCATGCACTCAAGGCAGGACCAAGTACGCTCTTAAACCACCCCTGACAGGTGCTCGTCTAACTTGCTCTTAAAAACTTCCAATGATGGAGATTCCACAACCTCCCTAGGCAACTTATTCCAGTGGTTAATCACCTGACAGTTAGGAATTTTTTCCTAATGTCCAACCTAAACCTCCTTTGCTGTAATTTAAGCCCATTGCCTTTTGTCCTATCACCCTCGGTTAAGGAGAACCATTTTTCTCCCCCCTCCTATTAACAACCTTTTAGGTACTTGAAAACTGTTATGTCCCCTCTCAGTCTCCTCTTTTCCAGACTAAACAAACCCAACTCTTTCAATCTTCCCTCATAAGTCAAGTGTTCCAGACCTTTAATCATTCTTGTTGCTCTTCTCTGGACTTTCTCCAATTTCTCCTGAAATGAAGCACCCAGAACTGGACACAATGCTCCAGTTGAGGCCTAATCAGGGCAGAGCAGAGTGGAAGAATTACTTTTTGTGTCTTACTTACAACACTCCTGTTAATACATCCCAGAATGGTGTTTGCTTTTTTTGCAACAGTGTTACACTGTTGACTCATATTTAGCTTGTGGTCCACTATGACACCCAGATCTCTTTCTGCAGTACGCCTTCCTAGGCAGTCATTGCCCATTTTATATGTATGCAATGGATTGTTCTTTCCTAACTGGAGTACTTTGCACTTCAATTTCAACCTGCCTAGGTGTGAAGGTAATTTCTATAGGTCGTACAAATAATTTGTAATCATTAAAAAGAAGGTCCTCAAGAGAACTCTGCACCTCACTGGGAAACCTGACAGCTGCAGCCAAGATGCTCATCACAGCACAGTTGCAGTGGAAACAGATCAGGCTGCAGTATCAATTGCATCTAAGGAATCTTGCAGTGATATTCTTGCCAAAAGCTGACCTTCTTCAATAATGGCCTTGAATTCCTCTTAGTGCTCCTCTGGACAATGTAATGTAAAAACATTTACTTTATTGTAGTTCAAATAGCCATACTTTGACATGAACACCTGATGATTCACTATTGGTAACTTCAGGGTGGCTAAGGAATAAGTTCTGGCCTTTATTGTACAGGGTAGACTTGGCATTGTGTTGTCTATTTTGTTCATTAACCACAACCATTTCTAGAGATGTTGGTGCAGAGGAGAAAATACAAACTCTGAATTCCTGGCTGGAACACAGTGTTTCTTATCAGCATACTTGCAAGTAAGTCGTGCTGTTGCTGGAGTCTGCCAGGAAAGACTTAGCAAACTCTAATAAAGCTTCATTGATAGGGATTTCTACTCATGTAGAAGGTGAAGAGTGCAAAATGTGCAGGAGTTTATTATGTGAATCCTGGAGTTCGCCCAATGGACTGTGAAGCATATCAGCAATGCACTTCATCATTTCCTGAAATCGCCTGAAATCAAACACAATAAAAGATGGCAGAGGTATGATGACTTTATCAGGCAATGAGGAAGATATATTTGTAAGAGGTTTCACATCCTTATCAGTCTTTGCCTCCTGCTCTTTAAAGGTTTCCTCTTCTGATAGAGGTGGTGAGAGTGGGGGCTGAAGAGAATGTGTGTCTTTATGCTCCATCTGGGAGTGAATAAAGGCTGTCATGAACTGTTGATGATAGAGAGACCAAGGTCCCAACAAGGGCAGTGGGTAGATCCATAGGGCATAGGAGGATCATTGTTTATAGCAGTTGATCAGGAGGTTATGGTCTTCACATCTGGATGGTGTCAGTGTGGGCAGGAGAATGATGTCTCCTAGAATGAATAGGGGAAACCTGTACCAATATCAGAGAGTCTAAGGAATTTTCCTCAATATAATCCAAGGGAAATGACACTTACGCACCCTATATGGTAGAAGTCATTAAATAGGGTGAGCTAGATAAAAGAGGAGATGGTGTCCAAGTGGATCTTAGATAGATAATGGCCAGTACCAAACAGCAATGGGGATTCTGGCACAATGGAAACGAGGAAGTCCTTAGAATACCTAAATTCCTACTAGTCAAATTCCAAAGGGGTAGCCGTGTTAGTCTATTGTAGAAAGACAACAGAGTCCTGTGGCACTTTTAAAGACTAACAGATTTATTTATCGCATGAGCTTTCGTGGAAATTCCCACAAAAGCTCACGCGATAAATAAATCTGTTAGTCTTTAAAAGTGCCACAGGATTCTGTTGTCTTTCTAAATTCCTACAGCACTGATGGAACATGGGAGGGAGTTAGGGAAGTTCCTGTCGAGGTTGGCTTTGATATAAAGCTACAGACATTGAACATTTTGTGTGTGAAAGACCATGATCTGATTCGGTTGGTACCATTCAGGTATGAAAAGTCATCAGTATCATACACTGTGGTACCTTATTGATATTGCAGCTGACATATCAGAGTCCAGGGGTGCAGAACCCTTTCAGGAGGAATCTGAGCTAATCCAAGTACAGGTAGTCAAAGAAGATGACCTTGGTACCTAGTCCCATTTTGTAGTCTGGCTCTTAGCATCTTCTTTTGACATCTTACTGGTACTGGAGCCTCTCCAAAGCCTGTACAGAATTCCCTGGGGACTTTAGATCTCCATAGCATTCTTATCAGTCAGCAATTGTGAATTCCTAGGACATCCAGTACTCCCATTCTTATAATTACTTCTCTCTGCATCATAAGTATAAATACAGAATCTGCTTCCCCTTTCAGTGTCCAAAACCCAGAGATGAATGGTTCAGCAATTCTGCCTGTATCCATCAAGGCTCTCGTGACCAGAATTTAGACTGGCACTAGCAATATTTAAAGGCTTGTGTACAGGAGGATTCTCAGCACCCAGATCAGAAGCCAGTCTTAAGGCTTGCTCCATCATTAGTAATTTAAACTTTATCTCTCTATCAAGGGGTTGGGGAGGCCTACTTTTGAAGGAGATACAGGGTTTGTACTTGCCAGGTCTCTGTCCAGGATAGCTTCCCAGCAGGAAAGACAACTCTTAAAACTCAGGGATCTGAACACACAGTAAAATCATGTCCAGAGCAACCCCTTCGCAGACAAAAACAAAACAAAACAGGGCAACAATATTTCTCAACAAGAAGCCAAATTAACTAACACTAAAAATATTAACTATACTAGAAATGAATCTGTGAAGAGACGGGAACAATCTATCCTATGGTCAGGCCAAAGGGGGTTGAGAGAGAACTGAGGATGGTTCACTTGTGCAGCCCTCTCTATCCTAGATCTGAGACACGAAAATGTGTAGAGTACATGTGCAGGTCTAACAGACACTGCTGACAAAAATCTCTGATCAAAGACACAGGGGCACATGCACATCTGAAGTGGAGTACCTAAGGGGACACTATTCAAAGAAGAATAAAAGTAACCACACAAGTCAGAGGAGAAGTATACTGATACAATTACACTGGTATAAGTACACCAGTATCACTGGTAAAACCTTTCCTTTGTAGACAAGGCCTTGGCTTCAGAATATGAATTAAGTACAGCCAGTGAACACATGGGAAAAACAAAAATTAACTCTATGGGGGCTGTTGTACAATGATTTAGAAGAAGGAAAAGATCAGTTCAGCTGTTGGTAGCAACCTTTCTGAAACACTAGTGGGACCCTGGTGAAAAATGGCAAGCAATGGATATGGATTATTTTCAGTTTACAATGACTGTATGCAAACTCAGAACACAAAACTAACCCCTGGTCTATACTGTGGCATGATTTTGGTGGTGATCGAAGGGAGCTACGCAAAGTACTTGAAATACCTTGTGTATCTCCTTCTGATTGCTTACCTCCTACTTACCACGGTGTCTTCAGTATATAGAGTCAGAGGGAAATGCCTTCCCACAGACTCAGCACAACTCCTTCTGCTGGGGGGGTCTTACAAGATCGTCTTCCTGATCAGCTGAGCAGGTCTTCACAGACCCGATCAGTAGATTTGGAAGATCGAACCGAAGGCAATGAATTTGCTGCCATCAGTGAAGACCTGCCCTTAGGTTCAGAGCGATGAGCAGATCACACCGGTAGCTCAACTCATCTCTATTTTCTAAATAAGTTCTGTGATACGGTACCTTGTTAATCTTTACCATTGAAAAGACTTTCCACACAGTATAAGCTGTGCTGATACAAGTGAGACACACAAACATACCCCAGGACAAAAGGTTAAAGTCCTCTCCAATATTTCATTTCCATAGAGAATTAAACATTTAAATGTTATAAAACAAAGAAGTGATTCAGTGTATTCAACACAGATCTACCAGATGCATTAGTCATTCAATAAAAACAATGCACTGGGGATTACAGAAAATACCTTACAGAAGGAAAATAAAAGTAAATTTACTTAACTGAAGGGTTGGGATGGACAGGACGTACAGAACATTACTTCATAGTTCATCTTCATTTTTCTAGCCATAAACCAGGATCACCACCATTTATTAATTTAACATGCCCCAAGGATTCCCTAAAATATTACTTTTTTTGTCAGTAGCTTTTAAGACTAGTACATTGCAGAATCACAGCCTTAATCAGTACCACTAGCACAGACCCTCTAGCTCCACAGAGAACCCATTTAAGTTATTGGTGCTCCAGATGGGCACAGGGTCATATTAGTAGATCCAGTTATAGGACCAAGGCCTAAAATGGTAGCAATGGCCATGATTTTAGTGGCAGTAGAAAGCAATGGATGGGAAGGTGACTGTAGGGTAGCTATTTTGCTTATTTCCTGAGGAGGGAGTCTGAGTCGTAATTTTGGTCAACAAGTCATGTGCATTGTTTTTAAATATTATACATTCCCCTAGAGATTATGTGGTGATGATGAGTCCATTTTGTAAAACTAAATAAATGGAATAAAAAAGAGGCACAATTCATAACTGTAAACACATTAAGATTGCAAAATCGGGGCAACATATTATAGCACAATGTGAGCACTATCGTCAATTATACTGCAAATGCTTTATTTCTATAACAGAAATTTGCTCTAGGCTTAAACTCGGCATGCAAATAATATGTGAAGATTTAAAAAAAGAAAAAAGACTTCATTAATGTATAAATTACAGAAGTGTGAAAGAGGAAGTTTACCCGTTTAGAGATTTGGCCCTTCTAAGACCGTGAGGTAAAAAGAATCTCAGAAATGAACCGCGTTATCTATGTCTGAGGGTGCGAGATGCAAATACAACAAGCAACTGAAAACAACAATGGAAAATGTCAGACATTCCTTTCTATAGGTGGCACTACCAGCCCCACCTTAATGTCTTCCTTCCACTGGCACAATAAATGCCCAGCTTCTCTGCTGTGCAGCGGATGGTCTGAGGCGCACACGCACCAGGGAACTGGTAATGGTTTCCTGGTTCTCAAGGCTAGAGTGCTATCCCGAGATCTGCCTTGGCTGGAATAGACTGGGGACTGCTCTAATTACACCAACTGAAAACAGCCTCTAATGAACTATATACCAGAAGAGCATAGATGAAGAGCAGAGTACTTCAGCCACTCCTCTATCCTGAACACAGCAGCCTTCCCTCCCCATGACAGGGCTGAGGGGGTGTCACAGGAACTGAGTACACCATCTCTTTACCAGCCAAAAGTTCCCTAAGACAAGAAATTCTCAGTCAGCCAGTTCAGCCTGGTCTCCAGCCTCTTTGTTCCATTTAGGAAACATAAAGGGACCAGAACTCAATAATTTGGCCTTTACTTTTATTTTAAGTGAAACAAAAAACCAGACAAATGACATCACTGTTCAGGCTTCTTTTGCATGGAGAGTAACCCAGGCGGTGTTTACTTTACAGGAAACATGCACTCATTAAAAAAAGAGAAGTGGCACAACACAAGTTATTACACAGGTGTGCCGAATTCAGTGGCAGAGGGAATTTCCAAGGACAAAGGATTTCCCACAGCCTGCTGTTGGAAATAGCACTGCAATGCATTTGCTCATTTCTTACTGAACAGGCTGCTGATTCAACTAGAAAAGGATGCACCTAAGTTTCACCTTGGGCATTGCTCTAGCTGAAGATAAAGTCAACAGAGACTTGGCTTTTGGAAATGTATAATTAGACTTCATACTACTTCCTTGTTATTTTCATTGTAAGCTTCTGTGGTATCACATTGGCATATAAGTAGAACTGGCAAGGGTTACATAAGGTGACATATCTGGAGTTTGAACTCCAGATACTTGCAGCAGAACAGATCCTGCCAGCAGAAAGAGCACTCCCTAATCCTTTCAGCTTCGAGCTTTTATACTGCTTGATGGACACTCATTTTTAAGTGTGGCTTAAACAAGAAAGGAGGCGACATAATTTTGGAATCACTGTGCTTTTCATTTTCCTCACACACACAATGAAGAGCGGACACACACCTGGTAAAATCAGATTAATAAAAGGTATTTCTTTACCTTCAGGTTGAGTTTTGTTAATAAATTAAAAATGGTAACATCTTTCTATACAAATGAATAGCCTGGTGCTTTGCCCCCAGGAAACAGTTGGATCATCTGTTGGTCCCTTCCCAAATCAGCAGAGAGCCTGGCCAGCAGAGACTGATTTAACATGAGGTTGTGTCTGCTTCCAGTAGCAGCCACCCTAAATTTGGCAGGAGTGAAGGAGAAATAGCACCGGTGTCTCTTTCCCCTTAACTGGCAGATAAATTTTAGGGGCAAGTGCCCCACTTTTAAGGTAGATTGACAGCTGGCTGTAGGAGCAGGCAGATGAAGAAATGCTCCATAGTGTGGAGGCCAACCACATGTTTTGAAATTAGCCCATTTGATGGATGCAGAATAAGCACCTAAAGAGAAGAGTAGAGGTGTAGAATCTCATTTCCCTGGAATAGCTATGGGAAAAATATCTGTTCCCTTCCCTGATCTCTCAGTTCTGCTCTGAGAATAAAACCTATATAACACTTCTCTCCAAGATTGAGATCACCTGCCCAGGGTGATATTATTCCCAGGTGATTTTTCTTTAAACACCTGTCAACGCCCTGGGCCTTCTGTGATTTAGAGAAGGGATTCAATATTTGGCAGAGAGATTGCTATGGCAGCAAGGATGTGTATTCTGAAAGTCTGCCCAGAACTGGCCAGATTCTGAGCCTCTGAAAAGTCTCTGCTCGGTAGACTTAAAAAAGAGAGTTTAGCAGCTAACTTCACAGAAGAATCCCACTCTGTACAGAGCATGCTGCAGGGGCTGAGAGCAGGGCTTCCCTGCAATTGCTTCTCCTGGCAGGAGAGCTACTTTGGGTCCAATCACAAGCAGTTAAAGAAGGGACACAGTCTCAACCTCTTTTATATTTTCAATGCTCCCCCTGCTGGTGCAAAGCAGTGGTGATGAAAACAATCAGCTTGCCAGGAAGACAGAAAGGCTATGTTATGTCTACACTAGAAAAGCTAAGTCAACTTTGTTAAGTCTACTTAATAAGGTCGACTTTAAGTCGCCTTGAAGTCGATCTTATTAAGTCGACTTAACAAAGTCGATTTAACGTTTTTTAGTGTGGACATATCCTAAATTGACCTTATTAAGTCGACTTAAAGCTTTAAGTCAACTTAATAAGGTCAATTTAGGCGTTAATTCCCATCCACACTGGCTTTAAGTCAACTTAAGGAGTCGACTTAAGGCTTAAGTCGACCTAAAACCAGGTGTTATTAAGTCAACTTAAGTTTTCCTTAAGTCAATTTAAGGAAATCCTTAAGTTGACTTAAAAAAAGCCCAGTGTGGACGTGGCTTTGTTTAGGTCAATTTAAGCCTCCTTAAATCGACCTAAGTTGCCAGTGTAGACGCATCCAAAGACAAGTCGGGGAGCTAAACTAGGGGAGAGGTAATGGGGGAGTCTGAGATGAGGAACGGAATACGGATAGGGGGCTGGGACTGGAACAGAGTACAAGAGGTGACAACTTGGGTACCCAGATAAGAAGATGAGAGGGATGGAGGTAGTGTGGAGGGGAGACTGGGACAGAGACATGAACAGGCTGGAAGGGTCAGGTAAAGAAGAAGACATGAGCAAAAGGGGCGGTAACCACTACAACACACTTGTCTCCAGAGCCTGGAATGGAATCCAAGATTCCAGACTCTAAACATTTCTCTGCTGTCAGCAAATAGCTGCAAAAGATAATCCAAAATGTATACCTTATTTCTCTCTAGTGGGTGATCCCTGCAGAAGATTACAACTTTCCACTTCTATTAATTACTCTGGTAGCTCACGTGGCAGAGGTCTCTGCTATGGAGCTGAAGATTCTAACCCTGATGATGGCTCCATAGGGGAGTCAATATGGGCCAAGATCATGGAATTTCTGATTATCTATTTGCTTTTTTAAAACCAAACAAGTAATTTGCTCAGCATCACACGGAACTTTGTGGCAGGACAGGAATAGAATCCAGTTCCTCAAGGGAGCATTCAGTGCCTAAAGCAAGGGACCATCTTTCTTATTTCTGCAGTCACCTCCTTTGTTCACTAAATATCTTCCAACTTCTGTGACAAATGAGATATGTGTCCCACAAAACTATTGTTTATTTAACATAACATTGGTTCATTTTCAGAGCTCTTTCAATCCTCTGCACTGAAGATGGGAATGGTCCTGTGGAAAAAGCAGTATGTGGTCATGTAATTACTTTGGGTAGGTCTACGCTGCCTGCCTTTTTCGGTGGCAGTCGAACTGAGATACACAAGTTACTTAAAATAACTTTCATACCTCAGTTTGAATGTCTAATTCCCAGTTTGTCCACTGTGATGAGCTGAAGGGAGAGGGCCTCCCTTTGACTCAGCACTACCCAGTTGCCAGAGTGATGTTCCAGGATCGAACTTCCTGATCAGCTTAGTGGGTCTTCACAGACCTGAGCAGTCGATCAGGAAGTTCAAACCGACGGCGGCGAATTTGCCGCCGTCAGCGAAGACCTGCCCTTTACCACAGTGCACAGGCAAAGGGAACCGAATTAATGTTGCACGGGAAACCTTAATTCTGGCATTTCCCAACTTTGGAAACTTTGATTCTGAAGACTAATTGTTCTTTTCAGATCCTTTTTCCAAGATTCGTATTTTAGAAAACCTCATCCATATTTGATATGGCAGAGACCATTTACCTGATGTACTGTATCTTCAACTGCTTGCATATAATGGTTTAGCTCTCTGTTCATTGCAGCATATTCTAACATCACACTTTCCATATTGTTAATCTCCTCTACATCATCTGCAAAACAAAATACATGGGTGCTGATCACTCCTTCATGCAAATGGAAACATGCAGTCAGTTGCTGGAGTTGGATAAATTAATCTGCAATAGTTTTAAACATAAATAATAAAATACAGTGAAAATTTCATTACTCAAATCCCAATCAATTTAAGTTCTGACATCTGAAAGAAGATATAGCCTCCCAAAGTTTAATTACAGGCTTATAAGGTGAAACCATCATAGTTTATAAACTCGAGGAGAAAATGTTTCTACTGCAGAGTTTAAAATCTGTAGTCTTTCCAATGTATGGAGGTCAATTTATCCAAACTTTCAATTATTGGGTGTTCTTCTAAAACATGCTCTAAATTAACCATAAATTATTGGAGCAGTAATGAAGCAGGGCCAAGGATGGACTCAGATGAAATCTAGGACATGTGATATCCAAGAGATCAGGCCAGATATATTATAAAAAGTTCTTTCTGGCCTTAAAAATCTACGATGGAAAATGAATTTCATGTCTCCCCGATACCTGTAAATAAACTATGTTTGAACTGTAGGTCACTGGAACAAGTGTATAATGTACTTTGCACCAGACTATATCATGGTAATCCTTATTATAAAGGTTTTGTGCTAAAGGACTTTAATTTAATATGCTAAAAGTATTTAATTCCTGCTATGAGCAGCGGGTTGAACTAGATCAGTTTATTTTCAAACTGGGAGGTATGAGATGGAACTTGGGGGTGAGGGGGCAGCTCCCTGCACTGCCAGCTGACGCACTTCCTCCTCTGGTGTCCACCACCGAGTCGCACTGCACAGTCCACTCCCTGTCCTGCCACAGGCCTAACATAGTCCCACTGCTGCCACCACAATTTTCCATTGGGAATGGGACTCGGGTGGTTCCAGCAGAACCCAGCTCGGAGCCAGGACCAGCCCTGCCATGGTCCCGGGAGCTCATATCTCCCAGCATCTGCCCACATACAACCCTACCGGCTCCCCCCACTCTCTCCAGCAGCCTGGTGCCTGCCCCAACCACGCCCAAGCTCTCCGGGCTGAGGAAGGCTCTTCCTGCTGCCAGCCTCCCCAAGGCGAGCTTCTGCCACTCAGAAGGAGGAACCCAAGTGTCACATTAAAGTCCCTGGGAGCGGGGCTCCTTTTAAAAAGTTTGAGAACCACTGGACTACATGATTCCAGTGGTCCCTTCCAACCCTAATCTTCCATGATCCTATGAATTTTGTTACTTTCATCTGGTGATTCAATGCTTTCCTTTCTTTACAGTTGATCAGATCTTGACCTTTGTTACCTAACAAGGAAGAAACATGATGACTTTTACCTTTAAAATATAGAAAATACTTCCTATGTTGTGAATGAAAATACAGTAACAAATCTCACTATTTGTATTGCACAGCAGGTGTTCTTCATGTTCCTCAAATTTCAGTTATATTCTTTACCTATTTTGCAATCATAAGCCCTTTTACATTTCTTGGGTAACTTCAATAAACAACTTACTCAGAGACAGACACTTCCTGGGTTTCATGAGAGTGAGAGAGAGTGTGTAATTTCAGTTACCAACACCTAGTCATTAGGCAATCAGGATATTTTCTGCAGAAGTTGCATTCCATGACTCATCAGATGGCCTGAGAAATATTTAATAGAAACCCTGTCTCACTGTAATGAGTTCAAAGCTATAATTAGCCCCCTTTCTTCCCCGCTCCCCCAAAATAAACATCAGTATTGTAAAATCCAAACAGAGTCAGCATTTTATAACACAGGAAATAAGGGAGGATTTAGCAGTATGGGTGAATCAAACAGCTATAATACAGTTAGTAGTCATTGACTACTCAAATCCAGTGAATACAGAATAGGCATTCAGTAAGGCACAGCTATTTTTACTCTCCTCTGCATCACTCCTAACTCACCTTCTTCCACCTATCGGTTATGTCTCTAGTTTTCTATTCTAAATGTATTCTTTATTCGGCCATTACCTTTCAGAAAGAGAGAGAGAGATGTCATATGCAGTGCAAACGTGTGTTTTTTTCCTCCAGTTGTGCAATTTTTTTTTCAACTGCGGCCTTACTTGTGACAACATTGCAACAGGAACGCTACCCCATGTGACCCTGGGATTCAATTATTGTAATTTTTCCTTGCAGCGCTTCTACATTGCTTGAATGCAGAAAAACATTGCCTAACTGATTTAAGCAATCAGATCACATTGCGGCTGCCCTGCGTTCTTTATGTGGCAACCTGTGGAGGACTGACCACAAGAGTCAGACCCCCAGAAGGTGTAAATCAGCATAGCCTTCCATAGTGCTACCTCTGTTCACACTAGATGAAGATCTAGTACTTTGTGGGCCTCACTTGCCTGTAGGTCTTCCAAAAGCCCTCACTATATTAGAGACAACAGAGCCCTGTGGCACTTTTAAAGACTAACAGATTTATTTATCGCATGAGCTTTCGTGAGAGAAAATCCCACTGATGAAGTGGGATTTTCTCCCACGAAAGCTCATGTGATAAATAAATCTGTTAGTCTTTAGAAGTGCCACAGGGCTCTGTTGTCTTTCTACAATAGACTAACACGGCTACCCCTTTGGAATTTGACTATATTAGAGACCTCTTTCTTGTTTTGTTGGGTATTTGCAATCTGACACCATGCATTTTCTAGTATTTCAACCATCACATCTTATGTTGGCAGGTGACTGTGAGAAGTTGATCTTCCTTTCTGTCATCTATCCCAGTTCCGTCCTCCCTACCTTATAAAATAATGATGAATTAATCTTTTCTAGTGCATTCTTAAAACCACACTCAACCTCCTGTAATAGGGTGCTTGCTCTTGGACACATTCAGATGTTCTAACGCCCTGCTTCCAGGCTCTAACGAGCAGCTGACTTAGGTGACCATGGGTCATGTGCCAGCAGCCCAAAGGTGGCACTCCTTTTACTTGGAAGCCTGAGCAGACAAAGGGAGGAGGTTCAGAATCAGAAGGAGGATTTAAGAGGTGGCTGTCCATGCCAGGCAGGCAGAATATACCTGCCACAATACACCAGTAGAACTGCCCCGCCCACCCCCCTCCCGAGAAAGGCTTTAGGGAGGAGATGGGTTTAGGAAGAAATTGTTAACCTAAGGAGAGTTGATGTTGAACTGTTTTGTTCTATCAACAAGCCATGTGAGTGTACATGCATTTCACAGGGAGACAAAGTGGTGTAAGCAGATCATGCCCACACACCCATCTGTGACACCTGTTCCCCTTCCCTTATTTTCCATGGCCAAATTCCACCCTTCGTTTTGGTTACATCTATAGTTTTATGATGGTGTCTTTTGATTGGTGAGGTTGGGTTAAACTATTTATGTATATATAACATGTCATAGTTAGTAGTTGCCTTAAAGTTGCTAAACCCCACCCTCCAGACATCTACCTGAAAGGTTGAGCTTCGCTCAGCACATCACAAATTGTACTGGATAGACATTTTTCTCTAGATATTTCACTTGTATGAGAAAACCCGCCTCATTTCCACTCCAGCACACCACTGAGCCCTGAGGCTGGTAGAAATACCTCCATGTAATACATGATGCTAAGACTAAATTCTGTTTTATGAGATACTGAATAATCAAGTTGACTTTCAATGGTAATTTTGCTAGTCTGCAGCAATTGAAACCACTACCCAACTCCAGGGATGTACCAGAGGTCAACTGGAGCAGTACTGCTAGGGAGTCCTCAGGGATGCATCTGGATCTTTGGGAGAGGAAGATTGGGGATGAGGGGGAACAGCTAGAGGCTCTCTAGAAAAGATTAGATAATACAGCCCCATCATAAATGATAATACAGGTCCCAGCTTTCCTAGTCATCATCTATCTCTATATGTAGTTCCTGGACAGAGAGGGTGACCCCCATGGAGTATGGAAGAAAAGACAAACAGTATTACAGAAACAGTTGAGCCATCTTCAATACAGAATTGAGAGTCCATCATAGGGAGCAGTCCCTTCATGGGTAAATCTAGCTAGGATGATCTGGGTCATTGACTTTGGCAAGGTAGTTACATTTAATATTTTTATTCAACTTTTTGTGGGCCAGAAAAAAAGCCTTACTATTCTGCCCTGACCACCAGAAACTGAAAGTTCTGCTGTGACATATTTATGCAACAGTCAGAAAAATAAATTAAAACACCACAATAAACCACATTACTTTGTCTTTTGGGCTGTTGTAGCAGTGCTGTTCTCCTTAAAGACATCTAGGCTTGACACATGCCAGTCTTTCATTAAGAACATCAGTAGCTATTGCAGAGCTACTTTCTTCTGCCTAAGCACCATTTTTCCCATGCCCATCTGACAGCAGCGATCCCAGTGTTTTTTCCTCCTGTTAGGAGACATATGAACTGCCTCCTACAAGGCTGACACAAATGGTGTTTCATGAATCACAGGAAAGGTTTGTGTAGCAAGTAACTGTCATCCTCCTCCTGTGGCCCAAATGAATCATAGCCACAACATACAGAAACTTTGCTGGCCTAAATATTCCAAAACTTTGAAAGGGAAAATGAGGACACCGTTAAACATAGCATCACAACCATGTCAATTTTGCACAGAATATTCCCTGAACTCAAAATAACTATACCAGATAAATAATGAGGCTTCTGCTGATTTTATAATACTTGAAAGTTGCCTTAAAAACAAAAAAATGAGCACAAATGAAGAGGTAGAACACAGCTGAGAGAAGGAGGATATTAACTTTAACTGCCTCTTGCTTACAGTTCTCCGGTCTCAAGGGTTCCACCCACTCATGGCCATGTTTCTAGTTTCAAATGATGCTAACAGTTGTCTTTCTGTGGCTGTTCTTTCATGCATGTGTGGTTGCAGATGTTTCAAGATAAATGCCAAAATGTATCACACATTCAAGATTACAGCCTGCCCTTGAAGAATTTATTGCAGGCAGAAAGATACTCTAGATGGAGTGAATTACAGGTCCATGAAGCCCATCTCCTATTTTATGGCAACCACACCTGCAGTGAAGTCCCTAGTATGTCTTTAGGTAGTCTGCTCCATATACTAATTGATGACAAACAGGAAAACTCCTTTGGTCTTTTTGCTCCCTCAAGGGGAAGGGAATAGTCAAGAGTCTTTTAGGTGGCCACTCCAATTTCACCCTGTTTCCATTTTTTTTTTTTTGCCTTTCAGGTTTTTTTTTAAAAAACTCTTACTCCAAGACCTTACTTTGCAGAGAGGGGACTTCCATCCCATGAAAGGGCTAACGGAAACTCCCTCCAGAGCCCACTACGGCTACTACGAGAGCCAGGGGTGAAGGCTCACACCCAGGGCCAATGCAGCCATTCCCACTAGGTCTCCTCTACCCGAATTCCAAATGCTAGGTTAGCTACCTCCATAGCATTCATTCTGCCACTTTGGAACCAAAAGACCAACTGTATGTTCCAGTTCTGCAACTACAGGATCAGTGCCTTTCTGGTTTCTAACCAAAATGTCTCCTTACTTTACTTTTCATTCTTAACCAGGGGTCATTCCAAGCTCTATGTCTAACACCATGCTTCTAACTATTACAGTAATACCATAAAATACACTAGAATTTGCATACACTAATTGAGTCTCCTTGGCTATGTCTACACTTGAGAAGTTAAGTCGAGTCTGTTAAGTCAAATTAATAAGGTCGACTTAAAATCGATCTTGTTAAGTTGATTTAACAAGTCGACAACTTTTCAAGTGTAGATGTGGCAGAGAACTGTGGCTCCCCGCTGAGAAGGGACCCGTGGGTCCCTTCTGCCAGGAAAATGTGGGTCCCTCCGAGAAGGGAGCGGAGGCTTCCTTTTTTGCCGGGACCCGTGCAGGTCCCGGGGAGAAAGGAGCCGCAGCTCCCTTTTTGCTGGGACCTGTGCATCCCAAGGAGAAAGGAGCCGCAGGTCCCGGGGAGAAAGGAGCTGTAGGTCCTGGGGAGAAGGGAGCCGCAGCTCCCTTCTCACTGGGACCCACAGGGTCCCAGAGAGAAAGGAGCACAGCTTCCTTCTTGCCAGGACCCGCACCCTAGGTCGACTTATAGAATAAGTCGACTTAGGGCGGCCACACCGTCTTTAAATCGACTTAACAAATCAACTTAATTATTAAGTCGACCTAAAGAGTGGTAAAATTCCAAAGGGGTAGCCGTGTTAGTCTATTGTAGAAAGACAACAGAGTCTTGTGGCACTTTTAAAGACTAACAGATTTATTAATCGCATGAGCTTTCGTGGGAGAAAATCCCACTTCGTCAGACGCTCAGCTTAAGTCGACTTAATGAAAACCAGATGTGGATGAGGCTTTGTTTAAGTCGACTTAAGCTTCCTTAAGTCAACTTAATTTGCTTAATTTCCTTTTATCTAAGCTGAATATATGAAGTTCACTATGCATTTCCCCACAAAACCTTAGCCACATTGACCAAGAATTTTATTCTTCCCAATATTTTACATGCTTTTTTCACACATAGTCCAGTTGAAGGTCACTGTCCTCATTTTCAAAGCTCTGGCTGTATGGCCTAGAAACTAGCCATCTGAATGTCCATCCGTCTCCATAACCAAGATCTGCAGCTTATATGAGCCTCTGATCATTTATTTTTAGATAACATCAAAAAATCTGTGAAAAGCACATTATTACAGTTGCGAAGTCAAGAACCCCAAAATTAAAAAGTATCATATTTAAGATTGCCTGGGCAACCTTAATTTGTCCCTCTTGTGTTTATGCATTATAATACAGTCTTAAATTACATGTTCACTTACTGTTTTTCTACAGAGCCTGTGCCTCACTGAAGATGGACATTTGAATTGTAACTTGGGTCATCAGCAGACCTTTAAATGCACAGCACAGGTCTCTAGCACATGAGCTGATAGAATAACTAACAGAAGTAGTAGTTTGTTATCCCATGTTTGGTTCAGCTACTAAAGAGGGTGAAACACACTTCGCTGTCAACAAACAGCTTGAAACCCTCTGGCAAAGGACTGTAAAGAGCCAGGACTCCTGAGTTCAGTTCTCAGTTCTGGAGGAGAATATTCGCTTGTCCAGCATTTCCCAAACTGTATTCCCATTCCGCACAATGTGAATAGGTGTTTTTTGTGAAAAAATTTCAGTGCTAGTGATATTTTTCCTTCTAACTCTTTTAAATCAAATTTTGAGCAATATGTGCGGCAATTTTTCAGTATGAAAATGCCCCCCTAGACCAGTATATTTGTGTTCCGTCAATATATTCCAAGCCCAAAAGTGTTCCGTGGCCAAATTAGCTTGAGAAATACTGCTTTAGTCATTCTTCTTCTGTGCACTCAGCCTGTATCGAACCCCCACTGCTCCTGTCCAACCCCAGAACTGGATTTCTTTCAAATTAAAATTTTATTTCACACAAAAATATTAACTACCTAAATAAATGATGAAAGTCTAGTCTTTCCACAGAAACAACTATTGTCTCTGAGTAAGCAGGAAGATCTCTTAACCAAGATGGATTACAGCTAGAAGAGTACTCTATTTCGAATTATTTTTATGATGAGTTAATGTGTATTTAAATATCTGGATTTGTGAAAGGTATGTGTGTGTGTGGAGAGATTAAGGAAGAGATTTTCAAAAGTGCACAGCATTGGCATAACTGTCCTCCCACAGAAATAAAAGTAAAATTCACTTTGACTTCAATGGGAGTAGAGTTAAACCAATGCACTTTTGAAAGTCACAGTGTAATGCTATTAGTTTTAAACTAGCTTGTTTTTACTTTATAGACACGTGAGCTCTGGAAAGTTACCATGGGTGCATCTACACTTACAAATTAAGTTGACTTAAAAAAACTCCGCGTCTACACTGGGCTTTCCTTAAGTCTATTTAAACTGCTCCTTAAGTCAAATTAAGGAAAAGTTAGTTCGAATTAATAACACCTCATTTTAATTCGAATTAGCGCTTAAATCGACTTTAAGCCAGTGGAGACGGGGATTAGCGCCTTGGTGGAGCTTATTAAACCGACTTAAAACGTTAAGTTGACTTAATACGGTTGAAAAGGGGCCACGTCTACATTTGAAAAGTTAAGTCAACTTAATAAGGTCAACTTCAATTCGACCTTATTAAGTCGACTTCATAAAGTCGGCCTAACTTTTCAAGTGTAGACATAGCCCATGAGCTCAGATCATCTCCACCTTCAGAGAAGAAACCTGTCGTGCTGGATGATCCTGCCCATGGCATCTGAATGACCAGGTGAGGTGCCCCTGGAGATACAGGGCCAGATGCTGCCATTATTATTCACACTGATTAATAATTACTCTGTAAGTAGCCACATTGAAATATCTGAGTGCTCACAGAGGCCACAACTGAGCAAAGCACTTAATCATATGCTTAAGCACGTTGACTTAAAGTTATGTACATGCTTCAGAGCTTTGCTGAATCAGCATCAGAGTAAAGTACTACTCAACACAAAAGAGGGTGGCATAATCTTGCTCTAAATAATTAAATAAATAGGAAGTTCCTCTTTCACACACCCAAATGGTGTAATCAACAGGAGAGATGGGAAACATGTAACTTTCTTAATGAATGAGGTCTACAGAATTTCTCACTACCACGATACATCTTTGTGGGGGGTGCAATATCTAGACAGAAATACATAAAGACAAGTATTGCACACCCACAGCCTCCCTGAGAATTGAACCATGACTGATTTGATATTGTTGCCCACCCTACACAAATGCCACCTCACACCCTCCAGGCCAAGGGTGAGAGAGAGAGTTTTTCTTCCAGACAGCTCCTCTTTCTTTATTAAAACTCCTGTCATACTCTAATAAGATTAAGTGAAGTAGCCTCTTCATTATATCACTCAACAGCTATGTACTGTTGCAGAAAGACCAACATAAGAATTAACAAGAGCAGTTTAACTAGTAGGGAGGAGTATTGTAAACAAGTTAAGTGCTTGAATGTGATACCTTTGTTAGTTTCAATCTTATATTCTAGTCTTTTAGGGCTCTTATTTTGCATCCTTCACCATGATATCTGAGCTCTTCCGCCACATCAGAGAGCCTTCAATATGGGAATAAAGAACGAGAAGTAGAGAGATGAGGAAAACCTCACCCACCATCATCCCAGTCACCAGTCCAAGCAGAACAGGGAAAGCAGGCCAGGAATGGGGAGAGGATAACAAACAAGCACTCATTCTCTGAGTAGGTGGCATATATTATCTTTGCATATAAATCCCAGATCAGTCTTCCATAAATAACACAACCCTCATCTCTAGCCATATGTATCCGTTCCTTGTCAATTATTTAAATGTATGCTGTTTTTCAACTTAATTTCAACATTCACTATAGAGTGCATTTCCCACGGATTTTGATGGGAGCTTCCTCCTTGGAAAAACTGAGCGATCGTCATTTAGTGAATATATAACAACCAATATCTAAGCCTACGCAAGTCAGTGACCCTGCTATGGTACCTGCATGGTCCCACAATATGCCAACATTTTTATGGCTGACTTAAAACAATGCTTCCTCAGCTCTTGTCCCCAAGTGCCACTCTTCTACTTATTGTACACTGATAACATTTTCATCATTTGGACCCATGGCTCTTAAATTCTACTGAGATTTCAACAATTTCCACCCCATCATCAACCTCAGCCTGGACTAGTCCACACGAGAAATCCACTTCCTGAACACTACAGTACAAATATATGATGGCCACGTAAACCCTAACCCTACACCAGAAAACTATTGACTGCTATACTTACCTACAACCCTCCAGCTTTCATCTGGGACACACCACACGATCCATTGTCTACAGCCAAGTCCTAAGATACAACTGCATTTGCTCCAATCCTTCAGACAGAGACAACCATCTTCAGGATCTCTATCAAGCATTCCTAAAACTACAAAACCCACTTGGGGAAGTGCAAAAACAGATTGACAGAGTCAGATGGATACCCAGAAGTCTACTACTACAGGACATGTCCAACAGGAAAAACAACAGAACGCCACTAGTCATCACCTACAGCCCCCAAGTCAAACCCCTCCAGCATATCATCAAGGATCTACAGCCTATCCTACAAGATGATCCCTCACTCTCTCAAGCCTTGGGAGGTAGGCCATTCCTCACTTACAAACAGGATCCCAACCTTAAGCAAATACTCCCCAGCAACTACACACAGTACATCAGAAACACTCAGTCAGGAACCTATCCCTGCAACAAACCCCATTGCCAACTTTGCCCACATATCTACTCAAGTGACACCATCATGGTACCTAACCAAATCAGCTACTCCATTAGGAGCTCATTCACCTGCACATCTTCCAATGTGATACATGCCAGCATATGCCAACAATGCCCCTCTGTCTTTTACATGGGCCAAACTGGACTGTTTCTGTGCAAAAGAATAAATGGATACAAATCAGACATCAAGAATGGTAACATTCAAAAACCAATAAAGGAGCAGTTCAACCTCCCTGGACATTCTATAAAAGACATGACAGTTACAGTGCTTCAGCAAAAATATTTTAAAACCAGACTTCAATGTGAGACTGCAGAGCTGGAAGTCATATGCAAATTTGACACCATCAGATTAGGTTTGAATAGGGACCTGGCATGGCTAACTCATGACCAAAGATAATTCACATTCTCACCTTCATATATATTGTTCCACATCGTTTGAATCAAAACAACTTGCTTATTTGCTGAAAAAGTCTGAACTGACCTTGTGACTTAGCCGCCTCTGAATGTATATATTCATCTACATACTGCAATTACCATTTCATGCATCTGATGAAGTGGGATTATACCCACAAAAACTCATGTGATAAATAAATGTGTTAGTCTTTAAAAGTGCCACAGGATTCCTTGTTTGTTTTGCTGAAATAGACTAACACAACTAGCCCTCTGGAACGTAAATCCCCTACAGTTTCTTCATTATTTGTAAACGTTATTTCTTTTTAAATAAAAATGTTTCCTTTATCAATTCAGAGAACCATTAGCTAGAACCACAATGATCCTCCTTCCATGTTTACACTGAGATGCCATAATAGTTAAACTCTCCCACACTTCCCCTCAAGATTCCTCTCTGTGTATTTCTGCCTGTTCCTTTTCAACCATGCGATTTCTATATCAGTCTTTAAATTTCTGTCTTTCTGATAAATAACGTTACTCCTTTAACTGCCCCCACCACACACAACCTACATAGGTGTCTACCAGTCCATGTTGATTGTTCAATCATTGTTCCATTACATTTTAGTTAAACATAATTTGGTCATATTCCTCCACTCTGTTTATTCTGCCACACTATCAGCATTTCTAAGCACATTTCAGTACAGGTATCTTTTCCATTCCCACCCATACCTTCTAATTTGATTTACAGTATTTGACATATCTTGAAAGAATCAGATTCCTCAAAGGTTAACTCCAGAAGATGGATTTTAAAAGCTATTTAATCATATGTATACTGCTTTAAAAGATCAAGCCCCCCAGAACTGAACTTAATCTATCTGCAGAAAAAGCATATGATAATGTTGGAGTCATCTGCGTATTTCATAGGCTACAAGCATTGATTTGTGGCAAAAAAAAATTCTCTTGTGGGGGAAATGTACTACATTTTCCCTCTTTTAAAAGACCCACTTCTTCTTCAACAGTCTGAAAACAAGTGAATCAAACAAAACATACATTTGCGCATACACATACACACATAAATGCATTAAATCCTATTAGAATTAGTTGGGTGTTTTCAATTTTAAAAAAGTGCTTTCTAAAAATGATGATCTTGTAAAAGTTTTCAATATTCCATAGGAAAAAAATCAAAACAAAATGTTTCATTTCAAGTAAATTGGACATTAATTTCTGCATCTGCCTGTACCACTACAGTGCTTCATGGATACTTTGTGCCCTCCATTCTCTTTGATGAGTCAAGCTCCTTAGCCAGACTACATCTCACATGATGCACTTTGGAAATTGCTTCATCATGGGAAAGTTGGTACAGTAAAAATTCATATCAGACTCAAACTGAACTATTTTTGCTGAGCATGTGACTGTTAAAATTTCAGTGTCTGTTCAAAAGAATTAACTGATGGATCATGGATTTCCAAATAGTACTTAACCAAGACTGGCTTGAGGGAAGCTAGAAGTGTTTCTCAATTACTAGTCTGTGGACTGCCACTGATTCTCCCGGACACAGTTTAGGACGGCATCAAGCCAATCCCTGGTATCAAAAAGATTGAGAAACACTGAGCTAGAATACCAGCTCCTACCTTGATCAAAGGATGAATTAATTACCTAGCCCCATGTATGAAACATCCTATTCAGTGTGAATCATGTATTCTTATGGCACTCCTCAAATGTTACCCATGTGGCGATATAAAAGATGAAACTTTCAGAGCCCATAATTTTCTAAGATGTAAAATTAAATCATACCAATCCTCTTACACAGAAAAGGCAAAGAGTAGCCACAAATAGCAAACATAATGAAAAACAAACCCATTTTGCGTCTAGCAGGCCTTCATTTCTCTATGTAGTCAAATTCCAAAGGGGTAGCCGTGTTAGTCTATTGTAGAAAGACAACAGAGTCTTGTGGCACTTTTAAAGACTAACAGATTTATTAATCGCATGAGCTTTCGTGGGAGAAAATCCCACTTCGTCAGACGCTTTGAAGATAGGAAAGTTACAGAGTGGTTCGTCAGACGCTTTGAAGATAGGAAAGTTACAGAGTAACTTTCCTATCTTCAAAGCGTCTGATGAAGTGGGATTTTCTCCCACGAAAGCTCATGCGATTAATAAATCTGTTAGTCTTTAAAAGTGCCACAAGACTCTGTTGTCTTTCATTTCTCTAATCGCTCTTCTGCGGATTGGCGAATCTGCCCTTTTTGGCATAAATTGCTGAAATAGGGTATTTGGTTTTTTGCTTATATATCAGTACATGACAAAGCTAAATCCATAGTCAGAATTTCATTTACCCCAGACTTAATACAAAACTTTTCCAACTGTGAGGAGTTGCTACTTAGTTATCTTGCAGAAAATGCATTCTCTAGATCCCTTAGTGCTAGAATGGAGTGCTCTGCCTGGGTCTCTTATTTGTGTGCAAGTACAAAAGATTTTGAGACAACAGAAACATCTGTTCAAAAGCTTTATATACACTGGGGATCACTACAGCCGCTGATTTCTCAGAGTGCCTTTTGGACAATGCTATTTATCTATGCTTTTTGAGCTGGAAGGAAAAGAAATGGCTCTTACCGGGTTCCATGGCTATTAAAAGGGCAATTCTGAGGAACTGGAAATCTAAACTAAGCCCAAGTAGGAAACATTAGGTGATTTTAATCAGATATTGATCAAGTTTCCCACGGTATGGTAGTCAGGACAAACTGGATCGTTATTCCATAATATAGATAGCAAGAATTGTATTGTACATAATTAATTTGGTCCAGAACCACACTGCTTTATTTGGCATTTATGTAGGTGTAAAAGAAATGTGCTGGAGTCAAAAGAACAGTGCGCTCTCTAGACATTTTACCACATGTTGATGGGATATTTTTATTTATACTTTATTTATATTTTACTTCGGTTTTATGTAGAAGTGCCTATGCCAACTTTGCATGTATAGTAGGATATCCCTGAAGTTGGATATATTTCACGGAAAAAAGTCTTCAATAACATTCACTTTAATGGCAGCAAGAGGAGTTCTCTTAAGACACAGAGACAACACAACGAAAACTGAAGAGATGGAAATTTGGACCCAAAAAAATCAGTATATGAGAAAGTAACTAATGGACTTCAATAACAGATGGTATATCTGATTCCATTTGGAGATCCTTTATAAATGAGAACCATGCTAACAACAATTTATAAACTAAAAAATGAATTCAGTGTTGCAATAATCTATCCATCAAGGCACAAAGCTTACTCACCTTCCACAATGACTGCTATGGAAATCACAAGTTATAATGTACTCATCTGATTTTTTTTTAAAAGAAGGCTTGCCCATGGCAGAAGCAAGCAGAGTTTTGCAGTGCTGTTTTAACTACAAGGAATTCTAGACACTTTACATTCATGCGCAATGTATGATTCTGATCTCTGAGAAAAGCAAGTTAAAATACTTTCTTAATCTGTGAACAATTTTTGCGTTGGGTTCTTTTCATCCCCCACGTCCTCCACACCTCCACTGGATTTCTCAAAGTCTTTTTTAGGCATTTTAACTCATGACTGGCTTGGCTGGCTGACACTACGGATGGCTAAAATATACATGTTTTAAGATAGTCACTGCACTGCAAAATGAAGAATACAAGGGGTTCATGTATTTTTGATACTCTGCACCAAATATTGATAGAGTGAATGTCATGAGGAAACTTCCTCTCTGACAGCTTCTTGTCGATATCTTGCCATCAGTTCAAGCTCAACATGGCTAAAACAGAGCTCTTCATCTCCCCGCTCTCTCTTTTTTGTATCACTGTGGAGGCGGTGAGACTAGTCTGCCTACCACTCAGCCCTATAACCCGGGCTTCATTTTCAACGCCGAGCTCTCTCAAGGTCCTCACATGCAGGATATCTAAATCTTGCCAATTCTTTCTCCATATCATTTCTACAAAATGGCCTTTGCTATCCATCCACACATCTAAAACTCTTGTCCAAGCTCCCACCATCATGCCTCTTAATTACTGCAATATCCTTCTCTCTGACCTTGACAAATGAAATCTTCCCCAGAATGCTGCTGCAGAGATCATTTTCCTAGCCTGTTACTTTCACCAGGTTCCCCTCACCTCTTTGCATCCCTCCACGGACTCCTCCTCATCACACCAAACAGCAGTTATTTGTCTTCAATTTCAAAGCCTTTCATGGCTTATCCCCACCCTACTCCATCTCTCATTTGCTATCAACATGTCGACTTGTGCCTCAAATTGGCCCAAGGTGCATGCCTCCATCATCCACTTATTACATTTTCAAACAAGCTTTCTCCTTCCATCCTTCCCATCACTCTTGGGGCAAGCTCCTTATAAACATCCACAAAAGGAATTCATTATGTTCCTTCAAATAAAGGGCTCCTTTTCTGTGATGCCTACAAAAATGGCGGCTGCTGATGTGCTGAACCCACAATTTATTATGCCAACCAAAATTATCTGATTATTTCCTTACTTTCCCTTTTTAGTCTATCTGGTGTCTCTTGCCTTATACTTAAAATGTAAGCTCTCTGGGGCGAAGTCTGTCTTTTTGTTCAGTGTCTGCACAGCACCTAGAACAATGGGGGCCTGTTCTATAACTAGGGCTCTCAAGTACTACAGTAATACAAATAATAAATAATTAACATGGACAACCCGGTGCACCAGCCCTCCATTTTTGAATGTCTGAAATACAACCCCTTTTCATTTGCAACGGCGTAATACAGCAGTTGCCTACATGGAAAAGTAGCATAAGGAAAATGTTTGATTATCTTCAAGTGTCTTGAACACAGTAACTGAAAAGGTCATTTCTACTTCATCCTTTATCATTTTTCCATTTCCTCCCATCCATTCTCTTCCCTTCCTCTCTCCCTGTTCACTTGAACATGTTTCTCTTCCACCTGGCTTTTGCCTTTTCTCCATTGTACATATCATCCAGCTGCTTGGCTCCCTTTTCCCATGGCAACTCCAGCCCTTCTGGTGGCGACTCCTGTTTCCTCCCCTCCTCTTATATAGCAGTAGGTCTTACTGGAGGTAGCTAGGATCATGGTTCCTTTTTGTTTCCTTAACATTTATAGAAGCAGCTAGAACTAAGAGGAAGAGACAGGCTCATCATGTGACCTACCAGCTCTCCAGGGATCAGTAACCAACGTGCTGCAGATTGCCATTTTGGAACAAGAGACCTAATAATATGTCAATGATATACATTAAAAAAATTAAAAATTAACCTCATCTGTCAGCCATTATTTCCCATAATAGCTGACCAATTTTGCCAAAGGATATTGCCCATTTTCAAGAACATAGTCTCAGAACCTTGTTCAACGTCTAGGACAGAGGCAACTTTCTCTAAGGCCTCACACCTGCGCTGAGGACTGTACAGGCGCACCCTTAACCCTATGTGCTCCCCAAAGCAAGACCAGGGCCTAAGCCTCTTCCAAGACAACGAGAACAAGACTCATTCCTAATCATCTAACCTTTTCCTCAATAATCTCTTTAAAGCAGGGGTCTGCAACCCAAAAGATAAGAAGAGCCATTTTTGAAAATTCCTTCAATAACAAAGTGTTTTGAGAGCCACAATGGGTGTAGCCTCCTGGTGGGAGGTGCAGGGAGGTGAGCCAGGATTTCTGCTGCAGGGTCCCCTTATGCAGGGGGGGAAGCCTGGAGCTTGGCATGGGCTGCCCGTGGGGTCCCTGGTGGCTGGGGGAAGCCCAGAGCCAGGCATGGGCCTCCTGCAGGGTACCCTGGTGGTTGGGGGAGCCCAGAGCCGCAAGGGGGTAGCCAAAGAGCCGCATGTGGCTCCAGAGCCACAGGTTGCAGACCCCTGCTTTAAAGGGTTCAAAGGAGAGCTACAAGATCAATTCAGAGTGAGAGAAACTAAATGACTCGAGCTATTTATCCAAGCAAATGTTGAAAAGTGACTTGGCCATGGCCTAAGAGTACCTACTGAAGAGCAGTTTTTTAATAGTACCGGGCTCTTTAATTTAGCAGACAAAAGTGTAACAAGATCTAATAATGGCTAGAAAATGAAGCTAGATGAATTAAGAAATTAGGTGCACATTCTTCATCAGTAACAGAAACCAACACTGGATTTTCGGATACATGGAGTCATTAGAATGTCTTTCTAAAACAGAGACTCTAGCTAAACCAGAAGTTATGTTTGATTCAGCAATTAATGGGGGAGGTTCACTGACCTGTGTTATGCTGGAAATTGGAATAGATGAACATGATGATCCCTTCTGATCTTAAAGATCTATAAATTTACTTTTTTCTGGACCATTAGTTCCTACATGGTTTGCACTAACAATTAAATACTCAATGCTATAAGCAGTCTCAGTATTATATCTTTAACACCCTTCATTCCTGCTACATTAGTGCAACACGCCATCCTATTTCCATAGCCTATTAACCGTACCTGTATTAAAATCAATGCACATTCACATGCCTGCCTAGTTCATTATAAAAGTTTCTCAAAATGGAAACCCATCCCATATCTTTTCCTTCCTCTATTGCTCCTACCTTTTCCCAATGTTCAACTTAACTCCTCAGGAAGCACCACTTCTTCTGTGTAATTAAAAAGAGTTATGGTCTCCACTAGGGAACATTGTTTTAATTTTTCTTTTCCTTTTCTCCCAACTCTTGCCTCTTCTTTCTCCAGGGCGTTCCTTCCAACCTTCCTTTTCCCCACTGCACTGTTTCTGATGTGAAGCGTTAGAAACATTTCTAGCATGTAGCTGTGAATTCTACCAGCAAGACACACCAGACATTAGTAATCATAGGACTTGGTGGCTATATCAAAATGGTGACCAAATGTTAATTAATAAATCCTCACAATGCATTGCTAGGGCAGGCATTTCCATTTGCAAAAGAGAGACTGAGGCACAGAGAACATAAGCGGCTTTCCTCAGGCCAACTACATGGCCGAGATAGAATTAAGAATACAGGAGTTCCTGTAGTTCAGCCCTGAGTATAATTCATCGGCCTAATGTCTCACTTTTCGTACCTTTCACATACAGAGCTAGTATTGCTAAAAAAGAGATCCTTTCATAAAAAAGTGGAAGAGGAGAAGTCTGTCTAATCAAAGTTATACTGCACAATTAGGGTGAAACTCACCCCGGTGCCAAGGACGAGGATAGGCCTATGCACCATTTATGTCCTAAAAATTAGGCTTAAATGGGACATAAGTGGTGCATGGGCATCAATTCCAGTCCTCTGGTATGAATTTCACCTCAGTGTGCAATCCTAACAGATAAAATGAATACTACTCTTAAAGTTCCAGTTGAGTCACTGTGTAATTTTTCAGCAAAGTATAGTTCAGAGACACAGTTGTGGTGTGAATTGAAACTTTACAGAAAGACTCAATTTAGCAACAAAATTTATCATTGAGGGAAGAAAAAAAAAAGCAAGGAGGCACAGAGCTAAATCTCTATGCACTGGTTTGAAAATTCAGTGCTGAATGTAAAATCGGGAAAGGAGAGGGGATATAACAGTTATGAACTCACCATTTGACTTCTTTCTCTCTCTCTCTCTCACACACACACACACACACACATGCGCGCGCACACACACAGGTAGTGATGGTCATTTTGTGTCTATTAGTATCAGTGTACAGTGCTCCCTTTCTGCACATATTTATAAGGAGCAGGATGGTAAATAAGAAAAGGCCCCAGAGTGCTAATATTTATGTAAGAGAGTCTTCTCTGCTTTTACCCAACATTGACAAAACGCCAGCTTTTAAACCAGTTAATTCTTTCCATAACGGAAAGCTTTAAGAAAAACAGCACAACTGCTCTAGTTTCTTAATCTTGCTGAACATCTCCAACTCATTTTTTTTCTCATTAGTCATCTTCACACAGTTAGATCACTGATTTACTTGATTTACTCAAAATGTTACAAAAATACCTTTCAAATAAAGCCCAGATGCTTCTCCAAAGCCCAGAAACTCTCCACATGCATGGGATGCCTGTGCATTTAAACAGGAGTTGGTACTTTCTTACAGTCAAATTTCTGTGGAAATGCAAGAGATTTATAGTCTCTGACCTGTAGTGTAATGTTTTAGATCTATAATGTATTATGCAAAGAAAATATTCCATTTCAGCATTTGGTCAAAGTATTTGAAATATATGTCAGTGCCAAAAGCCCCATGCAAGATCTATGAAGATCTCCACAGAATCTGAGAAGGGACCATTACCATCATCCAGTCTGATCTAGTGCACTACTCAGGCTAAAGAACCGCACACAAAAATTTCACATCCATAACTTCCCACAGTCAAACACCTCCAGTTTCTAGTTCTCTCTGGGTGAAAGTCATCTGTGTGCAGAGTGTGCAAAAAGGCCTATGCAGTACCTACGCCCCACTTATAGCTTATTGTGAGGATTGCTAGTTATCTATGAAGTCTTGAACACATGGCAATTTACACAAAGTCATCCATAAGCCAGGTATAAGCCTCTCTAACTCTCACTAGCTCTTGAGAGGGGAATTACCTATATTTCATGCTAAGGAAGCTGATAGAAAGAGAAAACACATATTTGAAATCAGCCAAGCTTTTCATGACCCTAAAGGTTAGCCATGAAAAATATAGATCATATGGCTCATTTGAATGATTACAGAAGTTATTTTCAGTACACTTTGAAACAAAAGATTATTATGATGTTAGTATCATGAAACTTTCTTTGAGAACGAACTGTGAGTGGAAAACAGTTCTAGGATGAATAAGAGAGAAATTGGACTTCATCAAGTTAGCATTAAATCAAGGTTGGCTTTCTTTCTAAAAATTGCTCTCTAGTTTAGCCATAAATTATCAGGACTAGTGAAAAAAATAACTGGGTAAAATTCTATGACCTGTGTTATATAGGAAGGCAAACTAGTTGACATTGTTCCCCACTGGCCTTAAAAATACTATGAATCTGTTACCTACAATATTAATTCTCTCAGCCACAAATCTTAATCCCTATTTACATTTTAATTCTACTAAAATTCCAAAGGACTGGTGACTTAACAGTGAAACTTCTAAATCATAGAATCATAGAATAGGGTTGGAAGGGACCTCATGAGGTCATCTAGTCCAACTCCCTGCTAAAAAGCAGGATCACTCCCACTAAATCCATTCTAATAGTAAATTTTCATTCCATAGAAAAACAATCAAAGAGTTCTGTGGCACTTTTAAAGACCTACAAATTTATTTTTCACATAAGCTTTCGCGGGTGAAGTCCCACTTCGTCAGATATTCATGTGAAAGCTCATGCAAAAAATAAATTGGTTAGTCTTTAAAAGTGCCACAAGACTCCTTCCTTGTTTTGTTGAACTAGACTAACACAGCTACTGCTTTGGAATTCATTCCACAAATTACTGTAACAGGTGAACTAAGAATGTGATAAAGGCAATAAAAAGGCTTTGCTGCCATCTACTGGATTTTGTTTTTCTTTCAGTATTGCGAAAGGGCAATGAACTGCACCATGCTGAGTTATATTCAATTTACAGAGGGGATAAAAACACCAACACAAATTACAAAGGATAGCTTGGTCGCATTTATTTTTTGCTCCTGCTATTTATCTCTATTTCTGCTTCACTATACCTTATTCTTCTTCAACTTGATTCTTCTTGCACCTGGAGTAAAACTTATCACTAGAAAATTCAACAGCATAGTTTCATCAAGTCCATAACTTCTGAGTTAGCTATACTATATCTTTTAGAAATATAAAAGACTTCAAGTGATGAAGAATCCACTGCAACCCCGTAAATTGTTCCAGTGATTAATTACCAAGTTCTTGCACCTGGTTTTTAATCTTGAATTTGTCTAAGTTCAGCTTCCAGACTTTGGATCTTGTTATAGCATTTTCTGTTTCATGGAAGAAAAGTCTATGATCAGAAATCTCTTCAAGACTGTAATCAGGTAAACCTTTGGATAATCTAGATGGTGCTTCTTAACTTTTTCACTATAAGGCAGGTTTTCCTGATCTTAAGTTACGGTTTTTTGCTAAACCTTTTCCAGTTTTTCAACAGCCATCCTGAAGTGCGGACACCAGAACTCAACATAGTATTCCAGTAATGGCCTTCCCTAATGCTGGATACAGAGGTAAAACCAGCATCATATGGAAGTTTTTTAGTTAATTATACATTTTTCTGCTTTACTGTAGTCGAGCCCATGTGCTCCTAAATTGTCATTTTTTTTATGTGTATTAAATAACAATGACTCCAGTGCTCCCTACTCCATCCATGGATGTTGATTGCATGAAGGGATGTATAAAATGCAATGGCTTGTCTCCAGAAAGGTATTTCATTAAGACCAAAATAGTCTTTTTGTTTGAAAAGAATAATTTTTTAAAAATTAACACATTTTTAATAGTTCACTACCCATTCTTCGGAAACAAAGATATTGAACTTGCCAGAATTCAAAGAAAGCAGGAAATTGATAGTGACATGACTGCAATGATTTTCTATGTACTATTTATAAAACATTTCCATGGCAGCTTAAAACGACATGTTTTACGGAATCCACATAATACACACACTCTGCCCTCAAAAGTATCTATGAAACAGGCAAACAAGGAAGTCACGATATAGGACAACAACACGAGTCTTTGTATTAGTAACGATGCAAATAAGGGAGAAGAGATTTCCTGATATTACAGGAAGGATTTGAAAGGGGAAGAAGGGCACATGTTGGTGAGGGGTAAAGGCACTTGTCAACAGGAATGGAGACCGTCTTATCTCAGCTACCCTGACCATAGAAGTTTCCTCTGATAACACGAGAAGAATCTTAGATTTGGTGGCTCTACCGAACTTATGCATGGCACTGATTAGGGGCACATATTGGTTTGGCAACAGCACGAAAGAGTCGGTCAGCCAACAGTTCCTAGAAGATAACCACTAACTATCTGGGGTTAGGAAGAAACTTCCCCTGTGGACAGGTCAGCCTATTGAAAGGACTCTCGCAGCTTCTCCTGAAGCATGTGGTTGTGGCTAATATTGGAGAGGGGATGCTGGACTACATGGACTACTGATCTGATCCAACTGCATAAAATTTCCATCTAATTTCTGGTCAGCAGGCATTAATGGCACAATGATTTGACTCTGTTAATGCAAGGATTAGGGTGGAAACTACTGGGGAAAACACAGTTCATGGAAAAAAGATATGCTGCAGTTGTATTCTCCACCCCCAGGAACAGTGGCAAAACAAAACCCAAACCCACAACCACTTGGCGTTGATTCTGAAATTCCCCAGAGAAAATGACTTTCGAGGATTATAATTTAGACAAGAGCTCCCCCTTGTGTTCCAGTAAATGTTATTTCTTTCCCATTTTTAAATAAGTAGGAAACAGTGTTATACCACCATTGAATAAATCTCAGAGGCTGTCTACACTTGAAAAGTTAGGTCGACTTTATGCAGTCAACTTAATAAGGTGGACTTGAAGTCGACTTAAAGTGGCTCTTATTAAGTCGACTTAACAAAAGTCATCTTAACTTTTCAAGTGTAGATGTGGCCCCTTTTTGGCCTTATTAAGTCACCTTAACGTTTTAAGTCGACTTAAAAAGATCCACCTAGGCACTACTCCCCGTCTCCACTGGTTTAAGTCGACTTAATAAAGTCAACTTAAGCACTAGTTCGAATTAAAACGAAGTGTTATTAATTCAAACTAACTTTTCCTTAATTCGATTTAAGGAGCAGCTTAAGTGGAAGTAAGGAAAGCCCAGTGTTGACGCGGAGTAAATTAAGTCAATTTAAATCTCCTTAAGTCGACTTAATTTCTAAGTGTAGACGCACCCAGAGAGAGCTAACCCCTGCATAGTTCACTTTTCCTGTGCAATGCGAGGGTCTCCGCAGTTCATCATTGTTAGCACCATGTGCAGGACACTAGCCAGGTGCAAGTAGATGACTAGCAGATTGACTGCCAGCTTGGGCTGACTTTTCTTGATTTTGTTCAATAAAACATAGCTTGTTTTTTTAAATGTACCAATTATTAAGGGGAGACAAAGTCTTTGGGACTGAAGTCCGTTCAACACAAGGGGCCACAGATGGACAGGGAGTGAGCTAGTGTGCAGGGAGAAGAAAACTGTGCCAGGAAATGAGTGGGAGCAAGGTTAGAAGACTGTGTCAAAATTCTCAGTCCTGTGCTGCCTCCTTTTAAGGGCAAACAGCAAAGTACCAGATCAGCCTTTAACAGTAACCATGGTATGGGTTGTTTCATGCTCAGGCAGTAATTTATTGGACTGTATGTTGGGTTAAGTTACAGACTGTTATAGGCGCTGTAGGAAAAATATATTTTAATTGCCTTAAAAAACAAATTAGAAAAAGTTTCTGTGTTCAGAGGTACAGGTGGTCACCATTCCCTTTCATGTGCATTGGGCCCTGCTTCTTAAAGAGCAGAAGAAATTTAAAACAGATTGACACTGCAGGGCCCCAGGAAGGTCCCCAAAACGGCCAGCGATGTTTGTAATAGCCTCCTTCCAGTATCATAATAAAATGGCAATAAGGGAAAGCCAAGTGATCTTAGTTACAATAAAAGGCCAACTAGATTCACATAGATCTAAAACTACATTTGAAAGGTCCTTGGGAAAAGTGCATTGTGAAATGTGAGGGAAATCACAAGGACACTATGGGAGAAAGGCAGATGGGATGGGGAGTGACAACTGAGGCAGACATTACCAGCAAAGCGGACAAGCAAGGAGAGCCAGAGCTGTGAGGGCCAGTTAAGTCTGGGGCGTATACCATTCTGTAAGCTAGTACACAGTGGGGAGCCAGAAAAGCCTTTAAAAGGTAGAAAGCAACAACAAAAATGTTTCCACAATCCCAATTACTGCTATGGAGAGAATATACCTGACTAGACTCAACTGTGGAGGGACACAGTGCAGCCAAATTGTATGTCGACTTGCGACTTCCAACAGCATCCAGAATTCGGACTCTACATGACTCCAAATATATGCTCAGAGGACTGGCTCAACAGTTTGATCACCAGGTGACTCCATGGAGGGCAAATGACAGCGTAATCAGCATAATATGACCAACCCAGGATTGGGCCCTGATATGTTTATGTGCTAAAACTTGTGGTCAATTTCACCAGCTCAGATAACCAGACCATTGAAGCTGACAAAACATTACTTCTGTAAATCCAAGAGGGACAGGTGCTGAAAAAAGGACATTCCTGGTTTCCAGCTACACACAGTGATCTTATTTATTGATCAGTCTAAGTGTGTGAGGCTTGTTCAAATTATGGTACATAATCAAATTTACCCCTCTATTTTTGAAGACTTCTAGTGCTCCTTGTTTTTAGGGCAGGAATATGACAATTGGCAGGAGGACAGTTCAGAGAGGTGCCTTTTCCTGTCCGTATGAAATTCCACCTAGATTTGGTCAGGTGATGAAAATTCCATTTACAATCCTCCGTGGAGCTTTTTAGAAGTTTGCTGCTAAAATAGCCCATATGTTTTATCTGAACTGATCATACACTTCCCAGCCCACAGACCTCCCATTTGCACTGAGCTTGTTTCCCAGCACCACATAGCTTGAACTCCAGATGTAAAACAGCAGTAGCAGCTGCCCCTTTAGGCTAAGGGGGAAAATGCTCAGTTAAAAGCCAAGAATTCTAATCTCAGCAGTTCTAATGGCTGTTAGCAATTCAATGCATTTCACAGCCCTTATTATTGAGCAAGGCTTCCAAGCCCCTACCCTGGGAGTCAGGCAAGCATATTTCCCTTAGTAAGATAAGAGAGTTGGCAGAAGATTACTTATGGTGGAGCTGGGTATAGACCTCTGTCTGCTATACGCAGAGCCAAGTTGGACTGATTCCAGGTCACCATTGGTTAAGGTTTAAAACAGATTTGCACCAGTAGAATGACCTAAATTGATTTTAACATATCACAGAACATGATCTAGTCTGCAAATATTTCATGCAGATGTACTACAGTGCTTTCTACCTACATATGAACACACTAGATTTAAGGAAAAATGGTTAGGAAACAGGAAGCTGCTGTTAAGCAATCATTATAGGGAACAGTATCTTCTTAGAGTGCAAAAGGTTAACCGTAGTCCATATAATTGGAACCAGTATTCAGACAAAGTAAAAAAAAAAAATGAAGTGAACTCTGTTTTCAATTACAGTGGTATAAACCTGAAGTAAATCAGTTGACATGAACAAAATTACTCTAGATTTATGCTGACATAAATGACAGAAGAATCTAGACCAGTCATTTTCAAAAAGTAAGCTTCTTCATCTGGTACATGAATGTATTAGAGAGATAAGATGCGTGAGGTAATATTTTTTTATTGGACCAACTTCTGCTGGTGAAAGAAAGAACCTTTTGAGCTACATAAAGCTCTTCCTCAGGTCTTCACTGTGTGGCTCGAAAGCTTGTTTCTTTCCCCAAATAGAAGCTGGTACAATAAAAGGTATTACCTCATCCAACTTGTGTCCCTAATATCCAGGGACCGACATAGCTAGAACAACAGTGCATATGCAAAACATATCACATTATTAAAATGGAAATAGAGTTCTGAATGATTTATATAGTTTACATTTTGCATAGCACTGTGCCAAAGCAATGGAAATACCCTAGGCTAGTTGGCTTCATGCTTATTCAGAGTTTCTAGCTAATTTCACTTCCAGATACTTTACCTACTAAGGCCCCAATCCAGCCAAGCACTTAAGCATGTGTTTAACTCTAAATGCTTGAGAGGTCAACTAACTTCAATGGATGCTTAAAATTAGCAAATGCTTAAATGTTTCCTTTGACTGGCACTGGAGTCTATATGACAGCATTTTAACTGTACTGAGGAAACAGTGTAATTGACTATACATAGATTTCCATTGTGTTTGTGATGGTCTTTTATACAGCAACGGGGGGAGGAGGGAGTATTTAAAAACAAGAGAGGAAAATGTGATCTCTGAATAATAAAAAAATAATAAAAAACCCCAAGTTTTTTAGAACAGACGACCTTAAAACCACCACACTAAAAGGGACAGAACAATTATAAAAGTAATTCAGATTGGTCAGACTTCTTGTATGAGGCACTGCATTTTAAGCATTGTGAATGCGTTTGTTTGCAAAAGGTTGGGTGGCCACTGTACATACTACACTGGCCAGCCGACCTCTGGCAAACAAGCTGTGTTCCCAGACTCCTTCCCTAACACCTGTACCATAGAACCAGATGCCTGGCTGGCTTTGTGCTGGGCGCAGCTTGCCATTAAAACCTATAAACAATACACCATCTGCTGGAGAAAGGTGAGAAAGCACAGGGAATACAGACAGACAGACAGACAGACAGACAGACAAAGCAAAGTTCATATAAAGGTCGTCTAATAAAAATTGGCAGGAAGACCAGGGATAGATGTAGAACTTGGCACTAATTTTAACTCTTTGACACAAAGACTAGATTTCAAAGTGATATGTCCCTTTAATATTTAATTTTATGAAAACGTATTTTACAAGTCTAACTATGTTGTCTGAACTAGCTGACATGGACTGTGTCTATTTTGTCTCTAACACCACCAAAGATGTTGTCAGTGCCAAGGGCCCAAACCTGCCAGCGCTCACACATGCAAGTAGTCTTTAATCACAGAAGTAGCTTCACTGAAGTCAATAGCACTATTCATGTAAGTAAAAGGTTTGCAAAAACAGGTGCTTTAATATCATTTTTTAATTGTATTAGAATAACCCTAATCAGGTCCCACTTTGCAAGGCATCACACAAATTCATAAATGGCAATAAACGCCCTGCACAATTAATAATAGTGAGTTGTTTCTCTCAGTAAACATTTATATAGGATTGAAAGAAAGATCTGATGGATTTAAATGCACTGAGTACTGAGTGGCATAATGCCTAATGAAAATTTACATAGATCATGTAATTGCCAAAAAAAGTCTAAACGCCTAATGTATCAGATAAACTCAGAAACTGTTTCTCAGAGGAAACTGACTTTGAAGTCATCATGGATATAGCTCCATAAAAAGCTAGAGTGCGGGAATTAGGAAAGCAAACATGATGCTCACATGCACCAAGGAAAAATATACAAAATCTGTAATCCTGAATGTTTAATCCTTGAAGGGCTCATGAAGATTTTGTATGTTGTTTTAATTCTATTATTCTTTTCCTTCTGACTACTGGATGTAAGCAGATCTTTTTACTCTAACAGAATAAAGAATAATGCTTTGTATTTCTACAGCACCTTCCTTTGAGATTCCTAAAGCAATTCACAAACATTAAAAAATTAAGCTCAGACCTACAAAAACACACTTTACTTTAAACTTTACATAGTTTCATTCAGCCCAAAAGAACACCTCGGGTGAAGGAGGTGTTCTGAGGATTGGGGTCTTAGTCCTCACAATATGCACATGAAGAAGGGAAATATTCTATTTTATAGATAAGGTAACTGAATCACAGAGAAGTAAAGTGAACTTTCCAAAGGTTATACAGAAATAGATCTACTAAATTACTCTTTTCCTGTACACAAGATCATCCTTCCCTGTATATGACAATATTGGGTCAGATTATCTGCAGGTGTGTATTACCATATCTTAAAAGAACCTGCTCAAGTTTACGCTGGTGAATTTGGCCCCTTCTCTTTCCCAGATTATGCATTCAAATATATACTGGAGTCTGTATTATACTAAAAATTCAATCAAGTTCTATATTTTAAGAGATATAAAAAGAAGCAGCCCATCTAACAATGGTGAACACTTCGCCGGACTCCTGGACCATCAGGGTACCTCAACTTGTGAAAGACTTAGCAGAGAGTAAAAGGTTTGGAGAAACGCATCAAAGATGGATAAAAGTTTGGGGTGGAATATATATGTGCAAATAGGTTACAATAACTAGAAATGCCTGGCCTAAAACCCATAAGCATATGTCCTTGTTAAGTTACAGCTCACACCAGCTAACTCTGAACAGCATATTGTTTCTTATTGAGGAGACTATACTGAGGAATCTGAAAGCCAAGTTTTGCAAAAGGCCTTGTGGAAGGTATTATAAAGTCAACTATGGCATCTTACCTATCAAGAGTAGTACCAATAGCTGTAGTGACATGCTATCGGGTCTGATAAACCTATTGTGTCTCACATGCTAAGCAGAGGTGAGCTGGATCAGTGTTTGGATGGGAGATATCTAAAAGAAAATGTAAGCGCTAAGGGAAATAGCAATTTCAATTCAGCGAGTGGCAGCCTCTGCTTTAAATGACTATTGAAGTGATACCACATTATGGGATTAGGCAGCTCTGTTTTGCACAGGTGCCAACTTTTGGATGAAATGTCAAACCAAATTCTGACCATGAAAGAACCAGTGAGACCTATTATAAGAGTAAGCACCACCCTGATATCCTGGCTGAAATTCCAAACTCAGGTATTTACACTCTACCTACCTAAAATCTCTTCTGCTGTCCAGTCGGACATGGTACTTCACTTCATTTTGTATCTTAAATTGTTGTGTCGTTACAATGTGTTGTTAAGCAAACAACAGATATATGATCCAAAGAATGGCCTCATTTCAGTGGTGGAAATAAGTAATTCCTACATATCTTAGATACCTCACAGGGGAGCTGTGAGGCTTAACCAATATTTATGAAATGCTTGACGCCTTCTGAAGACTGACAAGGACAAAGTACCGTTAAAATTAGTATAATTGACTGAATACCCTCAGTCAGCTCGTACTCCCTAGTCTAGCACCTTCTCCTATCAGAAGGTTTCTTGTATCAGAATCCAGCAATTAGTTACACTCCCTCTTCATTCAACATAAGGCCATTACTATCTGTTTATATAGATGCGGACCCCACTTCATGCAATGTAGTTTCCATAGCTCCCATATCCAATGTGGGGAAAGCTCTTTGTTCTTTGTATGGATTTTTTCCAAGAAGCTATGACAGGTGAGGCCATCAAAGAGGCTTGGGAAGGGGCTGGTTTCTTTTCATTTTGTTTTGTAAGCCATTGAGAATACTGCTTACTGCTTGCCCACTCCTTCCTTCCGTGAGCTATGTTTTGGTTTTTTTACTTCCCTTGAAGAGTGACATTACAGCTGTTTCACTACTTCCATTCATGAGAAAATAAAAAGTGAAACACAGGGGGAAAAACGATAAAGGAACCAAGCCCTCTGGTTTCTGGCACATTCAGTGAGAAAAGAAGGTAGAATGTTGCAAATGTAACTAAGATACATAAAAAAAATAGTTCAGAATGTTACTCTGTAGTAGCTGACACCACTTGGTAAGGAAAAAATACTCAAGATTGGCGTAGGATAAAAGCATTGTTAGACCTATCAGACAGTTTACACTCGTTAAGGTTGCTAACATGCTCTGGAAATCAGAAATGTGCTTGTTCTCATGTTCTTCTGCAAATCATTGTTTTATCTTTTATTAAAAAAAAGAAAAAACAGGAACTCATCAAGGTAACAATGCTCATATTTCGGTAGAAAACATGGCCAGTATAACCCTAGCATGAATATCTTAAACTAGTTATAATATCTCTTCTTGCTGTAAAATTAGAAGTCAGTATGTGTTATTGTTTTAATGGCCAGTTCCACAAACAGTACTGGATATATTATAAACAATAAGGCTGGCAGTAACTGCTCCTGAAAGCCGACAGCACTTATGACCCTTATTCCAAACACCCTTCAAATAACACACTCAGACACCACTGTGCAATGCAATGCAATGCCTATTGACACATATGGACACAACTTACTCTAGTCTATTATAAGGGAGTTCTTGACCCTTGGTACGTATGTATTAGTTCTGAGACCAACATCAAATGATGCCGGCAACATCAAAATAAGATATTCTAATAAAACCAAACACACATTTCTGATTGGTTGGGATAATTAAGAGGGGACTGAGACTATTTTTTTTTCAATGTAAGAAATAAACCTTTTTAAACCAATTCAGCTCTAACATAAAGATTGTTTCAATAAAACATCCCTTTTATGCATGAAACAGTGCTGGCTACAAAGAATAGCACGATTTACTGTCAAAACAAAGCGCAGCATAGCTTATTCCAATTGTTACTTTTGTGGGGTGTATAAAATTCAAAGGTTGACCAAGCTGCAATTTCAGCACAGAAACAGCACACTACTGAACAAGCTGACTTCCAGAGTCACTAAGTGCTGAGAAAAGAAAGTAGGCACTCTTCAGGCACTTCCCAAGAAATAGCACTTCCCAGTAATACTGTTCCCTTAGAAATTAATTTTATTTTCTTCCTCAATTTGACCTTTTGTTACTGTAGCCAAGGGGTGCTCAACTATTCACTTGTTCATTTTTTATTTGTGTAGATGTCAATTGAAAATGGAAACAAATATATGTCTTTCAAGGTTCTTTGTTCACTGGAGCATGCACTCTTTTGATCCAACAGGGGAGAAGCGTGCTTTCTTTAACAACACACTTGGAAATTTAAATCTGCCCTTCTCCACGTCCCATACCCTCCTTTCAATCTTAAACACTCATCTTCAGCCCACCTAGCCTTTCCACAATCTTTAAGTGAAATATTAATGCAACTGAACATCTTAACATCAGATTTGAATCTGCAGAGAATGACCCTAAGCCAAGAATGAAATGCACAGAAAATATTTACACAAGTCTTTCACTAATTTCATAAAGAAAATTAGCAGATTATATTTTTACCATGTAAATGACCACAGATCAGTGTTAATTAATAATTTGTTGCTCTGATACAGGACTTTTCATTTGTATATCTCAAAGCATTTTACAAAGAACTGGCATGACTCGCCCAAGATCACCTAGCAGGCTAATGGCAGAGCCAGAAATGGAACTCGGATTTCCTAAGTCCCAGCCCTGTATGCTACACATCATTCATATTTCACACAGTGCAGCATCAGGGCTGCTATAACATCTTCTGGCAATTACTGCCTACTACGGTCATGGTGAGTGTTTGGGTTTGCTGAAATGCAGTGCTTTCTGGCACATCCCCATATAGCCCAGCATGCCCCCTAGCTGGGGGGGAGATGGAATGACACTAGGAGCAGGAGGATAAAGAGCTGATTTTATTCATTTTACTCCAGCCAGAGATTCCCATATTCAAGGGGAATCCCCAGCTGTCTGATTAAGCCAGCTTTCTGCTCCCTTTGAACTGCCCAGGCAGTGGGAATGGCACGTAGCTAAGAATCCTGCCCATAGTCTCGGGCATGAAAGGGCCGGTGTGGAGAAAGGTAACCCTCTCTAGAAATAGAGCACTGCTCTTCTTCATTGTAACTAAATCCAGCTGATGTGTATCTAGTCTAATTTTTTTGTTGACTGTCAAATTAGGTATGCCAATAATATTCATTCTTTTCATGGGATTTCCAGTCTCCATTCCCATTAAAACATAGATTCCTTCATTATTGTTATTTGAATCTTTGACTGCTGGGAGATAAAGCCACTGTGGTACATCCTGGATGGAAAAGCAACCTTCTGACATCTTCTGGAGCTACTGTTTCTCCAAGACTATTTGAGAGCACTCATTTTAGGCCAGGGTGTCAAACATATGGCCTCGATGCCGGATATAGCCCACCAAGCAGCCCATGTAGCACTCCATGCGATGCTACCTCTTGAGAGAGAGTGTACAGGATTTGTGGCATTGCGTGGAACACTGTGTGTGCAAGACTGTGCTCCGCAATGCCACGAGACCACACTCTCTCCCTAAAAGAGGTCTCACGGCAGAGCGTACAGAGTACAGGTCTCACAGCAGAGCACAATGTACACGAGACCATGCTCCAAAAGGAGGGAGAGGAGAGAGTTTGGTCTCTCAGTATCTGGGGGGGACAAAGGAGGGGGACAGAACTACTGCTTCTTCACAGCCCCCTCACTTCCAAACACAAACTGTTTTCAGCTGCAGAAAAACCTTCCTAAAGCTGCTCATGGTTTACCGTCTTCTTCCATTTCAGCTGCTATTGACACCTATACATCTTTCCAGAAGAACTGTCCCAAAAATACATTGGCAAATAGCTGAGGAAAGACAGAAGCCAATTGTTATATTAGATTTGTTCTGACAGAGATATATGCGCCTTCTCTCTCCGGTGCCTAATAAAGGCACATCTCTTCCTCTGCACCATTTTGGGGTTACTCAATTCTCCTATAGAACAAAGAAAAACAAGGCTTCAAAATATCAGTGTAGCCTTGCAAAGTAAAATACCATCAAACTGTGACAGCTCCACACATTGTAGGAGGGTTTTAGAGCTATGCAATTGAGACAACCCATACCTCACTGCACCACAGAGAACAGTGTATTCCAGAGTGTTATGGTTTTGCCTAGTATTTCAATTTATGGTATGTATGGCCCACATGAAGTTCATTTTATTCAAATCTGGCCTGTCATAGCAAATGAGTTTGACACACCTGTTTTAGGCAGACCTCGAACGAGTACAATTGTGCTGTCAGTAACAGCACAGGAAAAGCTGACAGACTGAGTGGTGGTAGGAATAGGGGTCCTCCCATTCTACTTTCCCTTCGAAAAGCAGATTTGCATATATCTGACATTAGAAAACATGAAGGCCAAGATTTTCAGAAGTGACTACTGATTTTGTGTACCTCAGTTTTTGGATGCCCAGCATGAGACACCTTCAAGAAGCAGGAGTGGGTGGGTGAGGTTTTGTGGCCTGCATTATGCAGGAGGTCAGACTAGATGATCATACTGGTCCCTTCTGATCTTAGAATCTATGGCTGCGTCTACACTGGTAAATTAAGTCGACTTAAGCTTGCTTAAGTCGACTTAATTTACCCTGCGTCTACACTACAGCTTGCTTAAGTCGACTTAAGCAAAATAAAGCCGACAATGAAAATTAAATCGACTTTATTAAACCTAGATTTAAGGCTTAATTTGACTTTTTAAAGTCGAATTAGGCCAGTGCAGCCCTGGGGTAGCCCTAAGTCGACTTAGGGCTACCCCAGGACTACACCAATGCCCTCCCTGCTAGGTCGGGGGCTCAGGGGGAGCCCGGCATGCCCCCCAAAGGGCAGGGCATGTGGGCAGGGTGTGACACTGTCAAGATTTAGGGAAGCATTTATGATATTATTTTCAATGAATATCTCATAAATGCTATAATCTATAGGAACTATGTCATGTTTGGTATCAATAAAAAGGTAGTAATTTGCTGGGAATGATTATATAGTTTATGTCTAGGAATTCTATTTCGATTAGAAGTTAGGAATTCGGTGTTCTATTTATACTTTAACTTGTGTGATTTTATGGGAACGCCCCAGACAGGAAGTCACCAACCATTGTCTCCTTAATGTTTAGGAATTTTTCAGGTGGAATGGTCCCAGGGAGCCATTAAGGACATAAGGAATACAAGCATTGTGTCCTTAATGGCTCAGCAATTTACTCCCTGGCTCTGCCCTGCCAGGGTCCCTGTCCCTCTTTGCCCCATTGCACACAAGGGGTACCCCCCCTGCCACCATGGACCTGCCCAAGGTCCCCCTAGCCCCACAAAGTCGACCTAGAGCATCCAGTGTGGACGCTCTAGGTCGACTTTGTAAGTTCCCCTTTAAGTCGACTTTAATTTTAAGTGTAGACACACTAAGTCGACTTAGTTAAAGTCGACTTAAAAGTGCAAGTGTAGACATAGCCTATGAGTCTATAAACAGGAGGTCAGCATTTTATGAAAACCAGGCCTCTTGAATGCGTCAGAAGTTAGGGACCCAAAATCACTAGTCATTTTCAAGGCTATTAAAACAAAAACAAAGGAGCTATATTAGAACAAAGTCATTAGTTCAGAATTATTTGGATCAGTTGTCCATCCCGCCTTTGTGCACTGCTAAATCTTCTGCAAAGCTGAAGAATAGTGAATACTGATATACAATTGGTCTTCTCTAGGATAAGAGTTAGACCAGTGGTTCTCAACCTATTTAACATTGTGGGCTGCATATGCAGCTCTCTCTGTGTTATGTGGGCCGCAGCTACACAGCCTCTATGGCGCTGAGGAAGGCAGATGGACTGCAGCTGTGTGCTGACTGAACTACAAACAGCCGACAGGCCACGAGTTGAGAGCCACCGACCTAGAGTATTATGTTCTTGCTCTTTATAATTCCATTCAATTTATCTTTCAAGACAGGGAAGTGATTTTAATGGCAACCCCTAAAGTAGCCAAAAGAGAAGCTGCTACTCTCTGTAAAGAAGATGAATTTCTATTGCTTCCAGGCCCACATATGCATACTTAGGGCTGTCTATAAGCTTCAAAGTTGATAATAAACAAGATAATGTACTCAAAACAATTACTTACTGTAATTTTGCACTAGGTCAAGAGCAACATTAGTAGCAATATCCATCCCAGTGTTTATGTACGACTGGCAGTTTTTCAGAGACGACAGAGAAGAATCCACACTGTTGAATGAGATTACTGAACCCCCAGGCATCTTGAAATAATCACCTGGAAAATAACAGAAAGGGGGTTTTTAAGTGTTTAGGAAAAAAGTAATAGAAGTACAAATATCCAACTGACAGTCCCAACAACTCTTTTGAGATGGGGCGACCAGATCCACATGCAGTATTCAAAATGTGAGCAGACCATAGATTTATACAGAGGCATTATATATTCTATCTTGTTAGCTACTCCTTTTCCAATGGTTCCTAACATTGTTAGCTTTTTTGACTGCTGCTGCATACTGAGTGGATATTTTTTTCAGAGAGCTATCCACAGTGGTGCCAAGATCCCTTTCTAGAGTGGTAAGAGCTAATTTAGAACACATCATTTTGTAAGTCTGGTTGGGACTATGTTCTCCAATGTGCATTATTTTGCATTTTAGGTCATTCTATTCTTCAGATATTTATGCTTATGAGTAACTACGCTACTGCTATCTAGCTGCTGCCAGAGGGATGAGGAGTGTGCTTCTGATACTGTACAGTTTCCTCTGCTTTCATATTTAGGTCTTCCAGCCCAAATTGACCCAATTCTTGTCAGTTTCACAGCTGCCCAAAGAGATCTGAAAAGCTGTAGTAAAAACTGACAAGACACTAGTCATTTTTCACTCTGCAAAGCTTGTGAAGCATTGAGCAGCAACAGAGGCACTGGAGCTGTTGTTCCTCTGCAAACAGGAAGGCAACACTATATGAGCTTAACAAAAGTTTGGTTTTGAGAGATAATCTGCATAGATTCCAAGGCCGGAAAGGATCATTGTGATCATCCAACCTAACCATCTGCGTTCCCCAGAACAATTTCTACAGCATCTAATCTTGCCTTAAAAATTGTCAGCAATCCACCACAATCCTCCGTAAATTGGTCCAATGAGTCATTATTCTCACTGTTAAAAATGTAAACAAGCTCCAAAGGGGTAGCCATCTTAGTCTAGTTCAGAAAACAAACAAGGAGTCCTGTGGCACTTTTAAAGACTAACAAATTTATTGATCACATGAACTTTCGTGGGAGAAAATCCCACTTCGTCAGATGACCTGAAGACGGGGAATTTACAGAATGGGAGGAAATAAATGCAGGGAAGTGTTCCCTACCTTTACTTTCCACCCATTCTGTAAGGTCCCCATCTTCAAAGAGTCTGACGAAGTGGTCTGACGAACTGGGATTTTCTCCCACTAAAGCTCACAGGACTCTGTTGTGATAAATAAATTTGTTAGTCTTTAAAAGTGCCACAAGACTTCCTGTTTGTTAAAAATGTATGCCTCATTTCCAGCCTGATGTCCTGATTTTATAAGAACAGTCCCAATAGTCAGGGCTTTTTCTTATATAGGCACCTATTACCTTCCATAGTCCAATTTTTCACACTTGCTATCTGGCCACTCTACCCCGACATGGGTTTCCAAACAGGGTCACCACTTGGCCTGCATTCCACCCTGGCTGAGTTTTTTAATGGAGTTGCCAGAAAAATTATTAATCTGCCTTTTTTTTAAAAAAAACCACAAGCCTAAAGATTTGCATTATTATCATAATGCACTGGGATATCTACTGTTAAAAGTTTCTGTGTCCAGCTCGAGATGCTGCATTTCCACAGCATTAGTAAGGAAATGATGCTATTCATCTTATCTATAGAAGTGATCTCTCTAGATACCATCAGTGGCTGCTGAAGGGAGGCACGTCGTTTCTACTGGTTATACTTGCCATCCATCCCATAACCTGTTCCATCCAAGTGACCTGTACTCTGAACCTGGATGCCCAGTCACTCCCTTTATCCAACACCACGATTGTCTGTTGCTTTTAAAATTCTCTTAAGAAAATATTTTAAACCTCCTGCGGCTGGGATTGCAGCATGCTTGCCTTCGGAGCGGGAGGGTGCCGGCGTAGCGCCCCAAACCGTGTTTTAACAAAACCTGCACGCACACAATTGGAGGCGCTACACCCGCAGGCTTTTTATTTTGCATTTTCACAGCTGGCAACCCTATAAAATTCCAGGAGACGCATGCCAGGCAAAGAGCTTTGCTGCTTCACGGCTTGGGGCCACCCCATGCTGCTCCCTGCCAGTGGGAGGTGCATGCCCCTTAGAAACGTGTCTGATCGCATCATCCACACAAGGAGTCGTGTAACACCCCCGTCCACACACACTCACGCCCCTCCAGCCAGAGCTGGGCGCTGGGCTGGCCACCTCGCTGCCCAGGGAGCCCCGCTCCGCCCCTACCTGGCTGGGGCCCTGCAGGGCGCGCGCTCCCCCCGTTCCTATAGGAACCGCTGCCGCGCGCCGGCCGAGGAGGCAGGAAGGCAGAGCCGCCGCGGCGCAGGCGCGCGGGCCCTTGGAACGACTCATCAGCTGGCGCCCGCGCGCACATGACTCGGGGTGGGCGGCTCCCGGGGCGCTGGGGGCTTCCAGCAAGCGGCGCCGCCCGATGCCTCGGCCTGAGAGCGAGAGCCTGCGGTGCGCGCCTGGCGCTGTAAGTGCGGGCGGCTGCGCTGCTTGGCAGGCCCAGGGCATTCCGTCTGCCCCATCCCGGGGGGCTGGGTGGTGTGAGCTGGCTAATTGGGGCGCTGGATGATCCTGGGGGGTGCTGAGGCTGTGGCTTCTTCCCTGGAGCTGGTGTGGGATGGGGGGTGTCTTTGGCATTTCTCAGCTGGGGCTGGTAGCTCTGGAGAGCCTGGGAGATGTGGGCTGGGTGCAAAGGGAAATTTCTCAGTGCCAGCGAGGGTGAATGTAGGGGAATTGAAAACAAACAAGGCGGCCTGTTGCAAAGCGGTGGCCCTGTCAGTCTAGTTCAGCCAAACAAACCAGGAGTCCTGTTCCAAAGGGGTAGCCGTGTTAGTCTATTGTAGAAAGACAACAGAGTCCTGTGGCACTTTTAAAGACTAACAGATTTATTTATAGCATGAGCTTTTGTGGGAGAAAATCCCACTTCGTCAGATGCTTTGAAGATGGGAAAGTTACAGAATGGGAGGAAATTAAATGCAGGGGAGTGTATGACATAGCATCAGGTCAGGCTGTAACAGCAAATCAAAATAGATGTTAGGATTCAAACACTGGGGAACAGAGGTCAAATCACCTGTTGTAATGAGGATTTTAACACACGGATGTGTCACCCAAGAGCTTTCCTGGGAGAAAGATCCCACTTTGTCAGATGCTTGAAAACGGGGAACGTACAGCTTTGGACAAAGTGGGATTTTTTTCTCCCACAAATGCGATAAATAAGTGTGTTTGTCTTTAAAAATGCTAGTGGACTGTGTGTTTTCTTTTTGCTGAGCTAGACTAGACCTTTGGAAATTGGGGAAGGTGTTTGTTTCATTGCGCAAGCAAGAGGTGACCGTTGGGATGAAGGTGCGCAAGTTCTTTGGTGTTTCATTGAAACTTGTGGTGCAAAAGTCTTTGATTGCTAGAAGAAGCGTTTTGTAAAGTGGTTTTCAAACCACAGGTCAGGACCCAGTACGGGGTCAGGGTGCCTTTGCTGCTGTGCCAAAAGACTGGAGTGCATTGCTCAAAGATATAATTATTGGGTCACAGGTATAAATGATTTTTTTTTTCAACTGGATCCCAGGAAAAAAGGGTTTGAAAACCACTGCATTTAACTTCCTCCCATTCTGTAAATTCCCCATCTTCAAAGCATCTGATTTTCTCCCACAAAAGCTCAGGTGATAAATAAATATGTTGGTCTTTAAAAATGCTACAGAACTACTTGTTTGTTTCACTGCTTTAATAGGAATCTGAAATGAGAGCTACTCTCTGTTCCCATAACTAAAACTTAACCACTCTGCAAAGTTGCTTACTTTGTACAACCATCTTGTTGACTTTGATATATTTTAATGTGATAGTCATTTAGATTAAGAACTCTTGTTAGACTGAAGAGTCTCCCTTTTGCAGCACAGGGTGAGGCATAATTTAGGGTCCTGTCATGCTCTCCTTGACTTAGGCCCTGATCCTGCAGTAATCACTGCATGAGCAAACTATTGCATTCCAGAGTTGTGTATTTAAATAGGAGAAATATTGGGCCCTTATTAGATGTAATATGGTAGACTGGGTTTAAAGGGGAAGTTGTCAACTTAAAACCAGCTCAACATTTTTTTAAAACAAGCTTTTATGAAACCTAAAATCAATACAAAGGTTTCCACAGATGTTCTAAAAAATGAAACAGTTGCCTTTAACACTGATGCACTAAATATCTCGCAGGAAAAGTCACCATAAATAAAAGTGAAACTGATTTTCTTGATTTTTCATTAGCAAAGCTGAGAGACATGCAAAAATTGAATAAATCATTTTCTGGCCCAACCCTGCAAACAAATCCGTTAATTTTGATTTTTTTTTATTCATACTTTACTTGTGATTGTAGTGGCTGAAACTATATGAAAAAGGGAGTGATTGCGACAGTTATATTGTTTGGTTTTTTGTTTGAACCCTATAGCTTTTGCTCCAGTGACAGTTGTAGTTTACAGCAGTGGTTCTCAACCACGGTGTCAGGACAGTCTCTTCCCACCTGGGCCAGTGTCTTCCTCTGTGATTGTAGACAAGTCATATACCTGGTCTGTGGCTCAGTTAACTTATTTATAAAATAGAGATCATTACATTTACCCCTTTTGTAAAAGAGGCATATTAGGTATATCGGTCTCAGCTGTACTGGAGAGAGATTGTTGCTGGTTTATATTAGTGTTAAAATACACTGTGCAGTACAGTGAAATATACTGACACTATCATGGAGAAATATGTGTGTACACCACATGTAAAATGCAGAAATATATTTGTTTGATTGCATATAATGTTCTCTTTCGGGAAAGTGGGCCAGGGAACTCCCTGGCAAAGGGATTTGACAAATTTGAACACTTCAGCTGGGTATGGTATTTTTGTGTTTTGCGAGCTTTTAACTGGGTAAAATTAAGATTCCTGATTTGGAGGGAGATTTAGAAACGATATAGAAACTCGACCATGGTACAAATAGTGTTTGTGTAGCTATGAATAATTAATTTCCCTCTGCTGCAGTTAGCTCCCATTCATCTATGTGCTTATCCGCATTGCTGTAGTATCTTTGGTTATGTTGTGTTATAAATCTAAGGTGACTGTGCTATTCTTAACTCATCTCATAAAGTACTAGCTTGTGTCAATATCTAGCTTTTTCTGCAGGGCCTATCATCTGCTTTGATTATTTTGCTCTTTAGCAGTTGTCCTGAAATCTTTTGGTAAAGGAGTATGTGCTACAATTTCTCATCTGATCTCGGAATTGACTTAGCTTAGTGCTGTATATATGCTGAAGAAAGATATGCTACAGTGTTTATTTTTCATCTACCATCTCACAAATTTTAGAGGATATTGAGTTCTATTATAGTTTTTCCAGAGTCGCTTTATTATCTTTATAGATTGAGCCATTTAAAACATGCTGAATGTGTGGATTTTGTTTTTACAGGTGATTTAAATGGAGCGCCTGCTTTTCCAGTTAGGTTTCTTTCTCCAAATGACTTGAAGATTGAAACTCAGAAACAGACTGAAATATCACTACTCAGTCACAGTCATCTTCATGATGGTTGATTTTCTAGCTGAAAACAATCACTGTGGCCAGGCAATTCTTCGGATTGTCTCTTGTGGAAATGCCATCATTGCAGAACTTTTGAGACTGTCTGAGTTTATTCCTGGTGTTTTTAGGCTCAGAGACAAAGCTGATCAACAGAAGTATGGGGATATCATCTTTGATTTCAGTTACTTTAAGGTAAATATCACTCTGTTATTAAATCTCTCTCTGCACCATCATTTTCTTACGGCAGTATTATTTCTCTAGTCTGTTTTAGTCTTTCAGTATGCATGTGTTAAACCTGCCATTCTTGACCAATTAATTGTGTTAATTACTAGCAGACATAAGAGTTTTAGTAAAACATATATTACATTGAATTTAATGTTGAGAATAAATTTCCCCAAAAAGGTTGCAATTTAGATAAGACCGTATGTTAGCTCTTTATTGCTTGAGAGAGCTAAATCCAAAAATTTCATATCACACTTTTTCTCCTTCATTATTTATTCCTTTGTGCCAGAAACAGAGTATAGTCAAGATCATAGAATCTTAGGGTTAGAAGGGACTTCATGAGGTCATCTAATCCAAACCCCTGCTAAAAGCAGGACCACTCCCACTAAATCATCCCAGCCAGGGTTTTGCCTAATCGGACCTTAAATATCTCCAAAGATGGAGATTCCACCATCCCCTAGGCAACCCATTCAATGCTTCACCACCCTCCTAATGAGAAAGTTTTTCCTAATATCCAACCTTGACCTCCCCAGCTGTAACTTGAAACCATTGATCTTTGTTCTGTCCTCTGTTACTACCGAGAACAGCCTACCTCCCTCCTCTTTGGAGCACCCCTTCAAGTAGCTGAAGGTTGCTATCAAATCCCCCCTCAGTCTTCTCTTCTGTAGACTAAATAAGCCTAGTTCCTTCAGTCTCTCCTTGTAAGTCATGTGCCCCAGCCCCCTAATGATTTTCGTTTCCCTCCGCTGGACTCTTTCTAATTTGTCCACATACTTTCTGTAGTGGGGAGCCCAAAACTGGACACAGTATTTTAGATGCAGCCTCCCTGGGTGCCGAATAGAGGGAAATAATAACATCCTTCAATCTGCTGGCAACACTCCTACTGATGCAACCCAATATGCCATTGGTCTTTTTGGCAACAAGAGCACACTGTTGGCTCATATTCAGCTTCCCATCCACCATAACTCCCAGGTCCTTTTCTACAGCGCTGCTCCTTAGCCAATCAGTCCCCAGCCAGTAGCAGTGCATGGGATTTTATCTTAAGTCTCCCGGAATCTTGTCCCTGCCCTCCAGACTGTCTACCATTGCCCCAGCTTAGTGTCATCCGCAAACTTAGTAAGCACGCAGTCTATCCCATAATCAAGATCATTAATGAAGATGTTGAATAGAACCGGCCCCAGGACCGAGCTCTGAGGCACTCCACTCGTTACCGGTTGCCAGCTAGATATTGAGCCATTGATTCCTACCCGCTGAGCCCGTGGATGTAGCCAGTTTTCTATCCACCTTACGGTCCACTCATCCAATCCATACTTCCTTAACTTGCTGACAAGATGCTGTGGGAAACTGTATCAATAGCCTTGCTAAAGTCGAGGTATATCACGTCAACGGCTATTCCCGCATCCACAAATCCAGTTGAATTAGGCCTTATTTTGGGGTGCTGGCTGTTTTTGATTATCTGAGGACAGTTCAATAACTTAAAATCTCACTTACAGCAGGATGAACAAATTCTGAGCATGTCAACAATGGCTGTGTCCCTTCAAGTAATATCATGAAGAGACTCCTGATACGTTTCTAGTTGCCTTAATCCTGTTCTCTATCTTCTGCTGCATTGAAAGTTACATTTTATGGACTTCCTTTTAATAACAATATTGTGATGGTTCTTTCTCCATTAGAGCTATCCACACTTGCTGAACTAACAAGCATATGAAGGCTCAGTGGCCATGGAGGATGCCTTGTTTCCCTTCCAAGGTTAAAGCAGAGTGAAATATGTACTGTTTTTCAGAACAGTTTGGGAATGGCTCCTCACAATGACTAATTTCCCTTTCTGTTTCTGAAAATTGTACAGTAAGACATGTCTGATCCCATGACGGTGTTTTATTGAAAGAGTGGTAAGCTCTGAGCATTGAGTGGGAATTTGGAGCTCAAGTTCTAATTCTTCCTATGACATCATTTTCTTTGCTGACTGGGGCACAAATAGATTTAAAGCACATCATCAATTTGGAAATACTTTCGTCTGAAATCCTTTTTATGTAACATCTAAAATCACTATAAGTGAAAGAAATTTGAGATTAAAAAAATGACTTTTCAGTTTGTTTACTTTGAGCATATGTTGTCGGTTTCACTGCTTTACCTGTATTATCAGTCAGTCTTTGTGTCCTGATTTGTGTGGACCTTTCACACAACAACAAGAGAGAAAGAAACTTTAAAAAGCTCAAACAAAAGTTGCCATAAGGACTTAGACAGGTATTATACAGCATAAAATACAGAACTTAATGACATTTCAAGTTCAAGTTGACGGTGCCCTTTTCAGCTTTTTCCTCCCGTTCAGTCCATATGTAAAATGCATACCTACTTTACAAGTTATTTGGAGAATAACGTGAGCCCTAGGCCTGCTGATACCCCAATAGTTATGCTGCTTTCAAAGTGACTATGCGCATTAGAAAAAGCTAATTAATGTGACCCGCTGTCTGCAGAATCTTGCATTTAAGGATATATAATCCTGTCTTAACGGAGGAGGATCAGAAAGAGTGGAAACATAGCTCCACTGAAGCAAAACTTCTATTAGTACTCCTCCAAAGTGTTGGTGACTGTGCTTGCATTTTCCGTATAGGAGTTCCCAATAAAATGTAATATCTGTGTATCTTTCATTATCAAATTAATTTATAAGTACAAACATCCAAAAGATATTTTGGAGGGAGACCTGATTGTGAAACCAGGGTTATTTGAACCACCTTGACAATGCTATTTTTGGTAGTTAAGGTATATTCAGTTGCTCAATATAAGAATTAATTCACGTACTGTATTCTACAGCAAATTTTCATAACCCCGATCAATGTTCTTTAATCATTTTAAAATCATTTTCCTCTTCTTAGGGGCCTGAGATCTGTGAAAGCAAGTTGGAAGCCAAACCTGAGTTATTGGATTTAGATGAAGAATTTCGTGAAAACAACATAGAAATTTTGACAAGATTTTATCTAGCATTTCAAAGTGTCCATAAATATATTGTAGATTTAAACAGGTATGTGTGTCAGATTTGTTAATGTAGTGACTCCAGTAACTGTGAACTTAATGACTGCACGGTTATTTTCTGGATACATCTCTGCCAAAATATTAACAGCACTACGTGCAATAATGTGTGCCACATTATACTCCTGTCGCTGTCTCCAACGTGTTGACAGATTGTAGGGGAGTTACTTCACCTGTGCCTCTATTTCCATATGGGTAAATTGGAAATGATCATACGTGCCCACCTTTTGTAAAATGTTTTTGAAGTCTGTGGATGAAAGTAGATCTAACTATTATTATTAGGGCTGTCAAACTATTAAAAAAAATGAGTTGTGATTACTTGCAAAATTAAAAAAAATAAGTTGCAATTGCGGTTTTAATTGCACTGTAGAATAATAATAGAATACCATGTATTTAAATATTTGATGTTTTCACATTTTCAAATATATTGATTTCAATTACAACACAGAATGCAAAGTGCTCACTTTATTATTACAGATATTTGCACTGTAACAAAGATAAAAGAAATCATATTTCAGTTCCCCTCATACAAGCACTGTAGTTGAAATCTCTTTATTGTGAAATTGTAACTTAAAATGTAGAGCTGTTTTGGTTTTGAGTGCAGATATGTTAAAAAAAAAAAAAAAAAAAAAAAAAAAAAAAATTACATTTTAGAGGCAACAATTCAATTCAGTCATACTTCTTGTTTGTCTTAGCGATTGGCTGAACAAGTTTGTTTATGCTTCCAGCGGATAATGCTGCCCACTTCTTTTTTACAATGTCACATGAAAGTGAGAACAGGCATTTGAATGGCACTTTTGTAGCCCATGTTGCAAGGTATTTATGTGCCAGATTTGCTAAACATTCCTATGCCCCTTCATGCTTCTTCCCCCATTCCAGAGGACATGCTTCCTTGCTGATGACACGTATTAAAAAATAATGTTAATTAAATTTGTGACTGAACTCCTGGGGGACGAATTGTATGTCTCCTGCTCTGTGAATATACCCTCATTCTGCCACATATTTCACGTTATTACAGTCTCAGATAATGACCAAGCACATGTTGTTTGTTTTAAGAACACTTTCACTGAATATTTAATTAAACAAGAAGGAGGTACCAATGTGAGATTTCTAAAGATAGATATAGCACTCAACCGAAGGCTTAAGAATTTGAGTGCTTTCCAAAATCTGAGGTGGATGAGGTCTGGAGCATGCTATCAGAAGTCTTAAAAAAGCAACACTGATGCAGAAACTGCAAAACCTCAACCACTAAAAAAGAAAATCAACCTTCCATTGGTGGTATCTGACTCAGTTGATGAAAATGAACATGTCAGTCCATGCTGCTTTGGCTCATTATTTAGCAGAACCTATCATCACGATAGACGCATGTCCTTTGGAATGGTGGTTGAAGCATGAAGAAGCATACGAATGTTCATCATATCTAGCATATAAATACGTTGCAATGCTGGCTACCAAAGTGCCATGTGAATGGCTTATCTCTTTCAGTGATGCAAAGATAGTTGTAAAAAGATGTAGGCAGTATTATCTCCAGTAAATGTAAACAGGCTAGTTTGTCTTAGCAATTGGCTGTGCAAGAAGTAGGACTCAGTGGACTTATAAAACTTTAGAGCCTCCATTGTTGTGTTTTTGAGTGCAGTTATGTAACGAAGAAAAAAACTATATGTAAGTTGTACTTTCATGATGGAGATTACACTCCGGTGCTTTCAGGAGGTGAATTGAAAATACTATCTCTCGTCTTTTTTTATAGTGCACATATTTGCGGTCAAAAATAATTCAAAGTGTGTGGTAATTGAAATCAATATATTTTCAGAATGTAGAAAAAAAAATATTTATAAGAAATTTTAATTGTTATTCTAGTATAGTTTAACACTGATTAATAGAGTTAATTTATTTTGAGTTAATCGCTTCAGTTAACAGCAGCTAAACACAGGTTTTTAATCATCAGAAGAGTAAAGTTCTGGAATAGCTTCAAGGGGAGCAGTGGTGGCAAAAAACCTAGATGGCTTCAAAACTGAGTTTGATAAATTTATGGAGGGCACAGTATGATGGGACAGCCTCGTCTGGCAATTGACTGGACTTTCACCACTGGTGGTAGATATGCCAATGGCCTGTGATGGGATCTTAGATAGGGTGGGTTTTGAGTTGTTATAGAGAATTCTTTCTTGGGTGTCAGGCTGGTGAGTCTTGCACACATGCTCAGGGTTTAACTGATTGCCATATTTGGCATGGGAAGGAATTTTCCCCCAGGGCAGATTCGCAAGGGCTCTGGGGGCTTTTTGCCTTCCTCTGTAGCATGGGGCTTGGCTCACTTGCTGGTGGATTCTCTGTACCTTAAAGTCTTTAAATCACAATTTGAGGACTTTACGAACTCAGTCATAGATTAGAGGTTTGTTACAGGTGTGGGTGAGTGAGGTTTTCTGGCCTGCATTGTGCAGGAGGTCAGATTAGATGATCATATTGGTCTCATATGACCTTGATCACTGAATCTAATTGACAGCCATAATTTTTATCAAACTATTTTTTTTGGCGTTGCAGAGGAACATGAGAATTAAGGTAAAGTTTTAGCCTATACCTCTCTATCTCTGACTTCCAGTGTTTCTACTTTCCTAAATTATTTTTCTTTCACAGTAACTGCCCAACCCCAGGGTTACTATTTTAAAAGGCTCATGAAATCATGTAAGGGAGAAGTGCCAGATAAAATCTACTAGGGACTTTGCCCTTGTTACTGATTTTAGGAGGAAGGTACTCAGCTACTATGATAATGACAGTACTAGAAAACTGTTTGATAGATCCCTCTTAACAAGTAAATTGAAACCATTCCACATCCAACTTTACCCTTGCAAAATGAAATTGAGATACATTAGGGAAATTTACAATAGTTGATATTGGTGAAGTTTGACTTCTGCACATCCTGTCATCTGTCAGTGCCCACTACACTCCAGTGACAAAGCACTAATTAACCGTCTGCATAATATTCCAGACTTTCCTCTTACTCCGACTAGATCTTAGTTTTTCTCTTCCATACTCTGCTCTTTAGATTGCCTCCATCCATCAAAGATGAGGAGTTGCCTTACAAAGGAGTTTTTCTCCTGAATACAGGCTTCAAATCTGCATTATACTAAGTACTCTCCAATCCCATTGTCATCAACTGAACCAGAACACGATCAGTATGTTGCATAAGGTCAGACTAGATCATATTGGCCCCTTCTGACTTTAGGCTATGTCTACACCAGTTAATTTAAGTCGATTTAGCTAAGTCGACTTAAAGTCAACTTTAAGTCGACTTTGTTAAGTCGACGTAGCATGTCCACACTTACATTTTAAGTCAACTTTGAGGGGACCCTACAAAATTGACCTAGAGCATCCACACTGGACGCCTGGGTTGACTTGTAGAGGCTAGGTGGACCTGGGACAGGTCCACGGTGGCGGGGGGCACTCCTTGCAAAGTGCCGGGGGGCTCAGCCTCTGCACCATTGTACCTTGGTACAATGGGGCAAAGGGGGACAGGGACCCTAGCAGGGCATAGGGGTTTGGGAGGGACATGCCAGGCTTTCCCTGTGCCAGCCACCCTGGCAGGGAGGGCAGTGGGGAAGCCCTGGAGGCCCCTAAGTTGACTTAGAGTCGACTTAGGGCTACTCCATGTCTACACTGGCTTAAGCTGACTTTAGAAAGTCGACTTAAGCAGAAAGTCGACTTAAAAGGAGGTTTTAGAAAGTCGACTTAATTTTTCCTTAAATCGACTTAAGCAAAGTGTAGTGTAGACGCAGAGTAAATTAAGTCGACTTAAGCAAGCTTAAGTTGACTTAATTTACAAGTATAGACGCACCCTTAGAGTCTATGAGGAGGCACTCTGCATCTAGTGGACCAATGTGTCTAGTGCCAGCCTCCTTCCTCGGTTTATTAGGACCTTTCTGTTTTTTTCTGTGCTTGATAAACTTGTGCTTGTTGAACCTGTGCTAGGTGAACTTGGGATGTGGTGTCCTAATCTTATAAGCAGGGCTTCTACACTACACTCCTCCTCTCTTGACCTTCAGAGGAAACTGCCCCACTTGGTTGTAAGGGCGCATCTGTTGAGAAGCAGAGAGTGGACTCCTTGGGGTGAATGACCTACTTTTGGTTACTGTTTGTAGATATTTGGATGATCTCAATGAAGGAATTTACATTCAACAAACAATAGAAACGGTGCTCCTTAATGAAGATGGCAAGCAACTTCTAGTAAGTACTAACCAGTCTGTAACCAGTAATTATATTAGTGTCTGGTACATTTTTGTCATCCCCTCTTTCTAAATTTAATTTAAACACGTGATCTTTTGTCCATATTTTAACTTCCCAAAATGCGTTTAAAATCTATGGCTCACTTTTATTCAGAATCCATTGTGGGGACTGATAAGAAGATAAGGAAGCTTTTTTCATTTTCATTTTATTGTGGTTCAAATCTGATACAGGTCATTAGTGACTCACTGCCATCTGATGACTGTTTAATGGCCACTGTGAAAAAAGTTGGTCACCTCAGATCACTTTAGCAGATAGTTGCCCACATCCCATATACAGATCGCCCCACGAATAAGTTAAGTGCGTGTTTCTGCAAAGCCGATAAGAAATTGACAGGGAGACTCATTCTTGCTAATGTGTCGCCTTGTGAAGCAGCTGCCACTAACGAATGTTGATAAGTTCACGTGTGGAAAGTCATGCCTGAGTTGCATCTGTTTGAAGAATGAGATGAAACGCTGGATCACTGTAATCTGGCACTTTTCACAAGAAGTAAAAGCACTTTAATCAGTTAATTAATAATTTAAAGGTGAATTATATTAGTGTTAGATAGCATTGTTTTTTTAATTCATATTATTTCTCAACAGTGTGAAGCTCTCTATTTGTATGGAGTCATGTTGCTGGTCATTGACCAGAAGATTGAAGGGGAAGTCAGAGAAAGACTCCTGGTTTCCTACTATAGATACAGGTATCTTTGTGCTTGGAAATGTTTAAATGTGGCTTCTATAGTTTAAAAAAAAAAAAAAAAAAAAAGTAGCATGCAGCATTTTTAGCTAAATTTTTTCTTTAATTTAATATGCAATGGGAGATATCATCTCCTATCCTGCAGTTAGATCCACATGCGTGGGTGCTGGCGCACCTGCAGAGCCCCACAGATAGCGGTTACTTTTTTCATGCACCAATATCAGCCTGCATAGATCCAGTTGCATGAGCAGTACTGTAGATTTGTTTTGATGCTCACCTTATAAGGACTTGGATACCTTGGCAAAAATATGTCTGCCTACATCTTCACTACTGTAACCCTAAGCCATCAGAATATAACAAGTTTCCAAAGGTACAAGAAAACTATGAAACATGCTGAGTTCCAGAGAGTACATTTATCACCCAAAGTACTGCCTACATTTACAGCACACTTCTGAATAGTCCAGTCAAGAAACAGAGCTGCTAGCTTAACTCAGGAATCTTTATGTTAAATCCCGCAAAATCCACCAGGAATATGAATCCAACCCCTTTTGCCAGTAATACATTCACTAAAAAGGAAAAAATACATAGGCTCGTTCAGTTTGTATATGTGTATCCTCACGTCAAATGGTACCTCTTCTAACTTTCAGACCTAAGAAAGTAGAGTGGAGATTCCTCATTTCCAGAATATGAGAATGGGGCAAGGAAGGGAATTCAGAAGTCAAAGAAAATGTCATTCCTCTTCTGAATTGAATGCCTTCTGTTTCTGTCCTCTGTGATCTCTCAATAAGGTTCTTTGTTTCATTCATGGTTTGGTCCCTTAGTTAGGATTCCTGTATAGGCATCTATAGCTGCCCTTCCTTAGTAAGGGGGAAATAATATTTTATTTGTTTTTAAATGGATCAGTTCATGTAGATAAATTTTTCTTTCATAACCTAGTGCTGCTCGGTCTGCTGATTCCAATATGGACGATATATGTAAGTTGCTTCGAAGCACTGGGTTCTCAAGCCAGCCAGGAGCTAAAAGACCGCTAAACTACCCTGAGAGTTACTTCAGTAGGGTACCCATCAGTGAAACATTCATCAGCATGGTTATTGGCCGCTTGAGATCTGATGACATCTATAACCAGGTGGGTGAATTAGTGTGTTTGGAGTTCTGAAGGAGTTTCAGTTAATAAAAAGGCACTTTCCTGATCCTATTGCTATGTGCAAAATTTGTTCAGTTTTTAAATCCAGAAGTGAAGTAATAAACCAGATCATGAAGAAATAATCTCTCGCTTGGATTATTGTAGTCTCCTCCTTTCTTTGAGACTACCCTCAGCTGCCAGTCCACCCCCCTCCCCCCGGCCAGTCCTTTCAAAATGCCTATTTCCTGGCCCTTCCTTCCAGTCCATCTTTAGCATGTTGCTTCAGGCGTGCCTCTCCTTCCTTTGAATCATTTACAGTAAGATAATATTTTTATAAAATCTTGCTAGCACCTATAAATCAGCTTGCATATTCTAGTCAAAAGGTCTCCAAGCAGGTGGGTGGCTCAGGATGGGAGGTGCAGAATGTATCCTGGGGAGGCATGAGAAGCTTTAGGGGAAAAGAACTTATTGCACACATTTTACCCACTGTAATAAATAACTACGAAAGCTGATTCCTCCTAACATATTGGGTCCTCAAGTGGAGCTGTGCATTTGCATGGATTTCTGTTAAGCTTGTATTGCATTAGATAAAATCATTGTCATCTGTATATTAATCGATTCGCCATGGCACAGTGTGCACATTTATCTGTGAGCATCAACCACAATCGCTTTTGCTCTTATTACAATGAATTGTTGACTCTGTTTGAATTAGTGCCTCAACTGTATTTTTAATATTAGTGGGAGTTGTTTCTTGATTTCTTTTGCTCAGTATATGTACTTGTTTGGTGAGGAGGAAGGGTGTAAACTACTACAGGCATAAAGAAGGGGGTATGATCAAGTAAGTTTGAGAATGACTGTTCCATTGAGAAGAAGGGTGTAAAGGGATGTAAATTATAACAGATTGAGACTTACATACCCAAGATACCTAGCTGACAGCGATGATAGTGCACCATGCTAATTTTGGCATATGCTTCTGTTTTTGTTTTTTCCACATTCTAGGTTTCTGCATATCCATTACCAGAGCACCGTAGCACTGCTCTGGCCACTCAAGCTGCTATGCTGTATGTGATACTCTATTTTGATCCTTCTATTCTTCAGACCCAGCAAGCAAAAATGAGAGAGATAGTGGATAAATATTTTCCAGATAACTGGGTAAATACGGTGGTGGTGGTTCTTGCATTGCATGCTGGTTTTAAAGCTGCAGGGCCACTTTTATTTGAAGTACCATTTGGAAGTGTGCTTTGCAGAAAACACTGTTTTAGAGAATTGAATAGGAACTCCTTTAGGGAGGTAAGATTATACTTTGTTTAGAGCATGTTGACTGAGTAAAAAGTCTGATCAGGACACAGTAAAATATCTCTTAAACACATTTTCATTTATGATAACGTGTAGATGGAATAGAAGCCTCCACTTGTTACCTTTTATGCGACTCTCTATTCTTGGGGCAATGCTTACAACTAAAAATAGATTCTCGCTGAACAAAGACTAGGAAAACAAGTGATCTTACAAATATCCAGTCTCTCCCAGTTGTGTTTTGCATGTGCAAGATAGAACAAGACAAGGAGAAGTGGAGAAATTAATAATAGCTGGCACTGTAAGAAAGAAAAGGTACTGCAGCTTCTAGAGACAAGCACACATTTTTCCATTTCTTTGTGGAAACTGCACACTAATATCTGAAGGGAGAATTTAACATTACAGATTTTAAAGGAGGCCGCCATCTTGCACTCCGCAATGATTCAGATATTTAAATGGCTGGTTGTGTGATGGAATGATCAACTATGGTCTAGTTATGCTAGAGCGTTCCGCTTCTAGGCTGGATTCAAATCAGCCGCCAGTCGGTGGCTGAAAATCGTAATCTCTCTGGAACATTCCATGAAATCAGTCATCATGGTTCTAGCGGTTTTAGGTAGATCCCCATTTCACACGAAATGCTGTCAGAGTTGACACTAATGAACTCCTTGTTTGGGACAGAACCGAGAACTGTTGGAGAAAATTCCTAGAGGTATCCACTCACTCCTACAGGTCATGGTGAAGGTATGCTGAGGGAGTGGCGTAGAGAAGTTCACTGCTGCTCCTTTTGATATCCCTGTTTTGTCAATAAGAGGGGATTTCCACTTCCAGGCAAGCACTTTATACGAGCCTAAAAAGGAAAAGCTCACAATGAACTTATTCACACTTCAGCTTCTCAGATTTTCAAGGAGGCCTAAATGAGTTAGACACACAACTCCCCTCCCTTTGGATCCTTTCGAAGTCCCACCTTCAATCTGAAAACATTTCATCTATCGCTGTTACAAATAGCAGCTCACATTAAACTTAAAGAGCATGAAAATGAAAGAAGTTTTCTCAGTGTCGGCTTTATGTATTTGACAGCCCTTTCTATATAGTCCATTCTCTTGTCGCTTACGTGAGACTTTCACACAGCTACAAAGTGGAGGGAGAGGGTGAGAAGGAGATGGATGAAAACAGGGATGTAGCCAGCCCCCATTTTCTGGCCAGGCCCATCACTCTCCAAGGTGGTCATTGCTTCCCGGCATGTGACCAGAAGCTTTCTAATGACACTCCAGTTGCCTAACAACTGGAGTATCGGAAGGAAGAGGGAGGGGGAGAGGCAGCCCAGCCCCTGACGTGCAAAGGCTGCAGCGGCTGCCCATCTGCCCACTGCACCACCACTCATGGCCGCCCACTGCTGGCCAGTCCACAGTTGCAGTGGCCAACCTCGGCAGGTGGCGGTGGGCAGGCTTGCTGGCCAACCAGGTGGGCACGGGCCCATCCAGAGTTATCCTCCTGGATGAAAAACAGGAAAAGGAGATAGCATAGTTATAGAAAATGGTAGACACACTCGGTATTATTTTATTTTATATTAATTGAAACTGCTATAAATTCACTTGAAAACAGACTAGATAACGAATCAAGTGAAAAGAAAAGTCTAAGAATCCTGCATTTCCAATGAAGGTGCAGGGAAGAAAGATGTATATAGCCTAGAAATGTGTTTTGTCTGTAGCTTATCTGTATGTGAGTTTGGGGTACAGATTAATTATTTCTGACATTCTGAGCTAGGAGCTACCTTGTTCTGTTCACGCTTCTGGGTGTAGAACATTTTTCTTTGCTAATAAATATATGAAGACAACTTAAATTTTGTTTCTGCTTCCATCCTTAGGTTATTAGTATTTATATGGGAATCACTGTAAATCTAACTGATGCATGGGAACCTTACAAGGCTGCAAAAACTGCCCTCAACTACACATTAGATCTTTCAAATATCAAAGAGCAGGTAAATAAATACAAGTTTTATATTCATGGAAAGATTCAAACTGTATAGGTATTTCAGACATAAACTCCTGGGATACTAGCACATGGATCATCTTTCTCTAATGCATAGCTTGGCTGGGTGAACATTGAGAATGGCTTCAAGTCTTAGGGTATGCCTGTACTGTCTGCAGCGGGGCGGTGAAATGTCATTTATATATAAGCCCTTGGCTGTAAATGCTAGGTTACATTTTCTCATCATTCAGTTCTGAAGTGTGCCATGAACTTAGTTCCCCAGAGAAACTATTTGGATTATGAATTTACAAAACCCGTTACTTGATTCGTCCCCTCTTTGTTCCTATGCGAAGTTGTACATAGGAGATGCATGATGTTTCTTTGTTCTGTGTTGATAAAAGAATTGTATGTTCAAAGGCAAGCCGGTATGCTGCTGTCACAGAGCGTGTGCACACTCAAGTGCAACAGTTTCTCAAAGAGGGCTGTCTAAGGGAAGAGATGGTGCTTGATAACATTCCCAAGTTGCTCAACTGTTTAAGAGACTGCAATGTTGCAATCCGCTGGCTGATGCTTCACACTGCTGATTCGGGTAAGGCTATGCACTGGGCTTTTAATACAGGACTTTGTATGTTGTTTGATGACTGGAACTTCTTTTTTTTTTTTTAAATTTAATTTACTTAATTTTATTTTTTGCACATCATGGAAGCCAGTGGAATTTCAACCACAGCTTTCAGTCGTTTGTACAAGTAGTCTTTTACTAACCTTTTCCTTGAAGTTTCACTTAAGAATAGCATCCATGTCCCTTTGTTGTTCTTGCAATCAGACACAGGCCTAAAACTTGTATTCGAAATCTCGATTCTGTGGTGGTATTCCTTTCAGGTTAAACCATATGAGCCAGGAGACTGTCTCATTTCATCTGCCTTATCATTTAACAAAGTACCCGTTTCCATGGTGTTATACAGTCCAAAAGGAATGTTGCATCTAACTTTTTAATATCATGGTACCACACAGCCTTAGAAACTTAAAGCTTTTATTTCTGATAGCTGTTGAGTAGCCTCTGTGAAATGAGCTGGTGATCTCAGTTCAGTTCCTGTGGGACTTCAGTTGGAAGATCATCGGAACAGAGACCATCTGTTTTGTTCTATTTGTACAGAATAACCTAGTACCAGCTGCTTAGGGCTCTAGGAATTAAAAAAATAAACCTAATAATAATGAGAGATGTCTGCATCATAAAAATCATCACTGCCAATAAATGTGCCTTTTCAGTCTTATCAGAACAGGGGGAGAAAACCCACTATGTACCTTGGGATTCAGTTGTATTCTCAACTACATATAGCCTCTCCAAGTCAGGGATCAAATAAATTGGAAGAACAGCAGGGGAAGCTGCCACTGATCATATCATTCTTGTTCTGTGGCAGGTTGGAAGCTATCAGTTCCTTCCATCCACAGAAATCGGGTCAATAAAAGATATTCCCTCACCTACCTCGTCTCTCTCAATCTTTTAAGAAACTAATATTTGTAAATAGGCTTATTCCTAACAACATGATGCATTCTGTTGTTGTTGAGAATGTTTGTCCTTCCATTTCCAGCTTGTGACCCAAATAACAAGCGTCTTCGTCAAATAAAGGACCAAATTCTAACAGATTCCAAATACAACTCCAAGATTCTTTTCCAGCTTCTCCTGGATACAGCACAGTTTGAATTAATCTTGAAAGAGGTAAGATGTCATTGACGGGGTTTTTTTTATTTTGTTTTTTTAAATTATTTCCCCTGAACTGCGACAGCGTGCTGAGGAATGGACATTGAATGCTGACAGAACAATCACAACTCTGTGAACCACTAATAGCAACACATGTTTTTCTGGGTTTTCAGTGAAGCAAATTCTGTCATTTGGAATAGCTTTGTGCATGTCTTTCTCAATGGTTGCCAAATTTCATTTCTTTCAACACATTCGCTAAGCATATGGATTGATCAGACTGATCACTGGCAAATTAGAAGCTGACTGGCAGAAGTTACATAATTCATGCCTTAGTATATTTTCTCCTGTTAGGCTTTATTTTAACCAAAGGACAATTAAGCCTGATCAGGCAAAGAGCACTCTAGTGGGAAGTCCCTTACACCGCTACAAACTGGGTATAAAACACAACTCTTTTCATTTGGATACTATTTTACACTTCCGGAACTAATTCGGGAAAGCATTTAAGCACATGCTTGATTTTGAGCATGTGCTTTCCTGAATCATAGTGTCTTTACACATGAATGGTTGTACAACATGCAGGGCAATGGAGAATCATGCTCTCACAGTATATCTGCAAATTAAAAAGTTCGTAGACCTTTCTGTTGGTGACCAAAAACATCAACTGTACATCTGCCATAAGCACCTTTTAACCTACAATATAACAAGGATTCTCCACTAGACATGGGCCCCCGTAGTTGTATTTTTCCCTCTCTAAGTGCTGTAAAGTTTGTATTTAATGTAGTAGTGAGATCTTGTTTGGATTCAAAACATACACCGATGCCTTCATTGTGTGTTGCTGTGTTCCTTGTGAATCGGTTCCAGTCAACTGAGTGTTTTAAGCATTTAAAATTGAATGATATTGCAGTTTGCATTAGTGCCAAATTCATAAACTGAAGATTTCATTTTTCAATAGATGTTCAAGCAGATGCTGTCGGAAAAGCAAGCTAAGTGGGAGAACTATAAAAAGGAAGGATCTGAAAGGATGACTGAACTCGCTGATGTCTTTTCAGGAGTTAAACCTCTTACCAGAGTGGAGAAGAATGGTAATTTAAATGAAACGAATAAATTGAATAAGGAAAACAAACAAGGAGTCTGTTGGCACTTTTAAGGACTAACACATTTATTTGTCGCATCTTTAAAAGTGCCACCAGACTCCTTTTGCTGAATTAGACTAACATGGCTATACCTCTGGAACTTACATACAAAACTTGCTTATTCATGGGGATTTGGGGGGGGACGGGGACAGGGGAAAGATGTAAGATAATGCTGAAAAAAAATGTTTATGGGATATTAATGACAGGAAAAACTTTCCCCTTCAGTGTTGTGAATCCAACACCATATAACTAGAATCAGAAATTGAAACTGCCCTGGCGATTTCCACTATAAAAACTGTATAAAGCAAAACGTAAAGAAGCAGCATTGTAACAGTACTCCATCTTCGAGTTATTTTACAATACATGAGATCTTCATGTTAACAATACCCCCTTTAAAATTACTTCTTGAAAGGTTGAGATTTTAAAAGCAAAATGCAGAATCTTAGTTCATTTACTGTGTGTTTTATCGGAGGTTAATATTTTAAAAGGCAAGTCGTGTTTTATTAATCAGATCCTCAATTGTGTTTGTGGGGATTGAGTCACTAATTTAAGATTTTTCCTTTCTTCTGATTTTACTAGAAAACCTGCAAGCGTGGTTCAGAGAGATCTCCAAGCAAATAATGTCTCTAAACTATGATGACGCCACTGCAGCAGGCAGAAAAACTGTACAGCTCATACAGGCGCTGGAAGAGGTGACGAAAGTGACTTGAGAGCCATGTCGTGCGGCCTCTTTGGAAACCACATTTGATACGTTTATGTTGGCTTTTCACCCAGATCGTGCTTTTCTAATTTAAACTCATGATATGAACACAGGCTCTAATTCTATAATCCATTTCAGATGAGCATAAGAGTTCACCAGTAAAGATCTGATTGCAGGATACGAGTTATAACCGGAATCATTTTATCTCCCACTAAATTCAGTAGCTATGACCAAATAAAACTAATATGAAAGAGTATTTGGTAATTTGATACATCAGTTTAGGAAAGAAAGTGAAAAGAAAGAAAGTGAAAAGAAAACCCAAATCCATTTGAAATAGTATGTGGATATTTAGGAGGGAAAAAAAAAATATCCATATTCAAATTTGTCAAGGACACCAGGGCAAAGACCTAATTCACTTCCCAAAAAGTAAAAGACACTTCAGCATGGTGTATCTGAGTGCACCCACGGTGCATAGGCATCCTGGAATAATTGTACATTAAGTGAAACACCTTCCTTTGTAATGTTACAAAGTGAGAGAGAGTTCTGCTCAATGTTTTCTTTTTAGTTCTATCAAGAAAGATATTGTAAACCTAGCAAATCTTTTTCTGTCAAATAAATCATCTGAGGAGGAAAGAAAAGAAAAAGACTAATACAAATTTTGTTTTAACACAGGTCCAGGAATTTCACCAGCTGGAATCTAATCTTCAGGTTTGTCAATTTCTTGCTGATACCCGCAAGTTTCTCCATCATATGATCCGAACAATTAATATCAAAGAAGAGGTCTTGATCACCATGCAGATAGTTGGCGATCTTTCTTATGCGTGGCAATTAATTGACAGGTATGTTGCCAGGGTTTGTTGTTCTTGTTTAATTCAACCTTGTATTTCTTGTATTTCAATTTATCCCATGTGTCATTCCTGAAAGACAACTTGTTCTAGTCATGAGAAATTGTATGCATGTCAGTTCCTAACTTTGCACAAAATGTGTAAAAGCTGTTAACCCTTGCAACTTGTACTAAGTAGCAATACTTAAGATCCACCCTGTGATGTTCTAAGCAGTCACCTCCCTTTGCCTCGAATAGGAATTATGGGCCCATATATGAATTGGTTCTAGGAGAGGGTTACATGATACTACAATTTTGGTATCTATTCTTAACACAATTCTAACAGCCTGGAAGATTAAAATGGGCCCAGGTTTAGGCTAACTGTGTTCCAAGTAACAGCGATCCAGTTCTTTTCCTGAGAGGTTGTTTCGTTCTAACCAAAACAAAATGGACAAACCATTGCCACATGAGTATAAATGGCACCTTACTTCACTGGGTGTTACTGCGTGTCTGACACTCTCCTGTCTTGTGCCACTTGCCAAATTCATTTTTGCAGTGTAACGCCACCGACTCCATGTGCAGTGTCTGCCTCAGATTATGGTACTAGACAGCAATAGTTCCAGATAATAGACCTGATATTTTATTTCCTTTCAGCTTCACATCTATCATGCAGGAAAGCATTAGAGCCAACCCATCAATGGTGACTAAACTCAGAGCCACGTTCCTAAAGGTAAGTGGGAATGAAACGAAGGACTCCATCTTTGTCACTGAAGATGTACCAAAATTCCAATTCCATGTTCAACAACTCTGTTAATCAGACCTTCGATTTTCTCTTATCTGTATACATGCTCACTCTGTGTGTTGAGATGTGAAAAGTGATAGTAATCAAAGCTGTTCATAGATTAATAAAATGATTTAAAGTTTGTTGGGGGGTGGGATATAATAAAGGTTTCACATAGTACATCATATATGGAACACACCCAATCATATTAATAATTAATTATTCGTATTAATAATACCTAGTGAGGTCAATATCATTGTTCCTGCTTTGCAGATGGGGAAGCTGAGTCACAGAAAAATTAAAAAGCTTGCCCCAGGTCTCCCAACAGCCCAGTGGCAGATCCAGGACTAGAACCCAGATTTTCTAGAATCCCAGTCCAGTGCTCTGACCATCAGCCCGCACTGCTTTCCTAATAACTAGTGCTGTTATCCAGTAGCATTTACTGGAGACACTGGTGTTTTTAGTGAACACAGGTGTGACTCTCTGCAGGATCCAGGGAACATTGAACATATTATGGCAGTATTGTTGCTGATGCAATTAACCTGCCATGAGGCAGTTCTGACATCAGTTTACTAGGATACATTTTCACCACAATATTAAAAATAGGAAATGTTTTTGAGTGCGGGGAAACGAGTATATGGGGCAAGAAGAGAAGACCATGAGAAAATTGTTTTCTTCTGCCGCCTGTGATCTGTAAACCACCAAAACAGAAAGAAAATGAATGTCGTAAGATCATCAGCTTAAGAAGTGTTTTTTTTTTTCTTGAAAGATTTTTTAGCAGGAGAAAATGATGGTGGTGTTTCGTTGCTGTTTAGCAGGGCAACAACTTGAATTTTGGGCTTTAGAGTCACATGAGGAATTAGAGATTTTTTAATTGTATTTTTGGTAACCAGAAACTCAAAACGAGACAGTTAAAGTATTATACGTTTTATTTCTAGCTTGCATCTGCTCTTGACTTGCCACTGCTTCGTATTAATCAAGCAAACAGCCCTGACCTTCTCAGTGTATCGCAGTATTACTCTGGCGAGTTGGTTTCCTATGTAAGAAAGGTAGGCATTTACTGATACATAACTGTTTGTTTCTTTCTTGAATTGCTTTTCCTAACTTATAGGGTTTATCTGATGAGTCTATGTTGCTTTCCTCTGTGAAGGTTCTGCAGATCATTCCAGAAAGCATGTTCACCTCCCTTCTCAAAATTATAAAGCTTCAGACTCATGATATTATTGAAGTGCCTACTCGTCTGGACAAAGACAAGCTACGAGATTACGCTCAGCTTGGACCACGATATGAGGTGCAGTTAAATTGGGATATACCGAAAAGTACAAGTTGTAAGTGCTAAACTTAGCCCTGGTATAAGCAGAAACAACTTGACTGAAGTCACCTGTTCCCATTAGAATTGAACTTGTCCACTGAGTAAGAATCAAAGTTGACTATTGTTGGAATGCAGATTTCCTGGCAACTAACTAGTCATTTTTGTTCCAGTTTTTTTTATGCACTCATAATAGGAAGGTTAAAAGTATGGACCTCTGTAGATGAGGAAAATAAATTAAACTGTGATGGTTTAAAACATCTCAGAGACTGACTGACTTTCTCCAGACCCAAGGAAGAGTTTACTGAAACTCAGTAAAACACATTACCTCGCACACCTTGTCTCAGTTTTCAGTTAAAAGGAATCACTAGCATGAACAAGTCTATCAACACTGGTGTCCTTTATTCAGCATCTCAGCAGAGAGGTTAAGGATTGAATGGGCCATCAGGACTCAACTACCCTCATCTCAGATGTCAAGTGAAGATTAAGGCATGTGGACAATGTAACATAAAAAAACTTGCATTGCTGGTTGGACTGAGCCTATTCTATGGCTAGAGGGCTTAATTCTCCACTGCTATCAGTCTGGCAACTCTCACAAAAACTAAAATCAAATATATAAGCTCTGATCTCAGTGGGATTTCCATGTGCAATGCGACATCATATGGCCTAAATTATTAAGCATCTCACATAGTTATTGCATTGGTGCTCTCACTCATAGTCTGCACTGACATCTGAAATCTGCATGATTTTTTTTATAACATACAAACTCCTGGTGCACTCACATTAAGATGGCATTGAGATTGGCAACTGGGTTCAGTCACCCTCTTTAAATCTTAAGTGAAAGTGAGTTTTGATTTTTTGGGTCCATTCCCCCACCCCCGGCAGTAATTCTTCTGTCTTCCCGTCTTGTCAAAATGCCCTTCTTTTGCCAAGCCTTTCAGTAATGACTTCTGCACAACCCCATTGTCTTTACTAGCATCTAATCTCTCTGAGGCAAAAGTCTGTCTTATTTCATCATGCAGTGTTAAGCACATGGATGCTCTCGATACAATTATTAATAGCAGACAGGTGTAAAAATAAGACTGTTGACCAATATCACTAGATTCTCTTAAGTCAACAGAAGTGTTGTTTGGATAAGGACTTCTGGATTGGGTCCATTGTTAGCAACAATCAGTACTGTAAAATGACATTTAAAAACAATTGATTTCCCACCATTTGAACCCAAGCAATGACTTGCATTTTACCTAAAATTTAATTGTGTGCATAGACAGAACAAGGTACCTACCTGTCGTTTATGCCTTTTGAAAATCTCCTTCCTAGTTACTAAACCTCTAAGAAACATCTTTGTTTCTTGGTTTGCTCTTAAAAGACCCACCTAAATGTACATGAAAGGAAAAATTATTCCATTTTGTTAGAAATCATATCAGTTAAAAAGTGCAATAATAAAATAGGACATTCAAACTAAATAGGAATTGATTGATTGATTTTCTTTTGCAGTAATCATACCTGAGTTATTTGTTACATTGTAATGAATTTAATAAGTTTCCTTTCCTCTCACTAAAGGTAGCCAGGCTAACCCATGCTATCTCGATTTTCACCGAAGGTATCCTTATGATGAAAACGACTTTGGTTGGTATCATCAAGGTAATGTCATCGTGGATGTAACTCTTTGAAATCAATTAGTACTTACCTATAACGTTCTCAAAAATCAGTGCTTAAATAAGCTAACGGAAAAAACAAAGAGAAATAGTTTGACCAGAGTTTTCAAAGTTGAGTCCTGAAGTTGGGCATTTAAATAAGTGGCCTAATTTTTAGAGCTGATGAGCACCCACAACTCCCATTGAGCACAAACTTGTCAAGGGCCTTTGTATTTGGTGCATTTATGCTAGATTTTATGTTCCCATAAAGCCTTTTTAAAAGAGAAGTTTCTTCATCTGAATCGGACCCGCTCTTCCCACATAAAGACACCACTAGTCGTAGACATGTTCAAGGCAACAGAAACTTCATACCTGTGCTTTGCTGTACTGCGTATGTTACACCCCCTGCTCAGGGGACATCAGCAAAGTTAGGAGGTCGAGCACAAATCCCTTGATTTAAAGTAACTCATTAGCTAGCAAGACAACAGAGTCCTGTGGCACTTTTAAAGACTAACAGATGACTTGATGCTATGTCATACACTCCCCTGCATTTAATTTCCTCCCACTCTGTAACTTTCCTATCTTCAAAGCGTCTGACGAAGTGGGATTTTCTCCTACGAAAGCTCATGCGATAAATAAATCTGTTAGTCTTTAAAAGTGCCACAGGACTCTGTTGTCTTTCTACAATAGACTAACATGGCTACCCCTTTGGAATTTCATTAGCTAGCAGTGCTAGAAATTATTCTCTTGTGGACCAGCCACTAGAGGGAGCACGCATCATACAGTTCAACAGTGTGTGATAAGTGCACTCTTCACACCACTATCATTTAAAAGCAATGTGTTTCTTAGATTAAATACTTAATAGTACGTTTAGAACAATCTTTTTTTCTGGTGTTTAGAGAAATCTTGTGTTCCTTTTTACCCAGGTGGACCCAAAGCAGTTGTTAGAAGATGGAATAAGGAAGGAGCTAGTCAAGCGAGTAGCTCTAGCTCTTCACAGGGGACTCATCTTTAACCCTAGAGCCAAGGTGCTGTATAAGTAGAGTTGCTTGTGCTATTTTCTTTCTATATGTGAATTTGAATGGAGCTTGGTATACTGAACCTTTTCAAATAACTCCTAGTTTTGTACACACAGGTTTGTGTATTGTAGGTAACATCATTTAAAGCATTTCATATTATCTTTAAGAAGTTTAATTTGAAATTGAAATACAATTACCTGAAATCACAAATCATTAAGGGAATCAGTAAGAGTAGATACAACTTTTGTAAGAAATTTCTTTGAAATTCCTTGCTTCGCTTTCCTGTCAACCCTGAGTTCAGGGTTCTTTGCAGGAAAACGACAGCTGATGTTACACCTCAGCCCATGTAAAGGGTCTGTCTAACAAATACTGTTCCCTTAGATTGTTTGTTGTCAGAGATGGTGAAGAACTTGACTGTTCCTGGAGAAGGAGCCTCAATAGTCTGGATATGCCTCTTGAAAGTTGTGAATATTTCAGTTCATACTGTCTTTTGTGTTAGTAACTTGAGTTCTCTGATAAGTTTCTTAAAACATTTCAGTTCTGGTGCCCAAATGCCCTCTATATGGGCACAGTATAAAAATCCTAAATAAACCACATTGTAAACTTTTGTTAAATTGTGTTCCACTGTAACACTTAAAAACAAGTCATTATCCACTCCTTTTGCATACGGTATCATCAAGGGTTTTTTATTTATCTCCTTTTCTATAGCCAAGTGAACTGATGCCAAAACTGAAGGACATGGCCGCTACCATGGATGGATTCCATCGATCTTTTGAGTACATACAGGATTATGTCAACATTTATGGTTTAAAGATTTGGCAGGAAGAAGTGTCTCGCATTATCAACTACAATGTGGAACAGGAGTGCAATAACTTCCTAAGAACAAAGGTAAAATGATGCTGGTTAATCAAGATTGTTAAATTTCATAAATGTCTTTACATTTGCATGTTCATGCCATGTAAGTGAATATGTGAAATTATACACACTCCATCCAAACAAAATTAAGATTATCAACTTCATATACTGGACATGTAAAAAGAAAAAAAAATTGGTGCTCTCTAGGCATGTTCAGGGATCCAGACCCCACTACGCTAATGACTGAACACACTTATGTAGCAAAAAGATGGTCCCTGCCACAAAGAGTTGATAATCTGAGATTATTTTAAAATACTGTCATAAAACAATAAAATCAACAATAACCCTTCCTCTCCTGCCTACCCCACCCAAAAAAGCAGGAAATACTAGTTGAAATGTAGCAGGAAATGAACGAAACAAGAGCCTGGTCCTTATTTTATCCCCCTATCCTGAAAGAACAGATAGTTCTGCACTGGATATGGCCGCTACCTGATCATCATGACAAAAACTGGAGACCCTGCCTAAGCCCCAGTTGTGAACATAGGTAGCAAAAGGATAGATGCATACTCTATTTAAAAGCAGAGGATATCCTCTTCTGTTGCTAGTCCTTATTTATGTTAGTCTCAATTCCTCCTTATCCCTTCTCTTCAATCTCTCTTATCCAGAATCCTGTTCACTATTGTTTTTCCAAGAAAATCAAAATAATTCTCTGAAGCCAAATTGAAAGAGACCAAGGATAGAGTTGAAAAAATTATTCTAAAACGTATTTTTCAGATTCAAGACTGGCAAAGCATGTACCAGTCCACTCATATTCCCATACCCAAATTCACACCTGTGGATGAATCTGTAACATTTATTGGTCGGCTTTGCAGAGAAATACTGAGGATTACAGACCCAAAGTGAGTATCATATGTCTTAAACTGCTTAATATTTCATACACTGCATTATTTGATTCCCTTTTTGCAATTCTGATACAGTAATCAGTGTACGTTTTCCTGGGTGATGTTCAAATATTCAGAACGAAGAACTTTCCCAGATCTACCCTGTACTCTTCAGATTAGCCTGGCAATGATGCTGTGAAGTGCTACCAAAAATTATGTGGGATGACATATGCCCAGTAAGGGTGGAAGGATCTGGCATTGGAGAGAGTGCTCAGAGATCATCTGGTAGTTCTTGACTAATGTCTGACTTAATTTATTACTTAGGTTGTGACACTACCGGGGAGCACCCAGGGTTGTGAGTCCCCTTAGTGACACCTGCCCTTAGTATGAGGAAACCTTGTTTGTGCCCTTTGTGGATCAGTTCCCCAACTCCACCAGCCTCTAGCAACACAAGAACTGTCTCCCAGGCCCTGCTCTCTCTGTACAGGTTAACAGTAGGCAGACTCTAACCCTTGAGTCCTCTGAACATCCCCCTGAAGTGCCCAGCCCCTGTCCCTTTGAACACTCGCAGAATTGCCGGATCCTCTTTTTCCAAAGAAACAGTATCACACTGCTTATCAGTTACACTGTGGAACACGGCTCTGCTTAACACACGGCACTTAGATTTGTTTGTAGATAAAGTAAGGATATGTGTATTTAACAAAGAACCAAGATTCAAATGTTAGTAAGCAGAAATATTGGAAACAAAAGGTGTTGTATATAAAATAAAATCATAACACGCATACTAGAGCCTGAACTTAACTAACAAGGTACTCAGGAAGTCCTGTGGCACTTTTAAAGACTAACAAATTTACTTCTCACATGAGCTTTCATGGATGAAATCTGACCAAGTGGGACTTCACCCATGAAAGATCATGTGAAAAATAAATTTGTTAGTCTTTAGAAGGGCCACAGGACTCCTGCTTTGTTTTGCTGAACGAGGCTAACACAGCTACCCCTTTGGAGCTTGTTAACAAGACACTATTTCTCATACAGAGAAACAGCTCACTCTAAATCCTTCCTGCGTACTGACAGCCAGGCATGACTTTGATTTTTCCGATCATGAAACAAGCACTCTGCTCTCTTGTCTCCTCAGTGGGAAGATTCAGATTTTATCTCAGTATCTGCAGTTATAGTCCAGAAATGCAATGTCTGCTCTTACAAACAGGGTGATCCCATTTCTTCTTTTTTCCTCTCTAGGCTCTCCTCTGGAGACTCTGCATTTTGCCCAGACTATAAATAGGCATCATTGTTGGTGACTAGCCCCAAGTCACAGACTTTAAGATTATATAATAAAGAGACAGATGAGTAAGATTAACTCCTTACCTATCATCCATACATACATTGCACAGTGATTGAGGAGCAGTGACAGGCTTTCGCTACAGACCTTACACGATACACTTTGGTCAACTGCCAGAGATACCAGAACCAGGGGATCCCAGTAGACATGTTAGGCATTTCTGTGCCCCCTGCCAAATGGCACCAAGAAATCTCTGAGGCACAGGGTCCTTTTAGACACGGCAGGTAACACTTCCTAAAAAAGTTGTTCTGTTTCTGAATTTTCCTTTAGAGTCACATGTTACGTTGACCAAATGAACACATGGTATGATGTGAAAACTCATCAGGAAATAACCAACAGTTGCCTCTTCTCAGAGATCCAAGACACTTTAGGAACTTTTGGTCTAAATGGTCTAGATAGACTGCTCTGTTTCATGATTGTGAAGGAGCTGCAGGTAACTTTTGAGTTTCAATTTTTAAAAAACGTCAACCTGTCTTTGTTTCAGTGGCCATTTGCCACTTAAAAACAAAAATATGTAATGTTTGATTACTCTTACCAGCCTTTTATTTATTTATTTATTTTTTAAAGGTTTGCATCAAAAACATTTGAATCCAAACATGTATTCCTCAGAAAATCCCAGATGTCAGATAGAGGATTTGTCAGAGTTGTTATTCTGGTGTGAATTCTGTCAAAATAGCTAAGAGGTTAAATGGGAGACTTAAGGAGAGTAAGGGAGAGACTTAAGGGGAAGTAAGTTCTCATTTTCGTAGCCTGTTGTTTAATATTTACCTTAGGGTAGCCTTTATACACACAACTACAAATAAATGGATTATTTGTGCTGACACGAATGGTGTGTTTTATAACTGAAATAAATAACGGAGGAGTCAGTTCTACATAATATTTTTTCTGTCCGTATCCATACTTAAAATCAAGTCCTTTTTTTTTTTTTTTTTTAAAACCAATTCCGAAGCATCTATTGTCTGGCAAAACATGAACAAGAAAAATATTTTAATGTATAAGTGAAATGGGTACTTCCTTAAAAGTTAAAAATTAAGTAAGGGTAGGCAAAGGTTGGTTCCTCAAGTATTATTTACTAATGGGAATGATAAGATAGTGTCCTAATACCAGAGAGTGGAAAAAATAACCATTGAATTCTTTACCATTGTGTCCAGGAGATAAAACATGTGTGTGTTTGTGTGAGAGAGAGAGTGAGAGTGAGAATCTACTCATTTGTTTCTTAGAATTTCCTCAGTATGTTCCAGAAAAATGTATTAAGAGACAGAACTGTACAGGAAGCATTAAAAACTCTAACGAATGCGGTCAGCCCTCTCAAAGGAATTGTAGGTAAGTGCCTCAGGTGTAGGCTTCTGGAAAGCTACTTATTATAGGATTTCTGAATATACTTACTCATCCTTTCTTTCTTTCAGCCAATTCTAGCAAAATATATTCTGCAGCAATTGCCAAAACTCAGAAGATCTGGGCTGCATATCTTGATGCCATAATGAAGGTACATTTTTTTATAATATGTTTAGTTACTTCTGAGCAAATGAACTTCAGGAATATAATTATTTTTAAAAAGTAGCGTCATCAATTGTATTGCCTCTTCCAGGACCCTGTAATGTACCCCAAGTCAAGAAGGACTGAGCCATGTTAATAGTGGGCTGGGATATCTCTAAGGAAACCCAATGTGCGTCATAAAGTGACGCTGGCGAATCTTTCCTTTTTCAGCTAGTATTTCCAACTTGTATAGCTTCCTTGCTAGATAGCCTTTGTGTCTGAAGAGGAAAAACCTACATCTTGACCACTCGCAATCATTAACGACACCTTACTGTTTTCTGCAAGAGGAAGAGTGCTCAGGCCTGATGTCTGGGCCAAACACCAGTTCGGACAGTAGTTTCTTGGTTTGGTTTTAAAATGACCTCGGCAGCTTCAGACATACAGTAGGATTTCTCAGAGCTGCTTCCGTCACAGTGATGAAGCATTCAACATTATTCAGGCACTTACACTGTTTATTATAGCTCTGGGAGTAGCCGAAGCTTTTGTTTTTGACATGCTAAACTCTCTCTGCACTCTGTCCTGTGGACTTATATGTTAGTTTACATTTGCCATAATCAATGACTCTAAACACATGTCAGAGACTCAAACTGCAAAGTGTCTGAGAGAGCAGTGAAGACTGCAGGCAACTAAAGGAGGTTAAAAGTTTAGCAGAGGGATAAACAGCACAGATACAAAACTGAGTGACATAAGCAACTAGTTTAATCCTTTATGTCATGGATCTTTTCACCTTATCCCCTCAATACTTTCTGGTGTCATAGATCCAAGCAGTATAAATGCCACTGGCTAGGGAGGGACCAGGGTTAAGACTGCCTAGACTACGGTTTGGCAACCCGAAAAATAAGAAGAGCCATTTTTTAAAATTCCTTCAATAACCAAGTATTTTGAGAGTCGCAATGGACTGATCCCACCTTGCCCTCTCCCCCCTTCCCCCAGCTCCAGCTCCCCACCATCCAGCTCCTGCTCCCCGCCGCTGGGCTGTGCCCACCTCGTCTCCCCCACCCGGCTCTGGCTTTCAGCCACCAGACCCCCCCAGTCGCTTCTTGCTGCTCGGGCTGGCGTCAGGGGCAGGGCCGCCTACTTACCTCCACCCCCCGGCTGCTGTCAGCCCCAGCTCTCTGGCTGTTTTTCCCCACTGCTGCTAGGTCATCCTCCTCCCCCCCCATTTCCCCTTCCCTGGCTCCCCACAGCCCTTAACTCAGCTCCCCTTTCCCCCACCTCACCCAGGAAATACTTACCTGGTTTTTACTGAGCCCTGGAGCTCAGGAGAAGGATTCCAGCCCGGAAGACACTACTGACGGGCTGCCTGGGCCAGAAAGGAGGGTTTAAAATTCCCTCCTCTTCTACATCTGAATGCTGCTGTTACATTCTGTTATATCTTTAGATCAGTATGGAGCCACAGGCTGCTTCTTCTGGCCTAGAAGAAGTGAGACGTGCTTTGAAATTCTTGCTCTACTGGGAAATGGCTCACAGTGTGAAAACACTTGAGAATCATTAGATCAGATTTCTGTCTTGTATGTCTCTGTAATGCAACTGCTCTAATCTATAGAAAGGCTGCTACATTTCACCCAGAAGCAAGGTGCAACTTTATTGGTGGGCAAATACCTGAGATATAAAATGCCTCTCTGAATATAGGGCTTTATATAAATGTAAGTTATTACTATTAAACATGCTTTCTCTGTGGCCTCTTGGAAATGTAAATACCGTTTTCACGACTTTCTATTTCATTTTCTTTACAGGTTGGACAAATGCAGATTTTAAGACGACAGATTACCAATGAATTGAATTACTCCTGCAGATTCGACTCCAAACATTTGGCAGCTGCTTTGGAAAACCTCAACAAGTAAGAAGCAAAACGCTTTGAATAATGGCGTCATGTGTCACTGTGGTGTTAATTGCTGTTGTGAATTTAGCCACATTTAACAAAAAAAAAAACCACCAACCTCATTTGGGCAAAGTTTTGTCAGTTTCAGATTCAGATAACCATTGGTAAATTCAGGGATAATAGTTAACATAACTAGCTGTTAATTTAAATGCCAGTGAAAAGATACTTTTTTTTTTTTTTTTAATTTAGTCAGTATTTGAATATACCTCAAATGCAAGTCACATTTAGATAAGAGAGAAAAACCGTGAATTAAAAAAAAAAAAAAATTCCATCACATTCAGCGCTTTTGATCACCTCTACTAATTGTACAGGTGGTGCTAACAGTGAAAAATAGGCCCTTACTAATCCGAAAAACTGAGAGCAGTTTATTTTTCTTTGATTATTGCTTGTAACAATTTCCAGAGAGCCTATATCTGTAACTTTTTACTTGAATATCAAATATCTTTCTCCATTGCAGTATGACTTCAGATTTGATTGTTGTTTTTATTTATTAATTAGTTTAATTGAACTCTGTCCATTTACAATTAAATATATAAAATTGGTCTCTTTTTGCTCTTTTAGAGCAATCTTGGCTGACATTGAAGCTCATTATCAGAATCCGTCATTGCCTTACCCTAAAGAAGACAACACACTTTTGTATGAAATCACAGCCTATCTGGAAGCAGCTGGCATTCATAATCCATTGAATAAGGTCAGATACACACTGTTCTATGAACCTAGCCAATACATACATTGAGTCACAATGAGACTTTTTTCATATACGTCACTGTAAATTTATATTTAGCTAGCAGCGTTCGTATCCTCGTAAGTTCTGACACAAATGAATTCTGTTATTTTGACTTCTTCCTGTGAAAGCATAGAAAAAAGATATATTTAACATGTGTTTCTTCTGTTGATAAACATGTAAACACCGTGTGTTCCTTTTTTCTCCCAGATATACATAACTACGAAACGACTCCCATATTTCCCCACTGTCAACTTCTTATTTCTGATTGCCCAGCTGCCAAAACTTCAGTACAGCAAAAATCTAGGTATTGTATAAATTGTTATTGCATAAATACAATGTGGGAGAAGAGTGCAGGAGACAATAGGAATGTGACTCCTTATTCTTTAGATTTAGGTAACCTTAAGCCCTCCTCCCCACCATACTTCTTTAAAAAGCTACATCTCAGGGACGTTTTTTGGCGACAGGTGAAGGGAGATGCACAAGCTATATAAAATAACTTGCGTATCTCCCTCTGATTACCTAATGCCAACTTACCATGGCAGCTCCACTGCACTGAATAGAAGGGAAATGTCTTCCCTTCGACTTGGCGCTACTCTTTTTCAGTGGGTGGACTTACCGGGTCAACTTCCCGATTAATTGAGTGGGTCTTCAATGACTTGCTCAATCGATCTGGAAAGATCAAACTGACATGGTAAATTTCAGTGTAGACTTGGCCTCGGATAGGAAGAGCCTGCAAGAGGTAAGCTTTCATTGGTTAGATGAAAACTACCTAATTTGGGGTCTAGTTCCCTGGTGTCCTATGACTGTTAACTACATTAAAGAGCCATGTCTCCAGCCCCTTATGAATTACTAAGTACAAGATGGAGAGGGCCCTTCAGGATTTGGAGTGACTGAGGTTGGATATGAGTCGGTTGAATTGATGCCACCAAGCCTGGGGACTGACACATGAAAAGTAAAAAGAGGAATAGCATGAAGCCTCTTGAGAATAACTCAAAGTTTGACTCTGATATAAAGGATGTTTCTGTGACTGTAGAGGGGGAAATGTGATGTTTTCTTTTCAGGAATGGTGTCCAAAAAGCCAGCAGATCCGATTGACTGGCTGTCTTTAGTGCTTGGACTCCTCACTCTGTTGAAACAGTTTCATTCACGATACACTGAACAATTTCTGGCTCTGATTGGTCAGTTTATTCGCTCAACAATGGAGCAGTGCACAAGGTATCTATTTTCACATGTATTTCAATGTCCCGTTTTTGTGTAGGACTTTGAGTTTATTTGAAAAAAATGTTTAAAGTCCATTCTTTGATAAGTACATGATTTAACATTCTAAGATGTCATGCTCAAAGGCTATGTCTACACTGGCAAGTTAGGTCGACTTAAGGAGGCTTAAGTCAACCTAACTTAATCCTTGTCCACACTAGGCTTTCATTAGGTCGACTTAAGGAGCTTCCTTAAGTCGACCTAATGAATGCTTAGGTCAATTTAATAAGAACCACGGGCTATTCGAACTAACCCTTGCTTAGGTCGACCTAAGGCCAGTGTGGATGCATAAGTCCACTTTCTTAGGTCAACCTAAGGGAAGTTAGGTCGACTTACTAAGTCCCGGTTAAGGGAAACCACTTTAAGTCGACTTAACAAAGTCAAGCTAACTTTTCCTAGTGTAGACATAAGGAAAGTGTCTTTTTTTTGTGGTGATATCCTGCATCACATTGACCAATCTACATGAATAAATGTTTCTAGGGGCTTTGACATTTTCCAACAGAACTTAGCTAGTCAAAAAGACAGTGTCCGACTGCATGAGTTTCATTTGCATGTGTGTGCATTATAGCCAGAAGATACCAGAAATGCCTGCTGATGTAGTTGGTGCCCTGATGTTCCTGGAAGATTATGTTCGCTACACAAAGTTACCAAGAAGGGTAAGTAAGAAAACTTGGATTCAGTGTGGGGCTTAGAAAAGCATTAAAAATACACCGTATCTTCAGCTGATATAAACTAGCATCAGAGCCAAAAGAAGTATATGGGCTTACGCCAGCTGGGGATCCAGCTCACTGTCTTCCAAGTGTTCCTGTTAGCCAAAAGCCCCATCTATAGCATTTTATTCCTTCCGTTTTCCAGTCATTAGTTGTTGTACAATACAATAGATGCTTTTCCAGTTGTTAGGAACTAGCCTTCATGTGTGTTTTCCTTTGTCCTTTGGACAGGTTACTCAATCCTCAGAGCTGTTTTTTAAAAGAGCTTGTTTTAGTTTATGCTGCTGTTATGCATGGGGGAAATCATGCCGAGCAGTTTCACCACATGTTCACTCAGGACCAGAGCATCGCTCTGTCAAACTGACCACTTAGACATCCCAATAAGTGTATCAAGTCTTCCGTGGTGCTCACCACAAAGAGCCTGAAAGGCCAGATGACTCGTTGCGCCCATCTGTCATGATATCCTCCCATTGAAGGTTCATTTAAATACTGGTTCAAATTTTGTGGAATTTGGGATGAGAGAGAGAGAGAGATTGGTAAATTAGGTGATGTTTTGGTTCTAAATTGAGAGCCTTGGATTTGGGTGGTTTCTAAATTGGGCAAAATCTGTTCCATCACAAATTATACCTAAAGCAAGGAAGCTTCCGTCTCAGCCTTTTGATACCAATGAACTAAAGTTTCACATGGAAAACAGCCTTTACAATTTGGACTTACAAAGTTAACTTTGCAGTTCGTGCTGACTCCAAAAATGTATTCATAGCATAATGCACTTCTGTACCTGATTACAATTTGGACCTCACAGGTCCGATCACCTTCCTCCCTTCCCAGCCTCCTTCTCCTTTTCTGGCTCTGCTTCTTGCCTATTCCCCATCACCTTCCTCCCCTCCCAGCCTCCTTCCTCACCTCGCTGCCTGCCAAGCACCTTCCCTGCTCCCAGCCCTTTTCCCCTCCAGTTCCGCACGTCCCTCATCCCGATCATATTCCTCCCTTCCCAGTCCCCTTCCCTTGCTGGCCCTGCACCTGGCCACTGGTCGTCTGTGTCACCCCCCTCCCAGCTCTGCACCTCCCAGCTTTCTTATTCACACCCCCCACCCCTCCCTTGCTAGGTACCCGACTGCCTGCAGATCACCTTACTCTTCCTGGCTCCACACCTCCCCTGGTCCTGATCTTTCTCCACTCCCAGTCCCCTGGTCACAATCATCTTCCCCCTTCTGCCGGCCTACGCCTGGCCATATCCGATTGCTTTCCCCCTTCCCAGCTCCGCAGCTCAGGAGTCCTAATCTTTCCTACTCCCCCCAACCTCACTTGGCTGGATCTCTACTTGTCAGAATCCAGCCAGCTCTTCCGCCCTGGAGCATGTGATCAGCCATGCTGCAGAGGGACATTTTAAAATGCCCCAAGGGCCCCAGCTTCCAGGCAGTGCTGCGGGCTGGATAAGAGCCCTTGGCAGGCCGGAGTCCGGCCCATGGTAGGTGGACAAGCATGATATAGAATGTTTTGCTCCAGATTCTCTCTCGTTGTTCTAACTACTTGGCACTGCCTTTCTAGACCTCCTTGATGTTGGGGCATGAGGTGGCACAAAAGCGCTTAGTCAGTACTTTACCGATTCTCGACTAGTATATACGGCCCCATAGGGACAACAGGCATCTGGTATAAATTAGAGCAGCCCTTGGGATGCTCTAACCTAATCTGGGCTGGGGTACAGTGTCAAGGAGCTGTAACTAGCTCCATGTGCCAAGCAGTCTGCGGAGGAAAGAGTTTGGGTCTCCAAGTGCACACGCACACGTGATATCCGTGAGCAGGACTGTTTGCTGAATTCATGGCTGGATATGGTTAAGGAATATTTAAAAGAATTAACGTTCTCTCTTTCTTTAGGTTGTTGAAGCACAGGTGCCCAATTTCATTTTTGACGAATTCAAAACAGTTCTGTAAATATGGAAATAAGAGTGAGTCTTCTTGCAATTTCAAAACTTGTTGAGGGGTGAGGAATTAAAAAATAACACTTCAGAACTCTGTGTTTTCTGTATCTTGGGAAATAACCAGAATGATCTGAATAACATGTAACTGTCCATATAACTAACCTTGTGTAAATCATGATATCGTGTGCAATTTTTATCTCACATCCAAGCAGCACACATTTTGTACTGCACACCATAAATGCTGGATGTCATGTTTATGTATAAAATCATTTTGCTTTGTTCTAAAGAACTATTTGTGGAAGATTGACTTTTCTATTACAAATAAAATAATATGGAAAACAGCGAGTTTGGATGATTCACAAATTTCAGCTTCCCCACTCATCACCATCTAGAAGATGAATACACACTGGAAGAGGATTTAGGCCCTTTTCTTGCACTGCTAAAGTCGGTGGTAGCTTTGGCCTTCACTTCAATGAGCAAAGGATCAAGTCCTCAAAGAAATAAACTATCCATTAATGAAGTCTCCCCACCCACTATTTTAAGCCTCAAATATGTGTTTTGTTCTAATGATGATCTCTTCTTACAGGCAGACCCCAGTTGATGATAATTTTAGGCTATGTCTACACTTACTAAAATTAGTTCAAATTAGTTAGTTCGAACTAACTAATTCGAACTAATTTTAGTTAGTTCGAATTACCTTAATTCGAACTAGAAAAAATTAGTTCGAACTAAGCAAGTGCCATTCATGGCACTTGCTTAGTTCGAATTAGCGATCTCCATTGATTTCAATGGGCTGGTTAGTTCAAACTAAGAAATTAGTTCGAATTAACATGGCCACATTGGTTAATTCGAACTGGTTAGTTCGAATTAACCCTTACTTCTAATACCCTATTCGATGTTGTTAGTTCGAATTCAGGAAGCCCTTAATTCGAACTAATTAAAGCCTAGTGTAGCCATGGCTTAAATCAGTTCGAATTAAGGTTCCTTAATTCGAACTAACTTGCCAGTGTAGACATAGCCACAGGGATTAATTTTAACAAAAACCATGATACTTCGAAATCAGTGTTGGTTGTGAACTAACATGTTTATAAAATTTGTATTGTTTCTAAGTGGCTTCATTTTACTTTCGAGCTCCTTGAAATAGCCTAAGGAAGCTCCTCTCCCTCTTTGGGATCATCTCACTGCATGATTATGCTATCCACCCTTAACTGGGATTTGATGCTGGGTACATGTTGTTCATTTTTTAAAACTATTTATATAATAATGCTGAGTGTTGTATACAAAGTTGGATAAAATGCTCAAATTGAAGGATTTAGAAAGTCCAATTTTTCCTTGTTGCAATGTATAACTAAATTAATTTGCTGACCAAAGTGACCTACATTCAATTCACTGGTGTTCCCCCTCACTGCTCTCGCCTCTGACACTTCCCATGTAGTTATTGTTACCCTTGATTCTGAGCCCCTGAGTGGGCTTCACTGGCCTTGCCTACGCAGTGGGAGACATTACCACTGATGAGCTTGGTCATTTTAATTGGTAGAAGCTGCCAGTTTGATCTGAGTTCCTGGGGCTGAGCCTACTCCACTGCTTAGTGAAGGCAATAGATCTCACTGGGTAGTGGCCCTGGTCAATTATGAACATTACCTTCCTGGCATCTATACCCACACACAGGGTTGGGGGCTTGGTGCTGGTTCAGCGTGTGGGCTCTCCACTCTTTGAACCCCACTCCAGTGTGTACTCCAAGAGACGAAGGCACCCTTGCCTTCTGCTGCTCAGGTTTACCTCGAGTGGGTCCTGTGAGAGGGGCTTCCCGCCCTCCCTCAGTCCTAGCCCTCCAGATGTTTTATCAGGCCCCAGCCCAGTGAACTCCCCCATACACCGAGACAGCTGTTACATTTGCTGTTTGTCCAGGTCTAAACCATGCCCAGGGATCCCTCCATTTCCTTGCCCTTGTGTCCTATCTAGACTCTAAATGGGGAGACCTCATACCAGCTGCAGGGGGTGAGAACCATCAGTGGTCCAGCATCTATTCCACCTTGACCTCATAACCCGGCTGGGACATCAGTTGACAGTTCCCCTATGGAACTGTGAACACGGGTACGTACTCGGCGCAGTTCGCCCCACACATCTGCCACCTGCCCCTTCTGGGGTGTGAAGGAGACCCTGGTGCACGTGTACCTAAAATGAGCCAGGCTGTAGCCTCTCTTCCAGCTCTTCTAGAAGACTTGCTGAGGCCCTGTTTGCACTTGTTTCTCTATACACACCCAATTTGTGGCCCCAGTCACAAGACCACCTTGTCAACCTCCTTCTGTACTTGGCCAAACGGGCTATCAAAACCTGGGAGAGGAGTTTGGCTGAGGGAGTGCTCTGTGACTGTAGGGCAGGGGTGTCAAACGTATTTGCTATGGCAGGCCAGATTTGACTTGAAGTGGGCCGTGCATACTATAAATCAAAATACTACGGCACTCCTGCGGCATCACAGCATGCTGTGTATGCAAAACTGTGCTCCGCAATATCGCTCTGTCTTTCTCTGTTAGGGAGAGAGTGGAGTCTCGCGGCGCACAGCCTCTAATATCCAGCACTCCATGATGTCGTGAGACCTGATACTCCCGCAGCATTGCGGAGCGCTGGGTATGTGAGACCAGAGCCAGCCCAACCATATACATAAACTAAGCTGTCCCCTACAGCGCCAGGCTTTAAGGGGCACCAAATTAGATGGACATGAATTTTTTCTGTCTCTAAAAATGTCTATATGAATAGGTTGTCATTTTTCTCTATATTGAATGGGGGTGGGGGAGATGCCAAAGTCATAGTTCTCAAAACTCTTGAGCCGGCCCTGTGTGAGATCACACTCTCTCTCACTCGCTGTTAGCGAGGGAGTATGGTCTCACCGAGTGCAGTCGTGGGCCAGTTGGAAGAGATTCGTGGGCTGCATTTGGCCAGTGGGCCGCATGTTTAACATCCCTGCTGTAGGCCCTATTTCCTTGTCTCGGTCCATTCCCGCAGCCAGGCAGCATTCCTCTGGGCAGCATCCACTGGCTCCCTAGACACCTTCCAAGAGCAGCGGGTGCTGTCCAGGGTTGTCTGCTCGGTTGTGGTGTATGAAGGCACGGACTCCGGCTGATGCAAGCACGAAATCACTTTATTAGCAGCTTACAGCCATTCTTATACCCTACAGATAGTATACTTGGTAATTTTCCACATTCACAGGTTCACATCTAAATCAACAAGGTTTCAGTTCTTGGCCCGGTCACAGCTCCTTATCATGCAGCTGAGCCGTGTTCTTGTTTACCAAACTGGTTCCTTGCTCAGACTGATTCCTTGGTTTCCCATGCCGCAGCTATTTTTCTGACCTTGCATCCTTGCTCTATAGTTACCCTTTAACCATTACTTCTCCCGAGTGCTGTACAACACATGGATCCGAGTGCTGCACAGCACATGGGCCTGGATCAACAACACTGCTAGTGGTGGGTCTCCACGACCATCAACACTGCTAGTGGTGGGTCTCCACATCTCCCCCTTTCTTATTTAGCACAAAACCATTAATGAATAATGTGGCCAGTATAAATACATCCAATTATAAAATGGCATCCAATTACATTTACAAAAAAAACAAAAACAAAAAAGAAATAAAGCATCAATAAAAAAAACAGTCTTTTCAGTTACAGCTGTAAAAAACAAACACATACATTCTCTGCCCCTAGTTTTTTTTTTTTTTTTTTTGTTTGTTTGTTTTTTATATAAAGTCCAGCACAAATTTAAATTGGATTGAAATCCTTTAAAAAATTAAAAATAAAAAAAGCTGGTAATTTTGTAGGAAGCAAACATAGCGCCATCTATTTACTTTTATAGTATCCTAACACTATATTTTAAACTATTTAACAGTCTTACAGAAATCTTAAAAAGTTAAACAGAATAACATGCTATATTAAACTCCACCAGAAAATAATCCAACACCATCACGAGTCTGAGTAAGAGAAAAAAACCATTGTTTTTTGCAAAGCAATCGTCCACACTCCAGTTCCCCTGTACTACATCATTACAGAAAACTCTCATGTACTGTCTCCGTTAAAAAGGTTGTCCGTGTTCATGAAGTTTTAATGTACTGATTTATTTCTCTCTAGAATGAGGTGACCAAGGAAAAGCAAGGCCACCTTTTCCTCCATACGTGCAAATACAGTTTAGTCTATTATTATCTTCCCCTAGTCGTGTCTCCAGTTCATTTGTAAAAAAGAAAAAGCCTTTCTCTTTCTCTGTCAAACTAGGATCTCAGTTTATGGTGTCCCGAGCTCGGTTCACCCTTGGCCCCTCCATCGCCTGCTTCTCGCTGCAGGAAAAACTCAAAATGGGAGTTGCTGCCCCTCCTCCACACCATGTAAATCCTGCTACTTATCAGTTTTCAGCTGTCTTAGGAAAGAGCAAAACGCTCCTCTCGGCACAAGGTAGCACTCCCCGGTCTTCTTCGCACAAAGTGGACACAGATCTGCCCCCAGAGGTGTGTGGGGCTTCTCCCCTTCTCTGTCTCTCGTCCCAAAATCACTGCACTCCCACCCATGGCTAAAAAGTGCACCTCAGGCTGGTCTTGTGGAAGGGGGTGTGGGGGGGGGTGCCTATCTCCAGGCAGAGGCAGGAAGCGAGCATGTGTCTGTCTCTCTAAAAAAGGCTGATCCCTTCTCTCACCTCGGATTTTTCAAAAGTTCAGCAAGTCAGTGTTATCATCAGCCCGTCCGCGAATGGGGGGGGGGGGCGAAAGACACCCAGCAGCATGGGCGAGTTCTCTCAATAGTGTGTCTGTGTCTCCCCCGGCAGGGCTGCCTGTCTGTCCATCCTCAGTAAGTGAAAACCAGGTTTGAAATGCTGGACTCCAGCCAGTCCCCCGAGATCATCCCACATACCTCCGGGCTGCAGTAGTCTGGGAACTCGAAGTGCGAATCCAGGTCCCGGTCCAGCACGGAGGAACTGAAGCTGCCCAGGGACATGCTCCCGAAGCCAAGGCTGGGGTTAAGGTCCAACAGGTCGTCTTCAAACTCGGTGTCCGAGGAAAAGGAGGAGTGGGAGGTGGAGGGGGCTGGGGAAGGTGAACGCAGGCTGGAGCAGCTGCCGTGATCTGCAGGGGAGCAGCTTCCCGGTGGGGAAGGGCAGCAGCTGCTGCTGCAGTCTCTGTCCTGGAGGCCCCCGCCCTCCTCGTACAGGCTGAGTGGGTCGCTGCCTCCGTGGAGCTGCTGAGGGTCGGGCTTGCTAGGCTTTTTTTCTAAGTCCGTCACCCCTGAGTCAAAGGAATCGTTGGGCTCGTTGCCTTCTGCTGCCTGATACAAATCCTCAGGGTCCAGAGGCTCGGGGACTGTGGCATATACCGGCTTAGAGTTCTCTTCCGGAGGGGTGCCTGCAGAAAGCAAGGTACCCCCCGGATCCTGGTACGCTCTAGGGTCAAACGTCGCTGATGCCTCCTGCAAACTTTGCTCAGCAGGATGCAGTGTCCATATCGCTGTATAAACAGTCCGCCAAGTGGCTATTACCCCTTTTGGGATAGACAATGCTGAATGTTCACGAATTTGTAGTTCTTTGCCAACTTTCTGCCACATTGTGAGCTCATAGGAACCCCCTGCTGGGAACCACGGGCAGTGGTCCCGTATCCAAACCAGGAGTTGTACTAACTGTACCGGGGGAACCTTAAACTTTTCCTTCTTTAAAATACGCTGCAAGATCTCTAGTTGCAGCTTCTGCTCCTTTGTGGCGGTTTGCCCCATATTGTTACTCTGCCGCGGCTACTCACCTGTTCGTCCTGCGAACGGTGATGATTAGCAAATTTAGGAGCGCTCCTTGCAACTGTGATTCCTCCGTCCAGCCGCGGGTACACCACCGGGATTGTTGATCCCTCAACAACCTGAAGTCCCTGATTCAGGGCGCCATTTGTGGCGTATGTAGGCACGGACTCCGGCTGATGCAAGCACGAAATCACTTTATTAGCAGCTTACAGCCATTCTTATACCCTACAGATAGTATACTTGGTAATTTTCCACATTCACAGGTTCACATCTAAATCAACAAGGTTTCAGTTCTTGGCCTGATCACAACTTCTTATCATGCGGCTGTGCTGAGTTCTTATTTACCAAACTGGTTCCTTGCTCAGACTGATTCCTTGGTTTCCCACACCGCAGCTATTTTTCTGACCTTGCATCCTTGCTCTATAGTTACCCTTTAACCATTACTTCTCCCGAGTGCTGTACAACACATGGATCCGAGTGCTGCACAGCACATGGGCCTGGACCAACAACACTGCTAGTGGTGGGTCTCCACGACCATCAACACTGCTAGTGGTGGGTCTCCACACTCGGTGTTCCCTTTGTCTGACCCTTTGACTTTATCATTAGTTGTCCAAAAGAATCTGTTGGATCCTGGGTCCAGTGCTGTCTCCCCTTAGGCTGGGGGAAGGACCTTTAACGGTGAGCAGGCTTATGCCTGCCGACTTCCCGGCATTCAAAGAAGATCTATAGCGGGGTGAACAATAATATTCCGAAGAGGGCTGGTTGGGGCAGTGGAGGGGGGGAGGATCCTGGTGGGGAGGGAGATGGCAGGGGAGGTGGTGGGAGAGTCAGTGAAGGGGGGGGCGGAACGGCCAAGGGCGAGCTAGCGGGGGAGGAGGGTGCAGAAGAGGGCGGCACGGCCCTGGCCCTGGCCCTGGCCCTGGCCCTGGCCCTGGAATAGTGCAGCGCCAGCTGCGGGGAGTGGAAGGGTCAGCGCAGAAGCAGCGCGGACCCCAGCACCTGCTCCAGCCCCGGAGCGCCACAGCTCCAGCTGGGGGATCGGATGGAGGCAGCGCAGCACCTGCCCCGGCCCCAGAGCAGCGCCATGCCGGCCGGGGGGAGGCTGGAGGACGGGGGGTGGCGCAGCACCCATCCTGGCCCCAGAACACTGAAGCACTAGCAAGAAGAGAAGGGGGCAACACACCCCAGCCATGCACTAGCCAAATGGGGGCAAAAGGGGGTGGGGGAGAGCAGGCTAGGGGTGGCGGGCCGGCAGAGGCCTCAGGCAAGCCGTATTTTGCCCACCCCGATCTATAAACACACACCCCTCTCTCTTCCTTCTCTCAGACTGACCCCATTCACTAGTACTATACATTCCCAGTATTGAAGACTATATGAAGGAGACTCATCGAAATGCACTCTGGATGTTAAGCAAAGGTTTGGGTTTAGGACGTGACGAGGAGCTTGGCCTTTAGGAGCTGGCAATTGCTGAGAATTGTTGTGAGGAGAACAGTAGTATCAGCTACACCAGGCAATGAGTACTGTTCCGTGCAAATCACTCACTCAGGAATGGATGGCTGGGGAAAAGTTCATCTCAGGTTCTCTCACAAGGTTATAGCAGTTCAGGGCCACAGATTTGACTTGATCCCACAAATGTTGAGATAGGCAAAACATACAATATAGCAAAGAACAGGGACATTTTGCAACCTTCTTGTGATGTGCTCCTCTGCAATCTGGACTGGTATATTGCTGTGTTGCCCCAATTTCCCCATGCCTGGGACCATCTTGCACTTGCCCTGCTGTGTGAACCTCCCCCCCCAAGTCAGCCCCTCCAAGCAAGCTGTCCTGGACTTACTGTATGAGAGCTTCTGGCCAGCCCCTCATGGTGTGACCACCCCCAGCCAGTATCTACAGTCCCAGATGCAACCCTAAGAACTGCCATCTTACAAAGTTGAGCGCAGCCCACTGGATTCTACAAGTTCATTGGTTAGTCAATTTATCAAATAAATTCCTATATATCAGTTCTGTCACTCTAAACAAAGACTCTACACATACCCAAACCACATACAGGAAGACATAAAAGCAAATCACATGCTAAACTAAACACTTAATAGCCTTACAGTTATTGGTACTCACCACAAACTGGGTAGATGGCCTCCAGTCAGCCTTCTTCCCTCCCCCTGGCCCCGCTCCATGGGCAGGCTGTCTTGTAAAAGCGAGTATAAGAGACCAAAATATTTTCCCTTTTAATACGTCCCTATATTTACCTATGGGGACTAATCTCTTCCTCTTTAGGATCAGGTAATAAAAGTTTCTGTGCATGATTTTCTCCAGGTCCAGAATCGATGAGTGTCATTTTATCACACCCTCAGGTCAGCCAGTGAGCTGTGTTCTTACTCTTACTTACTTAGTCAGAGTTTGTCTGGATCTGCTCCAGACAGTGTGAAACACATATCTGAGAATATTACATAGCAGACCTTCATAACGACACTTGTGATGTTGCCAATAAGCACACTCACATAACAATAATGTTCAGTATGTTGCAAGCATTCCAAAAACACCTTACAGGAGACACTTTGCATTAAATACACAGTTACACTATAAGGGCAAAGAGGAATGATACACAATCCCATCCTAAGGGTGTACACAGGGTGCATTGTGTCACACTTCTGTAGAGTCACTCTTGGCTCATTTCTAGCCCAGCACCTGTCTGCATCTTTGGCCTTCCTGACATGCAGCATAGATTCCTCCCGCATCCAGTATTGTCCTCAGAATATAAAATCAGCCATCCCTACACCCAATGTTGGTTCCTTCAGTCATTCTTCTCTAACCCAACACTTACCCATGCCAATGGCAGACATCTTGCTGTAGACACCACTCAAGTCGGCAAGGCTGGGAACAGTCTTCCCAGGAACTCTTGGAATTGGGAGAACTTAGGGAAATCCCTACCTGGTGAACAATCATCTGAACAATGTGTGTCCCCTGGAGTCCCTAGCATGGTTAACATGCTTCCCTATGCCCAACAAGAGTCCCCGCACCCACAAATTAGCCTTTTGTTTGCTCCCTTCAACCTCTGTCTCCTTTAGCTATTTTTAAAAAACTTTTCTCATTTAGCACATAGAAGGATGCTTTGAATACCCCCAAGGAGCCCAGGACCTGTGGGAAGAACACCATTTCTGTGACAGGGTTGTAAAAAAATTCCCCTTTGGAATGTAACAGATGGAACATTTCTTACAGGAATTTTTCTAAACCAAATGAAAGGGATGTAAGCAAGGTTAAGAATCTGAGCACCTCTCTTGGGCTATGTCTACACTTGTTAATTTAGGTCAATTTAGCTAAGTTGACTTAACAAAGCATGTCCACATCTAAATTTTAAGTTGACTTAGGTGGGAACCCTACAAAATCAACTTAGAGCATTCACACTGGATGACTAGGTCAACTTCTAGGGGCTAAGTGGACCTGGGACTGGTCCACGGTGGCAGGGGGGGCTCCCCTTGCCAAGTGCCTCAGCCTTTGCCCCCTTGGACCTGGGGACCATGGGGGAAAGGGGGGCCAGACCCCCTGGGGGGGGGGGGGCATGCCAGGCTCTCCCTTTGCCAGCCACCCTGGCTGGAAGGACAGTGGGGAAACCCTGGAGAGCCCTAAGTCGACTTAGAGTTGACTTAGGGCTACTCCACGTCTACACTGGCTTAAATCAACTTTAGAAAGTCAACTTAAGCAGAAAGTTGACTTAAAAGTAGGTTTAACAAAGTCGACTTAATTTTTCCTTAAGTAGACTTAAGCAGCTGCTTAAGTCAACTTAAGGAAAGTGTAATGTAGACGCAGAGTAAATTAAGTCGACTTAAGCTTGCTTAATTTACAAGTGTAGACGCACCCTTGCTTAGCAGCTAAGCAGGGAGGGGGGCAAGTGATTTGCCTGGGCTTGGTATTTGCATGACACTCAGCATAATTTCACCTCGGGACTGGGCATGATGGGAAATGATATGTGTAGCTGATTCAAATCCTCTGAACCTGGTGTTTTAGTAGAAGGGGGAAATTAAATATTGTCTTTTCATTAAATGCTATGCTTTGATTTGTATATCTGTTATACTGAGAAGCTGATGGAAAAGTCACCATTAGCAACAGAGAACTTGGAGAAGTGAGCAACTTCAGTTTTCAGTGTTATAAAACTAAGTACAGGAAGAGTAAACATTAGTTCTGTTGGAGCTGTGTCTTGGGGCAATGTCTATCTTCCTTCCCCTTGTTAAAGAAAAGACCATTGCTGGTATAGTTCTCTAACTGATAAGAAAGCTCTGGGGTTTTATTACCTACTAGTGCATGGTTCTGGAGAAGAAACAGCCTAGGGTTAGGTCAACCTAACTGACAGTTCTTTTTAAATCAATCCAACTTTTCATTAAATTGACTTAAGGAATTCCTTAAGTTGACTTACTGAAAGTCTAGTATCAACAGGGACTAAATTAGGTCAACTTAAGCCTCCTTAAGTTGACCTAACTTGCAAATGTAGATATAGCCAAGGATGTTTAAGTTGACCTACACAAAGCCATGTCCACACTGGGCTTTTATTAAGTTGACTTAAGTGCTTCCTTAAGTCAACTTAATAACACCACCTCTGAAGACAGAAAAGAAAAAATGAGAGGAAAGGTCAGAGAAAAGCTCTAAAAATTTTTAGAAAACCTATATTTTCATTATCAGAGCTGCAAGGAATAAAGTCAAAACCAAATAAAATATTTGTTTCATTTGATTTAGAAAAAATTCTTGTGGGGAATTTTCCATCTGACAAATTTCAAAGGGGAATTTTTCTCACAAAGATTCACAGGAACCAATTTATTGCTGAGTTATTGGCTTTGATAGACCACACATATCACATCTGTAGGTAGAACACATCATCATCTCTAGGTTGGGCATTTAGAAAATCTTTTTCACTAGTATTACAAATGTTGATGGAATTTATCTGGACTCTGGTCTGCTTCAAAGGAAAGTCAGTGAAGAACAGCTGATGGAGAAAAGAGACCACTGATGTTGTCTGAGGAGACCAGAATAGGTACATACTTCCAAGCATCTTTCTTCCAGGCAAATAATGAATAGAAATTTTGATGGGGTTTAGCTGGATTTTGGTTTGATTCAAAGGAAAAGCTATGTCTATATAGAGTTTCTTTTAAGTACAAGCTTCCGGGATAGCTTCCAGAAAAATTAGTAGTCTGTGCTACCTGGAGAATGATCAGACTGGCCTTCAGGTTCAGGAAACACCAGTCGCTGGACAGGCTGACTCCCCATTGCTGACTTTCTCCATTTTGTTCTCTGGTGCCAAAGAAACAGACTCAGGGTGCGTCTACACTTCTAAATTAAGTTGACTTAAGCAGGCTTAAGTCGACTTAATTTACTCTGCGTCTACACTTGAGTTTCCTTAATTCGACCTAAGCAGTTCCTTAAGTCGAATTAAGGAAAAGTTAGTTCGAATTAGTAAAACTTCATTTTACTTCGAACTAATGCTTAATTCGAACTAGTTAGTTCGAATTAATTTCGAATTAAGTCAATGTGGCCATATTAATTTGAACTAACTGCTTAGTTCGAACTAACTGGCACATTAACCTTCATACAACTGACTAATTCGAACTAAGCTAGTGTCAAGCATGGCATGACCTTATTAAATTGCCTTAACAAAGTCTACCTAACTTTTCCTAGTGTAGACATAGCCTTACAAAGTTACGTAGATTTTGTTAAGTCAACTTAATAAGGTCTTAAAGTCGACCTTGTTAAGTCAACTTAACAACCTGACTACACTTTAAACTGACTTTGTTAAGTCGACTTAACAGTAGGGATAGCCCTTATATTGGCTTTAAATCGACTTAATAAAGTCAACTTAGTGTTAATCCCTGTCTACACTGGCCTTAAGTTGATTTAAGGAGTTAACTTAAGGCTTAAGTCGACCTAAAAGGAGGTGTTATTAAGTTCACCTAAGGAAATGCTTAAGTCGATTTAAGAAAAGCCCAGTGTGGATATGACTTAATTTTTAGGTCGACTTAAGCATCCTTAAATCAACCTAACTTGCCAGTGTAGACGCACCCTTAATTTCTCTGGAAGCCAACCTGAAGCTTTTACTTAAAAGCAACTCTATATAGCCATAGTTTTTCCTTTTAATCAAACCAAAACCTAGATAAATCCCATCAAAATTTCTATTCGTTATTTACCTGGAAGAAAGTCTTTTCAAAGTATGTACCCTGGTGTTCATGATATATTCTAGTCCCCTCAGACAGCGTCAGTGGTTTCTATTCTCCATCAGCTGTTCTCCATTGGCTTTCCTTTGAACCAGACCAGAGTCTAGATAAACCCCATCAACATTTGCTATACCAAAGAGAAGAATTACACATTTTTTGCAGAGTTTTTCTAGCCTTATGGTTCTAGGATATGAAATAGTAAGGAAGGTGAGGTAATATTCTTTGTTGTACCCATCTCTTCTGGATAAAATCTAACGCACTCAGGCATCTTTGTCTATCTCACCAAAAATGTTTATTCCTATAAACTCACATCTTCACAATGATACTGCGTCCTTTTTTTATGCACTTTTTGTTGGCCATAATCAAGGGCTATGTCTACACTGGCAAGTTAGGTCAACTTAAGGAGGCTTAAGTTGACCTAACTTAGTCCCTGTCCATACCAGGCTTTCATTAAGTCAACTTAAGAAATTCCTGAAGTTGACTTAATTAAAGCTTAAGTTGACTTAATAAGAACCGCTGGTAGGCTGACTTAAGCCTCCTTAGGTCGACCTATCCCTTCTTTAGGTCGACCTAAGTCCAGTGTGGATGCTTAAGTTCGCTTTGTTAAGTTGACCTAAGGGCAGTTAGGTCGACTTAACAAAGTGGACTAAATCCATGTCTATGGACACCACTTTCTTAAGTCGACTTAATAAGGTCAACTTTAAGTCAACTTAAAGTCTACCTTATTAAGTCAACTTAACAAAGTCAACCTAACTTTTTCTAGTGTAGACATAGCAAAGGTGCTTATGTAACCTTTGGGTGGGCTAAATTCATTTAGTTGCCCTTCTCCAGTG
>ML685784.1:14119741-14156618 GCA_007922175.1 Pelusios castaneus | reverse complement strand
GTGCTGCTGTTGAACTATAGGCAGTTTTGACTATGGACTCTGCCCGTCTATGGCCAGCCTTACTCTCCTTGCTTTCCCTTAGTTCAAGAGCTCCCTGCTACCCCTCCTATTTCTATTCTCCCTGCCCCTACCTTGTCCTCTCTGGTCTCATGAGAAGAGCATTATGGAGAGAACAGCAGGAGCGGGGCAGTTCATAGCTCTGGCACCGCTGGGCTGACTGTATTAGTTATGGAAGTAAAAACATTACCAGAGACCTGTTACCTACTTGCATGAGCCCAGCACCAATTTCATTTCAAATCAAGCACTGAGCAGGAGTTTGTTCCAGGCTCTGCTCTTGGCTCTGACAAGGTTAACTGGCCAAGCGCCTCCCTGAAATGGCTCTCAGGGTGCAACAGAGGAGGTACAACTCTGTTAGCTACAAGCTGCAGTGAGCCAGTGTGGGTCTGACTTTTTCCTGGGAGTTTTGTATTGTTGCTGAGTGCCTGTAAAGCAGGCCTCGACACAAATGCCAGACACCTAGGGGACAGCCCAAAAACTTGGGCGCCCCATGGCATCCAGCAGAGCCCTCCCCTGCCACCGAAAAAAGCCACTGTTGACAGCTCTTTCGGCGGTGCTGGGGGAGGGGGAGCAAGGGAGTGATGGTGGCATTGCAGGGGAAAAGCGTCGCCGTCTCTCCCCGTGCCACACAGTGCTGCCAAAAGAGCCACCCGCAGTGGCTTTTTTTTGGCAGTGCTGGGGGGTGCGAGGAAGAGGGAGAGACGGCGGCACTGTAGAGGAAGAGCCCTTCCCCCTCTTCTCCCTGCACTGCCAAAAGAGCCCCCAGCAGCAGCTTTTTTCAGCGGCAGGGGAGGGAAAGCCCAGTGTGCTCTGCGTGGCAGGGGCCTTTGCCCCTGGCGCTCTTAGGCCCTGGGGCAAAATCCCAGGCACCATGGCGACCTGGCGCCTAGGATTTGTCGAGGCCTGCTGTAAAGATGCATTTGCTTCCCAGTAAAACATTGTGGGACTTGACATTATTGTATTTAACAGCTCAAAACCAAAACATCAGAATGACAAAAGTTATACAAATTTAAAATTAAATAGCTAACAAGGCTTTGTCCCAGTACAGACATATACACACTCCTTTGTTCGGGTGACAGGGAGCCTGGACTCAGACCTGCTTAAGAGCCAAATTGATTCCACTTCTGTCTTTTGCAAGCAGGCAGAGGAGGCTTTGGGGTAGGTGAAGTAGGCGCACGCCTAGGGGCCCGAGCAGTAAGGGGCCCCATCTCCTGCTTCACCTACCCCAAAAGCAGTGTCTGTCTCTGTCAGCAGCAGCAAGAGGAGAAACTGGACCCTGGGGCTGGAACCGGGGGCAGAGGGGACCCTGCAAGCATATAGGAGGCCCCACAACGGGCCTTCACCTAGGGCCCCCAATAGCCAAAGGCCGCCTCTGTGAGACACGCTACTGTTGCAAAGAGAGACCCACTTCTAGGCAACTCACAAAACATCCCTGGTGGGAACACTGGCTGCTGTCCTCCTGATTTCAGAAATGGCAGGTCAGAACAGACAAAATCTTCCCAAGCACAGCTGGTACCAATGCTGTTAGCAGGAAAGCATCATCCATTCATCCTCGTGTGGAGAACTATTGATATGCACCATGGGGACAGGAACTATCAGACTTAGGGGAGAAGCAAAGAAAGAGTTATAAAGAAAAAGCAGAACAAGCAAAAGAAAAAAAGACCATCTGTGTGTAGGAAACTTACTGACTGCAGATCTGTGGAACAAAGATATAAAAGAACTACAACACTCACACCAAGAGAGCTCTTCTCTGTATCATCCAGAAAACCACCCATACAGCAAGTAAACAGAAACAAAGCTATTTATTGCCAGGAGCTTAGCCTAACTAAGCCCAGAAATAGCTCAGTTTCTAACACCCACAAACAAGCTTCTTTTTTAAAACCAACAAAACAAGACCTAAGCCAACCACTCAGACTGTGGTTCCTTCACCTGCTTTTTCCATGAAAAACAGAACAATCCTCCACAGCAGAAAATAACTGGTACAGACCAGCACTGTCTACTAATGTCATGTTCAGAAGGAAACACTACAATTCTTCATCATGGTTAGCAAGACCAGCTTTTCACACAGACCCTTCTCTAATCACCAACTATAGAAACAATCCCTGAAAGCACAGTCTTAACATACCTACCCCCAACCAGTCACAGGCCAGTCTGTTGCATTGTCCTCTAATTCATGGTTGCTACAATTTGGCCTTCACAATAGCAAGAGCTCAATGTGAAGTCCCAGCTGAGCAGAACCTGGCTGTCAGTTCTCCCCACCTCAGCCCCCCAATAGGCTGTCTGCCAAAGTAAAACTGCTCAAAGTGGTCATTCCCTTTCATTTGCATAAATTAAAGACACAGACAGGACAGACCACCAATCTTCCCTTCTCCCTGCTCCAAACAGGCTAGACCAGGGGTTCCCACCCCGACCCATGGGCCAAAAGTGGCCTGCGGGGCTTTTAAACTGGCCCACACTGCCCAGCTGCTGGCTGGGATCTGTGCCACAGCCACCTGGTCCTGGTATGCAGCTGGGAGCCCGGCTGCAGCCACCCACCTGACCTCCAGTCCTGGCCAGGACTGGATTAAGGCTTGCGGGTGGGTCACGGGCTCCAGGGATTCCGGGGACCACCGACCAACATGGCTTGCCTACAGGGACCACAAGCTGCAGGAGGCCAGGAGTGTGGGCTGTGATGCTGGGGCCCACATGGTTGCCCACAAACTGGCCCTGTTCATGGGCATCCAGCCCCATTTTTCTATCTTTTTTTTTTCTGAAAAAAACAAAACAAAATAAAACACCTTTTCCAATTTTTTTCAAATCTTTAATTTACCATTTTGGCTCAAGGGTCACAAATATAATTTTTAGACCCCTGAAGGGCCACCAGTTGATTTAAGTAAAAATTTAATTAACCAATTATAATTAATTATCATTACAATTTAATTTGCATTTAATCAATTACATTCTAATTAAATAGATTGGTGGCCCTTCAGAGGTCTAAAAATTACATTTGTGGTCCTTTAGCCAAAAAGGTTGGGATCCACTGAGGTAGACTATAATCCTCTAGCTGGCCAACCCAAGCGCTCACTAGCAATGACTATGTCTACACTAGAAAAAGTTAGGTTGACTTTGTTAAGTCGACTTAATCCACTTTGTTAAGTCAACCTAACCACCCTTAAATCGACTTAATAAAGTCGACTTAAGGGTTACTCCCTGTTCACACCACCCTTAAGTTGACTTAAAGAGTCAACTTAAGGCTTAAATCAACCTAATGTGTGGTTCTTATTAGGTCGACTTAAGCTTTCAATAAGTCGACTTAAGGAATTTCTTAATGAAAGTCTGGTGCAGACAGGGAGTAATTTCGGTCGACTTAAGTGTCCTTAAGTCGACCTAAATTGCTAGTGTAGACCTAGCCAATGATAGGGACAGTTTGGGACACCCAAAACATGTTTCCTTAGCAACAGTGATCAAAATGGAGGAAATCAGCCACACATCCTTCCCATCCTTGGAGGAACTATTCCCAGCAATGAGATGTACGAGGGTGAAGGCGTGATGGCCTGCAGCCTGATCCTGGTGTCATTTATCCACACAACCTTCTGATTTGGCCTGAGACACTAGAGGCGGCTTTTGGGGTAGGCGAAGTAGGCGCACGCATAGGGCCCTGAGCAGTAAGGGTCCCCGTCTCCTGCTTCACCTCCCCCAAAAGCAGTGTCTGTCTCTGTCAGCAGAAGCAGGAGGAGGAGCTGGACCCTGGGGCTGTAGCCGGGGGCAGGGGGGCCCCTGCAGGCCTATACAGGGCCCCACAACAGGCCTTCACCTAGGGCCCCCAATAACCAAAGGCCGCCTCTGCAAGCTGGTTGGCATCCATAATGCCCTATTCTCCAAATCTAGACCTCAGCACATAGTTCTTCAGACAGTGGTCATGATTCTGAGAGAAAACCTGATTGATGCAATTTGATACCTCAGGTTGGTGAGCTGGTGTGGAAATTATGTTCTTCCCAATGCAGAATTGCCAAAACTTTATTGCCACTGAACAAAGTTGGTTAGAAGGGCACCACTCTGTTTGTGGTGGTGTTGTCAGCGAGTATATGAACCACTGTGTCCTTGATCTGTGACCAAAAGGCCCGGCATGCTTCGGAATGTTGATAAATAGAGAAACTTCTTGAACTGTGAACAACCCCTGAATTTTCCAAGTCCCCAAAGCACTCTTCAACCTATCACAAAGGCATCAGTGACTGTGGCACTAATTAGTGGAGGGCAGGTAAAGGAAATACCTTTGCAAAAATTGATCCATCCATCACTCTAGGGACTCCAAGACAAGCTGCAGCATTCATACTAGGTCAACCAAAGACTGACAATTTGGGTGATATACCAACATCAGCCAGGCCTGAAGAGGATGAAGATGCAGCATCACATGCTTGACTGTGTAACTGCATCAGGCCATATGACCTAGCAACTTCAGGCATACATGGATAATAGTTGAAGGACAAGATGGAAGAGATAGACCCAGACAACAAACTGTTTGAAATCACTCACTTCGCAGAAACGCCCTTGAACTTGTAGAATCTCATAGGGCCTCAGTTAATTCCATTTTTTTCATGCGTACTAACATTATCCAACTTGGATGCTCCAAGAGATGCAGTGTGAATGACACATGACAGAGCAATTATGTTTAGACTTGCCCCTCACTGACCAATCATCCAGGTAAGGAAAGACATGTATTCTTCTCTTCCTGAGATATGCAGTTACAACAATCATGCATTTAGTGAAAACAAGAGGGGCTAAAGGCAGGCCAAAGGAGTGCACTGTGTATTGCTAATGCCATGCTGTGATTACACATCTCAGGAACTTCCTGTCACTTGGGAAAACTGCCATATGGGAATGATCTTCCAGAGGCCTAAGGGCAGCAAACTAGTTGCTGTGATTCAATGTGGGGACAATAGGAGATAGGGTAACCAGTTGGAATTATAAGTACTTGTTGAGCCTGTTGAGACTCCCTTGAAACACCCTTGGACTTGGAATTAGTAAATACCATGAGTAGAATCCTTTTCCCTGAGGCTGTATGGGCTGGGACAGGAGAATGGACAGACACTGAATGGCATAATCCAATCCCACAGCGGTTAGGACTTATTTGTTTGAGGTTATTGTTAATCAAGCAATGTGAAAGTGAGAGAGTTTCTTCCCATTCAGTCAAGTTCATGACTGGAATGCTGTTCTTAATCAGCTAGTCAAATTGACTGCTTGCCTGAAGCTGAATGATGGGGTGGTTGATTAAAGCTGGGCCAAGAAGGCCTTCAAATGTGTGACTTGCCCCCCTTTCTGAATAAATCTTGCTTTCTTAATGGGTAAGGTGTGCGCCAGAAGCAGTATTGCTGCAGTTAATGTTGACCCAGAAAAAGATGCCTTTTCGTGGCAGGGGTATAAAACCACAATAAATGCAGTCACCTGGGAGTCATAAATAAATGTAATGTCTCACATATTTTCTCAGAAGGGTAAGTCTTCCAGAAGGGTAAGTCTGCTAGACTTCTGGAGCTATGCTAAAGTTCTGCAGTCATAAGACCCTTCTCATCATAACTGAAGATGTAAATCTGGAAGCTGCATCCCCACCTCCAGTGTTGATAGATGTCTTGGCAACCAGAGAACCTTCAGCAGTGGACATCCTGAACTCTTCTCTGGAGAACTCACGTCACTTGTGTATGAATTTGATTAGCGTCTTCCAGGTCACAAAAGTATGGTTGAGAACAGTACCTGCTGATTTGCAATGCTCATTTGTAAGAAGAAAGTCAAATAAAATTCCCTCCCTATCAAATGCACGCTCTTAGGGCTGGTTTACATTGGCAGTGGTGGGCAATACACAAACTACATAAAGGAGCTAGTGTATCTCTCATTGATGTACTTATGTCCATGTAGTAGATTTTCTTCACGGCGCTGCATCAATGGGAGACACCTTCTGGTTGATGCTGCCTTAGTTCCTTCGGGGAGGTGGATTAACTGAGTTGATTGGAAAGTAAGTCTACACCGAACTGCTCATTTGATGCCTGCTGCCACGGCAGGGAAGACATACCCATAGACTCGTTGGCTACGTCTACACTTGCAAGTTAGTCGACTTAAGTCGACCTAACTTAGTCCCTGTCCACACCAGGCTTTCATTAAGTCAACTTAAGAAATTCCTTAAGTCGACTTAATGAAAGCTTAGGTCAACTTAATAAGAACCGCCGGTTAGGTGAACCTAACCCTTAAGTCGACTCCTTAGGTCAACCAATGCACAGTGTGGACTCTTAAGTCCACTTTATTAGGTCGACCTAAGCGCAGTTAGGTCGACTTACTAAGTGCCCATTCAGGGAAACCACTTTGTTAAGTCGACCTAATAAGGTCGACTTTAGGTCGATTTCAAGTCAACCTATCTTTTTGTAGTGTAGACATAGCCTTTGTCTTTAGGCATGGACTTTTATCTACCATGACACAATCTCTCACTAGTTGCCATTACAAGGGATTTAGGAGCTGGATGAGAATAGAAGCACTTGAAATCCTGCATAGGAACACAATATCATTTGCCAGTACACTTTCCTAGGGGAGGTAAGAAAGCTGGGATATGCCATGATCTTTGTGGGTTCCAACCGTGCTTCATTTAGAGGGAGAGCTACCTATCTAGGGCCAAGGATTGAAGAAAGTCAACCAACTTGTGCATATTTTTGAACCCAAGCCCCACGAGAGCCTTATGTGATTTAAAATCTTCAGGCACTCTAGTCTGAGTATCAGCCTATGATACCCTGCTACCCCTGAGGTGAGTGGCTCACCTCATTCTAAAAGGATGTTGATGAAATCCAGAGGATGAAAAAAATCCTGATCCTGATGAAGGCAATGGCAAAGCTCAAGACTAGCTTTCCTGGGGTCAGGATTTCACCCAACAAATGGAATTGTCAAAAGTGCTCAGGAGGGATAGGTAGTATGGGTTCTGGTGTCCCGATGAGGGACACTACTCCTAAAGGCAAGTTTCCTGTGCACAGGTTTAGTGTGGATGGAACTGATCATTATAATAAACCCCCCATTTACTTCAATGGGAGAAAAATTAGGCCAACACTGAGTGCTTAAATCCTACATACAGGTCCAAAAAGGGTGGTTGAAAGTGCACTTATGCCATCTCTGTATGAAGTCAAAACTGAAATTACTTTTGCGTTTTGAAATTTAGGTAAGACCTCTTCAATTTTTCTCATAGAATAGTCATAGTATTTGACGATCTAACTCAAACCTTTTGGATTTCTACAAACCTTTGTTTTATTATAACAACATTGCTGAGCATGAATATTCTGAACATCTAATATTACCATGCAGCTAAGTTCAGGAGGGTTTTTTTAAGTGCTAGTGGCATGTTTTGTGGTGCATATACGTTTAGCAGCACACTGGGATCTAGATCACTTATGTATTTTCAGTTCCAAAGGGGTCGCCCTGTTAGTCTAATTCAGCAAAACAAACAAGGAGTCTTGTGGCACTTTTAAAGACCAACACATTTATTTATCGCATGAGCTTTTGTGGGTAAAATCCCAGTTTGTCATCTGACAAAGTGGGATTCTATCCACAAAAGCTCATGCGATAAATAAATTTGTTGGTCTTTAAAAGTGCACAAGACTCCTTGTTTGTTTCTATGTAGTTTACGTAGATCCAAGTTCATTCTACACCTCGTTATGCTTATTAAGAAATGTTTTATATCTTGTTCTGTGCACAAATTATACATCTGTTTAATCAAGTTACATTTGCAAGTTGCTCTTTAACACAAAAACACATAGGATTTCCTGTTCTACTATAACAAACTCTAACGAGTAGTAGCTGTTCTTCTGCAGTCATGTGACTGGATTTAGGCCCAGACTCAGAAAGGTACTTGAACACGTGTATCTGCTAAATCAGGGTCCTACCACATTCATCACCCAGAGAGTGATAAAAATCTACAAATGAACAATAAGTATCATAACTTTATTAAGTTAATTAGCTGCGGAAGGGCATATTTGGCTCATGACCATTAACCCCTGGTTTTCAGGAGACTGATTGCAAAGAATATTTAAATATAAAATATACATTAAGAATATATTAACTTAATCCATATTTCAAAAATTAGACTTCACAAATTATGAAAACACTTTAAATATAAATGCTGCAAACATTGAATACCCATAAAGGGCATTGTTTAATTGTCATATATAATGGTATTTGAAAATAACTATTTTCCCTTTGAGTAAACTTATCAGTTATTAATGTGGCAATGTTTAATTTCAACAAGGTATGAAGAATGATATTGGTTAGAAAAATATACGTATTTTTCTTTACTGAGAGGAAAAGGTCATTTGAAATATTTATCAAATAAAATTTTAAAAGTCTCCCCATACATATTTTCAGACCAACAGAAAAGTTAATTAAATTTATATACAGCTATGTAATTCGTCATTTTTTAAAAAAGTTAACAGACTCAGATTCAGTAAAATGTAGAGAAAAGAGTGATCTGTCATTACTCTCCAACCTCTTGGCTGTGCTGATATAAACGTTTTTGGTTGAGCCAAAATGGAAGAGCTATCCAGCATCACATAATGGAATTAAAAAAAAAAAAATACAAAAACTCCCCCAGAAACCAGAGGAAAGAATGTTATTAAAGATAACATTGAGAGGAACATTGTCTGGAAAAAGCATTAAATATTTTTGGTCACATGCAATAACTTGTAGAGGAAAAACAAAATCCAAGTTTTAAAAGGACACTTTCATAGTACTTTTAATGAGGTTTTAAATAACATTTACTGTTGGTGCTAATATCCACCTGGACTAGCTCCTGACTGATTTTTTGAGTGTGTACAACTTGTGGCTGTGCGTCTGTTAAATGGCTAGTATGTGTTCTGTAGCACAAGCAACTTTAAAAGTAAACGTTTTAAATAAAGTTAGATTGTGAAACAGGAACAAGGTAGCTTCAAACTGTACGTTTTCACCACATTAATGTGATGCAGAGTTCTTAAATTCTGATTTGGTAATCTTTTGTATGAAGTAATTCTGGTAAAGATAATGATTTTTAATTAGCTACTTAATAAAGAATGACATTTGCAACAGTAATCAAGTTTAAATATATGATATTTTTTTAACCTGGAACTCCTTGACAGTGTCCTTTTAAGTGTCAATAGTTTGCTATTGCAACTGAAATAAAACGGAGGCAAAGACTTTTAATGAAATAAATGAAGAATTTTCTTACAATATTTCACAGTAAAAAAGAAAACTAACATTCCATTAAACAACTAAGTCACTTTTAAATTTAAAGGATAAAGGAACATATATTTACATATGTACATATGCCCACAAGAATAAAATGAAGTTCAATTCTGAACAGAGGTTTAAACTTTAAACAAAAGTGAACATAATACAAGACTGAACAGTACTTGTCCAAAAGATTTTAAAGACTTGGTGACTTTCATGTATTCTTCCTCCATTCATTTTCCTCTCATGTTTAATAGACAATGTACTTCATTTCAGAGTAAACAAGTGGAAATATTACAGAGCAAGCCCGGTAAAGTACAGCACCACTACTGAAAAATGCTCGTGGCTTGGTGACCCATGACTCTGATTTAAAGCAAAAATAAACAGCATATAGTGCAACTGCAAAGAAGTGGCCAATCAGCACCATTGGTTTAGGAGATAAACTGTACAGACAGAAGAGAAAAAACATATTAATAAAGAGAAGTGGTGCAGAATTTTCAGTTTTGTCTATTCATTTTGTTAGCGTACTATTCACACCTGTTTGATCTAAACAATCCCACCTTGCTGTCTACAGTAGAATAATTTGCCATAGCTCAGGACTGCTGTGTGCTAAGTAATTCCTCCTCCAACACTGCCCTCATGCACCACTGCCTCAGCTTCATTTCTGCTGCAGTCCTCATCCCGGCTTTTATCCCCTCCCATCTGGATTACTTCAGATCCCGTCTCAATAATCTCCAAAGATCTCATGACTCCACTTTGTGAGGAACGCACTGTGTGAGTGGCACACCTTTTCACATACTCAGAGAAACACAATCCATTGTTTGTTTATCCATTTCAGGGTGCAGTTCAAAACTGTCCAATTTTTAAAAACCACCCAGAGCCTCAAACCAACCTTCTTCAAAGAATGGACCTCACTGCTCCATCCTTGCTCTCTCCACTCACATGGGGTGCGTCTACTCTAGTAAATTAAGTTGACATAAGCAGTCTTAAGTCAACTTAATTTAATCGGTGTCTACACTACAATTCCCTTAAATTCACTTAAGCTACTGCTTAAGTCGACTTAAGGAAATTTAAAGTCGACTTTATTAAACCTGGTTTAAAGTCGACTTTACTGGCTAAGTCGACTTTATAAAGTCGATTTAGCCAGTGTGGACGCAGATTAAGTTGATTTAAGGGCTCCAGGGCTCCCCCACTGCCCTCCCTGCCAGGGTGGCTGGCACAGCCAGAGCCTGGCATGCCTCCCTACAGGGCAGGACACAGCCCTGCCCAAATGCTGAGCCGCCTGGCACTTGGTAAGGGGTGCCCCCCCTTCCACCATGGACCAGTCCCAGGTCCATCTAGCCCCTAGAAGTTGACTTAGATGTCCAGTGTGGATGCTCTATGTCGATTTGGCAAGGTCCCCTTGAGGTCGACTTAATTTTTGAGTGTGGACATGCGAAGTCAACTTATTTGGCCAAGTGTAGACATAGCCATAGAACTGGCCTCTTCTGCAGCTTTAGTGAATGAACTGTATCTGCTATTAAGTCTTCCGCCATTCTGAACTTCGGTCTCACTGAAACACTCATGTCCATGTATTTTGCCCCCTCTCCTCAACTGTTTTAATGGGATCTTCTAACTGTTCAGCATTTTGGAACATACTTTATATGAAATGCATAAAACAAAACAAGGATCAATCCTAAAAAGGTTTGCAAGCATGGACCCTTTTTCCCTGTGCAGAGTCTCACTCAGTGTGAGCATTAGCGGCTCACAATCCATTAACTAAGGTTTATGCTAGTTCCTGTATGTGTGTTTTGATAATTTATATTACTTACACAGATAGTAATCCAACTGGACCAGAGACACACTCTCCTCCAAGTTTGAAGTAATGGAAACATGCTTGCCTTAATTGATGCAGGGAATCTACAAAAGGAATGAATATTATCTTCAGTAACTTCTAAAACCAACTAAAAACAATAAAGTTCGAATTAGTCAGTTGCATTAAGGTCAATGTGCCGGTTAGTTCGAAGTAAGCAGTTAGTTCGAACTAATATGGCCACATTGACTTATTTCAAACTAACTAGTTCGTACTAAGGGTTAGTTCGAAGTAAAACCAGGTTTTACTAATTTGAACTAACTTTTCCTTAATTAGACTTAGGGAACTGCTTAAGTCGAATTAAGGAAACTCAAGTCTAGACACAGAGTAAATTAAGTTGACATAAGCCTGCTTAAGTCGACTTAATTTACAAGTGTAGACGCACTCACAGAGAGTATACTTATTTACTAAATTGCAATTAATGACAGAAGTTCTCTTAAATATACTTACCATCTCTGCCAGCAAACAGTTCATAAAGGGCCTGAGCAAGAACATTCACTACAAAAGAATGAGACCTTTTTCTTGCCCAATAAAATGTCTTTTTTGCCTGTAAAGAAAATATTTTTAGATCAGGGCACAGGAAAATATTTTAAGGTATTCTAAATAGGTATAGAAATTACTTCCTTTTCAAAGTAATGATGGTGCTGTTATCTTATCTTCCTACACATTTTGTACACGGTTTTTACTTTAAAATCAAAATCTGTCTCAACTATAATATTGACATTGGCCTGTTTAAAAGCCAGGTAGATCACCTTGCTTCTCATTTTGATGTAGCCATTAGGAGAAACTTTGATATAGAAGAGACCAGTTACATCATAAAGTCCATTCCCCTTCCATCCCCTATGGTATCTCTTAAAAATAGAATAGAAACAGAAGAATGTTCTAACTAATGGAGCTTTCATTATTTCCTTGGAAAACTGTCATACAGTATACACAAGTTTTTTCAGGTATTCATCCATTCCTCCCAGTTACAGCCCTCTTTACCACCTAAATACTTTGTTCTCCCCTTCTGAACTTATTTCAAAGAGAAACTGCAGAATTGGAATTTATATGCAGATTTGAAACCGTTAACTGAGGGCTGAATAGAGACTGATTTTTTTCCCATTACAAAAGTTAACTTTCCTTTCCTTTTTCCCCCCACCTCCATCCTATATGCTCTTGTCCACTGTTTGAACCTAAACAACTGCTTTGATTTGCTATAAATCTGACCTGATCCTATGACTTATACATCACTGCATTTATTTTGCTCCCATTCTGTACATTCCCCATCTTCAAGCATCTGATGAAGTAGGATTTTCTCCCACAAAACTCATGCGATAAATACATTTGTTAGTTTTTAAAAGTGCCACCAGACTCCTTGTTTGTTTTACTGTGATTATTGTAGCTGGAGTTTAGCTATGTCATTAAAGGTAACATCCACACTCTGATAAAAAGCCACAAGAACTCCATTGTTCTTCAAGTGATCAACACTTTTCTTTTAATCTCACTCGAGAAACGGTGCTTCCAGGAACACAAGTCTCTTAATATCACAACAGGATGTAGATTCAGAGGCAAGAATGTTACCTCCCAAATAATTACTACTTCCTCCAGCACCTAAGTGGTTAGTTAATGATTGTACATTACTTGAAGGGTTATGCAAGTGCATCATTATGCTAAGCTGGGTCTGAGTCAGCTCTCCCATGACATCTAGTGATGCACTAGGGGAAAAGACTTCAGGAACAGTCTGTATGGACATGCCTACTCTGCCTAGGAGAGCAAAAGCCAAAATGATCGATTTCTTCTGGTTTGGGCTACAAATCACTCTACTATTCAAATGCAGGGGTAATGCAATGTTGTTATCCTTACTATATGACTGAAGGGCAGCAGAACTGTGTTTAGCCTGCTCTGATTGAGGGGTCACCCTAAAATGAGCCTCACTTGGTAGCAGGGCATAGGGGATGCCAAATCCCTGTGAGGCTGACTATGAGCAGGGCCAGGTGTTCGTTCCTATGCGGTGTTGTGGATTCTGCCTGAAGAGTTCTACACACCAATTGACCTGTCCTTTTTCCGTGTTTAAAGTAGCCCCCGCCCCCCGCATCCTCAGCAGGTGTCGGGGGCGGGGCCAGAAGGCGCCAGGTGGGGTGGCTCTCCCTTTCCCTGCTGGCCCCGCCCCCAGCTCCTGTCCCCTGCTATCCAGAAGGCAGGGTGGGGCCAACAGGAAACAGGAGCCACTGGAGCGGTGGCGCTTTTTCCCTGCTGGCCACACCCCCAGTGCGTGGCTCTTGTGGCCCCAGACACCACTGAGGGGCAGGGCCAGCAGGGGGCGCAGCCGTGGCACTGCATGCCATTGGGGATAGGCACACGTGCCACTTTTGGCATGCGTGCTGGGGGCTGCCTACCCGTGGTTTAAAGAGAGAGCTGATTAGACTCCATTGAGAGTCATTGTTTCTGGTCACTGATTACCAAGCCAGAGCGAGTGGCTATGCTACACCTTAGCTCGAGTGTAAAGGGAGTGGTGACATGAAACACAATGCTATACTAGCAGTGACGTTTCCTGCTGAAATCACTGGAAGACCTGAGTTAAGCCGTGGAACCTCAGAACAAGGCATTGAGATCAGTGAGAGCCCACCAGCAGCAGAAGAGAGAAGCAGTGGTAGCAAGTAACCAGTAGCGAGCGGCAGAGGCAAACAGCAACGCCATGATGCAATGCAACCCCTCCTCCCCGCCTTCAGGTGTGTGAAGTGAACTCCTCTGAACACACGCCTGAACTCTGATAACCAAGGATACCCAAGCATGAAAAGGGTGCAGCAGAGGAACATGTTAAAGGGACATTCATTCGTTGGGCTTTCCCACCACAAGGTGGAAAACTGAGGCAAAGGACACTGCCCAGCACACAGTAGGGCCAGGTTTTTCTTGTGGTTACATGCTTTTGAATGTAGTTGTGGTGTTTTTCCAAATTCATGGTTGGCTCCATTTCAGTAAGAGTTCTTTTTTGTCACACGCACACTCAGTGCTTGCGAGTGGGGAACTGTGGCCTTTTAGAGGCACCCAGGGGCAGTGTTAAGTTTTCCCACTCACTGGGTGGGAGCTGATCTAGTTCTGTTTGCTATTGTTAAGAGGAAGTCCTAAATATTGAACCTGGCCCTTGTTGGTGCCAACTGCATCTGGCAGAAAGGCTACATTATTCCTCAGCGCTCTGTCATCCAAGTAATGGCACCGGACATCTTACAGCTTGTTTACATATTGGAGTTATGTCCTCTTACAGGAGTAGGATTTCTAAAGCACACAAATGGAACTGTGTAGATGCTGCTGGTTTGCTTTAATATAGTGCTGCTGTAAACACTGTTATGCTAGAGAACTATGCTAGCACTAAGGAACCTTTCATGTGCCCCAGCAGGGACTACACAGACCGGGTAATATGCAATACCTTAAGGTGCGTCTACACTTGTAAATTAAGTCAACTTAAGCTTGCTTAAATCGACTTAATTTACTCTGCATCTACACTACACTTTCCTTAAGTCGATTTTGTTAAACCTTGTTTAAAGTGGACTTTGGGCTTAAGTTGACTTTCTAAAGTCGACGTAAGCCAGTGTAGATGCAGAGTAGCCCTAAGTCGCCTCTAAGTCGACTTAGGGCTCTCCAGGACTCCCCACTGCCCTCCCTGCCGGGGGGGTGGCACAGGGGGAGCCTGGCATGCCGCCCCCCATAGGGCAGGGCAGAGCCCTGCCCACCCTGCCCCTATGCCCTGCCAGGGTCCTGTCCCCCTTTGCCCCATTGTACCCAGGTACAATGGGGCAAAGGCTGAGCCCCCTGGCACTTGGCAGGTGCCCCCCCTGCCACCATGGACCTCTCCCAGGTCCACCTAGCCCCTAGAATTCGACCGAGGCGTCCAGTGTGGACGCTCTAGGTCCACTTTGTAAGGTCCCCCCTAAGTCGACTTAAAATGTAGGTGTGGACATGCTAAGTCGACTTAGCTAAAGTCGACCTAAATTAACAAGTGTAGACATAGCCTTAGTGTGCTTTAGCAATTTCACTCCCGTCGAGCACATTACCCCACCATGCAGAAAATCCCTTTGTTTGTGAGATCTTAGTAGATCACAGCATGAAATGACATCACTACAGTCCAGTAAAGAATAATGGCAAAACTATTCTTGTTTATTATAGCACTGCCTAGGGACCAGCCCAGAAGGAGGCCACACTGTGCTAGGCACCATACAAACAGACAATCCCTGCCTCAATTGTTTTGCAGTAGGTTTGGTTAAGAGGGGAGAAGATAAATGGAAAAAATGAAGAGAGAAGAGACAATGAAGGAAGAAGAGTGAGGGACAAAAGAGAAGAGGCTAAGAGTAGCAGGTATAGAGTGATACTGAGGTGAAGAGACTGAGGCTGCGTCTACACTGGTAAATTAAGTCGACTTAAGCTTGCATCTACACTACAGTTTCTTAATTAAAATTAAGTCGACTTTATAAAACCTCCTTTCTCCTAGACCGAAGGCTTAAGTCGACTTAAGCCAGTGTAGACGTGGGGTGGCCCTAAGTTACCGGGGGGGGCACAGGGGGAGCCTGGCATGCCTAGGTGTACCTAGGTACAATGAGACAAAGGCTGAGCCCCCTGGAATTGGGCAAGGGGTGCCCCCCCTGCCCCTGTGGACCTGCCCTAGGTCCCCTTAAGCCCCTAGAAGTCGACCTAGGTGTCCAGTGTGGACGCTCTAGGTCGACTTTGTAAGTTCCCCTTTAAGTCGACTTTATTTTTAAGTGTGGACACACTAAGTCGACTTAACTAAGTCGACTTAAAGTTGACTTAGTTAAAGTCGACTTAAATTACCAAGTGTAGACATAGCCTGAGGGAGGGGAAGAAGGATTGGAGCAAAGAGCCAATCACCACAGGGCAGAAAAATTCGTCAAAATTGTAGAAACTTCTCTAAATGTCCAAAAGGTCTTGCTTTGGCTGCTTCTGTACCTACACCTGCCAGCTGGAGTCTCTGGCTGGTTCCTCTCTGCAGTTTCTTCTTTCGCTCCCCTACGAAAGCCACATAGCAAGAAGCGAGGGTGGCGAACAAGGGCAACAGGTGGCACCTAATTTCCCCAGAGTGGATGAGGGAAGGAGTGTCTGCCCTGCACAGCTCTGAATCCAGAAGGGAAGGATGAAGGGATGACCCCAAGTGAGCCCCATTTTACATACACACACACCCACGCACGCACACACCCCCATCTACAGCCATGTGATGATTCACAATAATATCTGAAAACAACTTTGATTAAGATCACCTGTGTCTACTTAATCATATTAACTGTCCTACCCCCAAGTGAAGTGAAATATTATGCAACTAACAGAAATTGCATAAACAGCACCTGAGGCAGTGTTTGGTTGCCAACAGTCTTTAATTAGAAGGGACTTTCTCTTATTTCTTCATCTCTGTCCAACAAGCCTGGGAGTTGCTGAGTGCTGCAAAAAACTGCAAGAAATAACCCTGGGCTAACGTAGGTGAGCACTGCTTATTGTCACTAATTAATTATTATCATTATCATCAGACGAGAAAGAGGAGGAGGAGGAGTGAGGTGAAGGTACTAAGAAAACAGTCCCTTCTTTTTGAAATACAGTGTTGGCAACTCTAGCTGCAAAATCATGTCTCACCTGAAGAATAGCAGAATCCTCATAAAGGTCTGGAATATCCTGGAGCAAACGTCTCCATATTTTAACATCATTCAAAACCACACTCATTCCTCCACCTGTCAGGGGATGCCTCATGTTATATGCATCTCCCAAAAGAAGAACTCCTAGATGGGAGGAAAAAAAATGGCATAGAACACACGCCCAGCACACCGTTTTAGAAATCAAAACTCTTATTTCTCTATCAAATTTGCTAAACATTAGCAAAGAAAGCAGCCTAAAAACTACACAGAGTCTATATAGCAGCTTAAAAATCATGGTGTAAAATGCAGCAGAAGAAGTTAGAGCTTGAAAACCTGGTTTATAAACAGAACAATAAACACAGCTCAGGAAAGGGTTATAAAAATTTCTTTATACTTTCCTATAAAAAAATAAGCCTCTCAACTGATAACAGGTATGAAAAAACTTCAGCCCAAAACTCACTTTAAAAAAATATTCCTGTGTGTGTTTGGCACCTATCAGCAGCATGTTGATAGTGACACAAAAGTTAAGGTTGCTGGTTGGTCCATTTTAAACCCTGTTTTGAAATATGCAGAGTTTTTTTAAAGTACCATTTTCACACAAGATCATACAAACATGTCTGGGAAAGTAGCACTAACAGCAAATAAAATATTTCTATATCTGCTAACTGGTAATTAATCCTATACTTAAATATATTTTTTATTCTTAGTCTACCTTGTTTGTTAACTGGTGAAGGAGGTAGGAAACTTGCTGGCATGGTCCTCAAACGATCATTTTGAACAGCTATTAGGAATGGTTCCTTTAGGTGCTCTGCAGTAACAAAACTCGATTTAGTTATATTACATATATGGAAATCAAGTCAAATAATTTGTAAAGTACTACTCATAACAAGTTCTAAGGCTACGTCTACACTGGCAATTTAAGTCGACTTAAGGAGGGTTAAGTCTACTTAAATTAAGCCACGTCCACACTAGGCTTTCATTCAGACGACTTAAGAAATTCCTTAAGTCGACTTAATGAAAGCTTAAGTCAACTTAGTTACTACCACTCCTTAAGTCAACTTAAGGACAGTGTGGACGTGGAGTAACCTTGAAGTAGACTTTATTAAGTCGACTTAAGAGTGGTTAAGTTGACTTAACAAAGTGGACTAAGTTGACTTAAAGCCGACTTAAAGCTAAGTCAACTTAGTCCACTTTGTTAAGTCGACCTTATTAAAGTCAACTTAAAGTCGACTTAACTTTTCTAGGGTAGACACAGCCTAAGAGATGTAACCCATCTGAATTGCCAGTGTTAACAGACGTAAATTGAACAAACTATTGTTTGATGTTATTGTATTCATAAGCAAAATTTAAATTATGGTTCAACTCTGCAAACCCTACAAGGGCTCAATCCTGCGAGATGCTGAGTGCTCTCATATGCAGCCGACTTTATTGGCCGTAAAGGATGCTCGGCACCTCAGAGGATCTGCTCCCAATTGTGAACATAAATCGGAGCCTATCACAGAGGCTTGTGGCATCAGGCCCTTAGTTGCAGAGGGGAGGAAAATTGAGAAGAACAAACAATAAATTTGGCATTTAAATCAGAACAAGCCAGTGATGTACCAGGGAGGGGGGAGAGGAGGATGGCTGGCACAGCCACAGCCTGGCATCCCCCGCCATAGGGCAGGGCAGAGCCCTGCCCACCCTGCTCCTATGCCCTGCCAGGGTCCCTGTCCTCCTTTGCCCCATTATAAGGTACAATGGGGCAAAGGCTGAGCCCCCTGGCACTTGGCAAGGGGTGCCCCCCCTGCCACCATGGACCTGTCCCAGGTCCACCTAGCCCCTACAAGTTGACCTAGGCGTCCAGTGTGGACGCTCTAGGTCAATTTGGCAGGGTCCCCTCTAAGTCAACTTAATTTTTGAGTGGGGACATGCTAAGTCGACTTAAATTGAAAAGTGTAGACATAGCCTAAGAGAGACAAGGAAGGGGCATGATGAATTGCCTCCTTCATTAGGGTCACTTAAAATCATTCTCAAATTAACCAAAAAAGATACTCTATCTTCCCCAGCAGCAGCAAAAGCAGTCTCCAGATATATGGCATCCATTTCTGTATAGTTTAGAATTTTCCTAATGAGAAAATCACTTAAATCTATATCCTTAATAAATTTCAATTCCACGTTGTATATACATATAGACAACTGTATTTACATATAGATAACATATATTACAGCAGTTCCCAAACTTTTTGCCTGCATGACCCCATTTTAAAACTTATTTATTCCCACATCCCCAGACAGCAACACATGGGCTTGCAGTATGATCTCATCAGTACGATGTGTGCAAGGTCATGCTGGACAGAGGACATAATTTTCGTCTACAAAATAGCATGACCGTGCCCATATCAGACACGTGAGATCACAGCAAAAGGAGGATGCCATTTTGTAGATCAGGTCTGGGCATGTTTATGACTATCTGATGATGGCACAACTCCACTTCAGGTTGCAACTCAGTTTGGGAACTGCTGGTTAATTGACAATGAAAATCATCATTAAAGGGGTGTTAGAGCAGCTCAGCAATGCCTAGTACCCATCCAGAGTGTGCATGTGAGCACCTAAAACAGAAAGATGTGCAGTCCGGAAAATACACTCAACCAAATCAAGCCTAAGCATTATAAAAAACGCAGAGTTATGGCAATGCCCACTGCCGCACTTACTATTCAGGCTGCCCCCTTTAGGAAGGAAAGGCAACGCTTAATTAAGTCTCTGAAAAAGAATGGTTAGGTTACTTATCTCGTAACTGTTATTCTTTGAGATGTGTTGTTCATGTCATTCCCAATTAGGTGTGTGTGCATGCCACGTGTACTGGTGCCAGGAATTTTCCCCCTAGTGGTACTTTTAGGACCAGCTCTAGCACCCCCTCGAGTGGCATGCATATGTGCCCACATATGGGCATCATTGGCCCCTCCCACTCAGTTCCTTCTCCCTGGAACTCCACTCAGTTAGGTGACCTACCAGCAATATCTTTGGAGGGGAGCAGGAGTTCCTGGATGTGACATTTTTAGCACCACTCTGCTGAAGCCAGCATCTTCCTAAGCTTGTTGCATAATGGCATGGTGTGATGAGAAGGTATGTACCAATGACCAGATAGTGGCTCTACAGATGTCCTGTATTGGGACATGCACCTGGAAGGCCACTGAGGACACTTGAGCTCTTGTTAAGTGGGCCATCAAGAATGTAAGATGCTCAACTTCAGCCACCTTGTAACAAGCTCGCATATAGGTTGTAATCCAAGTCAAGATTCATTGTGATGACACCGGAGGACCTTTCATCCAATCAGGAATTGCAATGAAAAGCCATTTGGAATGACAGAAGGGTTTGGTTCCCTCAACATAGAATGCTAAGGCTTTCCTGATGTCAAGAGTATGTAAATGTCTCTCCTTACTGCAGCTATGAGGCTTTGAAAAGAAGACTGACAGAAAAATCACCTGGTTGAGATTGAAGTGAAAAATCACCTGCAGCAGAAATATCAGACGTGGATGTAGTTGAAACTTGCCCTTATAGAAGGTAGTATGGGATGGTCCAAGGTCAACACCTCAATCTCCAAAACCTGCCTCATCAATGTAATGGCCACTAGAAATGCCACCTTCCAAGACAGGTGCATGAGGGAACATGATGCCAAGAGCTCAAAGGGAGGTCCAGTGAACCTAGAGAGGACCAGATTCAGATCATACTGGGAAGCTGGGTCCCATACTAGTGGGAAGAACCTTTACAGACCTTTAAGGAATCCAGATGTCTACTCGTGGGGGGGAAAAAGCTGCTTTACTATCTGTTTGCTCTGCAAACAGGGACATACCATCAAAGGAAAGTCCTGGATGGATTGTTGGACCTCCAACTGAAGGCCTGATGACAACAGTCAATATGCCTATCTCATTGACACTGCAGATGCCATAGTGCTGGCCACAGAATCTGCTGCATCTGAAGCTGCCTGCAGGAATGCCCTAGCTACTGTTCTCTCCTCCTCCAGAATGGTCTCAAACTCTTACCTGGCAGTTTGTGTTTGGGAATCCAAGAACTTTTCCAGTGACTGCCAGATACTGAAGCTTGCTGGTTAGATACCCACAGTTGAAGACTTCCACTAAAATAAATCTTGTGGCTGAGTAAGTCCAACTTTTTGGCATCCTTATTTTTTGGCATGGAGTTCACCTGTCTCTCTCGTTGGCTGTAGTGACAACCGGCGATCCCATGGAAGGGTGGATGTAAAGATAATCAAATCTCTTAGCTGGCACATATTTCCTTGCTGTCCTCTTTGATTTGGGGGTCAAGGAGGCCGAGGACTGCCACAGTGCCATTGCAAGCTTCACCACTCCTTTGTGCATAAGAAGGCCCACCCTGGATGGGGTTGCTTTCACCAGGATCCCAAATAGCTCATCTACAGGCTCATTCAGCTCCTTTTTTTTTAAGGTCCCGGCTGACTGCCACTTTTTTCAGCAGATCTTAATGGGTTCTGAAATAATCCAGCAGGCCTACAGAGGAGGGACCCACTACCACCTCATCAGGTAAAGATGAAGAAGGGGCCAGTAGTTGTGGCAGATTAGGATCCTCTTCCCTATCTGGGATGACTCCTTCCAGACTTGAGGCGAGTGACCTTTCATGGTCCAACTCCACATCTAAATGAGGTACCATGATCTGGGGTCCAAAGATTTCAGCACCAAGGTTCCTGCCACTGAGTAGTCCTCTGGGACCCATAGGGGGAGCCCCCATGGGTTTCAGTACTGCCACAGTCCAGGCCGCTGCCCCTGAGGTCATGCCCCTATCAGTGGTATCATGGGGAAGCCGGATGCCGGGGGTTGAGGACTATCCTGTTTGCCAGACCCTCTTCTTCCTCTGATATCAAGGAGCTACTGTCCGGAGACCATAATGGCACCAACTCCAAATGTCCCTTGACACCATAACATGCAGGCCAGCATTCCAGCACCGGCTGTACAGAGAATATGATAATCAGGCATCTCAGGATTGCTGGTGAAGGTCCCCACTTGGTGTACACTTTCTTCAGACTCTTCTGCGACACCAGAGATGTTGATTGGTCCTGAGTAGAAGATGGTGCTGGAGGAGCGCTGCATGCCAAGGCCATGGTGCTCTGCAACGATTCCAAGCAACCAGGCTCTGATGCCGCTCTAAGTGCCGACTCCATTAGAATGGCTTTCAGCCAAATATCACTGTCCTTTTTGGTCTGTGATCAGAAACGCTTGCAGATTTTACACTTCTCAAGAGCGTGAGTCTCTCCCAGGTATTTCAGACAGCTCTGATGCAGGTCACTCTTTGGCATAGGCTTCTTACATGAAGCACAGGGTTTTTAAAACCGGAGGATTGGGACATGCCCCATCCCTTGGCACTAACTAACAATAACTCTACAACTACAAAAACTAATAGCAACTACATATACGTAATAAAGAATATACACAGACGTACTAAAGGTTCAAATGACTTACAAGAGCAACAGACATTCCACCACTGTCACAGGTGGTTAATAAGGAACTGAGTGGGAGGAGGAGGCTGATGTAACCTAGGTGTAGGCACATAAGCGCACCTCTGCAGCAGGTACTGCCAGCTGGTAAAGCCAGCCCTACAGGTACCACCAGGGGAAAACTTTCCAGCACTGATACATTGGCGTACATACACCTAATTGGAAATGGACTCGAAGCACTCAAGAAGCCCTCAAAGAGGAACCAAGCAATTCAGAGTTAATGTAATGTCTTCCATACTCCACACCTACTAGTCCTCAACTTCCTGGCCTCACCATTGTTTCCTGTGCCACCACAGACCACTTTCTAAGGATGTACTCAAATCTTTGTCCAGCCCAATTTCCATATATGATAGTCAAGCTTTGAAAAGGTCTACACTAAAAGATTTGCTAATATAACTCTCATCGCAAATACTCCTAGTGTAGATGCAGCTTATAGCCACAGAAGGATGCTTTAATCAATATAGGTCATACCAGTTCCCTAAGAGAAACAAATCATACTGCTAAAAGCACTTTTATGACAATATAACTGCATCTACGGCTTTTGCTGGTAGAGAAATGTTGGGGTGAAAAAAACCCCAACACATCCCAACAAACGGCAAAAGCTACTGTTGTTGATTTGGCCTTATAGGAGTTAGAGCTAATGATCCACGGGTGTCCTAGCAAAAAGAAGTGGGTGCTTCCAGAGTCAAATGACATTTGGCCAACAGAAAATGAATTAAAACGTGGCTGTAGGAGGGCTCTCTATAGCAAGATCACCATCTTCCCATTCCACGCAAGGATTCTGGATGCCACTCAGAGCTCCCTGACAATATCCAGTCTGACTTTCCAAACAGACAATTCAGCAACAAATTGAAAAACAAACACAAAAAATCATCACACATTCTGGTGGATAATACATTATAACTCTGAAGAGTATAAACACAAATCGTCATAATCTTACCAGGTAGTTGCGGATAAACTTTCTCAGTCATGTGTTTTTTGAGGTTTTTTGGCATTTCCCCTCGAATATCAATGAGCATTCGAGTCTCATTTGAAGAAATCTGGTAGATAAGGACTGGACTAGGATTAGCTAAAACAAGTTCAGCATGATTGGCTTTAAACTGTGGTGAATTCTTTAAAAAAAGAAAAAGACAAATCTAATTAGTAAAAGGGCCAAAAGTTGCTCTTTTGCTGGATCATTTCTTGACATTCTTTAAAACTGTATTAAATGAAAAGCAAGTTGCATAAATTGAACATTAAGATTGCATGTTGGGCAATGAAAGTGCTACGGTTCCAGAAATAATGGAAATATGACTTCTTTGCACATTCTGAATATTTTATTGTAATACATTTTAATTTTTATATTAAGCTACACATTTTATTAAATCCTTCATTAATACTAGTATGTAAAGTGGCCAATTTAGGTTGCTGTTTAAATGAACAAAAGATGGATGAGGAGATGAAATGCCCTTCAGTATAATCATATTTTCTACTCCATATAAGCACCATTTCAGCAAACCAATTAAGCACATATCTAACTTGAAGCAGGGGAGTAGTCAGTGGGACTTCTTGCATCTTTAAATATGTGCAGTAAATATTTTTTAAATGGCTGTAACATTGTTAAATAAAAACCAAGTTTTCTTCTGAACCAAATAAGGGTACTAGTCTTCAATATGGGCTATGGGCCCAATCTTTCTTTTACTGAAGTCAATAAGAAATTTGTCATTGGCTTCAGTAAGGGTAAAGTTTTGAAAACTTTGAAAATTTGGATTGGTAAGAATTTGTACCTGGGGTGTTCTATAACATTACCACTATAAAAATCCCAGATTAAAAAATCGAGTTAAATTTAAGTATGCATCAGTGGACTTGTCTATTAAAAAATGTTAATACACGGTAACCACAGGTGTAAATCTACAGCACACTAGCTTGCCACATATTGATTAGCCATGTGGACCATGCTATTCTGCACTAAAATATCTGTAGTGCATTTGAAATGGGAGTAAAGCAAAGCACAGTAAGAACTTTTAGGCTATGTCTACATTTACAAAAGCTAGTTTGGATTAGTTAATTCGAACTAACTAATTCGAACTAATTTTAGTTAGTTCGAATTAACTTAATTCGAACTAGCATGGCCCCACTAGAATGCTAGTTCGAACTAGCCATGGCCATGCAGGGCACTTGCTTAGTTCGAATTAGTCAGTTGCAGGAAGGTCAATCTGCCGATTAGTTCGAACTAAGCAGTTAGTTTGAACTAATATGGCCACATTGACTAAATTTGAACTATTTCAAATGAAAGGTTAGTTCGAACTAAGCAATCAAATATATTAGTTCGAATTAAGGAAGCCCTTAATTCGAACTAATGAAAGCCTAGTGTGGCCAAGGCTTAAGTTAGTTCAAATTAAGCTTCCTTAATTCGAACTAACTTGCAAGTGTAGACATAGCCTTAGTACACAACAGCAGCGTCCCCTTGGCTAGTTAATGTGAAGCAAACTCGTGAGCTAGAGATTCACAGTAACTTAGGTTGCCATACATTAAACTTTCCACATAGACAAATCTTGTAATACAAGGGAGAAAAACACATACCCCAGTTTTTAAAGTCACTACTCTTGCCATGATCCAATAATTGCCAAGGGCAAAAGAAAAGGAAGTTAACGGCCCTCCTGTACAAATATTTAAAAGCATGTTCTTCTTCTAATGGATGTTTGAGAGGCCATTTAATACCAGAATTCAAGAGATTTTGCAGTTGGTACTTGCAGAATAACAGAAAATGATAAATTACCACAAATTACCATTATCATTCCATACATTCCATACAGCTAGTGGGAGATATGACTGAATATGGAGAGAAACATATAACCCAGAATTCTCAGTCATTTCCTCCTCCATGAATGAATCTACTTTTCTCACAAGTGTCTGACTTGAGCCAGGTCTTTTGTCTTGATTAATATTCAGCAACTTCCCCTTACAGACAGCATCTACACACTAGAACAGCCTATATAATGCTTAGGACCAAGTTACAGTTACTCCCACATATGTGTCCTAAGTAAGATTATAAGGAAGGGAGTGCTGACTCCACGCACACACTGAATAACCATTAAAAGTGTCATGTATTAGTGAGATTTCCCATCGATATCCAGCTAGCACAATGCCTTTCAAAAGGCCCATTTTCTCCTGGACATTGTACTTTCACTCCTTTCCCAGCAAGGCTCACCCTTTTAAGAAGCATAACTGAGCCCTGAGAAATTTATTCAGAAAGTTAATAAACTGCATAGACTATTCACTAAAATTTAGGACTATGAAAAAAGCAGTGGTATTTCAACTTCTATTGTACTATACATACAAAGTCCTTACTTTCAAAATACAGCCAACAAAATGGGATGAGACAGTAGCTTTGCTGGAGAGCAAATTTTTCCTAAACTTGGAGAAAAGTCCATCAGCAACAACAGTCAGAGGTGCATGGAGTTCCTGCAACATAAAAATGTGATATTTATCTAAAAAAGATAAGGATAAAGTATCTCTTTAAGCATGTGTAGATCTTATATAATTTTAGATCTGATATTTAGATAGAAATATATGAGTAATGCAAAAATAACTCAATTCATTTACCTCAATTTTAAAAGGAAAAAAACTACAATACATTATTTTTGGAATGAGAGAAAGTATGGAAGAGTTCAACCCCATAAGAACTCCACTGAGACATTATGAGCAACTTAAAATGGTGAGGATCTTATGGTGGAAAATACTTCTCAACATCTACATTATTCTTTTACTGAAGAATCTTAAAAGTTTATATAAAAATAACCAAGCAAAACAAGAAAAGAGTATCTTTTTCAAGAGTAACACCCCAATAAATAAAAGATTCATGCAGAGATTCCTCGGTTCATTTTTCTTTTAAATAAGTAAACAAAAAACATAATAAACATAATTTCCAGATAACACACTACCACCATTTTCATTCAATTCTGGAATTACTAACTAAGTTACTAACAATCTGTTAAAATGAGTTACATGGAATCTTCTTTCTCCTTTAGGATATCATATTATTTAATATCAACAAACAACCCCTGTATTTTTCAATCACTCTTTGGTTTTGTGGTTAAAATAACTACAGAAGAGCCACTGTGACACTAATAACCCCTGGATTCACAACCTACACACTACTGTAAAAAGCTTTGCATAAAATATGCCCTGTGAGGTATCATATGAAAACTAATAATTCACTGATCATTAATATTCTTGCATGATATATGTATACAATGTGTATTAAGAGTTATGGACATCTGCTGGAATGATAACTAAACGCGTTCAAGCCAGGCATGGCAGGGGGAGTTGGTAAACAAGATGCAAAGGAATACATATTTAAATCTCTGACCAGCCTGATGTTCAGGCAAAAACTTTGAAGGCCCATTTTCACATATTAGCAATAAGAGTAACAAGTTGGGGAAGAAAAAGCATGGAGCTCCCTTAGCTACCAGACTTCAGGTGGCCTTCCTCATAGCTTGAATTAGCTTTACGTTGAGGGGTAACCCTCAAAAGAATCCATTTCAAAGGGCTACTAGTCCATGAAGATGGGGGTTGAACCACAAGAGATAAGCAATTGAAGTATCTGGTGGAAAAACCTGCTTAGGCAAAGAACTTGCAGCTAAGACAAAAAGGGAAGCCAGCACCTTGTTCCATTATTGAAGGTTGTGACTGAGGGAAAGACACATATCGTTGGGAAGAATGATTGGTGAGAGAAAACATCTTGAACAAACCCTCTATCTTGTTACTTTAAGTTTTAAACTTTTGGATGAATGTGTTTCACTTTTATTTGCTAGTAACCCTTTCTAACTTTATAATTTTTACTTAGTATCACTTAACCTCTGTCTTGTTGTTAATAAACTAGTTTTATTCTTACTATGCATCAACTGAGCACTGTGTTTAAACACGAACGTGTATCTCCCTCCCTCCCCATCAAGTTAGAATCATAGGGTATGTCTACACTAGCAATTTAGGTTGACCTAAATTATTCCCCGTCCACACTGAGCTTTCATTAAGTTGACTTAAGAAATTCCTTAGGTCGACTTAATAAAAGCTTAAGTCGACATAGTAAGAACTGCCAGTTAGGTTGACCTAACCCATAAATTGACTTTATTAAGTCCACTTAAGGGCAGTTAGGTCGAGTTACTAAGTCCACGCTCAGGGTAACCACTTTGTTAAGTTGATTTAATAAGGTCCACTTTAAGTCGACTTAAAGTCAACCTTATTAAGTCGATTTAACAAAGTCGACCTAACTTTTTCTAGTGTAGACAAAGCCATAGAATCATAGAATCTTGGGCTATGTATACACTTGGCCAAATAAGTCGACTTAGCACGTCTACACTATAAAATTAAGTCAACTTCAAGGGGACCTTGCCAAATCAACTTAGAGTGTCCACACTGGACTTCTAAGTTGACTTCTAGGGGCGAGGTGGACCTGGGACTGGTCCATGGTGGCAGGGGGGCACCCTTTCAAAATGCCCGGGAACTCAGCATTTGCCCCATTGTACCCTGGTACAATGAGGGCTGAGCAGGACAGGGATAGTGGCAGGGCATAGGAGTGGGGTGGGCAGGGCTGTGTCTTGCCCTGTGGGGGGGCACGCCAGGCTCTGGCTGTGCCAGCCACCCTGGCAGGAAGGGCAGTGGGGGAGCACTGGGGCCCTTTAAGTCGACTTAAAGTCAACTTAGGGCTAATCTGCGCCCACACTGGCTAAATCGAAAGTCGACTTAGCCAGTAAAGTCAACTTTAAACCAGGTTTAATAAAGTCGACTTTAAATTTCCTTAAGTCAACTTAAGCAGCAGCTTAAGTCAATTTAAGGAAATTGTAGACGCAGATTAAATTAAGTTGATTTAAACAGGCTTAAGTCGACTTAATTTGTAAGTGTAGATGCACCCTTAGGGTTGGAAGGGATCTCATGAGATCATCTAGTCAAACCCCCTGTTAAAAGCAGGACCACTCTCACTAAATCATCCCAGCCAGGGTTTGTCTAATCAGGCCTTATATGTTTCCAAAGACGGAGATTCCACCACCTTCCTAGGTAACCCATTCCAATACTTCACCACCCTCCTAGTGAGAAAGTTTTTCCTAATATTCAACCTCAACCTCCCCAGCTGCAAAAAATTAATAAGCTGTGATGAAGTTTGTGTTTTTAAAAGCAATAAAAGGACAATATTATTTCACTGAACTGTCCGGAACAGGGCTAGACATGCAGAACACATGGTTTGGGGGAAATTCCGGACTGGGAGTATGTTGCATTCATCTAGTTGGGAGCTACAACAGCAAACCATTGTGAGGCACCAAAGTCACAGGAGAGGCAATGATACAACCCCGCAATAGTCTGGACTGCACCCCTGAACCAACCAGAATGTGAGAGTGACCTAATTTGTTTTTATTTTGCAAAATAAAAACATAGGCATTTCCATTTTCTAGTGCATGCTACACTTGCTGTAACAGTTTAAGAGGGTGAAAATAACGTCAGCTATGTTTTTATACAATATTTCCCAGCTAGAAAAAAATATTCTAACCATATTTTTGCTTTTCTCTTCTTGAATCTCGGCATTATCTGGCCTAACCATTGTTCCTTCTGACTGAAATTTAACATCTCCATCATTGCAAGTTTTTAAGAGTAGGTTAGACAAGCACCTGTCAGCAGTGGTTAAAGTATAATTTGCCATGCCCCGGAACCCTCCTAATCTCCGGGCCCTCTTCCCGTATTGTCTGGGCCCCCTTCATGCATGTGCAGGCCCCAGCCAAGGTAGGCATTTGCAACCACTTCTCAGTACCACATGCATCGGTTATCGCTCCATAAAAATATTTATAATTTTATATGGCGTTTATATCTATAGCAATTATTGTCACAAACTAGCAAACACTGCATAACACAGTAAGTATTGTGATTAACAACGGTGGGCCATAGGACCTGCCAGCAGCCAGGGCAGGGCAGAACATGTGTTCCGCCGGATTTTTCTATTTTTAGGGGCCCCGGAACTCTGGCCCGTCAAATTTGTGGGCCCCGGTGAGTTCCCCCTTACTTTAACCCCTGCCTGTCAGGGATGGTTTAAGAGGGTACTTGGTCCTGCCATGGGTGCCAGGGACTAGACTTGATGACCTCTCATGGTCCCTTCTGATTTCTATGATTCTATCGGTTTACAGATATACTTCTCAACCTTAACATATACTCAGAAATATGGTAATGGAGCCATACAAGAACCTACATCAATAAACAAACAAGAAACTACAGCAACTACTACCTACAAAGCTTATAATACCCTTCCTCTCTTTTTTCCCCCCTATTTTTTTTATAAGAATGTAGCTTACATGAGCCAAAACTTTTTTTTTTCTTTAAAGAGCCATACAATGAACTATGAGCAATGTTTGGAATTATTAAATGTCTTGTAAAATATTATTTGAGACCTAATAACTTATTGGTTGATAGCATCATGATGAAATATGTTTGGCAACATTATATATAGTTATGAAATCCCCTTATATGATAATTATTAGCACTTGTTCAAAAATCGCAGAGCACTGCCCGTAGAAAAGTTGTTAAACTGGTATGTCCTAATCAAAGGCATGTGTGCATATCGCAGTTTAAATATTAGTTGTAAATAGAGTCCTCATCCAGTGAGAGGGGAAAGACAGGAGGCAATGAAACTCTGCATTCCAGCAAACAGAGTTGAGAAGAAACAGTATGCAACCCTCTTTCACCACCAGATACCAGGTCACCTTCTTTACTGTTTGAATGAACTTTAATTAAGAGTAGCCATCAGGAAAATGCATTTCAGAGGGTAACAACTACAAAACTGAGAGGGAGAAACACCTTAAGTTCTCTCTCCCTCTACATCTTTCTCTTTTCACAATAAGATGATAAAACAAAAACCCTATAGACTTTGGGAACAGATCCTGAATTGAAATTTGGTCAGCCCTGTTGCTGAGAGCCTGGGGTAAGAATTTCACCTTCAACCAAGTCTAGTTTATTACATTTAGGGCGTGTTTTATTTTTATTTCTTTTGTAACTCTTTCTGGCGTTATTGCCTTCTACTTGTACTCAATTAAAAAATCTCTGTAGTTGAATAAACTTGTTTTAATCAGAACTAATCCAGTGCTGTAAGGTGTGTGGGTAGCAAACTGTTCTGTGTTGATCTCCTTAGATGGGTAACAGACCTGACAGGGGTGGAGAGTCACAACACGTTTTCGGAGGAAATTTCGGAATGGGGAGCATCTTGGTGGTCATCCCACTAGTGGTAACCAAAGCTGCTGAAAGCCAGAGTGTGGCTGGTGTTTTCTACGAGGCTGCGAGTCCAGGGTTGTGGCTTTACACAGGGCTTGATAAAACTGCCACCCAGTCAAGAGCCCACCTTCAAACTGAGGCGCCTAGCTGGGACACCTCCTGCTGCTGAAAAACTGCTGCTGTTACTTTTGGCGGCGGCGCAGAGTTCTCCGCCACCAAAATGCCACTGAATCCCGGAGCCCTCCTGCAAGCGGCAGTGGCTCTGTTTTAAGGCACCAAGGGGTGCTCCGCTGCTATAATTCCATGGTGGCGCTAGGTGCCACAGTACAAATCCCAGGCACCATAGGCACCATGGCCACCTGGCTCTGGGGTTAGTCCAGCCCTGCTTTACACAGATACAGGGGGCGACCTGTATCCTGTCTGGCTGTTTGTAAGGAGCTCAGGTTGGGAGCTACAAGAGCAAAACATTGTGAGGCACTGCAGGCAGGTGGTGACACAGCCCCTCACTGATCTGGATTGCAGCCCTGAATGTCGTACACATGAGAGCTTTTATTTCCTTTACATTCTCTCTCTAATGCATTAAGCTCATGAGTTGAAGAATGGTTTTCCTTTTAAGTTTCACACAGTAAAAATGGAATTATTGATTAATAATGAGGCTAATACTATTGGATAATATTTTGTTATTGGATAGGAATATCTACTTTTACTGTGAATTATAACAAACCAGCTCATGCTCCCTAGATCTGTGTACTGAGGTTCTCTGCTAGGCTCTGGTTTTCCCCTTCCTATAGAGAAGCGGAGTTTTCTCTCTGGAGATAGTTCCCACTAGAGAGAGTAGATATTGGGCAGGCTAGAAGGCGAAATGGGTGGGCCACAAGGCTGCATATCACCAACTCTCTGGGCCTGTGGAAATTAGTCCCAAAAAGAGATATGGATTGGAACCTCATCATCTTTTTTGCAAACTCTACAACTGGAGACAACTTCAGACAAAGGCCTGTGCAGTGCAGGTACATGGAAAGCCATGCTTCCAATGAGCTGAAAGGTTTTACATGGGAGGCCAGAGCCTATGTAGAGACTGACAGGATTTCCACACAGACAGCCAAAATCTCCTAATATCCACCATATTTAGGGGTGGCTCCCGTGGCCTTTTCTTTCTGGGGAACCTAACAGAACAGGGGCACCTATATGGATGAAATCTCTGTAAAAAGTCCTTCCATCAGGGCTGTCCTTGGGGAGGGCAATCGGGGCTACCGCCCCAGGCCCCGTGGTTGGGCAGTCCCCATGCTGCCCCCTGGGGGCCCCACACTTCAGCAGGATTTCCAGCTCCGCCCCCAGAGTGGAACAACACGCTGGCCCGCCCCAGGGGTGGACCAGCCACCCATGGCTGGGTCAGGAGCTTGGAGCCCAATCTCTGAGCTGGGGCAGACCAGCTGGGGCAGGGACAGGGCAGAAGCATGGAGCACACAATGAGTTGCCCACGGTCACCCAGCAGCCCAGTGGCAGAGCCAGAAATGTAAACCATGTTTCCCTGACCCAGTTCAGCCTCTATCCACGAGGCCACAAAACCTCCCTTTATTTTCCTAATACGTGACGCATTTTTTTAATATTATGAAATATCTCAATCTCGTTAAATGCTGCATCTGTGACCACGCTATACAACGAATAAATGCAAAGAACAATGAAATCTGCTGCCTCACCTTAATATCTCCAGTTTCTTTCTCCTTATACTGAACGCCCACCACACAGTCATCTTCCTCGAGCAGCTGCAATACAGTCCCTTCAATGAATTTTGTGCTGAAATAAACCAGAACTTTTAAAAGTACAGGAAAAAAATAAAAGGATATTTAGGGCCAAAGTGTCAAATTAACTTATGACATTAAGAATGCAAGTTGTTCACAATCCCATTACTGCATATAAAAAGCTTTAATTCACACAAACAAAACTCCTACCCAGTTTCAGGGCAGTATTAAGCAGTTCCTGTTTTCATGAAGTCCCTGGGCAAGACACTGAATTCTATGGGCCTGATCCAAAGATATCCCCAGGTGCTTAACTTTACACACTACGGCTATGTCTATACTTGCACTTTTAAGTCGACTTAATGTGTCTACACTTAAAATTAAAGTCGACTTAAAGGGGAACTTACAAAGTCGACCTAGAGCATCTGGATGCTCTAGGTCGACTTTGTGGGGCTAGGGGGACTTTGGGCAGGTCCACGGTGGCTGGGGAGGCACCCCCTGTGTGCAATGGGGCAAAGGGGGACAGGGACCCTGGCTGGACAGAGCCCTGTGTGTGATGCTGTCTGGATTTAGGGAAGCATTTATGATATTATTTTCAGTGGATATCTCATAAATGCTATAATCCATAGGAACTATGTCATGTTTGGTATCAATAGAAAGGTAGTAGTTTGCTGGGAATGATTATATAGTTTATGTCTAGGAATTCTATTTCGATTAGAAGATAGGAATTTGATGTTATATCCATACTTTAACTTGTGTCATTCTGGAGGAATGTCTTAGACGGGAGGGTGTGAACAACCATTGTCTCCTTAATGTTTAGGAATTTTCCAGGGATAATGGTCCCAGGGAGTAAACTGATGAACCATTAAGGACATAAAGAATACAACCATTGTGTCCTAATGGCTCATCAGGTAACTCCCTGGGACCATTGTCCCGGCACATTCCTAAACATTAAGGACACAATGGTTTTAACATAAGTTAAAGTATGGATATAACATCAAATTCTAACTTCTAATCAAAATAGAATTCCTAGACATAAACTATATAATCATTCCCAGCAAATTACTACCTTTCTATTGATACCAAACATGACATAGTTCCTATGGATTATAGCATTTATGAGATATCCATTGAAAATAATATCATAAATGCTTCCCTAAATCCAAATTCCAAAGGGGTAGCCGTGTTAGTCTATTGTAGAAAGACAACAGAGTCCAGTGGCACTTTTAAAGACTAACAGACTTATTTATCGCATGAGCTTTCCTGGGAGAAAATCCCACTTCGTCAGACGCTTTGAAGAAAAAGCATCTGACGAAGTGGGATTTTCTCCCACGAAAGCTCATGCGATAAATAAGTCTGTTAGTCTTTAAAAGTGCCACTGGACTCTGTTGTCTCCCTAAATCCAGACAGCGTCACACCCTGCCCACATGCCCTGCCCTTTGGGGGGCATGCCAGGCTCCCCCTGTGTCCCCCCCCCCGGCAGGGAGGCCATTGGTGTAGTCCTGGGGTAGCCCTAAGGCGACTTAGGGCTACCCCAGGGCTACACTGGCTTAATTCGACTTTAAAAAGTCGAATTAAGCCTTAGGTCGAGTAGAAAGGTGGTTTAATAAAATCAACTTAATTTTCATTAAGTCGACTTTATTTTGCTTAAGTCGACTTAAGCAAAGTGTAGTGTAGACGCAGGGCAAATTAAGCCAAGCTTAAGTCGACTTAATTTACCAGTGTAGACGCAGCCTACGAGTAGTCCCACTGACTTCATGCCTGCCAAGTAAAGGCTTTGCAAGATTGGGGTCTGTGGGCTCATCTACAAGACAAAGCCTTGGTTGGTATAGCTATGCAGGAAGAGACACCTCGTGTATACAGAGTAAGCTGCCATAAGGAATTCAACAGGTAGCACAGCTACACAACCTCCAAGATTGACATTACCTATGCCAACAGGAGCACTGTTCTGTTGGAATAGTTGCATCTACAATAGGGTGTTTGCATGCATAGCTAAGTCAGTGATTTTTTCAGTGTTGGAATAATTGGTACCCAGCACCTAACTGGTGAAAAGCGAGTAAAAGATCATGAATTGTCACAACTACCTATTACATAAAATTGTTTAAAAAAAGATGTTAAGAGGAGACAGAATTAAGGTAAGCAAAAAGGTTTACTGACACCACTAAATGACTGTGTTAAGATCAGATGTAGTAAAAAGGGGACCAGATATTTGACCTAACTGGTGGACAAAAATAATGTGAGTTATTCCACCCCTCATCCTTTTTCATAGAATCATAGGGTGGGAAGGGACCTCATGAGGTCATCTAGTCCAACCCCCTGTTAAAAGCAGGACCACTCCCACTAAATCATCCCAGCCAGGGTTTTTGTGGCTCTAAAAAAGGGCCAGGAGGTTGGGGAAGAAAAGATAATCATCATCACTTCTGTGGCTGCAACAGAAGGATTTTCACCCTTGACACACTTGTGGGGATACATGACCATTGCCACTGCACCAGCAAGGATCCCAGCCTGATACCTGTGAGATCCTGCTCTGTCTTCCCCTCTCGTGTGTGTCCCATTCTGTCCCCCACTATCTTCCTTTCCTCTTCTCTCTCTCTTCATTTTCACCATATCCTGAAACTAGCTACACTGCACGGCACCCTGCCAGAGATGATATGGCCATCCAGCTCTCCTTGGCTTGAGAAAGACCAGTGAAGGAGATGGATCTAACCAGACCATCCAGATGATCTCCTGATTGAAAAGTGAGCCAGGGGTCTAGAGTAACAACTGTCCATGGCTGAGCTGCCAGCACAAAACATCCATTTATGACTGACGAGCTGCCAGCACAAAAACCTCCATTTATGACTGAGTAGCTACCAGGGCATCCTGAAAACACCAACACCCATATATTTTTTTAGCTATCCTATCTCTTCTCTCCCAATTTACTGTGCTCTTCACAATCTACATAAAGCCAAAGGCGAGCCATTTCCCCCTCTAAAGGCCCAGAAATCCAGTAAACTCAGCCAGAACATTCAACTACGCAGCCTGCACTAAAGTATAGATAACGCTAATCAATAGTTGTTGTTTTGATTTGTTTTTTCCATCTGAATGTTTCAATCAATACATTTCTAATCTTTGGTATGAAGTTTTTAGTGTGTTTGCTAAGGTACTAATCGGGGGGGGGGGCCTCTGTATTCTGAACCCCAAACCATGTTTAAAGCTGTCAGAGTTGTGCAGTGAGAATCATGTTAATACCTTTGACCCTTTGACCGTTTCCTCCATTGAAATTCATACAATACTCCAAAATCAGTTATGTTAGCAAAACTTTGCAGTGTATATCACAGTTGTTTCCACACTGCTTTTCTCCTCCATTATCTCACACATAGCTGCATCTTCCTTATAATCATGGGGAAGAAGGACAAAAAACCCACCACATTTTCATGGAGCTACAGTTTCAGACTGGAAAGATAAGCCAGGCTTTTTGCTTTTTTTTTAATTCTTTCATCAGAATTACTAAAATAAAATGTATTTCCTTGGGGGAAAAAAATCAAAACCATTTTCTTTAACAATATTACATTGCAAATATGTTTTTGGGTATATCAACAGAAAGGTGTGGCAAACTGTAATGAACATCACTGAAATTAATACATATTTGAATGATTTTGGTCTTCTCTGTTCTTCATAAGCCAACCTACTAAACTATGTCATTATGACAGTAAAAAAGAGCTCCTCAAGTGACTTGGCAACAACTGGATTGTCAGTGGAATTCCACATGGGTGCAAGGCTCCACCTACATAGATACAATTACACACTCAGGGCCTCTTTCTTTTAGGTTCTAAAAGTTCTTCGGGACATGGACTATCTCTGGGTGCGTCTACATTTGTAAATTAAGTCGACTTAAGCTTGCAGTGGTGTTGTGTTATTTTCTTTGTTGGGTCTGTCCTGTAGCAGGTGACTTCTGGGTACTCGTCTGGCTCTGTCAATCTGTTTTTTTCACTTCCTTAGATGGCTACTGTATTTTAAGAATGTCGGATAGAAATCCCATAGGTGTTTGTCTCTGAGGGATCGGACAGCTGAGGAATCGGAAAGCTTATGCCCGAAGGAATTTGTTAGGTCTTTAAGGTGCCACAGGACTCTCGTTGTTTTTGCTGTGTATAGATTACCATGGCTACCCCTCTGGAACATTCCACGAAATGGCATCCTCCATGCCGTGTGACCTCACACATCTAGTGCATGCGAGGTCATGATGTCTGGAGGATGGCGTTTTGTTTTACAAAATGTTATCCTCCATGCACCTTTGGGGGCCATACAAGAATCATTCCACGTAACCAAATCCACCCAACAGACTGCCAGTTGGACCACATTTTTTAATTCTAGGGTATGGAGTGCATGCATTGCATACTTAGGCTGCGTCTACACTGGTGAATTAAGTCGACTTAAGTTTGCTTAAGTCAACTTAATTTACCGTGCGTCTACACTGCAGTTTCTTTAAGTCGACTTAAGCAGCTTGCTTAAGTCGACGTAAGGAAAATAAAGTCGACTTAATTAAAATTAAGTCGACTTTCTAACACCACCTTCCTAATCGATCTAAGGCTTAAGTCGACTCTCTAGAGTCGACTTAAGCCAGTGTAGATGTGGGGAAGCCCTAAGTCGACTTAGGTCATGGGTCCCAACAAGAAAGGACCGTGGGGCTTCCTTCCTTCTCCACAGGACC
>ML685784.1:14099056-14109741 GCA_007922175.1 Pelusios castaneus | reverse complement strand
GCAGGGACAATAACGTAGGGGGAAGAGAGGTGGGACAGGGGCAATAATGAATGGGGAAGAGAAGTGGAGCAGGGGCAATAATGAATGGGGAAGAGAGGTGAGGCAGGGGTGGGAATGAAGGAGGAAGAGAGGTGGAGCAGAGGAGAACAAGGGGGAAAAGAGGTGGGGCAGGGGCAATAATGAATGGGAAAGAGAAGTGGAGCGGGGGCAATAATGAATGGGGAAGAGAGGTGGGGCAGGGATGGGAATGAAGGAGGAAGAGAGGTGGGGCAAGGGCAGGAATGAAGGGGGATCATAGAAGAGAGGTGGGGCAGGGCAGGAACAAAGGGGGAAGAGAGGTGGGTCATGGGACAGGAATGAAGGGGAAACAGGTGGGGCAGGGGTAGGAACAAAGAGAAGAGGGGTGAGATAATGGGGCTGGAATGTTGGGAACAGGTGCTGGGCTAGATTAATGTCTCTGTTGAACTGGGACTGATAGATTTTGTGTCTCTGGGGACAGGGCAGTGGTGTCTGTGGTGCCCTGGGGCTGCACTTACATTGTCCCACCCTGTTAGTAGCAGCACCTCCTGGGGAGCTGCAGGCCTATGTCCTGCTCTACCAACATTGTTGGGGGCAGTGAGGGCTACCTGGCCGGGAGCTGTGATGGTCCCTGTGACTTCCTTTTTGTGCCCAGGGCTAGAGCAAAGGGCTGGAGGATGCCTGGGCTGCAACAGGAGGCAGCTCCTCTGGTTGCACTGGATGCTGAGACGGGTCCATCGTTGGGGCGCAGCACCGCAACACATGGTGGGCCAACCTGGGACACAGGCAATTTGTCCACACTGGGCTTTTATTAAGTCGACTTAAGCTGTTCCTTAAGTCGACTTAAGGAAAACTTAAGTCGACTTAATAACACCTAGTTTTAGGTCAATTTAAGGCTTAAGTCAACTCCTTAAATTGACTTAAGCCAGTGTGGACAGGGATTAGCGCCTAAGAGTCAACTTTATTAAGTCGATTTAAAGCGTTAAGTTGATTTAATGATTTAAATCAATGATTGAATGAGGTCAACAAGGGGTATGTCTACACTAGAAAAAGTTAAGTCGACTTTGTGAAGTCGACTTAATAAGGTCGACTTTAAGTCAACTTAAAGTAGACCTTATTAAGTTGACTTAACAAAGTCAACTTCACTTTAAAGATTTTTTTTTCTTTAACAGTTTACCAGAGCTGACCACATGGAATATTTAACTACTTGTTTAGGTGAAAATACAATGAATTACAAAGTTTTAGGGGGTCTTTAGGGAGCGTTACATCACATAAGTTAGATCAGTGGGTTCTGAACCACTGTGTCAGGACATGTTACTGTGTCACCACAGAGCGGTAAGTGTGTCATGGAGAGTCGAGGAGATGGATAGATTTGGCCTGCTGAACTAGACTAACATGGCTTCCCCTTTGGAACTTGTCAAAATGCAATCAGGCAGATTCAATATTTTGGATATTCATAAATGAATTGGTCTGATAACTGCTGAGCTGGGTGTGTGCAGACATGAGTTCATTAGCCTAAGAAGCCAGAGAACCCCCATCATGCAGTGCTTCTCTGCTTTGCCAAACCTAGAGTTCAGTGCAGTTCCTGCCTTGCAGCTTGGTTCTCCATCCTTGATGCAAATTAAGTTTTCTGCTGTCCATTCAATGTGCTGATGGCTCACATCTTCGATGCAGATGAGGCTAGGAAGGTTGCCTTAATTCCATCACTCTTGCTTGAAGGGTTTTAGATGTGTTTACCACTGCCTTTTCACTGGTTTTGGTTTCTGGTTCAAGCAGAGGCTGGGCGTGGGTGTGGAGGTGAGTCACAGAGGCTGGATATTATGCTCTGGTTTCCCAAGAACACAGAGCTAACAAGTAACAGCTGACAAGGAGGTGCTGTAGTCATCATGAATAAATCAGATTATGATCAAGAGGCCTACAGACAAATTTCCAACACAATGTTCTACAAGCTACTTCTCTTGGTCCCCACTGAGGAGTACCAAAGAAACTACACCACCTAGTCAAGAAACTCCCTGAAGCAGCACAGAAACTCCCTGAAGCAGCTGTTGAAGACAAACACACCCCTAGAACCCCGACCAGGGATATTTTATCTACTACTTTATCATCTCGGGCATTGGCACTCTTATAGCAGGCTTATCCTGCTATGTGGACTCTCTCCTCAGACCCTATGCTATCAACACTCCTACCTTGTTCGAGATACCATGGACTTGTTCAGAAAAAATCAGTCCATTGGTGAGCTTCCAGAAAACACCATCCTGGCCACTATGGACATTGAAGCTCTTTACACCAACATCCCAGAGAAAGATGAATTACAAGCCATTAGGAGAGCTATTCCAGATGATGTCACGGCACATCTCGGGACAGAACTTTGCAACTTTGTACTCACCCACTCACCCAAAAGCACTTCAGATTTGGAGATGATTTATAACTTCAAGTCAGCAGCACTGCTATAGGTACCCACATGGTCCCACAATATGCTAACATTTTTATGGCTGACTTTGAACAACACTTCCTCAGCTCTTGTCCCCAAGTACCACTGCTCTATTTACACTATATTGATGACATTTTCATCATCTGGACTCTTGGAAAGGAGACCCTTAAGAATTACACTGAGATTTCAACAGCTTCCACTCCACAATCAAACTCAGCCTAGAGCATTCCACACGGAGATCCACTTTCTGGACACTACAGTTCAAATATGTAATGGACACATAAACACCATCCTATACCAGAAACCTACTGACTGCTATAGCTATCTACATCCCTCGAGCTTTTATCCAGAACACACCATATGATCCATTTTCTACAGCCAAACTCTAATGTTATGTCTACGGTACAAAAAGTTAGGCTGACTTTATTAAGTCAACCTAATAAGGTTGACTTTAAGTCAATTTAAAGTTGACCTTATTAGGTCTACTTAACAAAATGGTTTCCCTGAACAGGGACTTAGGAAGTCAACCTAACTGCCCTTAGGTCGATGTAATAAAGTGGACTTAAGCGTCCACACTGTGCTTAGGTCGACCTAACCAGCGGTTCTTATTAAGTCGACCTAAGCTTTCATTAAGTCGACTTAAGGAATTTCTTAAATCAACTTAATGAAAGGCTGGTGTTGACAGGGACTAAGTTAGGTATAATGCAGACTCTGGTATAGTGCAGACTCCTAATACCAGGACATCAATAAAATCTCAAAAAAATCTCTGGTACAGTGCAGACTTCTAGTACCAAGATTAATTTCTTACGTTACCATATTAATTTTACTCCATCTTTTGTTTCCCATTATTGTGGGCGTGTGCACACATAGTTCATGGAAGAGTGTACCAATATTCCCCCCATGCAATTCTCCACCAAAATGTTATACTTAGAGAATGAAAACAAGCAGGATCAATACACCACGTTTATTGTGAATGTATAGACTGAAATTTCAAAAGGTAAATCACATCATTTAATTCTAAAAGCAAGAGAATCAATTTAAAAAGACAACACATTTTCCTATTCAATCACATTCCCACATACACACATATACATACCGATAGGTAAAGGCAATGAGTTCTATATTGTAATTAGCAGCCTTCTTGCTCGTGCCCGCCCACTGGCCAGGTAGCAAAAACATGAGGGTTGGGGAGCTGGGTCCCGCTGGTGCGCAACAATACTAAGTGGTAGTTATAAAGTTGACTTAAGCTATAAGTCGACCTAGGACATGGTCCCGGCAAGAGTCGACTTAACTTTTCAAGTGTAGACATAGCCAGAGATATTTTCTTTCCTTTAACAATTTACCACAGCTGACTACATAGAATATTCAACTATTTGCTTAGGTGAAAATACAATGAATTACAAAGTTTCAGAGGGTCTTCAGAGAGCGTTACATCACGTAGGCTAGATCACGTAGGTCAATGCCACATAGCCATCTGATGCTTATTTATAGGCTTTAAAATCAAATACCTTTTTAATAGCACAGGCTTAGCGTCATCACTGCTTTTCGTACACCCAGAGCAACACAAAGGATCAGGATCTCAGCATAGAATCTAGCTTTATGACTAAGATGATTAGCTCCTCTCTGCCATAAAACCTGTTCCAGATATAGGTGGATGATTTATGAATAAAGACAAACTAATCCCTTTGTAGTGCTTTGTGAAAACTTGATTACACACCAAACTTGTCTCACCACTTCAGCTGCGGCATTTGTGCTGTAGTATTTTTTTAATGTTGTTCTCTTGCTTGTCTTACACGTGGTATTTTCTTCACAGATGCTCTTTTTAGTTTGCAGATGCAAGAAATTTAGAGACAAAATGCAAGAGAATCCTAACTCACTGACTTCAATAAAAGCTGCATATCAGGACTTTTTGGGTGGAGTTACTTAAGGAATTTCTTAATTTGTTAGCACGTTCCACTTTACATTGCCTCAGAGGAATGTTTCAAACCTAACATCCACAACAGACTAAATGTCATCATGATTAGATGTTTCTAGCACAAGAAACTGAATTATAAAAAGGGAAGAAGACTCTTGACTTCATCTCTCTTGACTTCACCTTTTCTTTTCCTGTGTATCTCTTCATAACATCGACAACTCTCAAAGAACTGAACTAAGGGAGGGGAAGGTCTGAAGGTCCTAGGCCATGGGTCGGCAATCCTTGCCGGCTGCCCACTACACTCTCAGCAGATTTTCGACTGTCCGGTGCCAAGGCCGGTACCTGCTGGTAGGCGGCCTCAGGTTCCCAGCCGGGGCCGACACTCACCGGTGGGCAGCCTCTGGCTCCCAGCCAGGGCTTGGGCCAGGGCCGGCACCTGCTGGCAGGCAGCTTCCCAGTCAAGGCCAGGGCTGGCTCCCGCTGGTGGGTGGCTTGCGGTTCCCAGCTGGGGCCAGGGCCGGCTCCTGCAGGCAGTGACAGCTCTGGGCGGGGCCGACCCACCCCGCTCCTCTCCAGCAGCCCTGCCCAGCAGGGGGTGGAGCTAGCAGGGACCAGGAGCCCTGCATTGCAGCTGCTTTTTTCCTGCTTGCCGTGTTCCCCAGCAAAGAAGCACGGTGAACGGGGAACCGTGGCACACGGCTCTTGTGGCCCCAGGCCACGCTGGGGGGTGGGGCCAGTGGGAGAGCCTGACCGGTGCTACGGGCCACTCAGGCTTGGCACACGAGACACGTTTGGCACATGTGTCGGGGGTTGCCGACCCCTGTCCTAGGCTGAAAAGAGGTGCAGTCTGTGAAAGTAAAAGCAGAATATAGTAAGACAAAACTTTTGCTTTTAAGATCACTTAGCTTGGGTTAGGTATTAACTTGTGTATTACTCTTTTCTTTTATAACCAATCCTGACTTCTGTGCATCAAGAGAATAAAAAATGCAAAAAGAAAAGTAACAGGAGAGTCTGAAAATATCTTTGGCTATGTCTACACCTAAAATGCTAAGTCGACTCTGTTCAGTTGACTTAACAAGGTCGACTTAAGTTGACCTAAAGTTGACCTTGTTAAGTCGACTTAGAGAGTCCACACTAGACTCTCTAAGTTGACTGCCTGTGTCTACACAGGCAGTCGTTAGATAGACCCAGAGCCGCATGTGTGCCCGGCCTCTCCCCCCCACTCCAACACCGTGGCTCAGGGGTGCCTCAGGGGAAGGGAGCCTCCTGGGCTCACCAGACAGGGAAGCCCCAGAGAAGTGAGCCACTGGGGCTCCCCTATCCGGAGAGCCCTGGAGAAGCCAGCCGAGCCCTGGAGAAGGGAGCCGCCAGATTCCCCAGCCGAAAGGAGTCCCTGGGGATTCCCCTTTGACAAAAGAGCCGCCACCGCTCCAGAATCCAGGGGAGCCCCCGGGGGCTCCCTTCATCCAGGGAAGCCAGTGACTTCTTTGACAAAGAAACCGCCACTGCTCCAGAATCCAGGGGAGCCCCGGGGACTCCTTTCTCCCCCAGCTGCAGCTCCACGGCTCCTGTCCCCAAGCCAGGGCTCCCCCATCCCCGGCTCTCTTCTCCCCAGCCCTAGGTCTCCCCAGCCCTAGGTCGACTTAAGTAATTAAGTCGACCTAAGGCGTCCACACTGCTTTTAGGTTGACTTAATAAGGTCGATTTAGACGTTAAGTCGACCTAACTACAGGTACTTATTAAGTCGACTTAAGGATGTCCTTAAGTCGACTTACTGAAATGCCGGTGTGGACACAAAGTAATTTAGGTTGATTTAAGCATCCTTAAGTTGACCTAAATTACTAGTGTAGACATACCCTTTGATTCCTGTGTAGCCCAAGGTCCAGTGTGCTTCAACAGCCACAGCAGTGGGAACTATAAAGTTGTGGATTACAAACTGTGGCATGTTGGGGGAACTTCTTGGCTCCTGCCAAGAAGTACCTGACCCTCTCAGCAGAAAATTTCAGCAGTACTGACTGAGACTGGGAACATGTGGCAGGCAAGGAGAGAGGAGGCTGATGGATTGTAATCCTGTTCCTTGTTTCCTTGCAGAATAAAACTTTGTTCCTGGTGGTTGATCTGAGTGTGTCTGGGTCTGAGGTAAATATACACTAACACACAACACTCAACAGAGCCTCAGGCCCAATTTCCCAAAGCTGTGTAAAAAGTCGCCACGCAGACTTCCCCTATCTTGAACACTCTGATGCTAGGCCAGTAGACAGGAAGGGCTACATATGGATACAAATGCAAGGAAAATGAGGAACAAGCAGGATAAACTGGAAGTCATGGTATATGAAGAAAATTAATTGGCATTAGAGAGACTTGATGGGACAACTCCCATGATTGGAGAACCAGCATTGAAGGATATAATTTGTTCCAAAATGATAGGCATGAGAAAAAAAAGATGTTGCACTGTATATCAAAAATGTATACACTTGCTCCAGAGTCCAAGAGGAAGTGAGCAATTGATCTGCAGTACTGAGAGTGTCTGGGTGAGGATAACAAGGGAAAAGTACAGTAGCAATGTTATAGTGGGGGTCTATTATAGAACACCAAATGAGGGAGAAGAAGTGGATGAGTCATTCTTCAAACAGGTAATATAATTAGCTAGCACATATGAGTTAGTATTACTGGGGGATTTTAACTTCCCTGATATCTGTTGGAAAACTATTGCAGCAAAACATAATTGGCCTGCAAATTCTTTGTGTATAGAGGGAATAACTCTCTGATTCAGAAAGCTGAGGAAACAAGTAGCAAGTCATCCACTTTGGATCTGGTTTCAACCAATAGGAATGAATGAATTGCATGCATGAAGGTCAGAGGTTAAAGTAAGGGGGCACGCACCGGAACGGCATTCCGGGGCCCACAATTTTTGGGGGCCAGCATTCCGGGGCCCCTAAAAATAGAAAACCCAGGCAGAACGCTGCGTTCCGCCCAGGGGCCCCAGCAAAGCTGCAGACTCCTGCTGCGGCCAGGCTGGGGAGATTCAAATCTCCCGCCCTAAGCATGCTCAGACAGAGCGTGCTCAGAGCGGGAGTGGCCTGGCCCGGCCCAAGGGCGGCTCTGCTGGCGATCCTTGCAAGCTCCGAGCCTCCGGCCAGATAAGGGGGCTGGGGGGAGGTGTGGGCAGCGGAGCCAGGAAAGGGGCAGAGGAGCCTGGAAGGGGCCGCAGGGGAGCAGAGGAAGGGGGCCCCAGGCCTGATCCAGCCACGCTGCCTGCTGTGATGGTGGCATGCGGCAGCAGCAGAGGGGCAGGATCAGGCCCGACGGGCCGGCGTGCGACGGCAGAGGGGCAGGATCAGGCCCGAGGGGCCAGCGTGCGGTGACAGTGGGAGCAGAGGGCGGCTGGCAGCCGGCAGCGTGGTTTGATCCGGTCCCGGGCCTTTGTAGGCAGGGGTTAAGGTAAGGTACGGGGCAGGAGACCGGGGGTGGGAATGGAGGGGTCCGGACTCGCGAGTCACTGGATCAAGGGGTCAGGATGGGGGGTCTGGGAAGGGGTGGAGGGGGCATGGGGACAAGGAGACTGGGTGGGGGCTGGGTAGTGGTGGAGGGGACTATGGACAGCTGGAGCAAGGGGTCAGGATGGGGGGTGGCTGGGAAGGGATGGATGGAGTTAGAGGCCTGGGGAGAGGTGAAGGGGGCATGGGGACAAGGAGTCTAGGTAGGGGGTTGTGGGGGCTGGGTAGTGGTGATGGGGACTATGGACAGCTGGATCAAGGGGTCAAGACGGGGGGCTGGTGGGGGCTTGGTTGAAATGGAGGAGACTATGGACGGCTGGAGTGGGGACTGGGTGGGGGGGCTGGGAAGGGATGAAGGAGATTGGGGGACTGGAGTGGGCCTGGGGAGGAGTGGAGGAGGTTGGGGGGCTGAAAGGGGTGGAGTAAAGATGGGGGAAGCTGGGGGCTGGGAGGTTAGGAGGGCTGGAGTGGGGGTTTGGGGGCAGGGACCTTAGGGAATAGGGATGGGGGCTGAGGAGGACATGGGGAAGGAGGGAGTCTGATGTGGGCACTAGCGGACAAGGTTGGGGTGATGTGGATTTGAGGGTGTGCTTCATTTGTGAGGAAAGAGCTGGTGGGGTTCAAGCAGTTTGTTTTGCACTCAGATCTGTTTGTAGTGTGGACATAGCCAAAAAGTAATTCAGTGAAGTACATCTCATATTGATAGGGGTTTCACACTTCTTCCTTATTTGTATTTCCTCACTGTACTAATGCTGGGGTGCCCTTCTCCGATAGGTTAATATATTCATGATCTCAATTTATTATTATGTATGTCATTTTGCTGATATGGCACTCTCATGGCCAGACATCTGCAGATGTTCCCATCCTAAAATATCCAAAAGAGATGTTAGCTCATGTCCCTATGATTGGCTGGTGTCATTCTGGACAAATTCCCCCTTAAACACTGCACCCCCCGTTCCTTAAAACTTGGGGGTGATTGTTGGGCCCTTTATCTGTGCCAGAGTTCACAGGCCTCATGCCTTATACTAACTGCTAAAGCCAATGTTTTATAGTGTACAGGCCTGTAGGTTCCTTGCATTATCGCTGAATAAAATAAATGCTAAAACTAGCTCTATAGGGTTTGCAGGAAACAGAATTTTTAGGAGTCATTTGAACGTTGCAAGGCAGGTGACTGGATTGGCAGTGAATGTACCTCTTGCTGCAGGCACTTCACAAGGAACTTCATTAAAGAGAAAAGAATCAGCATTATTTGGGGTGGGGAATGGGGGAAAAACAAAAACAAATCAACTGCATATTTATATTAAAAACAGGTAAAACATTCACCCCACACAATATCCTTGCCAGAGTCTTCCACTTCAGTTTCCCAACCTGCTGATGCAAATGTCCTAGGACAGGGGTGTCAAACTCATTCGCTACGGTGGGGCAGAGTTGACTTAAATGTACTGCAAGTGGGCCGTACGTGCCATAAATCAAAATATCACGACACTCTCGCGGCATCGCAGTGCAAAGTCTCACAGACACAGCTGTGATGTCGCGAGGCCTAACACATTCACAGCATCGTGGAGCGCTGGGTATCCGAGACCCCTCTCTCTCTCTCTCTCTCTCTCTCTCTCTCTGTTAGGGTGAGAATGTGGTCCCACAGAGCACAGTCAGGGGCCGGATGGAAGAGCTTTGTGGGCTACATTCAGCCCATGGGCTGCATGTTTGACACCCCTGTCCTAGGAAAACACTGCTGCTTTGTTATCAGTGAAACCCAGGAATGCACTCAGGCAGGTCCCTCCAACCCTGGGGGCTGGGGTGGGAAAGTGTTGCCTAGCAGAAGCATCTGCTGTGAAGAAACACCTTATAACCACCCCTGCGTTGTCTCTTGCTGCAGTTGGATCTCTGTACCGGGTTTGGAGACTCCAGCATCTAACCCAGATATCATACTTACAGCTTTAGGGCTGTTAGGTTGGAGGGCTCTTCTCAGAATTCACTTAGCCATTGCTCTCTGCCATTGCACTGTGGAAGGTGGGGAAGGAAGGATTCAATAGCATGTAGTACCTTTGAGCAGAATTCTTGCCATCAGGGATTTGCTCCTAGCCAAAGGTAGAAATCTCTTTAACTTTGTGTCTAGCTTGTATCCAAGTTCCTCTACCCAATAGCTCAGGAATGAGTTGATATCCTTTCTCAGAACTCTAAGTGCATTTCTGTTTCCCTTTTGTCGTGCAATAAGGTAAATATTTCATTACCCCTGCACCCAAAACATAATTGAAACACTTCAATCTTCCTGATCACCCCAATGATAATATGCTAATAGCCGTACTTACAAAAATAGATTACAAATCAGAGTTTCAAAGAGAAACTGAAGAATTGGAATACGTATGCAGATTTGATATTGTTGCCTTGGTTTAGGGATTTAAATAGGGATTGCAGCTTCTTTTCTCATTTCAGGTAAATTTTCCTCCCTTATACTTCACTTCCCTGTAATATGCTGTCCTCCACCGTTAGAATCTAACAACTGTTATGATTTGCTGTAAGGCTATGTCTACACTAGGGAATTAAGGTCGACTTTAAGAAGGTCGACTTTAATAAGTCGACTTTAAGTTGACCTTATTAAGTCGACTTAGAGAGTCCACACTGGACTCTTAAGTCAACTTAAAGGGGCCCTTAGTAAATCGACTTAGAGAGTCCTCACTGGACTCTCTAAGTTGACTTGTTTGCTCCAGGGAGAGCCAGCCCCGTGGGGCTGGCTCTCCCAGGGGCAGCAAGCCCCTGAGCGGTCCAGGGGAGAAGGGAGCAAGGAGCTCCCTTCTGCCTCGGACCACTTGGCTCCCTTCTGCTC
>ML685784.1:14019937-14094056 GCA_007922175.1 Pelusios castaneus | reverse complement strand
TACACTGGCTTAAGTCGACTCTAGAGAGTCGACTTTAGCCTTAGATCAATTAGGAAGGTGGTGGTAGGAAGTCGACTTAATTTTAATTAAGTCGACTTTATTTTGCTTAAGTCGACTTAAGCAAGCTGTTTAAGTCGACTTCGGCAAAGTGTAATGAAGACGCAGGGCCAATTAAGTCGACTTAAGCCATGCTTAAGTCGACTTAATTTGCCAGTGTAGATGCAGCCTAAGAGTCTAACCTGATCCTATGACTTACGCTTCCCTGCATTGATATTCCTCCCTTTCATCTGTAAGTATCTGATGAAGTGGGATTTTCTCCCATGAAAGCTCATACGATAAATAAATGTATTAGTCTTTAAAAGTGCCACTAGATTCCTTCTTTGTTCAACCAAAATGAAGTTGGCTTTTTGTCTTTTTCTCCAGTTCACCAATAAATAGCAGCAGAGTGCTTCTTCTCTCTAGAAATTCAGACCACACCACAAGGTGTGCACAGAAGACAGATAGATGCCTGTCAGAGGAGATGAAGAAAGTATCAAGGCTGGTTTAATCAGTGCAGAAAAGAAGGTGAAGAGGGAATGTGAAAGGAGACAAAATCATAAATGAAGGCTAGGACAAGTCTGACAAGGACAAGTAGCTTGAATTTAATACCAAAAACAATGTGGAGCTGATGAAATGACTCAAAGAAAAGAGGATGACAAGTGTTGTCCGAGGCCACCGGTGTGGTGCTCGGCTCTCTCCAATGTTGGTATCATTCGGCTGCGTGCGTGTGTTCCCTCTAAGTGCTGTCCCAGCTTCTGCAGATAGCTGACACTGCAGACCCGAAGAGAACCCCCAATGACCACAGAGTCTAGCAAGGTACGAAGGTACGTTGACCAGGTTTATTGCCACGGTGGATACAGTAGCAGTTCCCCCGGAGTGCTCTAAGATTCATCCAAGGGCACACTACGGATACTGATCCTAGGACAATGGACTTGGCTCAGTCAGTGGCGGGACTTTCCACTGCCCCCTAGGCCGGACCTCGAACACACCCCAGAAATACATTTTTATACACCTAGACAAACAACTTTCACAATATTTCTGACATATTAAGGAATGTAGTTAGATGCCTCCTATCACCTTGTTCATGTTGGTTCTAACTATCCATCATGTCACTCCCTTGTTACTGGGATGGGTCAGCCTGTTCTTCCTTATCTATGGAATGTTCCTGGGTGTCTTGGTACCTTGTTTATATAATATGCTTAGTTATGTTTATGCAACATTTATCCTCTTCTTGCCAACTTTAATGACGTATCTCGGTTTAGCAATGTCTTGACATTACTTTGATTCAGGCTAAAGGCCTTATACTGGGCCTGTACCTACTACAACAAGGTTGAATTGGTGGATACAGAAAATTTCAACAGCAGCACTTTGGACGGGTTGGAAGGACTCTGCAGTTATTATCACAGAAGAACAGATTCCAATATCAAAGCCGAGATGATATGGGCATGTACAAGTGACTTGGCAATGGAGACATACTAAAAGAGGACTTGGTTATGATAGAGAGGAGTCGAAGATCATTCCTAAGTTACACCTGAATGACAGGGAGCATATTGGGGTTATGCTGCATCTGCTCTTTATTGCAGCTGGCCGAAGACTTGGGGGGAAATAATATGAGCTTTCTTTTGTTTCTCATTAAGCTTGGGATAGCTTGCTGCCATGCCAACCTCAAAGTCAAAATGTCAGGGAGATAATGAGGGAGAGGTCATGACTCAAGAAGTATGTTTGAGTCATTAGCACCGAAGTGCTAGTTAAACCTGTGTGAGCAGAAGTGGCCACCTAAAGATAAGGTATATAGAGAGAAAAGGACGGGGCCCAAGATAGAACCTTGAGGCACTTGCACAGTGTGGGGCAATGGAGAGAAGGAGGAAGAGCATCAGGAAAATATGCTGGAAAAATGTGCAGAGAGGCAGGAGAATCAGTATAGGACAGAATCATGAAAGTCAATTGGAGACTGGATGTCAAAGAGAAGAGCATTATCAACAGTGGGACAGCATACCTGTTGGAGAACATGACAGTGGAGTATAGGTCTTGAGAAGTGAGTAGGAAATGGTCTTCAGGAACACTGGTGAGAGCAGTAGATGTGGAGTGGAAGGGGCAAAAACAAGACTGAGAGTGGTTTGAACGTTGAGCCTACTTATGCAATCATATTTGTCTTGACTCTTTCCTTCTACTTTCTACCGTGTTGGAAGTGAAAGGGGGAAGGCATGATAACTGAAGGAACAGGAATGGTGACTGACAGGTGGGTCTTGTAAGGATGGAGGAAACCAGAGTATATTGGTGCACAGATGTGATGGTGCCAGAAGTGAGGGAGAAGATAGGTGAATGGAACAAGAGAGAGCCAAGAGAAAGGTTAGTCTGGAGGTGATAGCATAGGATGACATGTAAAGTGGCTAAAATATGGGGGTAGGCAGGGAACATCAAGACCAGAGATAGAGTCGAAGTGGATGAAGGGGCTCCCAGATACACAGTTGGGACATGCAAGCTAGCAAACCCTGTTGGGAGGCAGCACAGCATATTTCCATCTGCCTGGTCCCTTTGGAGCTAGTGGCTCAAGGAGCACCAGCAAGGAGTGCTCTATGTATTTGAAGTAGAGGGGCTGTACTTGAGACATGCCCAGGGCTATCCTTAGTGGGGGCAAGCAGGACTTCCGCCCTGGGCCTCACAGTTGTGTGGACTCTGCGCTTGGACTCCTCCCCCAGTCTAGTAATCTGTGTTTTCATAGTACTGCTCAATAAAATGAATAGAATAATAGTGATCTACTTGCAGGGGAGTGGTGAGGCTTCACTAATTAATGCCTATGGCTATGTCTGCACTTACCAAAGTTAGTTCAAATTAGTTAATTCGAACTAACTCATTCAAACTAATTTTAGTTAGTTCGAATTAACTTAATTTGAACGAGCATGGCCCCACTAGAATGTTAGTTCAAACTAAGCAAGCGCCATGCAGGGCACTTGCTTAGTTCGAATTAGTCAGTTGCATTAAGCTCAATGTGCTGGTTAGTTTGAACTAAGCAGTTAGTTCGAACTAACATGGCCACATTGACTTAATTCGAACTAACCAGTTCGAATTAAGGTTAGTTCAAAGTAAAACAAGGTTTTACTAATTCGAACTAACTTTTCCTTAATTTGACTTAAGGAACTTCTTAAGTCGAATTAAGGAAACTCAACTGTAGACGCAGAGTAAATTAAGTCGACTTAAGCCTGCTTAAGTTGGTTGGTAACTATTAAAACATGTTAATTTACAACTAACTGTAGCCTTTTCATTATATTTGGTGCTTCATTTGCGGATGTAAGCAAGGTGTAACATCTTGTGATGTACTGCAGGGGAAAGACTTCAGGAACATGCTCTGTTTGCACAGACATGACCACTATGCCTCAGTACGTAAGCGGTACACTGGTTTGAGTTACAAATCAATCTAATATTTGAAAGCAGGGTTCATGAAATGTTGGTCTCCTTATTGTACGAGTAAAGGGCAACAGAACCATTGCTTAGCATGCCCTAATTGAGAAGGTCACTTTATTTTATCCACCCTGATGCCTGTTAAGTATTTGGCCGTTCTCAAAAGGACTACACATATAAACCCAGTCATATGAAAGACAAGAAAAAAAGTCAATAAAGAGCAGTACAGACCAACTAAGAAAGAAAGCTGCCCAGATTTTAAACTCCATACAACAATATGGTTGCTTAATGAAAATGTAGACAGTGTCACAGTTTAAGATTTAATCTTGCTAATCTTTTCACAACCCATTGAATATACAACCTTGAAGAAAATATCTAAATAAACCAGCAGATGGCCCCACAAACAAGCATCTGAAAAGATAAGAGGCATTCCTGAGCTAATAGATCAGGTCCAGGTTATCATTTGTTACACTGGTGCAAACTTGGGGAAGCTCCATTGAAGTGAATGGAGTAACATGGGTGTAAAAGCAGTGTCAGATCAGAATCTGACCCTTAGTTTCTAGTACCGAAATCTCAATGAAACAAAAAGTATTCAGATAATTTCATACCCCAAATATTGTCAGCCAAAATTCTGTTTTGCCTTTTACTATGTATAGTCATTTAGACCTGTGCTAAATGATTGACAAATACTACCACTGGTGTAAATTAGTGGGGAATTCTGTGTTGGCAGCATTTACGCCTAGTTTGTTTTCTTTCCCTGTGCCGAATGCATGGCTGTGGCAAATCAGACCCCAAAAGGTACTCAGGTGAGTAGCTCTTGCTATCCCTAAGAATATATCAATCCTGGAAGAGCTGGGTCTTGCACACTTAAAGCACTGATACCCCTGTTAGTGCAAAGTTACTCTTGTTACTTTCAACCCAAATGTGCAGACTGATTTTTACAATATGCAAGGTTAGCCCCTGCATGTACCCACCTATCAGCCAAAGGATCCTGACCTCCTATGGTGGCTGAGTCTTTCAAGCCGGCGAGTTAGTATTCAACCCAATCTCTCCATGCTCTGCAAGGGGCACCTAGGCTATGTCTACACTTGGCCAAATAAGTTGATTTAGCATGTCCACACTATAAAATTAAGTTGACTTAAAGTGGACTTTGCCAAATTGACTTAGAGCGTACACATTGGACGTCTAAGTCAACTTGTAGGGGCTAGGTGGACCTGGGACTGGTCCATGGTGGCAGGGGAGGCACCCCTTTCAAAGTGCCAGAGGGCTCAGCATTTGACCTATTGTACCAGGGTACAATGGGGGCTGAGCAGGACAGGGACAGGGGCAGGGTATAGGACCGGGGTGGGCAGGGCTGTGTCCTGCTCTATGGGTGGGCACGCCAGGCTCTGGCTCTGCCGGGAGGTCAGTGGAGGAGGCCTGGGGGCCCTTTAAGTCAACTTAAAGTCGACTTAGGGCTAACCCGCGTCTACACTGGCTAAGTCGACTTAATAAAGTTGACTTAGCCAGTAAAGTCGACTTTATACTAGGTTTTATAAAGTTGACTTAAGGTTGACTTAAAAAAGCAGCTTAAGTCGACTTAAGGAAATTGTAGTGTAGATGCAGAGTAAATTAAGTCGATTTAAGCAGGCTTAAGTCAACTTAATTTACAAGTGTAGACGCACTCCTAGGGACCTGCCAGCTGACTTCAGCAACAGACTTCCTTTAGGAAATGACTGTGCAAGGAGCCCATCTCTTTTCCCATACCTCAGCGATGGTCTTCAGCTCATTTCTTCCCCTCCACAAAATGGAGTGAGGAAAGAGATCTTCCAACCTCTTGAGATTTCACAGGTCAGTGATACAACTGCATATTTACATCCCAAATTGCTGCTGTCTTAGAAGATGAGGAAATTATCCGTGAAGATTTTCCTGGGTCTTGTAATGCCAGAGAAGGGAAATAGGCCAAAGTCTTTCCCTTCTATACAGACTAGCACTAAAATAAAGAACCCTGAAACAAGAATTTGCACAAAGAAGGCAAGAATAAAAACACTGCCTCTGGATTAAACTGCCTTCCAGCCTTTATAAAACTTTAAATATAATTAATAATTAACCACAACTCTCAAGCAAGTCTCTGACTCTTGCATGAACTATATTGTTATTTCAGTGCTTGATTTTAAAGGTGCAACATACCACAGTATACCCATCTAACCCTATTTTACCACAAGAGGAGTTATCTGCTCCCCAATAAAAGAACGTCATCAGACAAGCCACTGTGGACAAAAGACTTTGCTGATTGCTTCCCTCCCACCACTAAAGAGGGTACAGGCATGATTCCTTGTCCCATCAAAGCTTGGACATTGAGGGAAGGGAATAAAAATGCTTGTCAAGGAGAAATTGTTGTTCTTGCTTGAACTCTGAGGAGTGAAAATTTCTAAGCATAAGCAAGGCGTACCCAGCTGTTTAACTTGGGTTAGCCCTAAAGGGGCTGGCATATTACCACAGCTCCTATTACCTTTTGAAACCTGACTGTATCTCATTTCTGTGTATGTTTACCTGCTTTAACTTTATGAATAATTCGTATATTTCCTTTTCCTGTTAACAAACCTTTAGTTAGCTGGCAACAAGCATTGTCTTTGGTTTGAAATCTGAAGTACAACTGACCAGGGGTAAGTGACTGGTCTTTTGGGACTTGAAGCAAATTGAATATTGATTTCCAAAGGGGTAGCCATGTTAGTCTATTGCAGAAAAACAAACAAAAACACTTGTTTGTTTTTTTGAACATTGATGTGATTTTTGGTGCAAAGGACCATCTATCACAAAGGCAAGCTTGTATGGGTGGCAGGATAGACCCGTGTGCCCAAAGGGACTGTGTGTGACTCTATGTTAAGGGTGTTATTTCACTTAGGCTATGTCTACACTTGCAAGTTTGTTCAAATTAAGGAAGCTTAATTACGCTCACATTCCCTTCTCCCGGGGACATGAGTGGGTCCCTGCCAGAAGGGAGCCCCGCGCTCTCTTCTCCCTGGCCCCTGGGGGTCCAGGCAAAAAGGGAGTGGTGCTCCAGCTGACAGGGGATCCCCAGTGTTTCCCCTGTCAGCTGGAGCGCCGGGGCCGGTAATTGGTGGCGCTCCAGCCAACAGGGGATCCCCAGAGGTTCCCCTGTCAGCTGGAGTGCCGGTCAGCTGGAGTGCCAGCAACTGGGACCCGCATGGGGGTCCTGACAAGAAGGGAGCCCCGGCTTCCTGGGGAAGGGACCTGCAAGTCCCTTCTTAGTGGGGAGCCACTTCTGCTGCATCTACACTTGAAAAGTTAAGTTGACTTAACTTTTCAAGTGTAGACATAGCCCATAAGCCCACTAGGGACGTCACTACGCAAGCTTAGATGCTATAGTATTGAATGCTATTAAGAACCCTACCATACATACATAGAACTTGACCTGGGCACTGTTTAAAAGACGAACATGGTCCACTGGGCCATTATTCTCTTCTCAAGACACAACAACTGTTTTCCTAGGCTGTGTACGTGCCTTACCTGAGTAATTATGCAATCACCTTTCAGTAAGCCCTGCCCTTCTTTCCCAGTCCCTTTCTACTTTTCTTGTTGAGTCAAGTCTGACATTCCAGTGGGTCTGCTCACATGCATGAAGTTACTCATTCATGGACAAACGTTTCCAAGATCCAGGAGGCAGTATGTAAACTCATGGGTCAGGGACAACATCATCTTTTCTGTACTGTAAGGGGCCTTTCATACTTTTGGGCACTATAAAATAATACATTATTAATGCTATTATGTTTCCATGGGTGGCAGTGTAGAAGTCCATAGTCCACAAATTGGTCAGCCTGATCTACTTTATGGGGTTTACCTTCTTCGTTAATTCTACAATATGTCTTACATTTAATTTGAGTGTATTCCCTAGTTAATTTTCATGTCTTACGAGTCCAAACAATTTTTCATATTTTTTTTAATTATTTCACAGCAGTTGAACGCTATAGAAAATGTCACAGTGACATTGCTGTTCTTCACCTGTGTCTGTAACCTTCTGGCTGCTGTATTTTTGGTGCTTAAACTGAGTTTTTTTCTCCTCTTACTCTTCATTTATTAGTCTCTTACTATACTTAATTCAAGAAACACTAAGAATATAAAATATTTAATTATGATATTTATTCTTTAACCTGCTGCATGTATGACATCCCACACATTTCCCCAGACCTATGACTTTCAGGACAAGGATACAGGCAGCCAGGTCAAGGGATTAGCAGCCTAATTCCTTAGGGCTGTGTTCAGGTTCCTGGAAATCAGGCAGGAGCCAGTCAAATTAATCCAGACGGGTTCAGGTGCTAGCTGGGTCATCAGGAATCAAGCAGATCAGAATCTTAAGCACTGGGTGAGGAGGTTCAAGCAGCAGCCAGATAGGGCCTAGTTCTGTGGACAATTTTCTGTGGGTTTAAATGGGAAGCCTTGACTAATCAGAGGTCCCTTTGGTCTTCCAGTCAGGGCCTGGAGGAGGCTTCCAGGATGTCGTTTTATGGGTTCTCTGCTTAGTCAGTGAGTAGTAAGCTGCTGAATGTTAGTAAGGAGGCAGCATCTGATTGGGAAAGCTAGCAACAATAACCAATATTTTCAACACTGAGTGGTAAAAGTTAGTCTCCTAAATCCACATTTATGGTGCAAAATAAAAATGATCTGATTTTCAGAAATGTTAGCCACAAACTAAAGACAATGAATGAAATTCATGAAGATCCATGATTGGCAAATAGAATCAATGGGCTACATCCAGCCCTTGTGCCATTATGGTGGGTGGTACCTGCTTACACCATGTCTGAATTTGGCCCATCATATCACAGTAGAACAGCAACTCTTAGCTTTGGGGTTGACCCTACAACTAAGTCAGCAAGGGATGGCTGCAGAGTAAGAGCCTAAAATCCTACCATTAGAAGATTTCAGCCAGCTCCTCAGTTGTTGTGGAAAAGAGTCATGGAATTTAATAGGGATGAAACCACAAATACCAGGCTGCCCAGGTGCAGGGCGGGCTGGCACATGGTGTGGCCTCTTGCAGTGGCCGTCCAGGGCCAGGAGAACTACCGGGCTCCCACGCCCAGGACCCTGGGGGCCTAGCAGAGGAGACCTGCCAGGCCAGCCTGAGCACCACAGGGACCCCAGCTCTGTGCCAGCCTGAACAGGGCCCCTTTTACCTCGGGGCTGCAGTCCCTCAAGCCCTTGCCTTATTCCAGCCCTGGGGGAGTTCGGAGGGTGGTGCAGATGGGGAAGCCCTGGGAGACAGTGAGATGCGGGAAGAGGAAGTCCAGACAATAAAAGGAAATGGATGGTGAGAAGAGGGTAAGTGGCATCTCTACGTGAACAGCCGGGAAGAAGTATACATTTTTGTGTGTATTAAAGGTTGACTTTTCAACCTAAAATGAAATTACACAGGCAGTTATCCATAACATTCATTCTAAATTAGTTGGGCATAATCAAATGACAGATGTCAATAAATTAAGTTCCCTAGCATTGCACCAGTGTGATAGGATACGCCTTAAGAATCTCTGTCTGTAGCTTCTTGGTTGTCTCGACCATGTTATACCTCAGTGGTTCCCAACCTGTGGCTTGGGGTCCAAAAATGGCCCACGGGGGCTTTCAGAAGGGAGGACGCAGGTGGAATGCATTGCCCAGGAGCTACAAGATTGGTGCAAAGCTCCTTGCTGCAGCCAAGGGGATGGGAGATCAGCGCTCTTCTCTCTCAGCTCCAGCAGAAAGCAAAACGCTCTGGCTGGGCCCTAGGTGCTGCGGTCCCTTCTAGAGCCAGAGGGAGGGGAACACTGATCTTCTTTCCCCCTTGCTACAGAAGGGAGGAGCCACTGCCTAGAGACCCAGGTGGAACACAGGGCTAAAGAATGTGCGTGGTTTCTTGGCCGCAGCCGGGGGGGAGGAGGGGGAAGGAGTTCAGTGAGGAGGCAGCCTCTTTGCTGAACTCCTTCCATCTAGCTGAAATAGGGTTGGGGGGGGGGAGCTGCTGGTAGAGACTGATGACCCTTCAGGGTTGCAACAATGATATCTGTGGTCCTTGAGCCAAAAAGGTTGGGGACCGCTATTATATATGAAATAAATTAAACTCCAAGCCTGCATCAAACATTGTAGCATTCTACCCTCACCCCACCCCGGCTATGTCTACACTTGTTAATTTAAGTGGACTTTAACTAAGTCTCCTTAATGGCTCATCAGGTTACTCCCTGGGACCATTCTACCTGAAAAATTCCTAAACATTAAGGACACAATGGTTGGTGACATCCTGTCTTGGGTGTTCCCACAGAATCATACAAGTTAAAGTATAGATATAACACCAAATTCCTAACTTCTAACTGAAATAGAACTCCTAGACATAAACTATATAATCATTCCCAGCAAATTACTACCTTTTTATTGATACCAAACATGACATAGTTCCTATGGATTATAGCATTTATGATATATGAATAGAAAATAATATCATAAATGCTTCCCTAAATCCAGAAAATGTCACACCCTGCCCACATGCCCTGTCCTTTGGGGGGCATGCCAGGCTCCCACTGTGCCCCCTCTCGGCAGGGAGGGCATTGGTGTAGTCCTGGGGTAGCCCTAAGTCGACTTAGGGCTATCCCAGGGCTACACTGGCTTAATTCGACTTTAAAAAGTCGAATTAAGCCTTAAGTCTAATGAAAAGGTGGTTTAATAAAGTCAACTTAATTTTCATTAAGTCGACTTTATTTTCCTTAAGTCAACTTAAGCAAGCTGCTTAAGTCGACTTAAGGAAACTGCAGTGTAGACGCAGGGTAAATTAAGTCGACTTAAGCAAGCTTAAGTCGACGTAATTTACCAGTGTAGACGCAGCCCCCATGAGCAATGTTGCACAAATAGGACAGCTATTATGGGCTGTTTATTTATTTATTTGTTTTTACTTTCTTCGTAAGCATCAAGTGTGGGGTCACTGCCAGAAGCAGGATACCAGACATGATGGGCTAATATCCTGACCTGGCACCGTATTTTTTCTGCCAACACTGGATCCCATTGACCAATTACAGAGTGACACTTGCAGCTGATCATGTGTGAAGACAAAAACAGCTGGTAAACTCAAGCCTTGCAGGAAGTGATCCGTACGTGAGTAATGAATATAAATGACACAGTGATGATTACTAAAAACAGGAAAGTGTGGCATGGGTTGTGTTCATTGAGGACTCAGCCAAGCCTGTAGGACAGTGGTTTTCAAAAAAATTTTCTCAGGATGCAGTTGAAAAAAGTCATTTATGCCCCCAACCCAGCAGCTACATCTTTGAGCAATGCATTCCAGTCCTTTGGAGGTAGCAGCAAGAGGTGCTGAAACCCAGTGCCTGAGAGTCTATAACCCAGTACTGGGTCCCGACCCTAAGTTTGAAAACCACTGCTGTAAGGCATGGGCCTTTATTGGAGAAAGTCAGAACCACATTGACCCAGCAACAATGCCTCATTCAAGGCCCCCTGTAGGACCAGCTGTGCAGACGCAGGATGATCACTGCTATACCAATGTATGTGCCCCTCCACAAAAGGCCAGCAATATTGGTGGGTCCTCTTATTGGTGGAGATGACCTTCCTGCTGCCTCTACTTTGCCCCTCTTAACCTCTTTTGGGTTGGGTTTATCCATGGGGGCATCAGCAGGGAAAGTGCAAAGGGCAATCCAAAGACTGTAAATGTGGCTGCCCTGGAAGAAGAAGTGGAAGGGGAAACTCTTTCCTCTCTCTCACCCAGAGAGCAGCAGGGCAGGACCAGTCTACAGGCCCATCAATAATTTGTAGCTCACTGAGATCTGTACAATTTGTCATTAGAGCAGTAGCTGAAAACACTGTGCTCCATTTATGTGATGAGGCTCTAATTTATGGAAGCCATGTTGTGCACAGCTGACACACTGCCCTGAGGAAAGCCTGGGATGATGATAAGGGAAACACACTGTGCTTCACATGCTAACCTAGTTACATCTGTGAGCAGGCTCAGAATGAGCTCTGCCCTGTCATCTAGTGGTGAGCTGGGGAGAACAGACTTCAAAATCAGATCTTATTTACATGAACACCCCTACTTTGCCTAGGTGTTCAGCAGACAGAGCTGTCTTGCAAATGTAGTCAGCTTTGGCTGGTGTTGGGTTACACATCGCTTCAGAAATCTATGCATTATTCCCAGAGGTACTGAAATCTTTTCCTTCAGAAACTCGGCATTTGATTCTTTTATAACATTTTCTTTAATACATTTTTTAAAAATTTGAATGCAGGGGTAAGGAAATGTTGATAATCTGACTGTAGGCGTAAAGGGCAACGGAACCATGCTTCGCCGACCCTCATTGAGGGGGGTCAACCTTACCTGAGCAGGGGTCAGATACAAAGGCAAGTAAAAAGAGAGATGTTTTTATATGATGATTTGGGTTCTTCCTTCAACTGTGGCCTTACTAGCACTTTTTTAATTGGGTCTGTGCAAAAAAACACCCTGGACCGATAAAAATTGCCCTGAAACAAAAGTGCGGTTGGAGGCAGTGCTATGTGGTAAGAGATGCTCTCCTGCTGTTACTGCTAATTTGGGGTGGTTTAATTAGGCTGATGGGGGAGCTCTTCCCTGTTGGCATAGAGTAGCTTTGTGGGAATCCTTACACCTGGAATGTGTTCCTGTATGGTGTGGAGTGTAGACTGAGACCTTGTACACAGGGGTTAAAGTAAGGGGAAACGCATGGGAACGCAGCTCCAGGGCCCCCAAATTTGAGGAGCCAGAGTTCCGGGGCCCCTAAAAATAGAAAAATCTGCTCAGAACTCGTATTCCACCCTGCCCTGGCTGCTGGCAGGTCCTACGCCCCACCATTATTAATCACAATACTTACTGTGTTATGCAGTGTTTGCTAGTTTGTGACAATAATTGCTATAGACATAAACACCATATAAAATTATAAATATTTTTATGGAGCGATAACCGATGCATGTGGTACTGAGAAGTGGTTGCAAATGCTTACCTGGGCTGGGGCCCACACATGCATGAAGGGGGCCCAGACAATACGGGAAGGGGGCCTAGAGATTAGGAGGATTCTGGGGCCCGTCAAATTATACTTTAACAGCTGCTTGTACATATTAGAAAGTTTTGTCAACAAAACAGGGCAGTTTTGTCAATAAAATAATACCATCTGTGCAAGAGGAACTCAGCCTTTTTCACCACAGTTTCATCACAAAAGAGTCACTGTAGAGACACTGGTGTGTATTTCTGTCTTATTAAACAGCCTTCAGAAATGTCCCACAATGCCAACCCTGACCACTCTGGTCTTCCATTTGCACTCCACTGCTCTGCAGCAACCAGCCCCGCCCTCTTTAAAGACGTGGGAATTTTTGAAATATTTTGGTTCCACTTCCTGTTTTGTTGGTATGGAGAACTTGCTGCTCGTCTTCCCAGGTGACCATGGCAGCTCTCCCGCCTGGAGCCCAGCGGAGCTGCTGGGATGATCAGCATTTGCGGACTGTCTGCCGTGCAGTCTCAGCTCCGCTCTAGCCGAAGGAACTTTGATACCTACAGCCAAATTTCTCATGCTATGGCAGAGAGGGGCTATGAGCGAGACAGAGTGCAGTGCAGAGCTAATGAGAAAGAGCTGTGGCAGAGATACTACAAAGCCAGGGGGGCAAACTCACTTTGGCGCAGAGCTGATTTAAACCTGCTGATTTAAAAAAGAGCTGGAAGCCATCCTCAGTGGGGATCCCACATCTACCCTCAAGACTCTCGTAGACACCTCCATGGTCTTGGGGCCACCGGATACCAGACAAAACCCCGATGAAGAGGTCATCAACAAGGAAGTGGAACTGGAGGATGACCCAGAGCTGGGAAGCAGCGCAGCGGAGTTTGGGAGCCATTCTCCATCCCGAAACATACAGCCAATCCCAGCCCTTCAGCTCTGGAGCTCAGGATGCGGGAGGGGGAGCTCTGGTAAGTGTTTAGAAGTGGATGCTTCTTCTCTACAGGAGCCATGAGGTGCCTTTGCTTTCTAAACACACAGTTATGGGAGTGAATAGAAATGTGCTAGAGTGTTTGCATGTGCCTTCCCATTCCCTTTCGCATTTAAGCAGCACTGCTGAACAGTGAATTGATGCACGCAGAGATTTCATGGATATCCTACACTGTGAGCTCAGGAAAACTTTCCCGGGGGTGCTCCCCGATTCTCTGCCTCTTCCTCAGCAGAACAGCTGTGTTTCTTCCCCGGTAGTAGGACATTTTCACACATCAACTGGAAATCATGGGACCAGAGACCAAAGCAGCACACCCAATTTGGAGCTTCTCACATGGAGGACATACATTCTAGCAACCCTCCTGACTCTAAGGAATGAGATATCGGTTTCTATGGTCCCTGCCTGTGGAGAACAGTGTCACAAATTTAAATTTGTTTTCACAGTGCACATGCATGGATGACCAAAGCAAGCACCCACTCAGCACCCTGAAACTTGCCCCGCTTGAGTGATCTCTTCCCCATCTTCCCAAACTCAACATTTCCAGGGTCATCATGGAGCTGCGCTCTGCACAGAGGAATGGTGAGAATAAAGTGTGCTCCTCAGTGTTACAGTGTTACTACAGTGTTATATTGTAAGGGCACCAACAGTAATACCTTTAGTCAATGTTTCTTGTTCTTACGCAGATGTGACCTTTGTAGGCAGAGGCCCCACACCCGTGGACCACCTATACCGGATAAGGAAGCAACCCCACAGAAGCAAAGAGGAGATGTTACAGGAACCCCTCCAGTCCACAGAGGCATCCAAAAGAGAAAAAAGGCCATGGTGAGAAGCAATATCAAAGAAGAAACAGGGGCTGGACAGAGAGGAAAGAAAAGAATTCTTGATCGCCATGACCAGAGCATCAGGGCCATGGAGGACCAGACAGAGCTGCTAAAGACAATAGTGCCATTGCAGACTCAGCTGATACAGGGTCCCCTCTGCAACCACAGCACAATTTCTTTCCCTGCTCACCACCAACTCTCACGAAACATGCAGACAGGGGCTTAGTTTTCAAAAATACTTAGGTATTAGGGTCCAGATCCTCAAAGGTATTTAGTCTCCTAACTTCCTTCGATTTCAATGGAAGTTAGGAGCCTACTTCTTTTTTATTTATTTATTGGTGCCTGTTTGCACTTTTTAGGTGCCTAAATACCTTTAAAAATCCAGCTCTAAATCACTTGCATCTCTCAAAGGTGAGAGAATCATCTTTAGCTTTGACTTTGAATTCCATCTGCTTTTGTTGTTTTGTGTCACCTTCTGGACACAAAATACCAGTTACCTATATGGTGATTGTTCCTGAAGATGAAAAAGCTTAAACATTTAATAGGGCTGTTTGAACAGAATTGACTGTTTCTGATTAAAAGCCTGTACAAGTACATTTATTTCACAGAATGTCTTTAAAAATAAATTAAAAAGTGAATATTAACTCATTTTTTAGAAAGCAGGTAGATGCAGTTGTTTCTGTATATACTGAGTTCACGGTGAAGTAATGTATATGTAATATGTAATCACATGTTCAATGGTAACATAAGTCTCAACTCCATGGAAAAAAACTCTGTCTTATACAAGAAACAGTGGAACAAAAAGAGCTATTGGGTCTAGTCTATTAAAGCTCATCCCATTTGAAACCATTTCCCCTGGGTCAGAATCTAATTGCTTTCTGAATACCTATTATGTATTCGTCTTTGCCCACTGGGCCATTCCAAACATGTCATTCCTCAGAGAAAAGATGATTTCCCAGTGTCTGTTTTGAGTTTCCTTTTCACTAACTTATATTTTTTTTACAAAAATAGTATGTTAACAGAACATTGAGGTTGGAAAGGCAAGGACTTTTAGAAAATGTCAGAATTATGGTTCTCTGTGCAACCTTCTTTCAGCCCTCTTGTACTTATGGATTATGATACAGTCTCTAATTACATGACCATGCGCTTTTTTTTCCCTCAGAACCCCTGATCCTTTCAGCCTAAAGAATGGACAGTGCTAACTTAATGAGCAGCTATTCGATATTTTGTATTATCCTTCGTTTAATATGTGGCCCTATGTATTATTTACTGCACACTATTCAAATGCTGCTTGAAGACAGAATTTTTAATTTCCTCATGGGATTTTCTGTGCCATTTCTCACTAGATTATCTGACTGCTTCACACACATGAATGAAGTTATTTTCTCTGTGCTCCTCTGAGATGAAGGGGTAGTAGTATCCGCATTTTACAGCCATGGAGCAGAAGCACAGAGCTTGAGGTCAAATGTATCCACTAATTTTGGGTGTCAGCTATAAGTCACCTCAGGTCTGATTTGTCAGAGTACTTAATATCATATAGCACTGTAAATGTTCAAAGTTCAGATCCAATGAACTTCTGTTGACAGGCGTGAATGCGCAAATCAGTCCCCAGGGTCTCAAGATGGCCACTCATAAATGAAGAACATAGAATTAGTGACGGCTGAGAACGTTTTGGTTTAAGTGATTTGTCCAGCATCACACAGGGACTCTGTGGCATAGACAAGAATAGAATCCAGTTCTCCAGGACAACTGTTAACTGCCTTATCAGTGAGGCCATCTTTTCTTGTCCTGCAATCCCCTGCTTCACTAATTACACAATTTCCAACTTCTGCGACAAATGAGACAGAGTCCTACAAAGAACAGACTCTTTTAGTATACAATCTTGATATGTCCCCTGAGCTTGGTCCATCCTATGAACTAAATGAAGCTGGATACAAGAGAAAAGTATGTGCTTATGGAATTAAAGACTTTATCATAATGCTTACAAACAAGAAAGGCAAATGATAACATAAATTCTGGAATTTCCTAACGTATGAGTGCTTGACTTTACAACCTCAATGTTCCTTTATTGCATTTTTTGCTGTGTAATTTCCTAGGTTTAAAAAAATGAAAAGAAATTGACATTCATATGGTTCAACAACAGAAATGGAACCGTTAGATCCAGCACACAAACCTCTTCCATTTGAACTAAAGGAGTAACTGATAGCCATAGTCTGCTGTCATCCTCTGTATGGACCACCACCAGAGGGCAATGAGGCACACACTTTACAAGGTTTCATAAATACATGCTGACCACAGAGGACTGATGAGACTTGTTTACTCTTGGGCTATGTCTACACTGGCAATTTAAATCGACTTAAGAAATTCCTTATGTCAACTTAATGAATGCTTAAGTTGACTTACTAAGAACCCCAGGGTAGGTCAACTTAAGCCTGCTTGGGTCGACCTAACCCTTCTTTAGGTCAGCCGAAGCCCAGTGTGGAAGTTTAAGTCCACTTTGTTAAGTCAACTTAAGGGTGGTTAGGTCAACTTAACAAAGTGGAGTAAGTCAAATTAAAGTTAAGTCGAATTAGTCCACTTTGTTAAGTCGACTTAATAAGGTCGATTTTAAATCGACTTAAAGTCGACCTTCTTAAATCGATTTAACAAAGTTGACCTAACTTTTCCTAATGTAGACATAGCCTTGATTTGTATTCCAGGTTCTGGAAGGGTGTGTGCTCTAATGGTCACAGACCCTTCTGCTTCTCTGTCTCCCCAAGGCTGATTCTCCTTACATTCATGGGTTTTAAGACTAAAAGGGACCAGCGTGACCATCTAATCTGACCTCTTGTGCATTGCAGGCTTTAGACCTCACCCACCCACCCATACGCAGGTCTTTCTCCTCCTTTGTCACTTTCAGTTATGTCTATCCCCAACTTAAAATCATTATCCTTCATCCGTAAATGCACAACTTTAGATGTCACAGTATTAAATTTCATCCCATTTCTAATACTCCGGTTTTCAAGGTCATTTAGAGTTTCTGGTTTGACATACCTCCCCACTCTGTGTCATCCACAAATTTTATTAGCACACTGCCACTTTTTGAGCCAAGGTCATTTATAAAAATATTAAGTAAAATTGGTCTCAAGACCAATCCTTGAGGACCTCTACTAATAATCTCCCTCCAGCCTGAAAGTTCATCTTTAAATTTGAACCATTGTAGTCTCCCCTTCAACCGGTTCCTTGCCCATCTATCTTTGACTACTAGTGAGAAATATGCCAATGGTCTGTGATGGGATGTTAGATGGGGTGGGTTCTGAGCTGGTGCAGAAAATTCTTTTTTGGGTATCTGCCTGGTGAGTGTTGTCCACATGTTCAGGGATTAGCTGGTCACCATATTTGGGGTCAGCAGGGTATTTTACCCCAGGGAAGATTGACTGGGGCCCTGGGGGGGTTTTTGCCTTCCCCTCTACCATGGAGCATGGGTCACTTGCTGGTGGTTTCTCTGAACCGTGACATCTTTAAATCAGGATTTGGGAACTTCAATGACTTAGTTATAGGTTAGGTGTATATTGCAGGAGTGGGTGGAAAATTCTGTTTTCTGCATTGTGCAGATCAGACTAGATGATCATATTTGATCTCTTTTGACCTTAAAACCTATGAATCTATAGATCCTCCTATTGATCCCCATCTTCTCCAATTTAACTAATAATGTGGAACTGTATCAAATGCTTTACGGAATTACAGATAGGTAGCTAAGATCTGTAGCATTTCCTCTGCTAGAAAATCTCAAAGAAAGAGATCAAGCTGGTTTGGCACAATCTTTTTTTGGTAAAACCAAGTTGTATTTCATCCCAGTTACTGTGTCTCTCTGTACTTAACTACTGTCTCTTTCAACATTTGTTCTGAGACTTTGCTTACAACTGAGGTCAAACTAACAAGCTTGTAGTTGCCTGGATCACTTTTTCCACCCTGTTCCTAAATATAGGTACTGTATTTGCAATTCTCCAATCATAGGGTATGACCCCCGAGTTTACATATTCACTAAAAATTCTTGCCATTGGGCTTTCAATTTCTTGTGCCAATTTCTTTAATATTGTATGGAGATTATCTGGCTCACATGATTTGGTCCCATTAAGCAATTTGAATTTGGCTTCCACCTTGAATGTGGTAATTTCTACTTCAGGAGTCTTGTTCCCATTAGCCATCCAGCCACCGACTGCCCCCAGCTCCTCATTAATCTTATGTAAAAAGTGAGACAAAATATTTGTTTAGATGTTGAATCACACCTAGATTATTTTTAATCTCCTATTCATCTTCAGTGTTTAACGATCCCATTTCTTCTTTCCTTGTTTTCTTTTTCTCTATATGGCTAAAGGACCTTTTACTATTGGTTTAATTTCCTTTGCAAGATCCTGCTCAGCCTGGCTTTTAGCAATTCTCACATTAATCCTAAATTTTCTGACCTCTAAGAGGTAGTTTTCTTCAGGATCTGGAGTAATGAGCGGGCTGGGTTCCCCTCACTTACCACTGGGGAAGTGGCTGGACAATAGGACAGTGATACAACCTTCCCCTCTTCCAGCAGGACGACCCAGCTGGGGGGCTGAGTTGGGAAAAAGGATGATGAGGTTACTGAAATGGACTGGAAGTGCAATCAGAGAGGGAGAGTAACGGTGTAGAGACAAACAGAGTCCTGGGCACTTTTGGGCTATGTCTACACTAGAAAAAGTTAGGTCGACTTTGTTAAGTCGACTTAATAAAGTGGACTTTAAGTCAACTTAAAATCAACCTTATTAAGTCGACTTAACAAAGTGGTTACCCTGAACGGGGACTTAGTAAATTGACCTAACTGCCCTTAAGTCAACTTAATAAAGTCGACTTAAGGGTTAATCCATGTCCACACTGTGCTTAAGTCGACCTAAGGAATTGACTTAAGGGTTAGGTCGACCTAACCGGCAGGTCTTACTAAGTCAACCTAAGTTTTCATTAAGTCAACTTAAAGAATTTCTTAAATTGATTTAATGAAGGTCCAGTGTGGACGGGGAGTAATTTAGGTTGACTTAAGGCTACTTAAGTCGACCTAAATTGCCAGTGTAGACATACCCTTTAAGACTAACAGATTTATTTATCACATGAGCTTTCATGGGAGAAAATCCCACTTCATAGAAACAATGGGTAAAGGCATCAGCCTCAAACTAACCCCCAAAGCAACCAGGAGGAGGTGCCAGTCTAGCCGTCTGAGCTGCACCCTGTGACATAGCCCCATTGATTTCAATCTGTGTATTCGGAGATGCATTTGTTTAATAAAATATTCTATTTTGCTGTTAAGATTTTAGTAGATTTTAGGTTTTTTGGCATTCAGCCCCTAGGATTTTCCAATGAACTGACCCATCTCTCATCTGAACTATAAACAGCTACAAAGAACATCAGTGGGACCCAGATCCACAAAAGTATTAGGTATTTCAATGGAAGTTTGAAGCCTAAATACTGTTGATGATCTGGGCCTGGGAGCCTGTTCTTTTTGAAAAGTAGGCCACTTATTAAGGCATCCAAATATGTATTTAGTAGTCTAACTTTAGGAGCCCATTTCTGAAAATTGTGACCCAAATTTAAGTGCAGGTGTGAAGTTCTAGACAAACTGAGCCATTCAAATAGCTAAAAAATGTTCTTAAAAGCTTCACGTGGAGAAACAAGAAACTGATGCAGCCCCAAATGTCAGAGCCTTAGGGATACCACAGCACAAAGAACCCACAGGTGTAGTTCCTTTTCAAAGAAGCCCTCACAGTCTCATGCCACAATACAGATTTCTGTGGAGAAAAAGGCTGCTGAATTCTTCCAGGAAAGTTATATAAGGAGAGTGAAGCCAAAAGTACAACTTTGATAATTATCCATTTGTGACCATAAGACCTAAAGGCATCATGGACATAAAATGTAAGGATCAGAGAATCCATTTTACTACAGACAACATCCATAGGAAGCAGGCCGGGGCCAGGAGATCTTGGTAGTGAAAAAGTCCCAAACCACAAAAGCATGTGAATACCTTATTGTTTTTCTGCAAATGTAGGGCAGTGTGTGGTAACAAGACTTTCATTTTCTAGGACGTGAAGTCGGTCAGGCCATTTTCTGAGGAAGATAAAAGCATAAAATCATTTCTGTGAGCCAGAGCGCAAGACAGATGAAATGGACGCTTGAATTTTATTCTCTAAGGCGATACAGCTGATGCTGCACTCCATGCAATCTCTTTTTATCCAGTCACAGACACAGGGAAGTCTGAGATGTGATTATGCTTCTTTATAAATGTCTGAAAGATTTCTACTCTGCCTTTAATTGGGTTACTGCCCAGTCTCTCCCTACTGTTGCAGGTGAAATGTTGCTTGGCGACATATATTTCTCTTTTCTTTTCATACAGAATGTACTTAGGAAAAACTGAAGATTGAATGAGCTCTGAATAACGATGTCTAGACTTTACCATTGCACTTCCCACCCAAAATGTTCAGCAGGCCAGATCCTCATCTGGCATAAACTGAAGTAGCTCAATTGATTTCAGTGCACTTATGTTGATTTACACCAGGTGAAGGACTGCCACATTGCCTGTTCCTCCATGCCTATGTGATTTTTCTGATTTTTGGTGCATGATTATTCATTTTACGTGCATTCAGTGACAGTTTGATTTCACAAATTACATAGGCTGTTAATGACGTAAATCATTGTCTAGACTATAATTCACATCTTATCTGCTGCCTTTCATTTAAACATTGTTTTTATACCTCTATTTTACTCCCGTTCTTACATGTGAATACTACACTGTACGCTGTGTGGGATGTGTTTGTATATGCCTTTTTAGAATGCACGTAGTAACAATTCAGGGTCACGGGGGAATTTGCTTGGAATAGCAACATGTATTCACTTATCTTCATCTTCTTCCTCCTTTTTTCTTCCTCCCTCCCTTCTCTGCCCCAGATTAAAAACTACAGTGGGAATTAAAAACCACAGAAGGGAGTTCTTGAGTGATTTCAGTTACTTTTCATAATCACCTATTCTCTCAGCACTAACTGCAAGAGGAACACCGAACTATCAAGAGTTACATCTCTATAGTTACTTGTATGTTATTGGTTACCAGTGTTTTTCTTCTGTTGAATTCACTTTATATATCAAATATAAAAATCAGAATGCAGCCTGTTGGCCAGACCTAGCCCTCAGAGTTCTGTAACGGCTGCTATCAGGTTTCTAACACGTGTGGCCACTGGCCAGCTGGTCTCAGCGGCTGTGTCTACACTGGCAAGTTAGTTTGAATTAAGGAAGCTTAATTCGAACTAACTAAAGCCATGGCTACACTAGGCTTTAATTAGTTCGAATTAAGGGCTTCCTTAATTCAAACTAATAACTTTGAATAGGGTATTAGAAGTAAGGGTTAATTCGAACTAGTTAGTTTGAATTAACCAATGTGGCCATGTTAGTTCGAACTAATTTCTTAGTTCGAACTAACCAGCCCATTTAAATCAATGGAGATCGCTAATTCGAACTAAGCAAGTGCCATGAATGGTTAGTTCGAACTAATCTTTTCTAGTTTGAATTAAGTTAATTCGAACTAACTCAAATTAGTTCAAATTAGTTAGTTCGAACTAACTAATACGAACTAATTTTAGTAAGTGTAGACATAGCCAGCATGAGATGCTCCATCTCTACCTGAGCAGCCTGGCAAACTCCACTGTTGATTAGGGAAAACACTTCCCTTGTTAATTTCAGAATATTAGGGATTTTAAATTGGAAGTAAATTTAATACTTTTTCAGAGGCCAGGCTACTTATACCTCAAGTCCTTCATTTAGCCACAGGACACTGAAGGCAGTGCTGTGCAGATTTCTGTCCCGTGTATCTGGAGGTGAAGAGCTCCAAGAACTTGATTCAGTGCCCAATGAAGTCAGTAGAAAGGATGTCATTTATTTCACCATGTGTGGGATCAGGCCCTACGGCTATGTCTACACTTGTTAAATTAAGTCGACTTTGTTAAGTCAACTTAGCGCCTCTACACGAGATATTTAGGTCAACTTAAGGTCAACTTTGTAAAGTTGAGTTAGAGCGTCTACACTAGATGCTTAAGTTGACTGGCTAGGTCAATGGAGAGCTGCAGCTCCAAAGGGAGACGTGGCTCCCTGGGCTAGGGGAGCCGCAGCTCTGAGGGACAAGGGCTCCTGGGGAGTCACGCACAGCTCCCTACTTGCCAGGGAACTGGGGGTCCTGGGGATAAGGGAGCCACGCGTGGCTCCCCAGGGCTCCCCAGAAAGAAGGGAGTCACAGCTCCCTGCCGGAAAGGGAGCCGGGGATCCCGGGGAGAAGGGATAACGAAATGGATAATGAAAGTCCCCAGTTCTACAGCTCATATTCCCAAAGAAAATGTTTCCTCTGATCTGCTGGCATGGTTTAGATACAGATTAAAGATGGCATTTTCTTGGTAGAGAGATAAGCAATGAGAAGTGAGTGAGAAGGAAGCCCCTTTTAAACCAAAAGAATTACATGAATGAACTTCTTTGACCCGTAAACAAATTAGGCCATTCTCTTAACAGAAGGCCAAAAGGTGGCTGGATTAACATGGCTCTTTCAAGTGAAAAACAATTTAAGAATCTAGCACTGAAGTAAAATTTTCTATTATTGATCAAGCATTACTTCACAATAAATGGGGCATTATTTAGTGCCAAATTTTGTGTATGCATTTGACACAGATCTTTGCACACAAAGTAATGCAATATTTGCATGCTAGTCAGGTATTAACATGAACACTCAGATAAGTAGGCAGCCAACTGGCAACACACATATGCAAATACCTCATACACATGCACACACTGGTATTTGTGCCGTACATTAGGGTGATGTAGATACGTGTTTAACTTGGAAAATCTGACCTTTAGTAAAAGACTCTACTGCTGATTGGAGGCAGTCATAGTGCAAGATAGGTGCTTTGCAAACTTCTCCACATGATCTAGTTCTGCCAGTTAATTTCACCACTGACTGTAAAACCCTTTGCTTTTCTAGTTCTGGGCCTCTGACAAGGGTACACTGCTAACTGCATTGGTATGAGCATATGGGGAAGGAACAGGAAGCTGTAACTTGGAACACTTGCTGTTGGGTCTCAGACTGAGACCACTAGACACTCATGGAAAAAAACTACAGAATTCAAAGGAAAATGCGCAACTATCTGTAGACTATTTGAACCATCCTATATTACCTAATGCAAAATATATATCCTTTGTATAGAATTCTATGCAATGATTCAAAATAAATATTCTATGTTATTCACATTCTTAAACTGCACCCTTTGCCATGGTATCTGAGCAGTATCACTGTCCATTAAATTCAGTGGGTTTTTCCAGTAAAGTCCACAGAACTATATGATTTGGGGCCCAATTTTTTTAAAGGTATTTAGATGCCTGCAGATGCAGATTGAAAATCCCACTAGAAACTTACCTGCATCTATGGGCACCTAAGTCTCTTTATAAAGCTGTCCCCTTCAGCCCTTCTGAATATCATAGGGCTCCTTTATAAGGATATTGGCTATGTCTACACTGGGGAATTTAGGTCGACTTAAAGAAGTCGACTTAGAGAGTCCACGCTGGACTCCTAAGTCGACTTAAAGGGGGCCTTAATAACTCGACTTAGAGAGTCTACACTGGACTCTCTAAGTCGACTTGTTTGGTCCAGGGAGAGCCAGCCCCTCACAGGGCTCATTCTCCCTGGGGCAGCAACCCCTTGAGCGGTCCAGGGAGAAGGGAGCGAGGAGCTCCCTTCTGCCCTGGACCACTTGGCTCCCTTCTGTTCGGGACTTCTTAGGTCCCGGGCAGAAGGGAACCCTTCTAGCCGGGACCGCTCGGGTCCCGGGGAGAACTTCCCTGGAACCTGAGTGGTCCCAGCCAGGAGGAAGAGCCGGAGACCCGAGCTCCAGCTGCCGGCTGCTGAGCAGCTGGAGCGGGGATACCAGGGAGAGGGGACCGCAGGGCTCCCTTCTCGCCCGCACCACTCACGTCCAGCCAAGCAGATCGTGGGGCTCCCTTCTCCCCGAGACCCGCGCTCCAGCTGCCGAGCAGCCGGCAGCTGGAACGCGGGTCCCGGGGAGAAGGAAGTGCGGGGATTCCTTCTTGTCGGACCGCTCAGGTCCCAGTGAGAAGGGAGCCCCGTGGTCCCTTCTCCCTGGGATCCCCGCTCCAGCTGCCCACTGCTGAGCAGCTGGAGTACAGGTCCCAGCACGCACTCCAGCTGCTCAGCAGCCGGCAGCTGGAGTGCTGGTCTCCAGCTCTCCCTCCTCGTTAGGACTGCAGGGTCCCGGCTAGGAGGGACCATGGGGAGTGTGGGGCTTCCTTCTCCCCAGGGTCCGCGCTCCAGCTGCTAAGCAGCTGGAGCACGGGTCCTGAGGAGAAGGAAGCGAGCCCCGCGGTCCCTTCTTGCCTGGCCTGAGTGGTCCCTTCTTGCCGGGACCTGAGTGGTCCTGGCGAGAAGGGACCTTTGCCCTAAGTTGACTAAGTCGACTTATGGCTACCCCACATCTACACTGACTTAAGTCAACTTAAATAGTCAATGTAAGCTTCAAAGTCAACTTTATACGAGGTGTTATAAAGTCAACTTTGAATTTCCTTAATTCAACTTAAGCAACTGCTTAAGTCGACTTAAGGAAACTGTAGTGTAGACATGGGGTAAATTAAGTCAACTTAAGCAAGCTTAAGTCAACTTAATTTTCAAGGGTAGACGCACCCATTGTGACCAAAGATGATTTTAGAGCCTGATCCAAGGTACAGTCTCATGTCAGGGTTAGATGGTGCTGTTTCTGTGCCTCAGGTTTCTAGGAAGAAAGATGGTCAAATCTGAAGCTTTGCTTATGCTTGTGATGATGAGGTTTCAAATCAGGAAAATCATTTGTAAAGACCAGCTTGTGACTAGTAAGAAGCATTCCCTCCCCTCCCCTTTACAGATGCATGGGTGCTATTCACAATAGCTATGTTTACACTAGAAGCTCTGTTAAGTCAACTTAGCAAGGTCAACTTAAAGTTGACCTTGTTAAGTCAACTTAGAACATCCACACTAAACACTCCATTCAACTGCCTGCATCCACACTGGCATGTGCTAGGTCAACAGAGGAGTGTTGTGGGGGCCTGGAGCTATGTTCCCCCTAAACTGCACGGGTGCACAACAGCTGCTGCACACCCATGCATCTCTCACAGACACCCATACAGCCCAATCCCTCAGCTGCAATTCATCCCCAACCCAATCTCCAACCACAACTCTCTACAGCCCGATCCCCCGACCACGGCTCTCCTTTGTCCGAGCCGCAGCTCTCCCCTTCTCCGCAGTCGCAGTTCTCCCCTTCATCCCAGTCCGATCTTCCCTGGCCTGGCTCACCCCAGCCTGATCTTCCCTGGCCGTGGCTCTCCCCTTCTCTACAGACTGACTCCAATTAGGTCTACATAGCGCTATTCCCTGTCCACACTGGCTTTAAGTCGACATAACATAAGCAAGCTTAAGTCAACTTAATTTACAAGTCTAGATGCACCCTCTGTGGCTTTAATTTATGCAAATGAATGGAAATGACCACTTTGAGCAGTTTTACTTTGACAGACAGCCTATTGGGGGACTGAGGTGGGGAGAATTGACAGCCAGGTTCGGCTCAGCTGGGACTTCACATTGAGCTCTTGCTATTGTGAAGGCCAAATTGTAGCAACCATGAATTAGAGGACAATGCAACAGACTGGCCTGTGACTGGTTGGGGGTAGGTAGGCTAAGGCTGTGCTTTCAGGGATCATTTCTATAGTTGGTGATTAGAGAAGGGTCTGTGTGAAAAGCTGGTCTTGCTAACCACGATGAAGAATTATAGTGTTTCCTTCTGAGCATGATAGTAGCAGACTGTGCTGGTCTGTGCCAGTTACTTTCTGCTGTAGAGGATTGTTCTGTTTTTCATGGGAAGAGCAGAGGAAGGAACCACAGTCTGAGTGGTTGGTTTAGACTTTTTTTCATTGGTTGTCAAAGGAAGCTTGTTTGTGGGTATTAGAAGCTGTGCTACTCCTGAACTTAGTTAGGCTGGGCTCCTGATAATAAATAACTTTGTTTCTCTTCACTTGTTGTATGGGTGGTTTTCAGCATGGTGTAGAGAAGAGCTCTCTTTGTGTGTGTGTTGTGGTTCTTTTACATCTTTGCTCCCTAGTTCTGCAGTCAGTAGGTTTCCCACACAAAGATGGTCTTTTTTGTCTTGCTTGTTCTGCTTCTTTATAGCTCTTCCTTTGCTTCTCCCTTAAGTCTGACAGTTCCTGTCCCTACAGTGTATATCAATGGTTCTCCACACTAGGATGAATGGATGATGCTTTCCTGCTAACAGCATTGGTACCAGCTGTGCTTGGGAAGATTTTGTCTGTTCTGACCTGCCATTTCTGAAATCAGGAGGACAGCAGCCAGTGTTCCCACCAGGGATGTTTTGTGACTTATCTAGAAGCGGGTCTCATGGTGCAAGAGTAGCGTATCTCTGAGAGTCCAGCAGAGGGCAACAAAATGATCAGGAGACTGGAGCTTATGATTTATGAGGGAGACTGAGGGAACTAGGCTTATTTAGTCTGCAGAAGTGAAGGGGGGGGGCAGTTTGATCGGAGCCTTTAACTACCTGAAAGGGGATTCCAGGAGGATGGAGCTAGGCTGCTTTCCATGGTAGTAGAAGACAGAACTAGGAACAATGGTCTAATGTTGCAGTGGGGGAGGTTTAGGCTGGACATTAGAAAAAAACATTTTTACAAGGTGGGTGGTGAAGCACTGGAATAATTTACCAGGAGAGGTGGTAAATCTCCATCTTAGAGGTTTTAAAGGTGCGGCTTGCTAAAGCCCTGGCTGGAGTGATTTAGTTGGAGTTGGTCCTGCTTTGAGCAGGGGGTTGGACTAGATGATCTCCTGAGGTCCCTTCCAACTCTAATAGTTTATGATTCTTTAAAAAAGAAAGATAGCGAGGGGCATGGTCATACCCTCTGTTCCCACACTGGCTAGCTGGGCTGACTGTGTTGTCCTGTTCCAAAGAGAGGGCAAGTGCAGCTCCCCAATGATCCTATCTCTAGAATTTCCCACTGCACTCCTTCTACAGCAGGTAAAGGCTAAAGGACCATAGAATAGTCCCTGGTTTGTCCCTCTATTCGTACGAGAGAGCAATTTTATTTGCTCTGATCTAGAGTAACACACCTGCATTTTCTCTCCTGGGAATATAATAGTTTGCTATGATGAACAACAGTGCCACAGGTTAGATAGCTTTGTGATTTAGGAAGCAGGTAGTTATTAAAAGCAAATTTTACATGATCAAGGAGAAGGAATTCTAGCGAATCTCTAAAATGGATGGAATGTTTTAGCATGAGAACAGAACACAGAGTGCGGGAAGACTTTAAAATCAGATCTGAAGAGTTTTATTATATGAAAATCCTCATTTTTTTTCCCCAAGCTGGAGAGATTTTGTTTCTCACCACCAGAGTGAGAAGACAATCTTACCCAGGTTGGGCTAGGCTGGCGAGGCGTGGTTTACTGACAGGTTATACTTAGCATTGGGATTTTATATTTGGTTTCAATATAGTTATGAGAAAGTCTCACCTGACTTCTGGACTGGCACATCTGGGCTACGTCTACACTAAATTAAGCCACGTCCACACTAGGCTTTCATTAAGTCGACTTAAGAAATTCCTTAAATCGACTTAATGAAAGCTTAAGTCGACTTTGTTACTACCACTCATTAAGTCGATTTAACCCTTAAGTCAACTCCTTAAGTCGACTTAAGGACGGTGTGGACATGGAGTAACCCTTAAGTCGACTTTATTAAGTCGACTTAAGGGTGGTTAGGTCGACTTAACAATGTGGACTACGTTGACTTAAAGCTAAGTCAACTTAGTCCACTTTGTTAAGACGACTTTACTAAGGTTGACTTTAAGTTGACTTAAAATCGACCTTGTTAAAATCGACTTACTTAATTTTTCTAGTGTAGACATAGCCCTGGAGGCCTGGAATAGTGCTTCTCTGCTTTGCTCCTGCTGTAGGTTCCCTAGCCAGTGGCGCCTCAGAGAGCAGCAGTTCTGAGCCACTGCTGGTTCCCCTTCCAGCTATTGCAGTAGGAGCAGAAATAATCTCCAGCTCCACAGAAATCATCTGGATTAGGAATAAATCAACAGAGAAAGGCCAGAGTCATATTTGGTGAAAATAAGTGCCACTCCATTGACACTAAGGGAGTTTCACCCATTTACACCAGGCCTGAATTCAAACCCTTTTGTCCAAAAGCTTCTGTAACTTTCATATGAAAATTGTGAAGGGAGATTCTGTTACCTCTGGGCAAATGTATGTGAATGAAAGAGCCTTCTTAGTTATTTTTTTATTGCCTATATTTATAATTATAACATGGAAAGCCTCTTTTCACTCTGTTTAGATGCCTCTAGGGTTTTGGATTAGAAAGACCTTTTGAAGGATCAAAAAGCAGTATCCCACTGGAGGCAAATTAATATTTAAAATTCCTGTTTGTACCTCAGAGTCTTTTCTTCACTGGTGCACATAAATACGTGGCAAACTGACCATTTGTATCCTTGTATAAAGAGCAGAAAAGGCAAGCACACAGAAACCGTGCTCTGACCTTTACAGCAATGGGGTTGTTACAAATTAGTGAAACATTGGGATATTCTTCTAAGGAGAACTGCTCCCTCAGGGCAAAATTCTGTCATCATTTCCATCAGTGTCATCCCACTGAAAGCAATGTGAAAGTTCTTTGGGACTGGAACGCTCACTCACTATAGGATTTTACAGTCTCTAGCACAGTGGGGCCCTGACCTAGGAAGACCCCTTGACACAATCACTATGCAAATTAACATGTATTCGGGTGTAACATAAGAACGGCCATACTAGGGCTGACCAGTGGTCCATCTAGCCCAGTATCCTGTCTTCTGATAGTGGCCAATGCCAGGTGCTTCAAGGGAAATGAACAAAACAATTAAGTGATCTTTCCCCTGCTGTGGCCCATTTCCAGCTTCTGGCAAATAGAGCTAGGGACATTTCAAAGCATGGTTTTGCATCCCTGCCCATCCTGGCTAATTGCCATTGATGGACCTGTCCTTCATGACTGAGGTGACTATGGACTTGCTCAGCAGTAGTAATTTAAGCACCAACAGAACTTTCCCAGTGGAAATTTAAGTGTGTGAAGACTTTAGGTCCCTACAGGGTTAGGTGGCAGCGATGAATGGTTTTGTGAATCCCAGTGATATCTAAATGTTGGATTTTAGCACCAAAGTCCACTAGTAAAATCAAGGTCTGTAAGTCCCACTAGTGAATTGAGCTCTTTAAATATTTTTGAAGATCCCAGTAGGCACTTATCTGCCACGTTAGGCAACTAACTACCTTTAATAATCCCGCCCCCCCACCCCCTCCCCGTGCCTAAATTCACTTGACTTCCAATAAGATGCAAGTTCCTATGTTACTTTTGACAATGTGACGTAGGATTTTAACAAAACAAACTAGGAGTCCTGTGGCACTTTTAAAGACTAACAAATGTATTTATTGCATGAGCTTTTGTGGGAGAAAATCCCACTTCATCAGACGCTTTGAAGACAGAGAACTTACAGAATAGGAGGAAAAGAAAAGCAGGGAAGTGTAAGTCATAGGATCAGGTCAGACTGTTACAGAAAATCAAAGCAGTAGGGCTATGTCTACACTAGAAAAAGTTAGGTCAACTTTGTTAAGTCGACTTAATAAGGTCGTCTTTAAGTCGACTTAAAGTCGACCTTATTAAGTCAACTTAACAAAGTAGACCTAACCACCCTTAAGTCGACTTAATAAAGTCCACTTAAGGGTTACTCCCCGTCCACACCATCCTTAAGTCGACTTAAGGAGTTGACTTAAGGCTTAAGTCAACCTAATGGATGGTTCTTATTAAGTTGACTTAAGGAATTTCTTAAGTCGACTTAATGAAAGTCTGGTGTAGACAGGGAGTAATTTAGGTCGACTTAAGCCTCCTTAAGTCGACCTAAATTGCTAGTGTAGACATACCCAAAGATTTTAAGTCACTTACATGATTTTGCAAATTTTACCCTTTATCCATAGAGATACTTGGCTCACCTTCCAAAGGTACAATTTTTAACAGAAAAAGCTTTTAATTCCTTAATAAGGCAAATACAGAACCAGACTGACATTCTTATTTAGTAGACACTGGCCTGTAGCCACATACAACTGACTGTTGTCCCTCAGAAGGTTGATTCAGCATTGGCTGGATTTAAAGAGTAAGCTAATTTTGTAATAAGATATAGAACAATTCCAAGATACTCATATTTGCATACAGGCTGAAAGGACGATACTTTTTAAAACCCAGTATTTTTAACAGAACACATGGCTATTTGTATCAGAAACTAAGAGACATATATTACCAACATCAGCCATCAAAATAATCCTTCAGTGTTAGAAAGGTGGTGTGCACCTTCACATCAATCACTGGATTCATTCCATTTCTTGATGTGGATGTGTGAAAGATAGACTCCGAAACACAGTTAATGGGAGCCATTGCTTAATGTTTGGAGTCACAGAGTTGATTCTCTCAGTATATAAGTGCTAGACGATGGAACCTCACTGCAGAAAATAGTTCTTAACATAGTGGTGATGTTTGAAAATAACAAGATACATAGTACAACAGGGAAAAATGCTAAAACTTTACAACTTGGATTTCATACAATGGGAGCCACAGATGCTCATCAGGTGCTCAGGAATTACACGAACAGTAGATGTCACATATGTGCTTATTTAAGAGGACCAAATACTGATGTTCTTATTCCATTTTTGTTTATGTCTAAGACAGGCAAAATTCTCATGGAAGTCACAGGACAGTCTACTTGAAATGAAGACTGAAGAGGAACTTTGGGATTTGGACTGTTAACGTTTGAGCAACCATTTCCTCATATTCTGTATGGATCTCATACAACTGGATGTTTCCGTTGTCTAGCAATAATTCTCACCATTTATCTATTCCCTCCATCAAGGATTTCAAACTGCTTTACTAAAGCTTCATGCAGCAGTTGGGAAGTACTATTATTCCCATTTTACAGATGGAGAAACTGAGCCACAGAATGCACAACTTTTGTTTTCTCTATGCAAAAGTATTTTATTAATACTCAAGCATAGCCATGAACATACTGCGTGGCATACTAGCCAAATAAATATGTTTACATGGATGAAACAAAACACACGAGGTTTGGCTGCCATCGCACCTTTGTCCTTTTCTCTCCAAGACATTGTAAATTGCAATATTCTACAGCCTGCATTATGCAAAGGCTCAAATCAGAGGATCAAAAAAGTCCTTTCTTGACTGAAAAAATCTACAAATCTGTGAATTGGGTTTTTATATGAATCCCTCAAAAATAAGAAAACAAAGCTATTAAACAGAATACCTGAAGCATATAGGCTACATCTACACTGGCAATTTAAGTCGATTTATGGAGGCTTAAGTCTACTTAAATTAAGCCACGTCCACAGTAGGCTTTCATTAAGTCGACTTGAGAAAATCCTTAAGTCAACTTAATGAAAGTTTAAGTCGACTTTATAACTACCACTCCATAAGTCGACTTAACCCTTAAGTCGACTCCTTTAATCGATTTAAGGACGGTGTACATGTGGAGTAACCCTTAAGGCGACTTTATTAAGCCAACTTAAGGGTGGTTAGGTTGACTTAACAAAGTGGACTAAGTCGACTTAAAGTTAAGTCAACTTCGTCTACTTTGTAAAGTCGACTTTAATAAGGTTGATTTTAAGTTGACTTAAAGTTGACCTTATTAAAGTCGACTTAACAAAAGTCGACTTAACTTTTCTAGTGTAGACATAGCCATAGTGTGCAAGGCAGCTCTGAGAGGCACTGTGCTTAGGGCACTAACCCAAGAGCCAGGAGTCCTGGGTTCTATTTTTATCTCATTCAGTGGCCTCACACACTCTATGTGCTGCTAAAAATAAATGTGTAGGGATTTTTTTTTTAATCTGTTATATGTTACATGTTAGATGCTTCAGGGAGGAAATCTACTCCAAAGGGTCAATCTGTCTCAGTCTTTTATGGCGGGAGCATTTTGTTAGGTCCAAATGGTTTTGATAATAAAATACAAAATCAGCACCACTTTTCTTCATGCAAGTTTTTAAAGTTGATCTATTTCAGACAGCTTTTGGCGCTTAGCTAATTTCTGCACTACTTGGACAATGCACAATAGATGCCTTCCTCTTTGAATATAAACCACAAAGTGTACAGAATTTTACACCATTGCTCATTATTAGGAAAACTTGAAATATTTGGAGATTAACAAAATTCTCAAAACTAGTTTTGAGATTATTATAATAGGGAATCACCAATTTGGAGGAAGAGATAGGCCAGCTATTTCTTTATTACCAGTTATTTTTGGGTGCCCAAAAATGTGCGCTGTGCCTCACCAAACAAGTACTAACTAGCCAGAGAGAGTGCAGCGTAAATTTGGCATTACCTGACCACCCAGGATTATAAAAAGACACACAAAAATGCAGAAGGAGGAAGGACAGACAATGTGAGAATATTACGTCCATGGAGCTACTTCATAACACTCTCATTCTTCAGTGAGAGGCATACAGGCAGATCCCCAGCTCCCACATGGAGGCCCCAGGAGGGTTAGCTAGAGCCTGTAAGGGTACATACCTCCAATAGTGGGGAGCATGTAGATGGACTACCCCAGGAACAGACATGGAACCAGTCTGGCAGATGAGACAAGGCCATCCCAGAGCCCACCAACCTACCTGGCATAGGGAGTTGTAGCCTCACAGAGGCTGGTGTCCACCCCACACAGCTGTATGGAAAGGCCACAGAGGAGAAAATGGAGCTTCCTACACATAGCCAGGATCAAAATTGTGACGCAGGCTGCCTATAATGTGTTAGTTCTGTTAAAAGTAGTCATGCTAGAGGTAACGGTAGTGGGGGTCCTATTGAAAACTGTAGCTTAGAGCACCAATTGTGAAATCTGCAATGAAAAACGCTTTTGAGAAACGCTCTGTCCCAACTTCAGTTGACCCATCCACTGTGCTATTTGGTCTTTGGGACTGAGAGAATTGTGCCCAGAGGCAATTGACTGTTTATGGTTACAGCTCTCTGACAGCTGCAGTTTCATGTTAAAGATGGGTTTAGTTATTGCTTTCTTTAAGGCGTGTTTCTACTTTTAAAAGTGACTCAGTGAGGAAAGAAAGAGATGGCATTCCGGGGCTCCAAATTTATTGTGTCTCAGTGACTGTATGCCTCATATTAAATTTCTTTTGGGGTGGCTAGACTCACAAAGGGATTTAACAGAGTTCTGTGGCACTTTTAAAGACTAACAGATTTATTTATCGCATGAGCTTTCGTGGGAGAAGATCCCACTTCGTCAGATGCTTTGAAGATGGGAAAGTTACAGAATGGGAGGAAATTAAATGCAGGGGAGTTTATGACATAGCATCAGGTCGGGCTGTAACAGCAAATCAAAATAGATGTTAGGATTCAAAACACTGGGGAACAGCACATAGAGGACGTGGAGGTCAAATCACTTGTTGTAATGCGAGAAAAATCCATAGTCCCTGTTTAACCCCAAGACAACTGAGTCAAATTTGCATATAAGTTCGAGTTCTGCAGTCTCTCTTTGAAGCTGTGATTTGTTATTCATCTGTTTCAACACAGCTATTAACAAGTCGTCAAGGGAGTGAGCAGAGAGATTGAAGTGTTCCCCTACAGGTTTTGCAGTGTTGTAATTTCTGATGTCAGATTTGTGTCCATTGATTCTTTGGCGCAGAGACTGTCCTGTCTGTCCAATATATAAGGCAGAGGGGCATTTCCAGCACATGATGGCATAAATCACATTGGTGGATGAGCAGGTGAACGAACCCTTGATGGAGTAGGTGGCATGATTAGGCCCTGTGATGGTGTCATCAGTGTAGATGTGAGGGCAAAGTTGGCAGCGTGGTCTATTGCAGGGCTGTGTTCCTGCTTTAGTGTTTCTGTTCTGTGATCTGTAGTTGCTGGTAAGTATCCTTTTAAGGTTAGGGGGCTGTCTGAAAGCAAGGAGAGGTCTGTCTCCTAAGGCTTGAGAGAGTGAGGGGTCATTCTGTAAAATAGGCTGTAGATCTTTGATGATGTGATGAAGGGGTCTGGCTTGGGGGTTGTAGGTGGTGACCAGTGGCGTTCTGTTGTTGTTTTTCATGGGCTTCTCCTGCAGTAGTTGACTTCTGGGTACCCGTCTGGCTCTGTCAATTTGTTTCTTCACTTCTGCGGGTGGGTACTGTAGTTTTAAGAATGCCTGGTAGAGATCCTGAAGGTGTGTGTCTCTGTCTAAAGGGTCAGAGCAAATGCGGTTATATCTTAGGGCTTGACTGTACACAATGGATCGTGTGGTGTGTCGAGGATGAAAGCTCGAGGGATGTAGGTAACTATACCGATCAGTAGGTTTGCGGTATAGGGAGGTCTTTATGTGCCCATTGCTAATTTGCACTGTAGTGTCCAGAAAGTGGATCTCTTGTGTGGAGTGTTCCAGGCTAAGTTTGATTGTGTTGTGGAAATTGTTGAAATCTCTATGGAAATCTTCAAGGGCATCTTTACCATGGGTCCAGATGATGAATATGTCATCAATATAGCGTAGGTAAAGTAGGGGTGCTTTGGGATGAGACGTGAGGAAACGTTGTTCTAAATCGGCCATAAAGATGTTGGCATATTGTGGGGCCATGCGGGTACCCATAGCAGTGCCACTGACTTGAAGGTATAAATTATCCTCAAATCTGAAATGGTTGTGGGTGAGTACAAAGTCACAGAGGTCAGCCACAAGTTTAGCTGTGTCATCATCCTGGATGGTTCTGGATTTAAGTATGCTAGGCACCTATGTGCAAAACTTGGATTCCTAAAACTCCTCAGCTGCTCCCTAGCCTTGTAGATGCCTAAACTTACTAGGTGCCTAAACCTGTATTGATAAAGTCCCCTAGGACTAAGAATCGGCTACCCATCTGCTGCTGGAGATGCACACAGCTGCCTACGTCCTGACACCTTGATGTCTAGGTCAAATGTAAGCCCAAGTGGCGTCATGAAATTAGGCGATCCTCCACCTGTCTTGTCTGCGGGCCCCAATCCAACAAGAGAGCTCTGAGACAAGGCATTGCACAATTCAGTACTGCACCAGGACGAAGTAGTAGTGACCTCTTATAACTTTAGCCCAGTATTGGTCTATAGATGACAGTGAACAGGAATAGAACTTAGGCCCAGGTCCACAAAGATAGGCACCTGAAGCCCAGATTTAGACAGCAATGCAACTCACAAAACCCCCTATTTTAGACCAGAGCCTATTTATCCACTTTGGATAAATACTCAGTATCACTGGCTATGTCTACACTTGAAAAGTTAGGTCGACTTTATGAAGTCAACTTAATAAGGTCGACTTTAAGTTGACTTAAAGTGGACTTTATTAAGTCGACTTCATAAAAGTCGACTTAACTTTTCAAGTGTAGCTGTGGCCCCTTTTTGGCCTTATTAAGTAGACTTAACATTTTAAGACAACAGAGCCACAGGACTCTGTTGTCTTTCTACAACAGACTAACACGGCTACCCCTTTGGAATTTAACATTTTAAGTCAACTTAAAAAGGTCCAACTAAGCACTACTCCATATCTCCACTGGCTTAAGTCGACTTAATAAAGTCGATTTAAGTGCTAGTTCGAATTAAAACGAGGTGTTATTAATTCGAACTAACTTTTCCTTAATTCGATTTAAGGAGCATCTTAAATTGAATTAAGGAAAGCCCAGTGTAGACGTGTAGTAAATTAAATCAATTTAAGTCTCCTTAAGTCGACTTAATTTCTAAGTGCAGACGCACCCACTGAGCCAGAGAGAGCATGTGAGAATGACTCTACAGACTGGGGATTAGGACACCTGTCTCAGAGATGAAAGACCCAAGGTCCGGTTTCCTTGCTCAAATGGTTCTTTAATTATTTATTCAGAATGGAACAACTTCAGCATGAGAGACTGAAAGAGCCCCACATAGAATCTTAGAAGTGTTGGACTTCGAGAGATCCTATAGTCCAGTCTGCTGCATTCATGGTAGGGCTAAATATTACCTAGGCCATTCCTGACATGTGAGTGACTACAAAATGGTGAAGATTCCACAGCCACCCTAGACAAGCTATTCCAGTACTTAACTGCCCTGAAAGTTAGGAAGGTTCTCGTAATGTCCAACCTAAACCACCCTTGCTGCACTTTAAACCCATTGCTTCTTGTCCTATCATGAGAGGTTAACGAGAACAATTTACCTCCTTCCTCCTTGTAACAACCTTTTATGACTAGAAAACTGTTATCATGTCCTCTCTCATGCTTTTCTTCTTCAGATTAAACAAACCCAGTTCTTTCAATCTTCCCTCATAGGTCATGTTTTCTAGAACTTTAACTGTTTTTTTCCCCCCACTTCTCTAGGCTTTCTCCAGTTTGTCCACATCTTTTCTGAAATGTGGCACCCAGAACAGGACACGATACTCGAGGTGTATGTCTACACTAGAAAAGTAAAGTTGATTCCCTTAAAATGGCTTAACAAGGTTGACTTAAATCGACTTAAAGTCGACCCTGTTAACTCAAATTAGAGAGTCTACACTAGATATTTAAGTCGACTGCCTGCGTCCACACAGCCAAGTCTTAAATTAACGGAGAGCTGAGGCTCCGAAGGAAGCCACAGCTCCCAGGGAGCCATGGCTCCCCAGCAAGCAGGGATCCATGGCTCCCTGGGACAAGGGGAACTGCGGCTCCCTATAGCTGCAGCTCCCTTGTCCCAGGGAGCCAGCTCCTCTCTTGCCCGGCTCCCCAGCAAGAAGGGAGCCGTGGTGCCCTTCCCCCACAGGAGCTGCAGCTCCCTCCTTGACAGGAGCCACGGCTCCCCCCCGGGTACAAGGGAGCCATGGCTCCCCACGGGGACAAAGGGAGCCGCACCTCCTTAAGTTGACCTAACTTGCCAGTGTAGAATAGCTCTAGGGCTATGTCTACACTTGTTAATTTAAGTTGACTTAGCATGTCTAGACTTAAATTTTAAGTCAACTTTGGGGGGACCCTACAAAGTCAACCTAGAGCATCCAAACTGGACACCTAAGTCAACTTGGAGGGGCTAGGGGGACCTTGGACTTGTCCATGGTGGCAGGGGAGGGCACCCCTTGCCAAGTGCCAGGGGGCTCAGCCTTTGCCCCATTGTACCTGGGTACAATGGGGCAAAGGGGGACAGGGATCCTGGCAGGGCATAGAGGCAGGGCTCTGCCCTGCCCTGTGGGGGGGCATGCCAGGCTCTCCCTGTGCCAGCCCCCCCTGGCAGGGAGGGCAGTGGGGGAGTCCTGGAGATCCCTAAGTCGACTTAGAGTCGACTTAGGGCTACTCCAGGTCTACGCTGGCTTAAGTCGACTTTAGAAAGTTGACTTAAGCCAAAAGTCGACTTAAAACAAGGTTTAACAAAGTCGACTTAAGGAAAGTGTAGTGTAGATGCAGAGTAAATTAAGTCCATTTAAGCAAGCTTAAGTTGACTTAATTTACAAGTGTAGATGCACCCTAGAGGATTATAGTCTAGCCTGTGCGGAACACAGAGAAGGGGAAGATTGGTGGACTGTCCTGTCTGTGTCTTTAATATATGCAAATAAAAGGGAATGACCACTTTGAGCTGTTTTACTTTGACAGACGGCCTTTTGGGGGGCTGAGGTGGGGAGAACTGACAGCCAGGTTCTGCTCAGCTGGGGCTTCACATTGAGCTCTTGCTATTGTGAAGGCCAAAATGTAGCAACCATGAATTAGAGGACAATGCAACAGACTGGCCTGTGACTGGTTGGGGAAGCTAGGTTAAGACTGTGCTTTCAAGGATCATTTCTATAGTTGGTGATTGGAGAAGGGTCTGTATGAAAAGCTGGTCTTGCTAACCATGATGAAGAGTTATAGTGTTTCCTTTTAAGCATGATAGTAGCAGACAGTGCTGGTCTGTACCAGTTACTTTCTGCTGTAGAGGATTGTCCTGTTTTTCATCAGAAAAGCAGGGGAAGGAACCACAGTCTGAGTGGTTGGTTTAGGCCTTATTTTATTGATTGTAAAAAGAAGCTTGTTTGTAGATGTTAGTAGCTGTTTTACTTTTGGACTTAATTAGGTGGAGCTCCTGATAATAAATGGCTTTGTTTCTGTTCATTTCCTGTGTGGGTAATTTTTGGTTTTCAGCATGGTGTAGAGCAGAGTTCTGTTTGTGTTTGTGTGTGTTGTGGCTCTCTTATATCTTTGCTTCTCAGCACTGCAGTCAGTAGGTTTCCCACACAAAAATGGTCTTTTTTTTTCTCTTGCTTGTTCTGCTTCTTCTTTATAGCTCTTTCTTTGCTTCTCCCCTAAGTCCGACAGTTCCTGTCTCCATAGTGTATATCAACGGTTCTCCACACTGGGATGAAGGGATGATGCTTTCCTGCTAACAGCATTGGTACCAGCTGTGCTTGGGAAGATTTTGTCTGTTCTGACCTGACATTTCTGAACTCAGGAGGACAGCAGCCAGTGTTCCCACCAGGGATGTGTTGTGACGTGCCTAGAAGTGGGCCTCATGCTCCAACAGTAGCGTGTCTTATGCCAAACCAGAAGGTTGTGTGGATGAATGACACCAGGATCAGGCTGTAGACCATCACAGCTTCACCCCTGTATACCTCATTGCTGGGAATAGTTCCTCCAAAGATGGGAAGGATGTATGGCTGACTTTCTTCATTTTGGTCACTGGTGCCAAAGAAATATGCTCTGAGTGTCCCAAAGTGTATAGGCTATCATTGCTAGTGAGCGCTTGGGTTGGCCAGCAAGAGAATAGTTATTTTAGGCTTTGCAGAGCAGGGAGACTGAGAAGATTGGTTAAGTGTGCTGTTTGCGTCTTCAGCTTATGCAAATGAAAGGAGGAGTCTATTTTTAAGCAGTTTTGCTTTGACAGGCAGCCTATGGGAGGGTGCTGGGGGGGGAGAGAGTTGAAAGCGAGATTCTACTCAGGTGGGCTTCTCATTGTGCTCTCTTTTGTGAAGGCCATAGTGTAGCTACCATCAGTTAGCAGGGAACGGGCCAGACTGGTCTGTGACTGGCACATAGTATATGTTTAGGGCTATGTTTTCAGTGATTGTTCTCACGGATGTTACTTCTCACACCAATTGTCTTAAAGTTTAGCTTTTGTTATCCCTACTGATGAGCTGTACTGTGTCTCGTTAAGTATGGTAGTAAGTAAGACTGCAGGTTTTTACCAGCTGCTCTTTGCAATGGAAGAATGATTTGCTTTTCTCGAGAAGAGCAGATGAAAGAAGCTCAGTCTGAGTGGTTAACTTGGAGCTTGTTCTAGCATGTAAAATAGAGAACTTGTTCGTGCAGGTGAGGAATTGTATTGTTGCAGGCTTAATATGCTGAACTTTTATCAGTGAAATGTTTTCTTTGTTTTCAGGCACAATGTGAGTCACCTGTACTTCTCATCAGACTTTAGAAAAGGGCTCTTTTTGCATGTGTGCTGTGTGTCTCATGTTTTTGCTCCCAGCTTTTGGCGAGGTTACCGTAAAAAGCTGGGGTTTTATTTTTCTTGTTTGTTCTGCTTTATTTTCATGCTTATTTTTTTGTTTCTTTGTTAAAGTCCAACAACAGCTTCCCCTATGGCAACTGTCAATTGTTCTCCACGTGGACGTGAATGGATGTGCCCCTGCTAAAGCTATTGGTGCTATTCATTCTGGGGAACATTTTCAATGTTCCAGCCTGGCATTTCTGAGATCAAGAGCGGCCAGTATTCCCACCATTGATGCTTTCTGAGGAGCCTAGACCCTTTCTTCAACTCTAGGTTACACACTGCCAAGTGACTTTCTACCAGGTGAATCACAAATAACTTATTTGAGGGATTTAGCTGGACTCTGGTCCAGGTCAAAGGAAATCCTAATGCTATATAGCCTTGCTTTTAATATGTACAGTATTTTGAGTAATAAAGACAAATACATAAGATGGCACCCTGGGAAGCTTTTTCCAAACACAAGTTCTCAATACATTCATTTATACCACCCCATGATAAAAATCCACATTCCCTGCCATGCAGTGCTTCCACCCCCATTTTAGACCCAGACATCTCATCCATAATTAAAAATCCTAACAATCAATCCCTCCATTCACTGACAGTACCTCATTTATTGTTAACTTTCTTGTGCAAACACATTCATAAATGTACTCTTATCCCTCCTCTGTTGGTCCACGTAATTTCATAATGTGGAAGCCCTGGGCATCCCTGATTTCCATTAGCTGGGTGCATACTGCTCCCGCTGTGACAAGTGCCCTTTCTGGCTGAGAGTACCAGTTCAGAAAGCCATTACTGTCTTTGCTGGACGCATGAGAAAATGGATCATCTTTGGTTTCATGAAACTTGTGAAGCACACAGCAAGCTACAATAATGCAGACAGCATTGACAACAATGGAGTCCAAACCATTCTGTAAACAGCAGCAATGGGACTTCCAGCTGCCAAACACCACTGTACACCTACTGAGCATGTAACCAAACCTTCTTTTGCAAGACTTCTGAGATCCAGATAAGCCAAGGAAAGCGGAGTACATTAGTCCCCTTTGAATAAGTGGGGCAGTAACTCGTTAAGTCATTTGGTAGGAATGGTGTCCCAACCTGATAATGATGGTAGGCTCCTGATCAGTGGAAAACCATACCATCATGAACTTTTCTAATACAACCCATGTTGGTGTGCATAACTTGGTCCCTGGTCCATGAAGGCTTATGGAACAGCATCTTTTCTTTGTGGATTATGTGCTACTTGAGGCTAGCCTGTGTGGAACAGAGAGAAGGGGAAGATTGGTGGACTGTCCTATCTGTGTCTTTAATTTATGGAAATGAAAGGGAATGAGCACTTTGAGCAGTTTTACTTTGACAGACAGCCTATTGGGGGGCTGAGGTGGGGAGAATTGACAGCCAGGTTCTGCTCAGCTGGGGCTTCACATTGAGCTCTCGCTATTGTGAAGGCCAAAATGTAGCAACCATGAATTAGAGGACAATGCAACAGACTGGCCTGTGACTGGTCGGGGGAAGGTAGGTTAAGACTGTGCTTTCAGGGATCATTTCTATAGTTGGTGATTAGAGAAGGATGTGTGTGAAAAGCTGGTCTTGCTAACCATGATGAAGAATTATAGTGTTTTCTTCTGAGTATGATAGTAGCAGACAGTGTGGGTCTGTGCTAGTTACTTTCTGCTGTGGATGATTGTTCTCTTTTTCCTGGGAAAAGCAGGGGAAGGAACCACAAGCTGAGTGGTTAGTTTAGACCTTGTTTTATTGGATGTAAAAAGAAGCTTGTTTGTAGGTATTAAAAGCTGTTTTACTTCTAGACTTAATTAGGTTGAGCTTCTTGACAATAAATAGCTTTGTTTCTGTTCACTTGTTGGATGGGTGGTTTTCAGCATGGTGTAGAGAAGAACTCTTTTTGTATGTGTGGTGTGGCTGTCTTATATCTTTGCTCCCCAGCTCTGCAGTCAGTAGGTTTCCCCCACAAAGATGGTCTTTTTTGTTTTGTTTGTTCTGCTTCTTCTTTATAGCTCTTCCTTTGCTTCTCCCCTAAGTCTGACAGTTTTTGTCCCCATGGTGCATATCAATGGTTCTCCACATTGGGATGAAGGGATGATGCTTTCCTGCTAACAGCATTGGTACCAGCTGTGCTTGGGAAGATCTTATCTGTTCTGACCTGCCCTTTCTGAAATCAGGAGGACAGCAGCCAGTGTCACCCCACCAGGGATGTGTTGTGATGTGCCTAGAAGCGGGCTTCGTGCTCCAACAGTGGCGTGTCTTATGCCAAATCGAAAGGTTGTGTGGATGACTGACACCAGGATCAGGCTGCAGGCCATCACGGCTTCACCCCTGTATACCTCATTGCTAGGAATAGTTTTCCACACCAAACTGCTTAGCAACAGACTTGTAGGAGTCCAGGGAAGCCAACCTGAAGGTGGTTATAGCAACCTGCTTGTGGACCAGGAAGACTTCCCTCATATTTGTTTCATGACATTGGAGGGTCAGGGCAAGCTGCTTACATAGCTTCAGAAATGTAGCATTCTTCAGGCAAAAGTTCTGGACGTACTGCTGATCAGCTTCGGTCTGCATGATGATGTGAGCCCATCTGTCTTTGCTTATGACCCTGCTCCAGAAGCAATGATCTATATCAGCAGCTATGCCAAGCGTTGTAAGACGCATTAGATTGTCCAAGGCTGCTATGTCTGCAACATCGTCAACCTCCTCCAACAGGAGCCTTTGGTGGGTTAGAAAAAAATGGAGGCTTTGACTGTTTCCTGAAACAGGAGTGAAAGCTCTAGAAAGACAAGTGCTTCAACGAGTGACTCTCTAATATTGCTAGTTCCAGTTGCCGGCAGCATGCAGACCCAAATGATGGCTCAGCTGGATATGTTGGTGGCCTGCAACAATGTAATTTACCATGCAGGGTGGACAGGCACGCTTTCCCACAATGCACCATGAATAAAGGGCTAGACTGGCTACAGTTGCTGAGGGTGCTAGGAAGCTTGTGATAGGCAGGTTTGATTCAGGGCTGAGTAATGCAGTGTAGACTGCCTAAACACAGACAAAAGACCAAACTTCAGAAAGTCTAAACTTGGGGACAATATTCATTGTTTGCAACAGTGGGCTTGCAAACACTGAGCCAGTGGGTTGAAGTTCCACTGACCCTGGGCTTACATAGCAAACCTCAGGCTGTTCCTGTGATTTAATATGTGTGCAAAAGTTAGGTTCTGCAACACTCAGCATTGCAGTGTCCAAGTTCCTTTGTGGCTCTGTGCCTCTGACACTTCAGTGATGGGTACTCTAGTAACCCTAAAGCAGAATACAGTACCTAGGTTAAATAGATAGAATCATTTGGGTTAGAAAGTACCATCAGGCAGGGCTGTCCCTGGGGGGGTGCGAACGGGGTGATCACCCCAGGACCCGCAGTTACGGGGGCCCCACACTGTCCCACTCCCAGCCCAGGGCCGGCTCCCTGTAGGGCGGAGCGGGCTGGTCGGCCCGCCATGCTCCCCTCCAGCATAGGGGCCCCGCTCCCCCCATGGGACGGCCCTGCCGTCAGGGTCATTTGTGTATAGCACATCATTGTCACATTGTACTCACCCTGTCTACCTGCTGTAGCCATCTGTTGTCTCGTATCTTGCTCTTGGATTGTAAATTCTTTGGCTATATCTACACTTACAAAGTTAAGTCGACTTAAAAAATTGACTACACTTTAAGTCAACTTTGTTAAGTCGACTTAACAGCAGAGATAGCCGTTATATTGGCTTTAAGTTGACTTAATTAAGTCGATTTAGCGTTAATCCCCGTCTACATTGGCCTTAAGTTGATTTAAGGAGTCAACTTAAGGTTTAAGTGGACCTAAAAGGAGGTGTTATTAAATCGACTTAAGCTTTCCTTAAATCAACTTAAGGAAATGCTTAAGTTGACTTAAGAAAAGCCCACTGTGGACACCGCTTTGTTTAGGTCGACTTAAGCCTCCTTAAGTCGACCTAACTTGCCAGTGTAGACGCACCCTTTGAGGCTGACACCATCATTTTGTTATGTGTTTGTACAGTGTCTAGCACAACAGTGCTTGGACGCCTAGGTATTAGCACACCACTAATATTAATTTATAAATTAAGCATGTTTACAGAATCTTAACTATGAACCCTACCCTGGCGTCCAAGCATTTTTTACTTTTTTTTTTAAAAAAAATTAATCCTTAGCGTTTGTATTTTTCTCAACTTTCAAGCCTTTGTGTATCTCTTCTCAAAAACTGCTATTTTTGCATGGATAATATTTATTTACAAGCTAATTCTGTCTTTAATCTTTTATGGGTGGGAGTTGCTACCTAAACAGAAAATGCCACATTCCAGCTTCACTTTTCATGTCAGCCCAAAATTTCCTTTATTCTAAGTTTATCTCCGCACAGATAATGTGATCACACACATGGCTAGATCAGAATTAAAATCAGGGTGGGTTCTCCAAGGTTACATCCACACTGGCGCCGTAGGTCGACTTAAGGATGGTTAAGTCAACCTAAAGACCGCTGCGTCCTCATTGGGCGCTTATTAAATCGACTTAAGTGCTTCCTTAGGTCGACTTAATAACACCACTTCTGAAGGTCGACTTAATGCTTAAATTGACTTTATTAAGTCGACTTAAGCCAGTATGGACAGAGGGTGCCCTTAAGTCAACCTAATTGGCCTGCAGGCCCTGGTGCAATGTGGGACAGCTACCCACAATGCACCACTCCTCCATCGACCTAGCTGGATGCTGGCGGTCAACTGGAGTTTTCAGTGTGGACTCTCTAAGTTGACCGACTTAACAGAGCCTCCAGTGTAGGCATACCCCAACATAGTAGAACACCATGAGTCTTGTTAAAGTATGGTGTCAAGCTAATAAAGTGGGGGGTTTTCTTAGAAAACCATAATTTAGTTTTAAGTTTTAAGTAGTCAGGATGTAATTAAACAAGTTGGAATTGGGCAAGGATCCTTGATTGACACCCTTGGAAGAGATTATTTTACATGGACCCATTTTAAGTTCTGTCACATGTCATTCCCTTTTAAACAATAGGATTTACTTTAAAATATACATGTAAGTGATGACTAATAAGTCTTTATCTTGTAAATGCAGACATTAGATCACTGACCACATAACTCAGCCTTCTCTGGCAAAATACTCATCTCACTTCTCAAAAAGCAGATAACATATGGATGAGTAAACCGAACGTAGGTCATACAGGTATTCACAGACATTTTAATTGCTGAATCTCATGGTTTAAGGAATTTTAACAGATAAAGTTCCAGAGTTACTCCTCATAGAATGATATAGAACCCAGACAAGCCCCTTTTGATTTTCTTTGATGTATTCTTCAGAAAAGCTGTAATGGCAATAGGAGTTCAATACCATGGTTTTATAGCTCATATGGCATCTTGATTAACACTGTGTCTCTTGCCTTACATGGATGCAGAAAGCATCATCGGTTCAGCTCGGACAGAATGAGACATAGAGAATCAGCTGCATCACTTCCTGTAGTATCTAGGGGTATGTCTACACTGGCAATTTAGGCCTACTTAACTAGCCTTAAGTCGACCTAAATTACTCCCCGTCCACATTGGACTTTCATTAAGTTGACTTAAGAAATTCCTTAAGTCGACTTAGTAAGAACCACCGGTTAGGTCGACCTAACCCTTAAGTAGACTCCTTACATCGACTTAAGCACAGAGTGGACATAGATTAACCCTTAAGTCGGCTTTATTAAGTTGACTTAAGTGCAGTTAGGTCGACTTACTAAGTCCCCGTTGAGGACAACCACTTTGTTAAATTGACTTAATAAGGTCGACTTTAAGTTGACTTAAAGTCGACCTTATTAAGTCGATTTAACAATGCCATCCTAATTTTCTCTAATGTAGACATAGCCAAGGTGTTCCTAGAATTCTCTAACCCATCTGTTAGCCTTCTTGCTTAAGAATTCAGATGAGACTGCAACCAAAGAGAGCCGACCTGGGAAAACCCAAGTCTATCTCTGGAACAACAGATGATTTAAAATGACTAAGTTCAGAGAAATGGAAACCACAAGGGAGTGAAATACAGTACAAATGTCATGACAAATGCAGTGTACGTAAACAGTGCTGTAAAACGCAGAGTTTATAAGGCTAGATCTACCAGCCAGACATTTCTCAGCCTCTTTTTATAGTCTGACTATTCAGTGTCTGGTACTTAGATGAGTATGCAAAAGGAAGGGTGGGGCATATGGCAATGATCTCTCCCTTGTGCTATGTATGAATGGACTAGGAAGAACTGCAGCTTTTGCATTCAGGGGACTACAGGGATTTCTCCAGCCCTGCTGTCCCCCAGAGCACATAATACACAGAACAGGATGGGGTTATGCAGGATAATTATGGAGCCATGGACCTGCCCATGGAGTGGATGCTCAGCCCAGAAGTCAGCAGGTTATCTTTCATTCAGGGGTTATGGAGGAGCATGTTTCCACAGCATTCCAGAGAGCAGGAGAAGACAAGAGCCATTACACTGATGTTTAACCTGCAAAGTGCTTGGCACCTATTGTAACATCTTCCAAGGATGTTAACAATGCTCAGCATCAAATAAGTTCAGGTTCCTGTTTTCCCTACTCTTCTTTCTACAAAGGAAAAATAGAGAGGCGCACAGTTTCAAATGGGGCTATGGAGTTTGGGTGCCTCAATTTTTGGATGCCCAACTAGAAACCACTTGGGCCTAGTTTCAGAGAAGCTCAGCACCTGCACCACCAGTCGACTGCAAGAATAGCTGGGAGGACTCACCGGGAAAAAAAAAATCAGACTCAAAAGTGTCCCAAGTTGGACATCCAAATGTGCAGTGTCCTTTGGGACATGGTGTCAGCATGACAACCTGTCATCTTTAATTAAAGCTGTTAAACTAAAAGAATGGCTAACAGTGTCCATTCTTTTCTTTGTATATTTAAAGCCAATTATTCATAGCACCTTCTTTTCATTTATGAAGCTGACTAAGTCTTGAGCTTCTGCCATCTGTTCTCTTTCCATTCAGGAGCAGGTGGTTTCACTTTTATTTCCCTGTTAAAATTGGAATTGCAAAGAGGAAAATAGTTTATCATGGGAGGGTAGGTTTGCAATGAATTATGTTAGTGAAATTACTCACAAAGCCACCCATTGCATGAGTGACATTGTCAATGTCTATTTTTTTGTTTGTTGGTTTTTTTAAATGTCTGGTCTGTGACTGTCCAAACCAAGATTATTGAAAATAACATGTGAGTGATGACAATGCTGCCATCTTTGGCTGAAAAACTGCTCTTTTTGAGAAATTCAGCGTTTTAAGCCTCTATGGACTGGTCAGTCACTCTACTTGACTGATTATTCAGTGAGCGCCTACAGCTTTAGTCTGTGTTGCTTTAACTTAAGACCATAGCGATATTAGCCCCGATATCCTAGGGAAATTGCAACATGAGTAATTAGATTCTGCCCACCCTAATTCTCTCTGCATCTCAGATGGAGACATTACTTTTCACAATCTCTCCTAACACATGCTCCTTCAGCTGAAACCAGCCACTACTGCCGTTAGCCAACAGCTGTCTTGCTAGTCTACGGTCTTTTCCATCCATGACACTATTTATTCCTTATTCCAAAGGAGGGGAGCTGCTTTTTTCTAGCACCATAAGCTATGTCTACACTTGCAAGTTAGGTCAACTTAAGGAGGCTTAAGTCAACCTAACTTAGTCCCCATCCACACCAGGCTTTCATTAAGTTGCCTTAAGAAATTCCTTAAATCGACTTAATGAAAGTTTAATTCAACTTAATAAGAACCACTGGGTAGGTCGACTTAAGCCTCCTTAGGTTGACCTAACCCTTCTTTTGGTCAACCTAAGCCCAGTGTGGACACTTAAGTCCACTTTGTTAAGTCGACCTAAGGGCAGTTAGGTCAACTTAACAAAGTGGACTTAGTCCACGTCCATGGACTGGACACCACTTTGTTAAGTCGATTTAATAAGGTCGACTTTAAGTCGACTTATAGACAACCTTATTAAGTTGATTTAACAAAGTCATCCTAACTTTTTGTAGTGTAGACATAGCCATAGAATGCTCTTTTAGGAGGTCTGCCATTCCAGAGAAAGCGGAGTGACTTCTCTCCAGATTGATCTCCATATATGGGAATTACATTGGAAAGGACTTGTTGAGCCCGGTTCAATATCTAAGGACTTCTTTTCACCAGTACAACTCAGAATGAGCTCCAGCCCCCACCCACTAACCTGGCACAACTACACACCTTGTCTGGAGCACCTCTAATAGTAAATAAATCCCCCCTCACAAGCACAGAGTCTGAGCACAGAAAAGAAACTTTTAACAAAAAGGGGGGAAATGTATTAACTGGAGAAAATACTGCAAGTAGGATCAATAAGCATAAACCCAGGAGCAAAACACCCACCCCAGAGCTCAGCTTCTTAAATCCACTGCACACCACCCACATTTGTTGCCCTTGGTCAGCAAGGACCAATGTTCAGAGAGCCATCTTTTCAGTTCCCACATCTGAACATCAACCACTTTGACAGGGGCTTAAACCCTGAACCTGCAGATTACATGCCAGGTGCTCCATTGATTGAGATAAGCAGGCTGTCTCTGTGGGAGCTCATCTCCCACCTGCAGATAAGGCACCTTCTCTGCATCATCACGGATGTCTCGTGATGCTCACCCAACACAGCTCAGTTCTACAAGTCCAGCTCTTAGTAAAGGAGCTTAAATACTAACAGAGAAAAAGTATTCTCTTGCCTCAGAAACATTATCCTAAAGCAGATATAATGCTTAAACTTACTTATTAATGGGCACAACTCTATTAATCTGTAATAAAACTCTCAGTTCAACTTTAACTTGCCTACTCTATTATTACACAGGAGACATCACAGAGCATTTAGAACACCAAAGCAGGATCCCTTCCTCTACAACTACCTAGTTTCCATTCTCACACACCTCCACTGTACTTTGGTGCTCATGTGCCCTGCCAAGCGAGTGCAGTTTAGTTGACGGTGAATCCCTCAATCAGGGTATGCCAAGCACAGTTCTGCTCCCCTTGAGTCACACAACAAGGGCTATGTCTACACTGGCAATTTAAGTCGCCTTAAGGAGACTTAAGTCAACTTAAATTAAGCTGCATCCACACTAGGCTTTCATTAAGTCAACTTAAGAAATTCCGTAAGACGACTTAATGAACACTTAAGTTGACTTAATAAGAACCTTCTTTAGGTCGACCTAAGCCCAGTGTGGACGTTTAAGTCCACTTTATTAAGTCGACTTAAGGATAGTTAGGTCGACTTAACAAAGTGGACTAAGTCAATTTAAAGTTAAGTTGACTTAGTGCACTTTGTTAAGGCGACTTAATAAGGTCGATTTTAAGTAGACTTAAAGTCGACCTTATTAAGTCAACTTAACAAAGTCGACCTAACTTTTCCTAGTGTAGACTTAGCCTAGGATAACAAACCTTTAGTACTCCTGCTCTCAATAACAAAGGCTATGTCTACACTAGAAAAGTTAAGGCGACTTTGTTAAGTCAATTTTAATAAGGTGGACTTTAAGTCAACTTAAAGTCGACTTAACAAAGTGAACTAAGTTGACTTAGCTTTAAGTCCACCTAGTCCACTTTTTTAAGTCACTTTAACCACCCTTAAGTCAACTTAATACAGTCGACTTAAGGGTTACTCCATGTCCACACCGTCCTTAAGTCAGTTTAAGGAGTCGACTTAAGGGTTAAGTCGACTTAATGAGTGGTAGTAACAAAGTCAACTTATACTTTCATTAAGTCAACTTAAGGAATTTCTTAAATCGACTAAATGAAAGCCTGGTGTGGACATAGCTTAATTTAGGTAGACTTAAGCCTCTTTACGATGACTTAAATTGCCAGTGTAGACGTGGCCAAAATGACTCCAACACCGGCAAAAAGTGATTTCTTGGGCAAAGTAGCCCCATCATGCTGAGTGCCTCAGCAGGGTATAACCAAGGTTGGCTCCTGAAGACCTCTTCCCCAGCTCACCACTAGATGACAGGAGAGAGTTCATTCAGACCCCGCTTACAAATACAAAACAGAATGGGCTGGAGTCCCCACTCAGTAATCTGTGAAAACTAACCACCACCCTCCGGTGCTGCTCAGAGTCAATACCTTCCTACTCATAAACACTGAGTCTGTATATAATAAAAGAAAACATTAATTAAAAGAAGAAAACCCAGCATTAATTTGGCAAAACTCTGCAATGATGATGAGAAAGTAAGCAACTTGGGCAGCGTCGTTTTTCTGTTTTCCATCTTACAATGTGCAAGGCCAATGACAAATGTCTCTTTGACGTGCCACTCCCCTTTTCTTCTCCCTGGCACCCCACTGTTTGTTCTCCAAGATCAGCAACATCCCCAAAGTCTGCAGATGTCTCCGTGTGGGTTTGCCTCCTGCTCCTGAGAGAGGGTGGCCAAGGGATGCCTCAGCTAATCAGTGTCGCTGAAGTCTCTGCCACTGTTTGTAGCTATCATCACTGCTGCTCCTCACAGCTGCCACCATCCCTATTGCCCTTTTCTTCAATACTGTGTTCTTCAGTTTCACCACTTAGCTAAGGTCCTCATGATTTCACTGGGAAAGAGGAATCCCCTCCATTCTACATTGTCTTTGCACAACAACGCAATCTCTGCCCTAAATCTACCTTTAAATCAGTCTATTAGACACAGCTCAGCTCTAACTATCACTCAAAAAGTATCAGATTGCTCAAATGAGTCTAACCCACTCCAGCGCCAAACATGAGAGAAGGCAATCAACCCGTTTTTAGAACTAGAGAAGCAGAGAAAGCCCAGCTTTTACTGTGAGTTGTCTTCACTACCCCTTGCTTAGGAAGTGAAATTATAAGTTAATAAAGTCGATTTAACAGGAGCTACTTTGTTATGTCAACTTAATAAGGTCGACTTGAAGATGACTTAAAGTTGACCTTATTAAGTCGACTTAACAAAGTCGACCTAACTTTTTCTAGTGTAGACATATCCCTAGAGAGAAAAGGTGTGTCTATGAAAATACAGTCTGTTCCTGGGGTCTTTTAGCCTGCTCATCACTCAGTGTGAGGGGAAAGCTCAATCAGACTTTCGTTACACATATTGAATGGCTCGATGTCCTAACCCAGCCTATAAGGCTGCCATGTAGGGAAGATTTGTAAAGGAATTGCATCCTAAAAGATATTTGGGCCACACCCTAAGATTGACAAAGCTAGACTCCAATACATTTGATTCTTGTAAGATGAACGCTCTATTTAATGTCACCACATTTAGAGGAATGAGGACATAGCTTGTACAGTTCAAAGATTATTCTTCACTTTGTTCCATTCTCTTATCCAGATTACAAAAGTAAAGACAAACAGAAATGGAAAGTAAGTATTTATTTCTGGTAATGCCTGTAGTGTGCAAGGTGCTTCCCAAAGAGAGAAGAAAGCAAGTTCTCAGCCTTGAGGTGTTCACAACCTAAAGATGAACCAATAAATGAATAAATGGGGGTGAGTGAGTAGTAACATATGTGCAGTTATGGCAATAAATATATAGCTATATAACATGTCAACTATGTAAACTGTACCCAAATTAACCCTCAAACACATCAATGTCAGCTAGAAAATATCTCATAGACATGATACAGTGGACTTTCAAGAGGAATTTGATTGTGAAGAAGGTAATTGAAGATGAGTTCAGGAAGATCCTTCCATGCATTAAGGGCAGCATGGGAGAAAGCCCTAGTTGTTTGCATGGGAGCATGTCAAACGGGTGGGCAAGGCTAGCACCTCTGACAGAGCAGAAGGGCCAGTAAGGAGATGGAATATAACAGCAAAGATATAATGAAGTCCCCTTCAGCACTCTCTGGATAAGGACAAACAGCATGGAAGAAAATCTATGGAATCCAATAGTTAAACAGATCAGAATGTTAATTTTCCTTTGATGAGACCATTCTGGTATTACAAAAAAAAAAAAAAAAGAAGAGCAAGCATATGACTTTCCTCTGAAAGGGATTTTTATCTACTCAACGTAGCTAGAGTTTTCAAATGAAAGTCACATCTACTCAGTGCTGATTCATTCACCACAAGACAGGAAATAAAACACATGAAATCACCATGGAACAAAAACAAACCAACCAATAAAAAAAAAACCATGTTGCCAATTAAACATAAGCTCCCAACTGTTGAAAGAATGGTTCTGCACACCCTCTGATGCACAGCACACCCTGTGGTGTATGGCACTTGGCAATAAGCCTGAACTACAGTAACGTTCTTTGATATGTGTATTCTTAAACAGAGAGAGGAAGGATGACTCTGAGCATAGAACACTGGTCTGGGACTTTCCCTTGTCAAATGTTCCCTGTGTCCTTGGGCAAGTAACTTTGGCCCAGATCATTAAAGAGATTTAGGTGCCTAAGTCCCATTGGCACCTACATCCCTTTAAGGTCTGGCTTAATCACTCTGTGCCTCAGTGCCCCCATCTATAAAATGGGAGCAATAGTATTCTTTATTTATTTAGATGTAATATCTTCAAAGGAGGGACTTCCAGAGAGGTAGCCGTGATAATCTATTTCAGCAAAACAAATAAGGAGTCTTGTGGCACTCATAAAGACTAACAAATATATTAAAAGATAAGCTTTTGTGGGTTGCAGCCCACTTCTTCAGATGCATGACATGAAAACTGCAGTATACACATGAAGAGTGAGGAAACAAGGTCTATTCAATTCAAACAGTGTAGATGTGGCCCGTTAACAACAATTGATGAGAAGGTGTGAATATTTAAAAAGGAAAAATTACCTTTGGTAGTGAGTTGGCCACTCCCAGTCTCTATTCAGACCCACGTTCGCATATGAATTCCAGCTCTGCAGTTTCACACTGAAATCTGTTTTTGAAGACTTTTTCGCTGAAGTATGGTAACTTTCATGTCTGTTACAGCATGTCTACAGACTGAAGTAGCCCCCTGCTGGTTTTCGAATGTTACCATTCCTGATGTCTGATTTGTGCCCATTTGTTCTTTTGCACAGAGACAGTTCAGTTTGGCCAATGTCTATGGCAGAGGGACATTGCTGGCACATGATGGCACACATCACATTGGTAGATGTGCAGATGAATGAGCCTCTGATGGAGTGGCTGGTGTAGTTAGGTCCTATGATGGTGTCACTTGAGTAGATATGCGGGCAGAGTCAGCAATGGGGTTTGTTGCAGGGGTAGGTACCTGGGTTAGCGTTTCTGTTGCATGGTGTATGGTTACTGGTGAGTATTTGCTTCAGGTTGAAGGGCAGTCTGTAAGCGAGGACTGTCCTACCTCCCAAGGCTTGAGAGTGTGAGGGATCGTCTTCCAGGATAGGTTATAGATCCCTGATGATGTGCTGGAGAGGTTTTACCTGGGGGTGATATGTGATGATGAGTGGTGTTCTTGCTTAAGTCGACTTAAGGAAACTGTAGTGTAGACTCAGGGTAAATTAAGTCGACTTAATTTACAAGTGTAGACCCAGCCATAGTGTCCAGGAAGTGGATCTCCCATGTGGAGTGGTCCAGGCTAAGGTTGATGGTGGGGTGGAAATTGTTGAAATCCTAATGGAATCCTTCAAAAGTCTCCTTTCCACAGGTCCAGAGGATGAAAATATCATTAGTGTAGCGCAAATAGAGGAGGGGCACTTGGGTATGAGAGCTGAGAAAGCATTGTTCTAAGTCAGCCATAGATAGGCTGACGTATTGTGGGGCATATGGGTACACATAACAGTGCTGCTGACTTGAAGGGAGGGACTTCTTCTTCCTCTGTTTTTGTACAGCATCTAGCACAATGGAGTCTGATCTTAGTTAGATCCTATAAAGCTACTGTAAGACAAATAATAATGCTTATCATTAAAATACTTTATCTTAGAGCTTGCACAGTGTTGCCTGATCTAGTGCTTGGGTGTTGACTTCCATGGGAGCAGGATCAAAGCCTAATTGTGCAAAATTAAAATTGCACTGATGCAATTTTTTAATTTGGTTTATAGGACCTGAATTTGGAAAAGTGCTGTGGGGACTTAGGTATTCACAGTGCATTGAATTTCTGTGAAAAGTGTACCCCAGGCTTCTTTCAATTCCTCTGAAAATCCCAGCCTCACAGAACAGCTGAAAAGTAAACTTACTTGGTGAGTGACTTCCAATATTGTGCACTGTGTGCCTCTGCAAAAGACGCTTATTCATTTCACTCTGTCCATGTTTGTTTTTAAAACAAAACAAACTGTTTTTTCAGAGTATATTCATACAGAGAAGTTGTATAAATTTCTTGCATTATGCGAATGACCTATGCTAGGAAAAGGTGTTTATCCCAAGGAGGAAATGATTTGTGCTCTAAGAGCCCTGAAAGCATAAATCATCACAATTTAATTTGCATTCCAGACCATGTATTGTATCAAAGCACTAAGGTGCCATGTTACCATGCTAGGTTCCTCATCCTGCCGACAGACAACAGCAATCAAGAGAAAAAGGACACAATTGTTAAACTATCCATTTTCAATAGGCAGTCTTTAAAGTCTTAAACTGTGGGCTGTGCAAGGATCTCAGAGAACATTTTATAGTCACTCAGTTTCCTAACATTCTTGGCAGAGGGGAGAAACAATTTCTTTTACAGACTGGGAAACAGAGGGACAGGACGGGTAAGTGACTCGCCCAAGGCCACCATTTCAGGTCAGTGGCAGAGCCAGGAACAGCAGCAACAAGCCTGCCAGTGCCCTGTTTCAGCCATTAGATGCCTGCTCTTTTTTGCTACTGCATTGCTGCTATAGATCACAAAGACATGTTGATGGTGACGTGGAATCTCTTAACTGGATCAGGATGTTGGTGTTATACATTTTCAAGTTAACTTATTTTCATTGTGAACTAGAGAGAGAGCAGGATTAAGAGACACCGGAACTGCCCCCACTTATCTAATCAACAACTTGAGGACTCAGCATCTATGCTGTATCCCTTTGCCCTGCTCTTTGTCTGTTTGACTGTAAGCACTTTAAGGGCCAGTACCATGCTCCCCTAGATGTTGATGCATCACCTAATACATTTATTATTGTTTATGCAGGGTGTTACCATGACACCAATTTAACCATAAATTCCTTTATTAATTTCCAAAGGCCAAATAGTATTTACACACTTGGACTCTAAATACACCTAAAAAACTTAAATAATCAATGTACCACATCCAAAACATTTATGAGCACCTGAACAAGATACGTACACACAGGCTAAACCCAGAGATGCTTACACCCATAACAGATGGCTCCAGTGTGGCCAGACAAGTATGAGCAATGAACCCTTTAAGAGTTTATTTTTTACATCCTTTAACAAACAAGTGATGTCACTGCGAGTTACTGACTTCAACTAAAAACCAACTGGAGACAGTTCACCCTTATTTACAGTCTTAATCCTGGCAAGATTTAAAACCTCCTTCCTTCCCAAGGCTTTTTCCTCCCCTCCTTCTTGCTGACCAAGTTTTACCTTTGTACCTGGGTTCACATAGTCCCTAATTTTTCAGATAACAATGGTATGTGGAGTGGGAAGAGCCATGTTGGCTCATTTTAAGACAGATTGTCTTATTTAAAACCATCTGCAGTCACCCGTATCGGTCAGAGGCCTTCTTTTTAGAAATCTCCCCTTATTTCCTTAGTAATTCTTTGAACTAGACATCCTCCCTACATCTTCCCCTCTGGCCTTATAACTCACTATTTTCAAGGCTTTTCTTCTGCTTGCTAGGTAGGGCTTTTCTTTACAAAACTTATTTCCTTAACCAAGCATGAGTTAACCCTAATTCTTCAGCTTCATATTTATCCTATAGAACATCTAAACAAAAGTCACTTCACTGACCATGACGGTTGCTATGTATTAAGTGTCGCCCTCCTGTAAACAAAATAAAAACAAGCCTATTTTGAGAGAGCCTCATGTAATCCACTGTTCAAGTCTTTCCAACCTCACATAGCTACTGTTTCACTTACACTCCTCACATACCAAAACTTTGTAATTATTAGAGTTGCATCCTAGGAACCATGCAGATTGGCCTGCAGCATTAACCTTAGTGACTCATTGCAGGCCACACTGTTTTCCATCAGAGATGGCTAATGTTTGAGAGCACACATTACTGGGCACATCAGCATTCCTCTCAAGATGCTGCCATAGCACATAGTAGGGATGGAACAAAGCTCCTTCCAGAACACAGCTTCTCACTCAAACTGACATGGGTGCTAAACATCATATTGAGCTTCCCTCCTCCTGAAACTGTTGCCTCCCAGAATGATGGGATCAAGTCCAGATTTGAACATGGACAACCTACATGGCAGCGAGAATCATCCTTCCAGAGCTAGCTCAGTTCCATATCCAGCTAGCCTGGCAAGTGGCAGTGGAACATGGATTTTACCTATGACACTGAGGTGTCGGTGGAATTGTATTCCTTCCACAGTGGTCCCTCAATGTCTGCTAGTATGAGGAGAGTGGACAGAAGGAGTTGAGCTTGGACCGCCCAGCGCTCCATGTGAGACCAGGTCAGCCCCATCTGAAGAATTTTAAGGGAGCATTACGCCAATTATATTTGTCACTCTGCATTAAGGGTGAACATAAGCAGAGGGAAAGAAAATGAGCAGGAGAATAAGAAAGGATGTCAAGAACCTTTTTTAAAAGATCACATCAAAGGCTCGGAGAAATTATTTTGACACCAGCGTTCACATTCCCTTAAAATCAACCCTTTATGCAAAAGTCATCCAAGAGGACACAGAGAAATTCATACCACAGTCCAAGCTACGGAACCCAGCTCTCTTATTATACTGAACATGTTAGAAAAGAACAAGACCCCCAGTATCTAGGCACGATTCGTATTTCAATTCTGGATCATAGCAGAGTCATTCTAATAAATTCTTTTCAATCACTGAGGCTATGTCTACCCTTACTAAAATTAGTTCGAATTAGTTAGTTCGAACTAACTAATTCGAACTAATTTTAGTTAGTTTGAATTAACTTAATTTGAACTAGAAAAAATTAGTTCAAACTAAGCAAGTGCCATGAATGGCACTTGCTTAGTTCGAATTAGCGATCTCCTTTGATTTCAATGGGCCAGTTAGTTCAAACTAAGCAATTAGTTTGAACTAACATGGCCGCATTGGTTAATTCAAACTATCTAGTTTGAATTAACCCTTACTTCTAATACCCTATTCAAAGTTATTAGGTCGCATTAAGGAAGCCCTTACTTTGAACTAATTAAAGCCTAGTGTAGCCATGGCTTTAGTTAGTTCAAATTAAGCTTCCTTAATTCAAACTAACTTGCCAGTGTAGACGTAGCCTGAGAGACTAGAAGTCAACCCTGTGTTGAAAACCCTACTTCTATTAAGTGACTACTTGCCCTAGGTGCTGACCCTAAGTGTTTACAGTGTTGACAAAGGTAACTTGACCTCTTAAATGTGACCAGCACCTTGCCCAGAACTGGTCCCGATACAGTAGACAGCTCTCATAAGAGAGACCTGCTTTGAAGTCTGTGCACAGAGTTTCTGTGCTTTGCCCAGTTGTGTGTGTTGTTTCCATTTTTTTCCTGCAACTGCTTCTTGTGTGGTTTCTGGAATAGTTCTCTGAAGTATCCAGTACTGGCCATTGTCAGAGACAGGATACTGGACTAAATGGATCTTGGAACTCATCCATTCAAGCAATTCCTATGTTCCTGCCTGTAGGGCAGAAAATGTCAAAGGGCAACCAGGCTTCATCACCTAGTAAAGGTGTCACCGTGCTTCAGTGGGTCACAGCTGAGGATACCAGATTCAGGACAAACTGCAGAGAAATGGGGCAGACCCTCCCTAGACTCATGGGGTATGTCTACACTGGGGGCTCTGTTAAGTTGACTTAATAAGGTTGACTTTAAGTCGACTTAAAGGTGACCTTGTTAAGTCAACTGAGAGAGTCCACACTGAACACTCCTTCGACTGCCTGAGTCTACACTGTCAGGTGTTAGGTCGACGGAGGAGTGATACATTGTGGGTAGCCCTGGGAGGGGGCCTGGAGGCCAATTAGGGCAACATAAGGGCTTTCCCCATCTACACTGGATTAAGTCAACCGTAAGAGGTGGTGTTATTAAGTCGACTTAAAGAAGTACTTAAGTCAACTTAATAAAAGCCCAATGTGGATGCAGCAGTCTGTAGGTCAACTTAACCTTCCTTAAGTTGACCTAAGGCCCCAATGTAGATGTACCCATGGTTATTCTTCCGTAAGACATACCAAGTCAGTAGTAAAAGTAAATAAAGCAACCTAAAGATGGCAGGATAATTCATGTCACTGTTCAGTGTCCCAGAAATCTTCAGTTTTGACAGAATGGAAGCAGCATTTTGCAAGATTTTGCAGTTCAACCAAACTTCACAAGGAAACTGGAGATATTCAGATAGCATCTTTAATTTATGCTATGGGGAAACAGATAAGACCTACCTTTAAACATTTTACCTTCACTGAAAACAGTCACAGAGGTGACAGTGAAAGGGTTCTGGCTCTGTTTGATGTATAGTTTTTGCCTGAGAGAAACGTGGTTTATGAAAGGGGCATGTTTTCAGCAAAGAATTCAACAATCAGGGGAATCTGTTAATATTTTTTTCAGAGCTTTACATGCATTGAAAGGAAACTGTGATTTTGGGTGTGTGAAACATGAAAATATCAGAGACAGATTAGTCATAGAACTTCACAGCAGCTACAGTTAAAAACAGACTTAATCCTACCTGTACCTATTCAAATAGCAAAGCAGTCTGAACTGCTAAAACAGCAAAATCAAGAGCAACGTGCCAAATGTGAAAAAACAAAAACTAGCTTAGAAGCTGTCAACAGATACATCATGAATGCTAAAAATAATAATCATAAGACCCCTGAGGCTAAGAGGGGCAAATTCTAAGCTAACTATGAAATTTTTCAGACTAAAGGTGTGGAAAATATCATAACCCAAGAAATGTATATCCAATCAAAGGCACAAGATGTAATAAATGCACAAAATATGCATATAAATTGAGGCTGCTTGCTATACCAAGACAGTGAGAGAACTTAATACTATACATGTCCAAAAGCAATCATTTCTGGGATCTATCCCATGATAATACACAGTATACTTGTAGAGTGAAAGTGGCATAGAAGGGCTCTTGACTTTAAAATTAAGTCAGGAGCAGACATGACGGTCATATCAGAAAGAACTTACAAGCACCTTCAAACCCTTCCAAAGCCGAAATCACCTGACACAGCCCTGGATAGCTCTAGAGATATTCTTAGCTACATAGGCCAATTGACCACAAAAACAATTTACAAAAACAAAATCTTTGCACTCAAAGGATCAAAAATCAAAAATATTCTCAGCCAGTGCATGGCAACCATTCTGAGGATAGTGAGAAAGGTGGAAAAACTCAGAGTATTTGGTGATATTGACCTTTTGAAAGGAAAGCCAGTATAAATAATTTTAAGAGACAATGCTGAAACATATAGAATATTAACAATTTAACCAAATCATGGAAGACACTAGCTGTAGATTTATGCAAATTCAGACAACATCATTACGTGGTCACGGTGAACTTTTCCAAGTATAGAGAAAGAACGTATGTAAAAGGCATAAAATGCCCCAGTGTTACTGAGGACACGAAGTGCACTTTTACTCACAACAATATTCCAGAACAACTTCATTATGCCAATGGTCACAATTCATCACATCAGAATTTCAAGCTATGTCTACACTAGAAAAAGTTAGGTCGACTTTGTGAAGTCGACTTAAAGTCGACCTTATTAAATCAACTTAACAAAGTGGACTAAGTCGACTTAAAGTTGACCAAATTGTTCTGCATTTGGTTGTGTAATTAGAAAATCAGAATGAGTCACAGGTGCTTAACAGAGAGATACATACTGAACTTTAAAGATAGTGTGAGAATGTATATTTTGTAAAATTATATAAATGATAGGAATGTAAAACAGAGTGGAAGGTGTAATGGGATGTTAAACTGTATTATAATTAGCCACTAGGGCAGTGCCATGTGTGGCATAACATATTTTATGCTGAGAACAGCCAAAGCTGGCAATGTATTAAAATGTCTTAATGAGAACACATCGTTATGAATCCCTCTGGAATGGAAAATCTGTAACAAGGCCATATCTCATACAGGATGTCGCAGTCCCACATCTCTATTTCTTCCCTCCTGTGCTCACCATAACTGCAAATGAGTTTTAAATCCAGTCTCTCTGGCCATCCACTACCAAGCCTCTTTGGTGAGTCCCCCATATTCACCCAGCTGAGGCATAGTGGTCTTAGTGACATCCGCTAAGAACTGAACAAAGACCACTCAGCCTTTTCTGTTGCTGTTGATGTAAGCTTGCCCCTGCTCAGAAAAGCCTGTTTGTTTCACTTTACTACTCGGGGTAGAAAAGACATTGCCCCCTGTAATCAACAAGGTATTGTCTAGACTAGGGAAGAGGATGTGCCTTACATAACTGAGTTAGCCAACATGATTTGAAATATCACTAAGCACCTAGTATAGACATAGCTTAGTTCCTTTAGCTGGTGATGGTTTACCTATGATCTATAGCAATCTCCAGTCCTTTCCCCTTCTTTTTACAGAGCTTCCCCTGAGAGTGGGTGATTGGGCCCTGCAAAATGAATAACTCTAGGCCCACACTGCCTCTGCAGACAATTGACGCTGGGCCAGTGACTTCCATTTCTATCTTAACATTCGATTTATTATTTCCTTTGTGGATGACAAATATCTTTAACCCAGTTTATTTTTAGCAGAAGCTACCTGCCAGGATTTCCTGTGCATTTCCTCAGAACTGTGTCTCTTGGTGTGCACTGAAGATCTCCCAGAACAAACCGCTAATACAGGTTTTTGCTTATACCAGTAAGAAACCAGGAATTTTTGAAATATTTAGGCCTCGGGGACTGTGGGAATTAGAGGGCACTGGTACACAGAGCTGCCACATTCTAAGTTGCTTCCCAAGTGTCATTTTTGCAGACAGAGCATATGAGATGAATGAGTTTTTACTGATTCAGCCCATGTCCCCCTTTCTAGCTAGTTAATAAGACATCTATCACAGGATATCAAAGAGCTTTACCTGCCTGGGAGGTAGGTAAGAACTGCTGTCTCACTCTTCCAGATAGGTAAACTGAGGCACTGATAGGTGACATGACTTTCTCAACGTCATGCAATCAGTCAGCAATAGAGCTACAAAGGAAACGCAGAATTCCTGACTCCCTTTCCCATGCAGCATCCTTCCCTCCTTTGTCCTACAGTATTTCCTTTCTTCCTTTTCCCTGGCTTGGTCCCAATCTCTCCTTCATCTCTCTCTTTTTTTTGTTCCTTCATCATTATGTCTCTCTTTGTCTATCACCTGTGACCTGGCTCTTTCTCTACATTTTCAGCTGGATCATTTCCTACAATGGTCAGGCTCCCCTGAGTCTTTTCGATCCCTGAATTTCTTAGTAGGCTGTGTGGTCCCGGCTCCCTCAGCCCACGGCTACCTCCTGGGAGACAGGAAATGCTGCTAGTCAGGTCCAGGAAGCAACAGTGCTGGCCACCTATTCTTCCCCACTTGCACTGCGCTGAGAGGCATATTGGAAGTGAGAGCACAGGCGGCAGAAGCAGATGGGAAGACCGAGGAAGCCTTAGCTGCCTGCTCAGAAGTCCTGACTCTTGAGTGGCTTGGAGGAAAATCTCCAGGGGGAAACTTGCTCATTGCCTGCAGCCCTGCTTCTAAGTGATACTGCAGCTGGCATCAAGAGGGGGCGAATGTGTGGCAGGAATGTGTGGAGTTGTCTGAAGGAATACCAGTTGCCATTCTATCACACCTACCCTAAAATAAGGCTGAATATATGCAAAGGGGAATTACTCACTCCTCCATCTTCTCGTGGGTGGCAAGCTGCACTTAAAACCATTTCCCTCTGCTGACTCACTCTCATGTCTTAGATCATTTGTGGGTTAGTGGAGGTGGAGTAGGGCGACCATATGTCCTGTTTTGGCCAGGACAGCTCCTCTTTTTAAGGCTTTTCCCAGCAGTCTCATCTTTTTGGGCAAAAGAGGCATTTATCTCATTTGCTCCTGCCATTTTTTTTGTCAAAAGAGGAATGTGCAGGGGGGTGCCCGTGCAGTGCTCCTGTGGGGGGGCAAGCAGGGCTCAGGTGGGTGGCTCAGGCCAGCCTCTCATGGGAAGGGAGGCTGTGGCTGGGCTCAGGCCAGCCCCACATGGGGAGAGGGAGATTTGAGCCAGCCCCATCATGTGGTGTCCCATTTTCTCATTGGGAAATACGGTTACCCTAAGGTGGAGGCACTGCCCGGTGCTCTTAGCCTTCCTTGGAAAAAAAAGAGGAGTGAGCGGAAAGAAATCATGCTCCATTCCATGCAAATATTACGTAAAAGGGCAGTCACCTAAATCCTTTGATTTAGATGTCTCGGCATGTCTACAATACAAAGTTAAATCAACACAAGGACGCTTACGTCAACCTACCTCTGTAACGTATATTACTGTGTTCCTCTCACTGCTGTAGCTCATCTGCTACTCCTACCTCGTAGATCCATCTTTATGAGAGGTGTAAGGTTTCGGTCGAAGTAGTTTGGTAGATGTTGTGCTACTTGCATGGCCTGCTGGCTGTCCGGGGGAGGACACACGCCATCGACAGAAGGAGGGTAATGTAGGTGTGAAAAACCACAGTAGTTACATACAACACAGGTCAACTTAATTGTGCAGTATAGCCATGGCCTCCATTCCCGGATCTCATTTCTGAGAGACCATGGCCTTGATTTGCAATTGTACCAAGTAGCCTGAGTTTGGGAGCTGGAGATGTTCAACACCTCTAGATCATGATGTATTTTTGAAAATGTGGATACTAAGTCCCAGATCCTCAAAGGTATTTAGGCACCTGGCCTGGCATGCTATGAGAAGAAGCTTATACTTACTATGGTGTTGTGTACTCAGAGTTACACTTGCAAACGGATGTGTAAGACACTGGTCTGAATGAGCTCTCCCTTACCATCTATTGAAGGGAAAAGACCTCAGGAACAGGCTGTACTTGCACAGACACACCTACCCTGTCTGGTGACCCACAAACATACCTACTTTGCCAAGTGATAAATGTTGGCTCTTTGGGGTTAAGATTCACTTCAACCTTAGATGTGGAGCTAAGGAGATGTTGCTATCTATATTGTATGACAAAAGGGTGGCAAGACCTGTGTTTGTCCTACATGGGAATAGGGATCAAACTACATTTAACTTCAGTCACTACGCGAGGGGTAGCGATGCGACATCCTTGTGAAAGTTGTGGGAAGTGGGGATAGGTGTTCCTGCTTAGAGGTGTAGGTGTTGTGTGAGGGTCTTAGGTGCTATTTGGGCCATCTCCTCCAGTGTTTATAAGACAAGACTCATTAGACTCAGGTGACAGCCCTCGTTTCTTCTCAGTGATTACTAGATAAGCTGCACCAGGGAGTTGGTGCGGGGACAATGTTTGGGTGAATGACAACACAGACAGTAGCAGCAGTAAGTTTCTCTATTATCCAGTGAAATTGCTAAGGATGGGTTTGATGGAGTCCCCGGGGGGCAACTTGGACTCTAGGACCACTGAGTCCTCCTTATTCACCAACCTGGGATGCCTCTGACACTGTGATGCTGATAGGCACAGCACTTACACCAGTATCCACAGGCAAGGACACACACCACAGAGTTACATGAATGGTTTCCCAGTCACTCATGAACCAACAATAAGAGGCTCCAGCCAATTCCCCCCAGTTTCCCAGTCTTGCACCTGAGAACTGTATTGTCTTGCCCCAAGCAGAAGCCTGACCAGTGTAAGTTCGTTAAGTAGTTCACCGCTCACTCAGTGTGTAAGGGACATGCACTATCCTTTGAAAACTGAGCTGAGATTTCCCAAGCCCTTCAACCAAAACACACTGTTTTAAGTCAAATGTAATAAAGATTTGTTAACTAAAGAAAGACAGGTTTAAGTGATAAGTAGAAGGCATAAAGATCAAAGAAACAGAAGTAAATTTGCTGTCTAAGTTCTACAAACTAAGCAGGATTTGAATCAAGCAGTGTCTCACCCTGACAGATGGTACAAAAGGTACAGATGGTACAAAAGGGGATTTTGCTCATTTCAGACAACAAACCAGAGTGCAGCAGAGGGGAAAAGAGTTGTGGCATATTAAAGAGACATTCGTATGTTGGTCTTTCGAACAACAAGGTGGTAAACTGAGGCAAAGGACTCCTGCCCAAGATACTGTAGAGTAGGTGTTTATATATTGTTTGCAGCATTTTAACAAAATAATTCGGTGTTCCCTCTTTTCTTAATAAGGTGTTGTTGATACACACAGACTCCATGCTTGTGAATGAGGGATCTATTGTCTATTAGAAGCATCTAGGAGTGGAGTTTAGTTTTCACACATCTCTGGGTGGAGGCTCAAGCTGGTTCTGTTTTGTACTCTGAAGAAGAGCCCCTAGACATTAAACGTGGCCCTTGTTGCCGCCAACACCACCTGAAAGAAGGACCACTGGATGTGCTTTCTTAGCCGAAGTAATAACAGCTGGAACTCGCCTCTGTTGGGAACAGGGTAAAGGATTAGATGGACCATTGTTCTGGTTCTGAATGGCATCTCTTCTGTTCCTAATAAGCAGTTTTCAAGTTTTCCATGTCTGTAATAAAACTGCCAAGCATAATACATATTTAGCTAGATATACAGATAGATAGGAAGGAAAGAGCAAGAACACAGGGCAGTCTTTTTTCGGAATGAACAGGGGGAAGGACTAGTCTTTCAGTTGCATGGATTGTGGCATAGTTTTATCTGCCTAAAATTTATATGGCATAACTCCAATGACTCTAACTTAATAATGTATTAGCTAGCCACAAATCCAGAATTTAAACAGGTTGCTGGTTCCCGAAGGAAAGGCAACCCAAAACTAACTAAATCTGGAATGCATAACGATGTGAATTTTGTGATCATATAAATAGAATTGCTGCAAGAACATTTCATTTCCAGTAGCTTCCCCCTGAAAACACTAAAATCTATTTCGTTCATCATGATCCACAGTGAAAGAGGAAACTGTTGATACAGCTCACACTGTTTATTGTATATATAATGTGGAATTTTTTCATAGGATAACATCAACTTTCATAAAGGTGTAATGTAAAGTCAGTATCAAACAAACTGTGTTTGTAAAGTGCTGGAAATGTTTCAAACTCAGAGAATTGGTAGGGAAGATCCAATGGGAAGATAATCTAAGGGAAAAGGGAGTTCAGAAAAGCTGGTAGTTTCTCAAAGAGACATATTAAAGGCACAATATCAAATTATCCTGATGTAAAGGAAATGTAGGAAGAATAGTAAGAGGACAGTATGCCTACATCAGGAGCTCTTTAATTACATTAAAAGCAAAAGGGAATCTTGCAAATGTGTAAACACAGAAAAATTGCTAAGGATGAATACAAAAAATAGCACAAGTGTGTAGGGACAAAATCAGAAAGACTAAAGACACAAAATGAGTTACACCTAGGAAGGACATAATCACAATAAGAGGTCCTATAAATATATTGAGAAACAAGAGAAAGGTGAACAAAAATGTTGGTCTGCAACTTAGTGTGGAAGGAGAGAGAATAATGGATAGCATCAAGAAGGTTAGCAAAACAAACAAGGAGTCCTGTGGCACTTTTAAAGACTAACAAATTTATTTATCGCATGAGCTTTCATGGGAGAAAATCCCACTTCGTCAGATGCTTCAAGATGGAGAATTTACAGAATGGGAGGAAAATAAATGCAGGGAAGTTTAAGTCATAGGATCAGGTCAGACAGTTACAGCAAATCAATCCAGTTGTTTAGATTCAGTGGAGAATAGCATATAGGCTATGTCTACACTAGAAAAGTTAAGTCGACTTTTGTTAAGTTGACTTAATAAGGTCAACTTTAAGTCGACTTAAAGTCAACCTTATTAAGTCGACTTAACAAAAGTCAACAACTTTTCTAGTGTAGACATAGCCCTTTTTTGACATTATTAAGTCAACTTAACACTTTAAGTCAACTTAATAAGGTCGACTTAGGCACTGATCCCCATCCACACTGGCTTAAGTCAATCTAATAAGGTCGACTTAAGCGTTAAATTGACCTAAAACAAGGTGTTATTAAAGTTGATTTAACTTTTCCTTAAGTCGACTTAAGGAAATGCTTGAATTGACTTAAGGAAAGCCCAGTGTGGACGCGGAGTAGTTTAAGTCGACTTAAGCCTTGTTAAGTCAACTTAATTTGTAAGTGTAGATGCACCCATAGAGGGAGATGGGGTCAAATCACCTGTTGTAATAAGAAAAAAACCCAAGATCTCTATTTAATCCTAAAGCAGTGGTGTCTCATCTGTATATGAATTCTAATTTTACAGTTTGTCTTTGAAGCTTTGATTTGTAATCCGTTTGTTTAAGTATGGCTATTAACAAATCATCAATGGAGTGAGCAGGGAGATTTAAGTGTTCTCCTATTGGTTTTTTAATGTTGTTATTTGTGATGTCAGATTTGTGTCCATTTATTCTTTTGCACGGAGACTGTCCTGTTTGTCCAATGTATAAGGCAGAGGGGCATTGAAGGCACATGATGGCATAAATCACATTGGTGGATGAGCAGGTGAATAAGTTCTTGATGGAGTAGCTGGCTTGATTAGGTCCTGTGATGGTGTCTTTTGTGCAGATATGTGCGCAAAGTTGACAACATGGTTTGTTGCAGGGATATGTGCCTGCTTTAATGTTTCTGTTATTTGGTCTGTAGTTGCTGGTGAGTATTAGCTTACGGTTGGGGGGTTGTCTATAAGCGAGGAAAGGTCTGCCTCCCAAGGCTTGAGAGAGTGATGGATCGTCTTGTAGAATAGGCTGTAGAACCTTGATGATGTGCTGTAGAAATTTGACTTGGTGGTTGTAGATGATGACCAGTGGTGTTCTGTTGTTTTCTTTCTTGGGCTTCTCCTCTAGTAGCTGACGATCAAGAAGATTGAGTTGTTTAATGCCTATTTTGTTTCAAGAAAAAGGTTAATTGTGAATATCTGCTTAACAGAATTAATATTTACAAGGAGGAAAGAACAGGCTAAAGAATATTTAGATAAGATAGATGTATTCAAGTCAATTAATTCTAGGCTACTTAAGGAACTATCTGAAGCAATGCTGGAAACTTTAGCAACTATTTTTGAGAACTCATGAAGGACCAGTGAGGTCTTAGTTGACTGCAGAAGAGCAAACATAGTACCTATCTTTAAAAAGGGGGGAAAAGATGGCCCAGGGAATTATAGTCCTAACTTCAATATCTGGAAAGATACTAGAACAAATTATTAAACAATCTATTTGTAAGCATCTAAGATAATAAGGTGATAAGTAATAGTTTATGTGGATTTGTCAAAAACAAACCATGCGAACCCAACCAAATTTCCATCTACTGGATGGGGGGAAGGGAAGCAGTAGATGTGATATATCTTGATTTTATTAAGACTTTTGACACATTGTACATGACATTCTCATCAGCAAACTAGGAAAATGTGGTCTAGATTAAATTATTACAAGGTGGATATCCAACTGGTTGTAAGACTATACTCAAAGAGTAGTTATCAATGGTTCACTGTCACACTATGTGGGAGAATCCAGTGGGTTCCTGCAAGAGTCTGATTTGGGACTGTGGAATTCAACAATCTGATTAATGAATTAGGTAATAAAGAGGCGAGAATGCTTATAACATTTGCAGAGGACATTGAGATTGGAGGAGTTGCAAGCACTTTGGAGGACAGGATTACAATTCAAAAGGATCCAGACTCAAAATTTGAGTAGTTTGAAGTCAACAAGATGACATTCAGTGACATCAGTGCAAAGGTCTTCACTTAGGAAAAAAATTATCATGAGGTAATGATACCCTCTGAATTTACATAAATCTGCAGATAGTTTTTTCCAAGGTCTTGCTAGTAAAGGCAGTGATGTTCTCTATGGTTTACTTGGCATTCTCTCTTCAGGTTATTTGTATAGGATCTCCTTTATAAGATTCTGTAACATCAAATACTCTGAATTGATCCGCCTTTCCAATTGACTTAATCATGACTGCCATACTGCAGCTGACAATGTTGTTGGTCTTTGATCACATGCAGTCTGAATGCAAAGCTTTTGTCTTTGTAAGTTATTTCTATAGCAAATTGACCTGTGTAGTTCAGAATACCATCAGGGCTGTGTCAGGTGATTTCAGCTCTAGGAAGGGTTGAAGGTGACTGTAAGTCCTTTCTGATATGACTGTCATCTCTGCTCCTGAGTCAATTTTAAAGTCAATAGCCTTTCCGTGAATATTCAGTTTCATTGTCCAGGCAGGCTATGTGTCATCACATGTGATAGATCCCAGAAACAACTCCTGATTATCTGTAATATGAGTCAACTCCCTGACTGCTTTGGCTTAGCAAACAGTTGCAAAATGACCATATTTTGTGCATTTATTACATCTTATGCCTTTGACTAGATATACATCTCTTGAGCTACAATTTTTTTCCACATCTTGTGCAACTTAGTTTGAAATGCTTTGTGGTTGTTCTAGAACAGTGGTTTTTAACCTTTATTCATTTCTTGAGTACTAAAATATTTTGAATGGAAGTATGAACCCCTTTGGAAATCTTAGACATAGTCTACAAACCCCAAGGACCAGAGATTGAAAATCACTGTCCTAGAATTTTTCCCTCTTAGCCTTACGTGTCTTATGATGACTTTTGGTATGTATGCTGTGTCTATTTACTGCCACTGAACTAGTTTCTTGTTTTTCAAGTTCAGAATGTTTGTTTTGCTGCTTTACAAGTTTAGAGTGCTTTGCTATTTGAATAGCTATGGGTAGGATTACGTTTGTTTTTCATTGTAGCTGCTATGGCAGACATTTCTCTATAAGCCCTTTGACCAATCTATCACTAATATTTTCATGTTTTACAGGCCCCAAATCAGTTTTCTGCTAATATATATTAAGCTCTCATAAAAGATTCAATATTGTTCTCCGATTGTTGAATTCTTTGGTGAAAACCCACCCTTTCAAAAACGACTCTTCTATAAGGTATAAAATAGGCATCAAACATCACTGCAATGTTTTCGTAGTCATCTTTGTGACTGTCCTCAGTAAAGGTAAAGGATTTAAAGATATGTTCTCCCAGCATAAATTAAAGATGATGCTTGAACATGTCCAGTTTCATACTGCAGTTGGGTTGCAGTGTGATATCTTGCAGAATATTGCTTCCAGACTGTGCATCCTGAAGGTTTGTAAAAGCTGAAGTTCTCTGTGGCTTTTAAGAAAGGTACATTGATGAAAACAATCCTGAAATTTTCTTCTTTTGCTTGCAACCTTTGCTACTTTCCTTCTGTTTCTGTTCTCCTCTGGCAGTTAGGTTGACTTTACTTTTGACACCATGTCATGTACCAGATATGGAGAAGTGTGTTCTCTTTAAAATAGTTTAATGAATTCCTCAGTTTAACTAATAAAAGATCAGTTAAAGGAGATTAAACATGTTGCTACCTAGTGGCCTAATGTTATAATACAGTTTTACATTCCTTTATGGGGGAATTAGCAGTAAGTCAAGAAAATGGCCAATACATCCAAAAACTATGCATCCATTGGCTAGGCACCTGTCCAAAGGATTCCTAGCAGGCTGCAGGTCTTATTATAAGTCGGAGACTTTGGCAATGAATGCTGGGTAACTGCATGGATACCTCTTGCTCTAATTTGGTGAGGACAAGTGTCTGTTCCTTTATCACCTATCCAGCTTTCGCACAACCCTCTCCTTTTCTGAGCCCAAATATTCAGGCTTTGCACAGAGGATAAGGATTTGGAACTAGCCATATTACAGATACAAAATAAAGGTACTATTCTGCTGGGGGAGGGAAAAGTAGATGTAGTGACATGAAATGGAAAATGGAACTGACAGACTTCTCATCTCTCTAAACCTGCCCTGAGATTTTCAGTGAGTTTGGCAGAGATGGTGTCATAGTCACTCTATCAGCAAATGCATATTTGAATTTTTTCTATTGTCATTAGAAAAAGAAAAGGTAAAGACTGAGAAATATGGTGCAGGAATGTCAACTCTCATTTCTTTTTCCATTATCTCAGAACTGCCTTCTGATACCAAGGAGACTCTTGCCTCTCTTACAACTGTATCTTCTGACTTTTTTGGTTTTATTCTGTCAGATTAGCAACTGGGTCTGAAGTTTTTATTCTTCTGGGGGATAGCATCACATTGTTTTTCTACTTTTTGTTATTCAGCTTGCCTTGCAAATGATGTCAGGTGAATTATGATTTTTACTATTTCACCCTCCAATTTATTTTCTTCTTATCTCATCAATCTTTCCAGAGTATTTCTAAACAATGAGGGTTTTTTCCTCTCCTCCTCTCTAGGAGAGCGTCTCACAGGGTTCTTCTATCTCATTTAAGGTTCCTGTAACAATAATTAAAGCCTTCCTGTGGCCTGCCTTGCTGTCTGAGAGGTCATCTTTCCTTCTGTGACCATGGCATCTTATGAGAGATTCATTCCACCAGCACAAACTGTCAGCCAAGGGAGAAGATTGATGAGCATGAAAGACAGGAACTGGATCTAGACTATGGAGTCCACTCCCTCAGGAGATGAGGATCATCACAGGGTTAGCCACATTCAGAACCAAATGCCAGCTAACTTTCTTTGATTAGGGTTTCCCTCAATTTGTTCTTCACAGACCCACAAAAAGACACAAACAACCCACTCACTTGCTCACTAACTCACAAACAATTAAAAAGTCCTTTACTCCAACTATTTCTCCTGTAGACTAAGAAGAAAGGAGAGAGAGAGAGTGAGAGAAAGATCGGTGCTATTTCTAAATAACTGGGCACTAAAGGTATCAGATATGATTCTAAATTGCCAAAAGGGGTAGATTGGATGAGTTCAAAGATGCAGTTTTTTTATATAGTCACTTTCCTGTCTATCTGTGGTACTTAAATGGCTCATATCACCTTAGTAACTGACCATATCAGCCTTTATTATTTTATTTATTAACAGTTCATTTATTTTAGCAAAGAAATCTTATAAGAATTTTGTTACAACTTATATGGAAATAAACTCAATGTACAAACAATTATAAACTAGCCTATAGGAGTCCTTAAAGCTGTAATTACAAGACCTGGTACAGGTCACTTTCTTCAACTTTGTAGTATTGATCACATATTGTGATTGATGCTTTTCTACTTTTCATCTTCCTCTTCTGAACTGTGAGTTAGAACTATCAGTAAAAGTCTTTCATCATCTCATGTTTAGGTTCAAACTTACACATACATTTAGATGTGTAACCTATTTATTAGTTGAACTATCTGAATTATACTAAACCTTTCTCTGATCTACTTTCCTTTTGTAAAAGTCTTAATTTTGAGTTTAAGTTTCACTGTTGCTGAAGGGGTTTCTCCTATCCTTAGAATTTTTTAAAAAATGCTATCAAGTATGGGGGCACCATAGGACCCTCTTCAGACAAACAACAAAAAGTTGCACCAGACATCTATGTCCTTATTTTTTATTCCTTCCCCTATAGAACTATGACAGTTTTAATTTTTCTAATACCAGAATTTCCCACGCTTTTTGATATCACTTATTGTAATGTGCTTGCAAAGAAGATGTGTTTATTGATAGCTCAGTACCGTATTCGTTTTGTTTGGAACCACACAAAAGAGGAAGTCAGATAGCTAGTTGTGTTGCAGGCCTCTAGCTATCATCATCAGATGAGGGGCACATGCAGCTTTCTCATGGCCCATAAATAACACTGTGGCATGGTCAAGTGCAGAGAAATGCGTGTTGTGCTGATTCTGCATGATGGGAAGAGACATTTTCTGAACAGCATACAATGCAGATTTGAATAAATAAAATACTTGTAAGTGGCAGTGATAGGTTGCGCCCTGTAGTCTCTCTAATTTGTTAGCCCTTTGGAACCTCCCCTTGGCTATGTCTATACTTGTAAATTTAGGTCGACTTTAGCTAAGTCGACTTAGCATGTCTACACCTAAATTTTAAGTTGACTTAGGGGGGAACTTACAAAGTCGACTTAGAGCCTCCACACTGGATGCCTAGGTCGACTTCTAGGGGCTAGGGGGACCTAGGGCAGTGCCAGGGGGCTCAGCCTTTGCCCCATTGTACATAGATACAATGGGGCAAAGGGGGACAGGGACCCTGGCTTAAGTCGACTTGAAAAAGTCAACTTAAGCCTAAAGTCAAACTAAATTGAGGTTTAATAAAGTCTACTTAATTTTCACTAAGTCGACTTAAGCAAGTTACTTAAGTCGACTTAAGGAAACTGTAGTGTAGACGCAGGGTAAATTAAGTCGACTTAAAGAAGCTTAAATCGACTTAATTTACAAGCGTACACCCCTACAGGCCAGTGTCAGAAGAGAGGCTTCTCCAGCTATAAAAAGCAAGCTTGACAGACACACAACTTCAGGAAGTTCTGAGTTACATTAAGAGCAGCTGGCCCAAGTCTCTAGAGGATCCTAAGGAATTGAAAAGAGACTACTTTGCGGTTTGTGAACAATTAAGCAAGTGAAATGGATTAATGATTAAAGGCAACTGTAACATATTTCTAAATGAACTGAGAGAAGAACTCCTAAACCATATCCATGAAGGACACTAAGGATTAACTGACTACTGTGAACAAGCCAATCTGTGGCTGGGCATCAACAAGAACTTAAAACATGAAGTATCTGCATGGGAACACTGCAGTTCAACGCAACTCAAACCTTGAATAACAACACCTCTACCAGACAGACCTTGTTAGAAATTAGCTGCGGATTTATGTGAATTCAGAATCCATCATTACCTCTTCACAGTGGACTATTTTCCCATGTGTACAGCAATAATGTGCTTGAGAGACATAACATGTCACAGTGCTATCGAGAAACTGGAAAGAGCACTTCTTCAATGTTTCAGAAGAACGAGTGACAGACAGCAGACCACGATTCACTGCAGCAGAATTTAAGTAGTTCTGAATGAAATATGATCTCTATGGTATTACTATCAGCCTACATTACCTACAAACTAGTGAGGAGGCTAACCAAGTTGTAGAGCCACTCAAGAAAATCTTACAGTAGGAAGATCCATTCCTTCTGAGTTACAGACTGACACCAAAAATAGCTCCTGGTACAGTACAGCTCTGCTCTTGATGGGAAGACAACTCAGAACTACTGGGACAATTTTGGAAAAAAACCTATTCTCAAAATGAAGAAAGCGACCATGTCAGATAAAAGTGCTTATGAAATTTTTACAACGGACATCACTCTCTTACAGAACTGTCAGGGCTAGAACCTGGTGACTGTGTTCACGTCAAATTGGATGGAGAAAAAGGATGGAGACCTCCCGCTGCAGTGAAGAAAAAAATTCAACATCCAGTTATATGTGATCGAGACATCTATAGTTTGTTCCTCTCTAAGAACAATCAGGTGGCCCAGGCATGCTTGGTTTGGAATCTCATAGGCTAGACATTTTTTGTCTTCTTGGTATACAGACTGTGATGCTGGCTGTATTAGTGGGGCCCTTTATGAGATTATTTAACATCAATATTTCACAATTACAATAATTCATATGAGAAGATAGGCCATGTCAGATATTGTTAGAAAGGTTATAATTTGCTAAGTATGATATTGTTTATGGGTACGTGTCATATTTGTATTGGAAGTTATGGATACATTTGATATATCTCTATTTCAACATGCTGTGTTTCAGACAGGATGGCTGAAGCTCTAGGTGCTTGATGGCCCATTAAGGGAACTGAGTGGTACAATAAGCCCAGGGAAAGAATCCAGGGGCTACACCTTATGAGTCACCAGGATTTATTCATGTGATCTTGGACTCCATCTTATTTCTGAAAATTTCCACAAGCAGCATGGCAAATGACTAGGGACATAAAAGGCAGCTGCACCACAACCGTTTTGTCTTTAGTGTTCAACCTTCACCTACCCCTGGATCAACTGAAGCTGTGAAACAAAGGACTGAGACCCATGCAAGTACTGGATGTACTCCAGAGGGACTATGTAATCCTGCAAACTTCACAATTCTAATGCAAACTTCAGATATATGGACTTTCAAATCATTTGTATGTATGTCATTGCTTTAATCATTTAACATTTCTCTGAAAGTTTGTTTCTTTCCTTTTATAATAAATCTCAGTTTTAATTACTAAAGGACTGACTGGCAGCGTGGTATTTTGGGTAAGATCCAAATTTATAATGATTTGGTAATGTGGCTGACTTTTGGGGGTCAGGAGAACCTTTCTGGTGAAGAGCACAGAGTTTTAAATAACTTACTCTTTACTGGACCTAGTGGGTGACTAGATGGAAATGCAGTGAAGGGGGCTGTGTATATTTTATTTTAGCTTCTTGATAACCAGACTGGGGAATCAGGAGGATTGTTTGTGGCTGATTGGA
>ML685784.1:13995513-14011794 GCA_007922175.1 Pelusios castaneus | reverse complement strand
CCCAGGCCTCTGACTCCATCCATCCCTCCCCAGCTCCCACCCAGTCCCCCTCCAGCTGCCCATACTCCCTTCCACCACTACCCAGCTCCCAGCCAGTCTCCTTGTCCCCTCCTGCCCATGTGCTCAGGGTCTAACGGATCATCATATTTGGGTCAGGAATGAATTTTCCTCCAAGTTAGATTGGCAGAGACCCCGAGGCGGAGTGGCTGGCTCAGGGGAGAGGTGGGAGTGCGGGGTCTGGCTTCTGGCCCAGCCCACGTCGCCCCTAAGCATCGGTGGCCCGAGTCACTGCTCATGGCTAGAGCCGGGCCTGCTTCCTCTGCAGCGTGGGGCACAGGTCACTTGCTGGTTTGAGCTCGAGTAAATGGTTGATTCTCCATCACTTGAACTCTCCCAATTAGGAGTGTAATCCAAACTCCATGTCAATGTTCCAAACGAGAACGTGTAAAGGATCCAGTGCTGGGGGCTGGCAGCTGAGCTGGGCTGGGCTGCTCACTGAGCTGCCTCGCTGCGGCTTGTGGCTGGGAGAGCCGGGCAGCTTTCACTCCGGGGGAGCACGCTCAGCCCGCGTGCAGCTCAACGCCCCCCGCCCACTTGACTCCTCCGCACTGAGCTGCATTCACGTTTAAACAGGGGGGCGGTAGGAGCGAGCGGGGCAACCGTGCAGCTGCTCCCCCCCACCGCACTTCGCCCTGCTCCAGCCCCTCCCCAGCCCAGAACAGAGCAGCGGGCCCGGGGGCTGGGCAGAGAAGCGTGCAGCCCACCCTGCCCACGGGGGCGGAGCAGCCGGCCCAGGGGCGGGGCGCGTGCGTGGGCCCGGCCGCTCTGGGCACTAGCGCGCGCTCGGGCGGAGCGCTGGAGGAGCAGTGTCTGCGCGCGCGCGCCGCTGCTTTCGTGCGAGCCGTGGAGCAGTAGCGAGGGGCACGGGCGGGCGGCAGCTCGGGTGGCTCGCGGGGTTGCAAGCAGAGAGCTGCTGAGTCCTGTGCTTTGGGGCTTTTTGGAAGCATTCGAGTCATAGTTGGCTCCCGGTGCCATTAATAAACGCAGCGGGGGGTGTTAAAATTTAAATATTAATTTGTTGCTCTAAATACATTAGGGTTGTTTTTTTTGCAAGCCGTAGATTTGTTTAAGCGTGCTTTATTATATTTTTTAAGTGCAAGGCACAGAGTGGGCATATTCAGTGCTTTTCTGGGCAGTCAGATGTGTTGCCTTAAATGAATAGGTTGTTTTTTATATAGGCGGCAGCTCTGGTGCATTAAATGCACTTTTAAACAGCTGATGCTGTTTTAGATTGAAATATCAGGTCTGATGCTACTTATGGGCATGACCCATTATGCACAAAGATGGATTTTGTTCTTGCCCTTGTGTGGGGGGGTAGTGGCAGCTTGGTTTTAAATCTCAGGATATCTTTGGGGGGGTTGTTGGGGACTGTATGTAGAAAATAGGCACCAGTAGCATTGGATTTTTTTAAAAAATAGAGAGAAAAGGATTTCTCTTATTTTCCCTGCTGGCTTTTTTAAAAAAGAGCTGTTCCGGTTTTATTCAGAGGTTGGGAGATTTGGGGATTCATTTTTTTTTTTACGGTTGTGAGATTGCAGCAGTCTGTCCTTCTGTGTGATCGTGCTAGGAAAATGGAGGCTGTGATAGAGAAGGAATGTAGCGCTCTTGGAGGGCTCTTCCAGACCATCATAAGCGACATGAAGGTAAGTGATTGAGGGGGAAGTGGGGACCAGGTGCTGGGAAGCCATCTAGTAACCTTTGCTGGGTAAACTTTACGGGCACCACATGATTGCACCATAAAATCCAGCTGCATTGAAGGGACATTGCATTTACTTCTTATCCCCCCAAGCCACTTACACTGGGTTAGATGAGACCAAACCCCATGTTTAATGTGCTGGGTGTGTGTTGGCATCGGTTATAAATGCTATTTGCACTATGCTAGTTAATTGTTGATGTTTCTGGCTCCCGAGTTGCTTGCAGGACACCACCTCCTCTCCCTGCAGTGCCTATCTCTGAATGTTTAAGTATGGATCTCTTTACCTTAGGGCTAGTGTTTCCTAAACCAATGTTTTTAAACAGTTTCAGGCTGTCTGATTCCTAGCAATAAATGCAACAAGGCCAGAAGTGATTCATTGTCCATTATAGTGTGTTGGAAAGCCCGGAGGTGGGGCTGAAATGGGCAATATAGGCATTAATAAACCACCATGAGGAGTGTGGTATAAGAATCTAAATTGGAAACACTTAGAAGTATATTTGTTTCTCTGGGTTGACACTATAGCTTAATCTGTGATTTATTTATTTATTTTTATTTTGATATGCTTGGATGGATGGCAACTGCCCTTTCCTGAGACTGTTTAAAATACAATTGTTCTGATAGCTTTGTCCCCTTGCAAACTGAAGTCACAACCTACAAAAGATCATTCTTGTAAAAAGATCCTTGTAAGGGGTGTTGACTGCATAAAGTGTCTCTGTAGAGTTTTTAAATTTATTTTTGGGGGTAGAATTTAGGGATTTCTAGCCTCGTCTTGTTTTAAAAAACAGACTACAGTATTTCTGCAATAATGATCCCAAACCACTACAGCTTAAAATAATATTACTACAGTATTTTTAGCTCTTCTTCCGGAATACTGTAACGTTCTCCTTAACAAGGGCAAAGTGGCGCTTTGATGAGGGTCTAGATTTGAGGGAGACATCAGACAATATGGGAATCCAGATATAGACTATGCCACTTCAGCCAATAGTGAAGTATGTGTGTTACTATTTAGACTCATTGCTGTAGAATACTGTGAAGCATTTTTAATTAGTACAGGACTCTTCCCAGAAGGACTGGAAAGTGAGGGTGTCAAGGAGAGTTGGTTATAAAGGTGGGGAATTTACTGGTGGGTGTGTGGCTGTGTAGTGAGTGCTCAGTTTTACTGGCTAAAATGTAATTTGCAGTGAGGCATGCGTGGGTGAAGGTCTTTTGGTGTGTACTGAATGGAGAGGAGTGGTTCTGGTTCGGGAATAAATAATTTAGCTCAGATTCACATATACTTTCATCTAAACAGATCTGTGGCGATACGTCATTAAAAACATGGCTTGTAAAGAGTTGGCAGGTTTGGGGGAGGGGGTGTGTGTGTGTAACTGCAATTATTGTCACGTTTTTCAAGTGTGATTCTCCAAATTTTGCTTTTTATTATTACTGTTGTTATTAAATGTAGGTTTGATTAAAAAGACAAAAGTCAACCTTCCCCCCATAATAATTTTCTTTATATATATTTTTAAAAAAACATTTAGCAGATTCTCTGTTCTGCCAGATTAAATATGGCTTGTTTTTTGTTTTTATTTTTTAATTTTGACTAGAGAAGAGCGGAAAATGTCCGTACTTCTCTCCTATAAAATGATGCATCTTGATTTGCTACTGCTGTTGTGTGCGTATGCATGTGTGTGTTTATGCATTGTTACCTTCACAGAAACCCTGCTCACTGGAAAGATTTTAACATAGCTGCTTCACAGAGATGGGAACAGGTGATGGTTTTTTTAAAAAAATTGTAATAGTAGAGAAACCTGTTTCCTAGATAGATTGGCCTCTGGAAGAAGTATATTAGATTTAAAGGAAAAGAACATGACACCAATTCTTACTCTTGTAGCTCACTTAGATTAAGAAGTACAATGCTTCTTATTGTGTAGTCCAAAGAAAGCAATTAAATTGCATTAATGCAATTAATGAAATATTAGCTGTCTTTACTAATTATGTGAAAGGATAATGACAACTTATAAAAATAATTAATATTTTAGGGATTAATGGCCTTTCAGCTAGCTGTACCTCTGCAGTAAACTGGAACTTAGCTTTCTAAGGACCATTTCGTACAAGTGAAACTGTGGGGGTGGACTTCTTGCAAACCTGATGTGTGGGCAGACCCCTGCTCAAATCACATCTGATTGCAGGATCTGTCCCTAATTCCTGTAATGGGAAAGTTGTGGCCAGGGGCTGTGAAATTTGTGACAGAATCCACCCTTTTCATTTTATTCATTTTTATTCCTAGCCATTGTGATTATGAAGTATCCCCCCACCCCGCTCCAAATATGAACAGTGTGAACACAGTTAATGCTAAATTACTCATTACAGGTGTCAGCGATGGGTGTGAATGAGCATTATTAGATTGCAAGCTTAGATATTGCAGATATATTCCAGATGGAACTGCTTGGCCATATCTATGCTGGTATTTAAACCACGTTCAGCACCAGTTCTGCTGCCCTGTTGTTCACGCCCAGCTTTCCTTAGTGTGGACAAGGTTTTTGAGCCTGTAAACAATAGCAGTTGTATTAATGATGTGTGAACATTGAACCCTAATGATGACTGTTAGACTTAACCATTCTAATGCTGAACATCTTAGCAGAAACCTTGAACTAGTCTCCTTTTAGTCTACAGTTATAAACTGGCTTCCTCAATTGCCTATCTGTCAAAACTCCAAACCGTTCCCTCATATGCTACCAAAATCTTCCACCAATAATTTCTACAATGTGGGTGTGGTTCCAATGCAAAATTTGGCAGCCATGTGTAATTAAGTATCTGCAGCATTGTATAACTCAATTTAATATTCAATTAAATAACACAAGGAATATTGTATAATTCATTTTAATATATAATGAAATAAACCCTCTCTCTTCCCCTTTGCTATATAGGCAAAATCCAGGCCCTCTGTTACAAAGTTCAGGTCAGATTTATCATGGAATACATGGGGTCTATGACAGACTTGTGTCTGACAAGTTCACATCTGGTGTCATGCTTGATATTTTTGCTCCAGAATCAGAATTTGACAACTTCAGAATTCAGGATCAAGGATCATAGAAATTTAGAAATGGCAAAGACTTGTTGGCTGTCTGCATTGTCCTTTCTTAATAAACTATATTGTTCTGAACGATCTATTCTTGAGGCAGTAACTTACAGGTGTTTTATGTAAGCTCTCTTTTAGAGTAGTCTAAATGTGCCCTCTCAGGAGTAGATTTATATTCTGTGCTAACGTACTGGTTTCCCCTTGAATGTAATGTGCTTTTGGTAGTTCCCTGTGGGAAGATAACATTTGATCTGAATGAATTGTAATTCCTTTCTGAAAAGAAAATACTAAGAGGCACTGTACAGTCGTATGCTGTTAATTTCAATACGTCTTGTAGAATAAAGCAAATCTGTGCAGATAATTTTGTGGTGAGATTTCAAAGAGTGTGTTTCAATCAATCCTGTCTTTTGATGCAGAGCACGCTTTCTTCAATGGTGTTTTCCATTCCTTCTTATTCCTCTTCATTTACTCCCTCCTTCTTCCCTTTAGTCACACCATTCCACACTGTACTTACCCCCCCTCAAAATACTAACATAGGCATCACCCATCTCTCTTGCTTGTGTGTTGCATCCTTTTCCCCCAACACATTTCATCTGTTTTGTCTATGTAAGCTATAAATTGGTGGGAGTTGTCTCTTTTTGTACAGCACCTGGTTGAATTGGACCCTGATTCTAATTGTGGTCTCCAGACATTCCTAGAATACAAGTAAATGATAAAAGGAAGGCCTACATTGATTATCTCCAGGAGTTTGCTTAGCTTACTCCAGACAAGATTTTTAACCACATTTTGCAAATTTTAAAAGATTTCGGCTATTTGCATTCATCTGTTCAGATGTAGAAAGTGGGGGCTGTTCAGTTTGATGAAACAAGAAGGGGATATAAATTTTCTCCTGGGAGAATAAAAAGACACAGTTCTAAGGCATGATCAGTGTCTACCTCCCTAATAACAGGTGGAATTCCAGAGGCCTAATTATAAGGGATGATAAATTTGTATAGTATTTTAGTTGAAGTCTGAGGAAAGTAATATGGAGCAAAGCATTGATGCAACTTTTATTTTAATGCCAAGTTGGAGAGGTATCAGCAACTTCATTCTACCCTGTTGTGGCCAGTAATGCTCTTTTGAATGGGATTGTGGTATCATTGCTGTCAAACGTTCAAGGTTGTTTCTGGTAGAGAGACAGGCTAGAAATCTTGAGTGGGCATAAAAGGAGAATAGATAAGAGAATGTATCTGAGTGGCTGAGAGATGAAAAATACTATGTAATGGGTATTTTTCAGCTTCTCAATGTATTTTCAGTAGGGATGGGGTGAACTGTAGTTTTCAAATAATGTATATTGCATAACTTGGCACAAGATGGTGAAGGAACATGGCTGTAATTCTTCAAGCAATTTGGTAGGTAGGTCTCAACAATGATTCAGGGACATTTTTTGTGCTCGATATGAACACAAGGAAAGGCACATTTGAAAAACAGATGAAAATATTTATGATGTGACTCAAGCAATTCTAAGCCATTGTTGGGATAAACAAAAAGTGAAGCTAGTTACCACACAAATATGGCTTTAGGTCCTGATCCGATGATCTGATCTCTGCAAACACAAGTGGCTGTCAGCGTGGTTCTGCTTCCAGACCCCCGACCTTGTTTTATATAGACTCTCTCAGACTAGCTGTCTTCAAATGCTTGGAAGTTATCCGGTAGTTACAAAGTTTAAATAAAATAGAGATACCACAGCTGAATTTAAGGTCTATCTGCCATCCAGTTGCTCATAGAGCTAGCACTTTTTCTTGTATTGGTTACCTTAAATAAATATGCCAAGCAAAGGTGTAGACTTGGGGGGAGGGGAGATGAGATGAGGAAGGTAATTCTTCTCCTTACCCTCATGCATGCAACATCAGAATTATCATGTCTCTCACGATTCTTGAAGACAAGCTCTGATTCAAGCATAGGGACTGGTATTATACTATACACAATATTTCTTTTTCTTTTTTTTCTCTCTCTACACAGCTTCTTTTTTTAGAAAAGGTGTTTTGCTGTCAACACTTCTGTGGTTAGCAAATATAGCTGATTGTTTGCAATTTGTGCAAGGAGCTAGTTTGCTTTCTCTGAAATTCTTTGCTCTGTATAAACAGCTGCAGAATCTTTCTGTAAGGACTGTCTTGAGGACTTAAGAAGAAAAAAAAAATCTCATGAATTTATCATGAAGCATGAGCGATGATCTAGGAAAAGAAATAGCAAATGCCTATCTGTGTATTGGTCCTATCGGTGTACAGATGTGGCAGAGCTATGAAAATGTGTAATTACAACTTTTTTTAGTGACAGATTCTCAGTTGGTGTAAATCCACTGCAGCGGGGCAATTACAGTTTACAGCAAGTCTTTAGAGGACAGTTTTGTTTCATGATATAGTCTGGAGGGGGAATAATGTTTTAAAAAAATTCTTTCTGATGAAGCAGAATGCCCTGGGCTGCATAATAAGGTTTTCAGTGTCATAGCCTAGAAGGATTTGTGCAGCTCTGCATAAAAAATACACTGATGGAACAAATGTTTGAGAATAACAAGACTGTGTAATTATGCATCCAGCACCGGTTAATACATAACAAATGGTAACGTTTCTCAGTACACTGCTTCCTCCATTCTGAACTTGGAAAAGATGCATTACAATCAGCGCCCTGTGTATACATCTCTCTTGATCATATATTTGTTGCTCCAGGTGATGGAGCACTTTTTGTGCATTTGTATAGAATGTCTTCCAGGAGCCCCACTACAATTGTTTGGGTATTTTCAGCTTTCAATTTACAAATCCCCATTGTTAATCTGAAAAGAAATAGTGATTCATTTCTGGAAATGTCCATAGAAGGTATTGGAAGGAGGTGCGAGGAAGAATCCTATGAAACAGAGCAGAATAATAAAATGACAATTGCACTTAAATGGCGCATCTGTCTACTTTGAACCCACAAAATCAGGAGGCTCTGGATTACGGTAGTAAGTAGGAATCCCCCGAAAGGGCTTCTCAACAGGGTGGATTTGTTTTCTCTTTGTGTTTAGGTTTATCAGTTTAACATTCTGTATAGTGCTTGATCGGTTAAGGCACCGAGCACTGTCCCCAGTCCAGCAGAGCACTAAAATGTATCGATAGTGCTGAACTTTAAACACACAGGAAGTCTCAGGAGAGTCAGCAGGGCTGCTTGTGGGTTGAAGTGCTTTGCTGGACTGGAGACTGAATGCTTGGCAGTAGGGTTGAGCCCCATAGAGTATTTTGAAGATGAAATGCACTAATGCTTAGCTTCACAGGAACCGTAGGAATAATTATCCCTCTTTAACAGAAGGACGAGGTGAGGCTTGGAGAATTGGTGACATTTTCCTCAAGACTGCAAATGAACTTGACCTTAGAAAGTGGATTTGCGTTCAGCAGTTTCTGGTTTCATTATTGTGTGCTCTAACCTTTGTCAGTGTCTCGAACTTTACTAATGTTTCCCCTTGTTTGAAGGTAGATTACGTAATCTACGTAGAATACGTAAATTACATATGCTCATCTAAGTCTAATCATGATTGCTTTTCCCCCCAGATGTACATGAGGCCAAATACTGTGGGCATTGCTGTTTTGGTTTTTTCAGGAATGGGCTGATTAGAGCACTTCTAACATGTAGGATTGTAGTATATGAAGGATCCGTAGTCAGCTAGTCTGTGAGTGGCTGTTTTATCTCTGTATAGGGCACTGTCGTTAACCAACAACAAGCTTCTGAGGAGGCGGAAGCAGAGTTGTGCTATGCTATTTGCATTAGTCTTAAGATGCAGGCTGAGATATCAGCTAGTGCGGGGCTCGTCAAAATTGGCTCCCACCTAGGCATCAGCAGTTTTATTTTTTGGTCGCCAGAGGGTGCTTCTCTGCTGCATTTCCACAGTGTAGCTAGGAGCCAGGTTACAAACCCCAGTCGCCATAATGACCTGGCCCCCGGGTTTTCTCAAGCCCTGAGCTAGTGCATGTCTGCTACAAGTACAGTTAAGTGAAATTATTGTTATCAATGATTTTGATGTGTTCAAAGCTAGCAGTGATTATTCTATCTGAGAAATTCAGTTCATGCTACCAAGGGTGGGGGTGGACTGACAGTACCTGTGGATCTGAGACCTTTTTCTCCATAAATCAGCAATGACACCATGCTGTTTCTGGGTTTGTGTGCTGGATCCTGAATGTTGCTGTAAAACAGCTTTTGTGTCAGGGTCTGTAGTTAAAGATGAGGTAGGTCTTCTTTGCTAAGCCTTATTTTGAGTTAATAACTGTAATGCCCTGCCTCTCCTCCTCCTCCCTTACCCCCTGCCCCCGATACTTTTTTGCTGAAACTTGGCATATGTGTTTTACTTGGGGCTAGGAAATTATTTTCTTTTTCTTTTTAGCTAATAATAAACCAGATACATACCAATGAATTTAAAAGAAACCCAAAAGGTAAAACTGTATAGTTTGAGCCTGACTACCCAAAAGAACTCCCTTTCTCCCTATGTCCTTGACAGCTGTGGTCAGCTGAGGAGTTTCTCAGCCCTTGGGGAACAGATCTTTGGCCCTGGAAATCATTTCATCTGCTGGCCTGATGGAGCTTGTGTTTGACTTTCAATGCCCAAGGTTAAGTCTGTCTTTTCTACGTGGTTTTGCTGAAACGATTGTGTAGACCAATGTTCCCTCTAAGGTTTGGTGGCTTATGTGCAAAATTTTCAAGCCGTGTGCAAAACTTTTTCTGAATAAAATTATTGTGCAAACTCACACGACAGAAATTATAGGCATTAATTGAAGTTAAAGTGATTGTAAATATAATTAATTAATTGTGTTTAATTGAATTTGAATGAATTTTGAATTGAAATTTAATTTTTAAAGGTTTTTATTTAAAATTAATTGTTAAAAAGCTTTTTAAAAAAGAAGGAAGAGAAAGGAAAAAAAAGGAAGGAGGAGAAAAAGAAAAAAGAAGTAAGAGAAAGAAAGGAAGGAAGCAAAGAAAGAAAGCAGAAAAGAAGAGAAAAAGAAAAGAAAGGAAGGGAGGAAGAAAAAGAAAAAAAGAAAGAAGGAAGAGAAAGAAGGAAAGAAAAAGGAAGGCAAACAAGAAAAAGAAGGGAAGAGAAAGGAAGGAAAGAAAAAGGAAGACAAACAGGAAAAAGAAGGACAACAGAGTCCTGTGGCACTTTTAAAGACAGTTAGTCTTTAAAAGTGCCACAGGACTCTGTCTTTCTACAATAGACTAACACGGCTACCCCTTTGGAAGAAAAAGAAGGGAAGAGAAAGGAAGAAAAGACAGACGGTAGGAAAAGAAAGGTGGAAAGAAGGAAAGAAGGAAGAGAAAGAAGGGAAAGAAAAAGGAAAGGAAAGAATGGAAGGCAAAGAAGGGAAGGAAGGGAAGAGAGAAAGAAAAAGGAAGGCAAACAAGAAAAAGAAGGGAAGAGAAAGGAAGAAAAGAGAGAAGGTAGGAAAAGAAAGGCGGAGAGAAAGAAAGGAGGCAGTAAGGAAGAAAAAGAAGGAAAGAAGAGAAAGAAGGAAAGAAAGAAGCCCAGAAAAGAAAGAAGAAAAAAAAAAGAGAGCCGCTGAGGCTGCTGGCGGTGGGGACCCGAACGCGGCCCCGGGAGGGCAGAGCAGACCCCGGCACTGGAGACCGATCCTGGCCCCCTGCTGGGAGGCCGAGGCTGTCGGCAGAGCCGGCCCCGGCCCCGGGCCGGGAAGTCGAGGCGGCCGGCAGGTGGGAGCCCGGGAGCCTGCCCCGGCCGCGGCCACCCCGCTGCCCCGGCTGCGTGGGGCAGGCAGGCAGGTGCGCGCACACACCCTGGCCCTGAGCCTGCTTGCTCCGCCCTGAGGGCGGGGAGGGCCAGCCCAGAGGCCAGGCTCAGGTTGGGTCTCCGCGGCAAAGCCGCAGCCCCGGGCGTCTGGTGGGGGCTGCCGGCCTGCGCGGGGGTCCCTCAGTGCTGTGCAGGGGTTGCGACGGCCGCTGTGCGGCCATGCACCCGCGCAGCTTAGAGGGAACACTGGTGTGGACTGGGTAGTATAAGCTTGGAGTGGTCTGACTCTTTTAAAGGGGACACATTGACAGCACATAAGATGCATGAAATATTGTAGGGTGTAATGAGACCCTGTAGTGCGGGGCACTATTAGAAATGAAATTTTCTCCCTAAAGGCGCCGATTTAAAATTTTAGCTGATCAAATCCCAGTGCTGTTAATGGAGTTTCCTGGCCATGGGTAGGCCCTGGCATTGCTTTGAGAATTACTCCTCATGCATTAACCAGAGTGAATGCCTCTTAATATTTTAATAATCTTTGTTTGAGCCAACAGATATATTCTGGGTTTAAGTGCCTGCTGTGTATACACAGGAGCTATTTCAGTGGTAGAGTGGATGAAAGGCTTCTATTGATGAGTCTCTGGAGAAATCCTCTCTTCAAAGTTTCTCACAAACTAGTCATTCTGATTTGAATTGAAGAATGTGTAACTAAACATTTCCTCTTGCATACTTCTTTAGATTCATCATCTTGTGTATACAGCTCTCTTCAGAATGCGCCATTGGATACTAGGTCCGGCCCTCCCATAGCTGCAGCTGGGTACTTCTTTTCCACTCTTACAGATGACTTTCTCTATTCAGAGGGAGAGACTTCAGATAAACTTGGTCTTAATGCAGGTCTGTGTATCTCTGGTAGGGACTTTTATTATGGAAAAGCTTATAAAGGTATCTAGCAGGTGTATTCACATTGTATTAGTAAACATAGTGAGAAAATGTATTAATTTTCCAATCTGTTCATATTTAAACTAGGACTTACTTTCTCAGCGCTAAGTTTCTTAGCTCTTATGCACCATTAGTGAAAATGTGCCATGAATGATGTAGTTGTGACATCACATTTGCTGGCAGCAGGTGAGTGGACTGACTTGGTTCCAAGCCAGCATGCTGTGCTCAGAGAAAGCAGAGGATGCTTTTAGCATCCCAAATATTTTGGGCTATTCCACCCTTCAACATGGCACAGACTGATGTAGTTATCACAGTATAATGTGTGAACTTGGCTACTGGATCTGTTTAGGTTTGGGCTGTTAAGATGTGGACTTGATTCCAATATGAACTAAGCAAAGAAAATGGCTCTCTAATAACAAAATTTCACCTGATCTATATTCCTCATTTTCTTCCCTTGAATTTTTTATGTTTGCTATTCTCTATTCAGTTGCCACATTCCAAACACGAGCTGGTTACATGACAGTGCTCAAGGAATTAGTTACTGTTTGGTGTTCAGAAAGTGCTTTGGAAGTATCTAAGTGTTAGAGATATTTTTTCTTATTGTCTGGTGGTTCTCTTCCAGAGTTTTCATTGTACTTCCACTATGAATGGATCACTTTCTTGAGTTGATCAAGATATTCCAACATCCTAGGCTAGCAAAGGCGGTTCCATGAAGTTTATAATAAATTTAAGCTATACAAGCTTTCCACTGAAGTGTTTAGATTGTGTATATCACAGCATTATGGTAATACAGGAGACCCTGAAACGGGTGGACAAAATTGGCTCACAGCTAGGTGCCACCAGTTTTACTCTTGGTTGCCAGAGGGTGCTTCTCAATTATATTTCTGCAGTGGAGCTAGGCGGCAGGCTACTAAAACTGGTCGCCATGGCAACCAGAAACATAAATTTGTCAAGACCTGCCTTGAAAGTAAAACTGGCAGGTGTGTTTCGATTGTCTAGACCGAGAGAAATACAGAAGAAAACAATATCTGAATGGTGGAAAAATAGGTTAGACTTATGTTTTTGTTTTTAATCAACTAGAGTTTTTTGATTCTGAAACATAATACAGGCAAAACTACATTTTTAACCTGATTCCTTATCGCTTGTCACCACTTTCAGTTTTGTAGCACATCCTCTTAAATGTGACTCTTTTCAGTTTAGTGAGGTTTGCCTTCCTCTGTAGTGTGGGGAATAGTTCACTTGTTCACTTGCTTGTGGATTCTCTGTATCTTAAAGTCTTTAAATCATGATTTGAGGACTTTAATAACTCAGTCACAGGTTAGAGGCTTATTGCAGGAATGGGAGGGTTAGGATTTTGTGGCCTGCATTGTATAGGAGGTCAGACAGGCTGGCTCCTGCTTTCCACAGGGGCAGCGCTCCGGAGAGCCTGATCAGCACAGTTTGGGCCACTTCGGCTCCGCGTCCCCTTGAAGCTCTGAACAGACCATCTCTAGCACCTGGAGGCGAGCGGCCTCCATTCAGCCAGGGCCCTTCTAATTCGGCCCTGGTTCAGGGCACCTGTAGTTCCCAGACCATGTGCTGGCAGGTTTGTTACTTCAGTTGTTCTGACAGAAACAGATGGTAACAGAATCTGCCAGCGCACTGTTTTCGGCACTGCGATAAGAATGTCTGTTGGCTTGTCTTTCAAAGGAGCTGAGTGCCTGAAGTCATGAAGTTACATGTGCTCATGGAGCTCTGAAAATCAGGCCATGCGTATAGTTTGTAAAGCAGTTTAGAATGCCAAAGAATAAAATGTTTATATAAACATGAGGAATCCTTGAATTTGCTTATTCTAATGATCTATCAACAAATTAAGGGTAGATTTACTTTCCTCTAATACAAAAATATTCAAAGAGGCTGGTTGTGAATCGTATAGAAAAGATAGATTGAAACTTCTATTTGCCCTTTCTCATATTATAAGAACAAAATGATGCTCAATGAAACTGAAAAGTGTCATTTATTTTCTTTTGGCAGTTTTAAATTTTTCAATTCAGTGCACAGTTACACTGTCCATAGCGTACCACTGAAGCAAGAGTTGTTTAGGAGTTCATAAAAGAATGAGACACTTATATATAATTCACAAGAAAATCCATAATGGTTCAAATTAAATATTTAGTAAAATAATAAAATATAACAAATAAACAAGTTTTGGAAGGGGATATAAACCTTCATACTTTGGCCTCTAAATCTGGAGGTTAAAAGGAAGCTTTTTCCTGGGGGGCAGGCTATCCCATAATTACCTTTAGCAGGTTTCTCACCCCTTCATCTGAAGCATTTAGTGTTGGCCGTTGTCAGAGACAAGAGACTGTTCTAGATGGATTATGGTCTCATCCAGTCTGGCCTTGGAAATTCTAACAAACAATACACAAGTTTTGAAAGGTTGGCTTAAATTACATTGAGATTTCTCATGTTTGTTATACGATTAAATGTGGCATGTTAGCCCTTTCTTTGAACGAGGTATATTTTGGCTGGCAAACCAATGGGAACTAACTTTTTTTAAGAGAGGTTTGAAATGGAGTGTTTTATTTGTAGACCTTGGAATTAAAATACTATATGAAATCTTGGATTTAAATTAGTTCATCTTAGCATTGCAAAAGAAATGAGAAATGCTTGAGATTTTGTTTGATGGAGTGTACAGTGCATTTAGTGTTGCAGAAACTTCGCAGGATGATTCATTTAACTGGAGTATAAATATTGAGTGATAGGAAAGAGAAGTGTGTGGGAGCTCAATTTGTCAAAATCACTTGCACCTAAGCAAGACATAAATTGATAATGAAGGCAGCAGTAACGAAATGCTGTTCATTAAGAGACCGATAAAATAACATCCTAGAATATATGTGCTACTATTCTAGATTTATGTGAAGAATGAATAGAATGAACTGTTCCTGGCCCACCTAAGTCTCAATTTCATCTCATCGTAAGATTGTAGTTAATCTGACATCATGTTGGGAGACGAATTCAGCTAAAGATACTTTATTTGTAAGTTCTTGAATGATTTTTAATGTCAGCTTTCTGATGTAAAGAGTGGAGAAACCAACCATCAGAGAGGGAATGCTACCAGTTGGGAAGAAAATTATTACTATTAAGATTGCACAGAAGCTTGGAAAAAGTGATCATAAACTTCAGATTGGGCTGTCTGTTGTGTACCAAAGATGGCCTATGGTTTTTTTTTTTTTTTTTTTTTTTTTTTTTTTTTGCAAGAGCTTTTATGGTCTTGTGTGAGTGGCTACTTTGTCTGACACTCCTGTTCCAGACCCTCCATGGGTTGAGAAGAGAAATGCAATACTGTTTACTAGTATTCTTTAATTTCCGTTCTCCTGGTGTATCAAATGCCCTTTTCCCTTCCTGACTGATTTTTTTAAAAAACCACGAACTTCTTGCAGCAGATGATGTTCTGGCTTAGCAAACTGATTTGTCAGCCACTATAGCTCCCCCACTTGTTGATTTGTGGTGGCAATTAAGGCTGGTTTTAAGGCCTTTGTTGTATTGCTTCCCCTGGGTGCTTCTTGCTGTTTTGTCCATTCAAGTTTCTTTGGAAGACTGGTGTCCTTCACGTCCAGTCTAGTTTAGCTGTGCTTTGTGTGTTTGTACAGCACCTAGCACAGTAAGCCCTCTGTTCTGATTGGAGGCACTTGGTGCTGGTGTGCTCATATTACTAATCATTCTAATGGCTGCAGTAACTGTTGAGAGGGAAATTTTGTTGTGGGTGGATAAGATTTTAGATTTGTGTATTTTATTTTATATTTTCAGGGCACGCGTTTGGAAGTAGAGTTAATATTATTTTGTGGTTGTGAGGACAGATGTGCAGTCTGTGGATATGTTACTAGCATGCAAAGTTTGGTGTCAGAATTGAAAACTTTAGTTTAGTTGTACATTTATGCTAAAAAAAAATCAACAATGAAAATAGTAGCTAAGTTTCAGAAGTGCTAACTCCCATGATATTTGCATTAATGTCCTATGAACAGTGTGTTGCTAATATGGTAAACTTGGTGGGAGGGAAGTTGGGATTCAGACGGAGGAAGTGGAGATGGCCGGCTATAATGACCCCTATTGCTCAGCCTGGTCCCCTCACTTTGCATCCTCCTGTTTTTCTTCTCCTCCCGCCCCAGTGGGACTGTCAAACCATCTTCTCATTTGCTTCCCCTAAGTAGGTAGTACATCCTGGTCATTCTGTGATATTCAGCTGTTTCTGTCAGAGGTTATCTATGTGATGATGGATATTAGCACAAGCAAAGAATCCCTGATGCTGCCTCTCCTGCAGTTATTGTCATTGGCGAGTGTCATAGGAGGAATTGACACCAAGGCTGGAATCACCTGGCAATTTGGAGTGTGCTTAATAATTTCATCTAAATTAGTTGCAGGACATGAATATAGATTATTAAGGAAAGCAAGTCTCTCTCCTTGAAGTAAAAAGAGAAGCATCATAAACTGTTCACTTACTCCTCTTACTGCCTAAAACCCTTCCATTCCTTGTAGTATCCAAGACCCATGTGTTTATTTTGGATTGCCCAGTCAACACCAGCAATTTGGTTCTTTATCATCATTGCTATGGCTTCAGTAAGATTGGCCCTCTTCAACCAGCATACCCTTACTTAGCATGTCTGGGTCTCTGTGGTACTGGTTTCATGAGAAACCAGAGCAATATCCTTTTCTGGATAGAATGAATCTTTACTCTTTTGAAGCTTAATATTCCTAGAGCTGAGGGGGTGGTGTGTGTTTGTTTCAGTTCCTATATTAACTACC
>ML685784.1:13928079-13995113 GCA_007922175.1 Pelusios castaneus | reverse complement strand
GTTGTTAAATTTACTTTTGAAGGTTAGATTTAAAGGGACTTTTTCTTGCACAGAACTTCAGGTTGCTCTTCTTCTCTCTGCATAGGACTCAATGGCACGCATAAATGAAATTAGTGAATATTGCAGTCCACAGACCTTGAGGGCTACACGTTGAGCACCTTTTGCAGGTAGCCTGCTTAGGTGGGTAAGATTCAAAATGCTCTCTTCTGCCCAGAAGAAACTATGACCTTGCCATTGGAGCTGGGACATAGTAAAGGACAGGATTTGTTCAGATGCTAGAAGGCCTGAATCCTGCACATGTGAGGCTTGAGGGAACGTCAAGATCTGCAGCAGTTCATTCTAGTACCTTAGGTAACCAGTGAGTGAGTGTGCTCTCAAGGGGACGTGGTTTGGAGTTTTAATTGTGAACTGGCTGAATACTGACAGGGTAACACTCGCTGTTTCCTTTTTCAGTCCTCAGGCTAGTCAGTCAGGTAGGAGAGGTGAAATCTAAAGACCATGCCCTGCCCACCTTTGCTGTAGGCAAGTTGCCTGATGTGAAGAGAGGACTCGCCCACGGTACAATTAATCACCCTTCAACTGACTAATTAAGCAATAAGATATGACGAGGGCATATTATTATGGCCTAATAATGACACGCCTTGGTGGTTGGTAGGCAAACGGCCAAAAACAGAGAACTGCTAAGCACTCCTTTTTGTGATTCTTTGGGGTGTCTTACTGTGATGAAATATAAATTCCAAAGAAAAATACAGCAGTTGTCATTTAAAGAAATAATTTCTTAACCAGGCATAAAGTTACTTCTGGGAAAATAGACCCTAAATAATAAATCACTAACATTAAGAAAGCCCCCAGTAACCCAATGTGTTACTGATGAAATTGCTCAATAGAAGGTCTTAGCATCTTATGTCCAAAAGCTGTCCTTCCACCCAAAACTCTCTTCACCATGTGAACCGGTTAAGAAAGATGAAGGAAGCCTGGCTCTTTCACAGATGACATTTGAGCTCAAATGATGCTGACATTTAAAGAAAAAAAAATTTCTTTATCAGCTGTTCAGAAATCAGGAATTTCAGACGGCATACACGTAGCTGTGGGAAACGTTGCACTTAAAAACTGTTGTTTTTCTAAAATAGTCTTACATTACATGAGGATTTTTAGTCAAAGCAAACGTGGTTGCTTTTCCAATTAATTAAAAAACTAATGTTGAATTAAATATTTCTTATGATGAAATCACATGTGGGCATTCTATGTATACAGTACTTCCATGACCTCCTGTTTATTGCAAAGCATCCAAGTATCTTGGCATCTTTTATCCTCACACCACCTTCTGTGAGATAGGGAAGTACTGTTGTCCCCATTTTACACATGGGGAACACAAAGGCACTAAGTGACTTGTCCAAGCTCTCGCATGAAGACAGTGGCAGAGAAGGAACTTGAGCCCAGGTCCCCAAATCCTAGGCTAGTGTTTTAATCAGTGGACCATCTCTTCCTCTCAGTTTTCTTCCCATAAACCCTCACTGAGGGGGTCCTGCATAAATTGTTTCTCCAGCTGGAGGAGGCAGGATAAATACCTACAGTCAGGTCTCGTGGATTGAGGAGCATCTTCAGCTTCTACTGCTTTCACTGGGGGTTGAGGGCATTCAGTTCCTCACAAGATTATGTGCATAGAGGTGTTTGGTTGAAGGGTTCAAAGGGATACTATAATTAGTACACATGAATGAAGTTCCCAGAAAGAGGGAGAGGGGGAGTAAGGAAACAAACTAAATTAGTTTCAGAAGGGGCTGATTTGAGACTTAAAAGGAGAGAACAATTTCTACTGAAATAGGAATGATTGGAAAGCTACAGAATGAGAGTTTGTGGAGATGATTTGTGGGGGGAGGTCAGAGCTGTGGAAAAGCTGAAGGAGTTACTGCTAGCCAAAGGAATTTTACGGGAGTTAATGCTATAAATGCCCTCCAGATTAAAAGCCACAACACATGCATGCTGCTAGAACAGGGGTTCTTAAACTGTTTTTTGCTGAGACCCCCTTTGAAAATATTTCAAGCTGTGACTACCCCCTCCAAAAGTAAGCCCCCCCCTCATGTCATGACCAGTATGCAGAGCGCTGACAGCTTGCAATCACCCCCTCCTTCAAATAACCTTGCAACCCCCTGAAGGGGTTACAGCCCCCCAGTTTGAGAATACCTATGCTAGAAGGTGAGATTGTTGCTAGATTTTAGGTGAACAAACATCCAGAGATTGTTATGATTGAACTAAGAAATTGCAGTTTTGGTGCCAAATTAAGCTAAATTGAGATCAACCACTCTTAAATTAGTTTAAGAATCTGCCACTGATCAACCAGATCAGTTTAAGAATGTCCACGTGAAAGGATTTGTACTGATTTAACTAAATCAAGTTGGAAACCAATTTAATTGCGCTGATGCAATCTCTATGGGCAGGCTTAAAAACAAAGAGAACCAAGATTTGTTGAAGCGGTGAGTGATGATTTTGAACTTGATTTCTGTGTAGCAAGGTGGTTAGCTACCCTGTGCACAAACCTTCCCCTTCCCAAGTTATATTTTGTCTCTACTGTCACTTGATTCTCCCTAAAAAAAAAAAAAAAAAAAAATTATTTATCCCATGAGCTTTCGTGGGAGAAAAGCCCGCTTCGTCAGATGCTTTGAAAAAGGTCCTGCGATAAATAAATTTATTAGCCTTTAAAAGTGCCACAGGACTCCTTGTTTGTGTTGGTGAACTAGACTAACACAGCTCCCCCTTTGTAACTTGTTTCCCTGTGACACAGTTAAATTTCTGATTGGTGTCAGGATTCTCTGTACCACTAGGCCCAGTTAGCAGTGAAATAACACTGAGTTGGCAGCATAAATGCACTGCTTTGGTATGCTTTGCTGTGAGCTTGTATTTTGCAGTGAAGCCCTAGGCACTGCTGTTAATTGTCAAGGCTTCAAAGGTTCCTGGTGTATACATATCAAATGCATCCATTGCATATAGACATGTTCAGAAACACTAGCTTGCTGTTGAGAGAGAGTAGAGTTCCAAGTAGTGGATTTCAGTAATGCTGATAGGTTTAAGAAAATGGGTGTCTTGCACTTACATGGCTGACGATTCTGTCTTAACGTAAAACACATTATTCAGGGTCTTATCAGCCTGAATAAGATTTTAACATCTATTCCTTCCCCATGAGGCAGTGACAGAATTGGGTTCAGGTTCATGGCCCTCTGGTTGATTTACTCAGTTTATTAAAATAGAGGTGTCAGATTGGGAGTCTTAGGGTTTGTCTTCACTGATGGCGGCAATCAGAAGACCTGCTCCGTCGATTGCGAAGTTGATCCCTGAACACCATCCCAGCAACTGGAGTAGTGCTGAAGGGAGAGTAACTTTAAGTAACTTGCATATCTCTCCCTTCGACTGTTGCCGAAAACGGCAGGCAGCGCAGACTTGCCCTTAGAGACTGAAATTTTCTCCACTCACAGCACGATGACAGAACATGCTTCCTCTACCATGGTAGGGAGTTTTACTCCTAAACAAGTTACTGCTAGGGAGGAGAGGGAAGGTCCTCTTTCGTGCGTATTCAGCCCTGGAGCGGCAGAGGTTGCCATTTGTGGAGTGATTTCCTGTTTGTGAGAAATGTGGTCAGCAATAATCAGTGGACAAGAACTTTTCCATTTCATCTAGGTCATTCATGGCTCTCCGATGATAGCAAATTGTTGTTGCTACTGACCTGGGCCAAGCTTGAACCAGAAATTGAGGGCTTTTTTCACTGCAGTGTTGCCTGAGGGTATAAATCAAACACTGCCTCCAGCCCATGCTCAGCTCTATGGCTTGGGGAAATTGTATTTTAAACTCAAGTTAGGTGGGCTTTGCAGATGGAAGCCCAGTTGCTGCCGACCCTTGAGCTAGTACTGGGTGAGGATGCAGTTACAGCTGATGTGTCGAATTAACACAGCTCATCATCCACTAGAAACCCAAACATTGTATATAGCTCAAGTCTTTTGCCATGTGACTGATCTCACGCTAGGCTGGCTCAACAAGATCCTTGAGCTAACTGCTGCATTGAAGACAAGCCCTGTAGACAGGGCGAGGTTGTGTGTAATTCATTATCAGTCATCTGAGTCATTCTGTTTTTCTCTGAGTATGTGCTGTTAATGATGGAAAGGTCAGTGTAGTGTTCTGCCATTTCTTGAGTTAAGGAGTGTCTTCATCTCTCGTGTCTAATAAGTAGTGCATTAAATTAATTAAATTATAAGGTTGCTGGTGTACAGAAGGCGGCAGATAGCCTAACTGTAAGTGCTTTAATCCAGATTTGAGTTTCCTTTCCAGTTTCATATTGTGTTATGGAACTCGTATGTAAAAATCATCTCTTTATACGCTGCTAGCCTGTGTGCATCATAAGGCACTTTTTCAGCAAGGTACTGAAGGACGTACCTGCCTTTCAGTATGCAAGTTGTTCCATGGATGTAATTGGGACCCGGGCTGAAATTTCAGAATGTAGGTAGGTCCTGATTCAGCAAGGTACTCGAGTGAGTTGTGTTACAGTAACAACAAGAACAATCCAACTCTGCAAGTGCAGAGACGCTGGTTGCAAGATCTGGTTTCTAAACAGTGTGTGAATGTGGGAATTACAAAGATGCCTCACCTTCTTGTGTTCGTTAAGATTGGGCCTGGCTGATTAAGCGGTGTCACCTGGAAAAGCTCTCGGGAGCAAATCATGGCCATATTGAAGTCAATGGGCAAAACAGTCATTGATTTCAGTACAACCACGATTTTAACTTCGTACTTCAATGTCTGCATGTTTTGAAACTGACTTTAATTACATGTTGTAAGCTTCAATCTTGGGTCTGTGTCTGCTGACCTTTCTGGAGGGGGAAGGGATGCATTCCAGTCAATTAGCTGTGAACTCAGTTAAGGAAAAGCATTGTAAAAATGAGGCTTCAAAGGCCATGTAGACACTACAGCCTTATCGCGCGATAAGGCTGTGAGCATACACACGGACATGTTGCCTGTTGCGCGGCAACAGCCCTCTTGACGCGCAACAGGTAAACCACCCAAACCGAGGGCGGTTAGGCTTACCGTGGAACAGCTGTTCTGTGCTAGAGCCCATGTGTACGCTCTTTGCACTTTTGACAGCCTCCGGAAATGTCGGCAGCTGAGGGCTCCGGGACTGGCCAGGTGGCTTCAGGGAATCCCCCTGGCAGCCTGGCTCTAGCCCCAGAAGGGCCAGTTCTCCCAGAGCTTGAGCCCCGCTGCCAGGGCGTTCCCCCACCTGAGGCTCAGCTGCCCCCGGGAAGCCGGCATTCCCAGGGGCTGGAGCCCCGCTGCCAGCCCAAAGGCTGGCTTTCACAGTGCATGGTGGGATAGGTGCCCACTATGCACTGCTCCTTAAAACGAAAATGCAAAGGAACGTGTGAACACTCCTTTGCGTTAGAAGGATTACAGTGTGGATGGGGGAAAGCGTTAGTTATAATGCTTTGCTTGTCCCGCAACAGCTTATTGCAGGACAAGTCTACCGTGTGTACATAGCCCAAGACACATCAATGAGCTGAGCTGAAATGATATTAGGAAACTATGCCATTGGGGGGAAATCAGTCTGAGACTAGTCAGTGTCAGATATACATGAAATTGCATATGTTGTACGTAACTTTTGTTGGGGAAACTAGTGCATCCTTTTCAATCTACTGCTTTCTTTTTCGCCTGAAGATATTCCTTAGATTTAAACTTGCTGAGGATAATGTTCTTCTTTTCAGATAAACTTGTTCTCGGTTTAGCAGATCAATGCGAGATTGGTAAAATAGAGTTAACCTCTTCCATTAGGTAAAAAGATTTTTTCTTTCCCTTGCACTTGGGCATTAAAACTCTTGTCTTGGTTGTTTACTGGCGCTCGTACACATCCCCCATCACAAGGAATTTTAGGGTGTGAGCCTGATTTCAGTGAGAATTAGGATTAGCATTGTTGGGTCAGGCTTTTATCTTTATAATCCCGTGGATTATAGTTGATAAAAACATTGTGATCTGACATTCTGATTTGTTGCCAAATAGATCAGTAAGCAAAAGAAGCCAGTCTTAGTGGAAAATTCTTGTAGGGGTGGGATAATACCAGATACAGTACTGCATGAAACAAAATCTGAAGATAAGATAATGTCCACAAAATATTAACAATGGCTAGTGTACTGGTACAGTGATATCGGTGCCCATCATGTTGACCAGTGTTGTTTCCTTGCATTCTCCAATCAGTCTGGCCGTATCCATCTGTTTTTTCTCTTCTCTTATATTTAGATTGTAAACTCTTTGGGGCATAGACTGTCTTTTTTGTTCTGTTTGTATAGTACCTAGCACAATGAAACTTGATCCACCTGGGGGTTTTAGGTGCTATGGTGGTAATTATTAATAGATTATGTTCTGTTACATCTAATTTGTTAAAAGCAGAGAGGACACCTGTAGGGGCAGATATACCTAACTACAAACAATTGTATTTGCAGACAGTTTTAAGTCAGGGCTTGACAACCCAGGTGCCAAGTTACCATGGTGACAAGGGTTTGTAGGCTGGCTTCTAGCTCCGCTGTGAAAATGCAGCAGAGGAGCACCCCCTGGTGACCAGAACCAAAACTTCTGGCACCTAGCTGGGACCAGTTTTGTCGAGCCCTGTTTTAAATGCATATTCTCAGCCTTGGGCATCTGTTTTTACCTAGGTTTGTACCATGCCCATTGCTGCAGTAACTGAGTGTTTTGCAAATTTATTAATCTGAACCAGGGGCGCTGCTATACAGAAAAGTGATTCAGGGCATAGGCTCCCGATCTCTCAAACATCCAGTCAGTTGGAATTATTTTGAGGGGTGGGCAGGGGGGAGATGTGGTTGAGTATACAGTTGGGGGGGAAGGCTAGGTGAAAGCAGATGCTACACTTATTCTAAATAGAGCTGTTGTGATAACCGGGCTTACAAATTTACCCTTATTGTGAGGTCAGCTGTGAAGAGTGAGTGAAAGATCATCAAAAGTCGCAATAACCAATACCAATAAATGTTGGTGCAAAAGGGAGACAAACAGAATTATTTCAACCAAAAAGACTCACTGATTCAACTCAAGGAGAGTTTTACGGTTAGGCCTGGTAAACCAACAAAGTCTGGGATCAGAAAACAGTGAACCGAAATTGGAAAGTAGGCCGAACTGGTGGCCAGAATAACAGGGATGGGCTGTTCTGCCCACCGCTCCCCTTTTTTGGCCCTCAAAAAGAGACTTGGGGCAGATAATGGCAATATTGGCTGACTTGAAAGACTGAAAGAAGGGGAAGGAGCTGTCCCCACCATTTACTAGGACCTGGGTCGTCTTTGTCCTGAGAGAGGTGCTGAGGAGACCCGGCCAGAGAGGGAGTCAGATGACATTGTCATCTATGCAGACTCTGGCTAAATTCTGAGTACCAGGGTTGTGAGCCCAATGTGGTGGTTTCTGTCCACACCTTCTTTCTTCTCTTTTGCTATCCGTCTCCATTTGCCTATTAAGAGCATGATTTAGACAGGCAAAGCTGTATATTTTGTTACAATGCTGCGAGCCTGTGACCAGAAAGAAGCTGCTAAAAGCCATGACTTAAACAGCCCGTTGTTGGTATGTTTGCCAGATCCAGAGTGGCTGATAAGAGCATGTGCTGTGCCTGTGTTTTTCCAGCAGAAAGATTACAAGTGAAAGTCAACAGAAGCTGCTCTGTCTTTGCTGTTCTTTCCTTTCCCTTCTTATATGTGTCTGCCTTGTCTTACCTCAACAGGATCAAACTTCCACAGCATTTATAACTGCTGCAGCCCACCTCAACTCACTCCTCCTTCCCCCCAAAAGAAGTTATCTTTGAAACTATCTAAAAACTGTCAGACAAGTTGTTTTTCTTATAAAAACTCTATCCAGGTAGATTGGGATGGGGCTGGGGGGAAGGGGCGGGTTAGGGATGTTGTTAAAATGAAAGCCTTACTCTACATTTCAGAAGCGTTAGATATTAACCGTTTCCCTCTCTTTTCTGTATCTTTAATAAAAAGTTAAAAATGTTTAATTGTGTTTGCCATGATATTAAGCAGGGCTAAGTTCTCTGTATACCAAACCTAGAACCTTAACACCATTTAATGTTGGACAGTTTCAGGGTTGTGCTAATACCTTTGACTCTTTGGGCCCACATATTCCATCTAAATTAATACAACAGAGTTGGTAGAAATGTTTATGAAAAAATGGCTTTCTGATCCCTGTGTGTTTGTGTGTGTAAATTTTTCTTTCTGCTCAGTATTTTCCAGATCTTCTTTAAAAAAGACCAGTGTTGAGTGTACTTTTTTCTGTTCTTGGTTTTGAATTTTTTTTAAAAACCCCAAACCAGTTTTTCATTGAAAAAACACAGAATGTTCAGAGAAAGATATCAGGGGTGGGTGAATGCTTTCAGAATCCTCCACACAAAAAACCTCTGGCATTTCTTGGCCAGCTCTAATTCCTCAGTCCAGATTCCAGGGCGAAAGTTCTCAGAGCCTCTTTTTTTTTGGTCTAGAAGCTGCAGGCCACTCACTGAGCAAGTTCTGTTTCCTGCATTCTTGAGCGCCGTTCTTGTTGTTGGCCGCTCTGTTGTTTCCTTGGGACACGATATCCATGAGGTGATCGGTCTGGTAACTTGGGCCAATCTCACAGGAACATTGAAGATGAAGGCTACAACCTTGTATTGCCAGCGAGACTGTGCAGAGAGCAGGGTGCTGGAAAGCTATTCTGTCCCATCTGTCTATACTACATACTTGCATGACTACATTACTATGATGTCCTAAGTAAACATAGGCTTTATTTATTCTCTCAACATGTCTGTGAGGTGATCTGCTGGCACAGCAGAAACTAAATGGCTTGCCCAACGTCACATGGAAAGTCTGTGGCAGAGTAGTGATTTGAACTTAGTTCTCTCAAAGATTGGGCAATAGTGTTCTCTTTGCTGCTTGTGTTCAGCCAACAGGCTGCCTGAATTCAGGACCAGTGGGAGCTTTTTTAGTTTTAAAGGAACAGTGGAAAAAATTGCTAGAAAAATGTTATACTTCTGGCAGTGGTTCTCAAATTTGTGTCTCTAGTAATTTATGCCCCCATAACCCCCAGATATCTGGTTAGCAGCTGCTGCTTTCTGGCAACCAAGCTCCAAATGTGTGCTGTAAGGCTTTTTTCCCCCTTTTCCCCTAAAGCTTCTCATACTCCCTTCTGAAAGCCTTTGGTTTAAGGGGTGAGAATTTATTAAACAAAAAGTAAGCTTTATTTGTTTAGTTTGATCATTCATAATATCTGACACAGAATTCTGAATGTCCAAATTGAGTGGCCAATAAAATACTCATTATTACTCTTTTTTCTTTCAGGGAAGTTACCCAGTTTGGGAAGATTTTATAAACAAAGCTGGGAAACTGCAGTCTCAGCTGAGGTAAGTTTCCTATGACACAGCCCCATTCCCTTGGTACGTGTGCACATGCCACGCATACTGTGTAGTTTAAATCATGCTTAGTCCTTTGTAGTTTCTTGAGCATATTTCTAGTAACTTTTCTTTTAAATATTTCATATTCAAAACTCCATCTTTGGTAATATCTTTGGGCCACGTTTAAGTTTTAGTATACTTTAGAAAAAGAGTTCATTTGTCCCAAAGGACTGTAAGTTCCATTTATAAGAACAAAATAAGGCCTTTAAATTTCAAAGTTATGGGTTCATTCAATCAAAATAAACAAACTGCGTGTCAGGTTCTTGCTGTGAAGTTGCCCTTCAGAAAGAGCAAGGGTGTTTAGCAGCACCTCAAGCCTCCAGACTACCTCTCCACTGCTCCTGGCCTGGACGGTTTCTGTTTCCAGCAGCACATGACAGAGCTTTGTCCAAATAGGAGCTTTCGGATGCGGGCCTTGTTGGAGTAGTTGAGAACGGGAAAGAGTAGAGTACAATTTCCAGTACCCCTTTCTCCTTTAGCGGCTTTGTTTAGAAAGGGGGAAGTATTTGCCCTCAGGTGCTTTAGCTCGATTTGTAGGATTTATTCAAAGTCCTTTTTCTCTGCCACCAATGCTCCACAAAGAAAATTTCCCTCCCAAGTGCTGTAGTAGCTCTGTGTACAGATATCTTGAGGATTCACTTACTTCCAGCAAATGTTAATCTTTTGCTTCTGCTGCTGCTTCTGACAACGGGGAGTATATGTAATCTAAACTGGAGTCAGGACCCGCCACTATTTTCTTATCAGAGAAGTGGAACCTCGTTATTAAGAATCTGAATAAGACGGTGTCAGAGATGATTTTGGAGGAGTCTAACAATAGGAAAACAATGCTGGAAAAATCCGGATGTGAAAATAGCCAAGTCTATATATAGATACTAATAATTAGCTAGAGAAGCCATTCTCTTCCCTCTATCCCAGGGCCTGCCCTGCAAATGGTGCTATGTAGAGATTCCTCCTCCTGTCGATTTGAGGCCAGCATCTCTTTCAAACCCATATCTGTTCCACACTATAGTGTGTGTCTGTGTGTATGTTCCTTGCGCTTTTGACAGCCTCTGGAATTGTCCCAGAATGCCAAGCAAGGCCACTCTGGGACACCGGAGCTGTCATACTTGTCAATTTCACTGCTCTAGCAGAGCAGTGAAATTGACAAGTAGCGGAGTGGAGCTCCAGCCCTGTGAGTGCCGGCCCTCCTGGTGGCTAGAGCCCTGCTGCCGCCCGGGGTTGCCGGCTCCAGCCGCGGGAACCCCCACATGACAGCGGGGCCCCAGCCCAGGGGAACATCTGCGGCAGCAGGGCTCCAGCCGCTAAGAAGCCGGTGCTCTTGGAGGCTGGAGAGCCCAGCTGCCAGCCCAAAGGCTGGCTGGGCAGTGCATGGTGGGATAGGTGCCCATCATGCACTGCTCCTTCTAACGAAAATGCAAAGGAGCGTGTGAATGCTCCTTTTCATTAGAAGGAGTACTATGTGGACGGGGGAAAGCGTTATAGCTATAACACTTGCTTGTCCCGCAGCAACTTTTTTGCGGGACAAGTCTGTAGTGTGTACGTGGCCTAAGGGGATCATATGGAGTATCTGTCCAAGAGTTGTGGGGAGTGGGTAATTCATTGTATTTGCCTATGTTTCTCCATATCGAATCATTGTCCATCAGGACAGATTACTGCAGTGCTGCTGTTCCCATTTTAACCCTAAAGTGCTATCCTAATATCATTTAAATCAGGATACCCAAACAGTAAGCCAGAAAAAGAAAAGCTCTGGCACAAAGCTGTGATGCATAAGACCCTTAAGATCTGTTTATTTAGAAAATTGGAACCATATTCCTTCTCTCTGAAGATAAGAATCAAGGGACACCAACAGCTAGATTTTCTCTCTTAATAGATAAACTGTGTTATCTGAAGCATGCAATTGGCCAGCCTTCCTTGCCCTTTGAACCTGAAAGCCCCATCCAGTTCACTTCCTAGGCAGAGCCGGTGAGCAGCTGTAGCCGAAGAAGAGCAAATCTTCCACTTGATTGTCCCTGTAAAAGTATTCTCAAGACCACTGCTTTCATCTGCAGATGCTGCCTATGGGCAGGGTGCCCTTTGGGTATTCCTCAGAGCTTGGCGGTCCTGCCTTCTGTCAAGGATGGTAGAGTGAGGGAAGGTATTCTGCATTAGTTTTGCTGAGGTTTTCATCAGTTAGCTCTTCTGCCTTTGCTAGCCCTTCTCTTTTGTCTCTTGAGAGACCATTTTTCTTCTCTATGGTGTGACTGCCTCCAGTACAGAACAGATTTCCTACTAGTAACTCCTGCCTTTGTCCTGGTTCTACCTGTATCCCTGATTAATCAGCAGGTGCAATTTTGTTGTCCTATATGTTTTTGAATAGGGCTACTACTACATTCAGTTTGACTCTAAAGACAGTTGTGTGGGTGTATCTAGCTGGTTTGGCAACGAAGATTCTGATTGGCTGCTGACTTGCCTGTCGAGGAGAATGACATAACCGTTTGTCCTGCCCTAGTGGAACTATAGAACAGAGAGAAGTTGCTGGATGGTGAATAGTCTACATTTTCCACTGGACCCAAAACTGCCAAACAGGTTCAAGAGATCTCTTGTGAGAGACTAGGAGGGTCCTTTCCAATTGTGTGGGGAGCAGATATACTTCAAATGAAGACTGCAGAGAGCTTACTTCTCCCTTGTATGTTGTAGGATAAATCCCCAGTTCAGTACCTCCCGAAAATAGTAGTGGCTTTAATTTGTAGTTTAATTAGTGTAGTATAATTCGTTTAGATTCTTTTTCATGTTTGACTGCTTTAATGTTGATTCATCAGATAGAATCCGCTAGAAGGGTCTGACTGCATCCTTTTGAAATAACACCTGTCCTGTGCAGTTCTCACAGCATTAGCATGGCTGTAATGCGGTCTATAGTGCCAGCACAAAGCAAGGAGGAGATTAAGAAATGACGGCAGGAGAGGGCTATAAATTCAATCATAAAATGGAACGGGATTTGTTATATTGCTGCCTCGGCAAGTTCCCTCTAGTTTCTTTATAAGCCCAAACATTTGGGGCAATAATTAAATAGGAAGCATCGAGATATAGCTGATGTTTTGTTATCTGTATTCATTTCAGGACAACGGTAGTGGCAGCTGCTGCGTTTTTGGATGCCTTTCAGAAAGTGGCTGACATGGCTACTAATACACGTGGTAAGCAGATGTGTCTATATTTTGTTTAACAGAATGCTGTGTGCAGTTTATGCCATTTGTGGTAATAAAAAATAAAAGAGCCTAACTTGTTACCAGTGAGGGCAGATCTGCTAAACAGCTGTTTTGATAGACGCTTGCTTTGAATATGCAGAATGTGAGATGGGTTGGAAATATTTTTATTTTTTGAAAAATGGAAGATCTGTAACCTAGATTTGTCAGACATGAATCATTTTGAATATTTCTTAATTGTCCTCTGAATTACATGCTGGTCAAGAATATTGTACTTGTTAATGTATTGAAATCTGTATCTCTTCTCACACTGACATTTTATCCTAGGAATAAGTTTAAAAGAGATGTGAAGTCCAGTCCTCAGCTGGCGTCAGTCAGTATAGGTGTGTTCAAGAGTGGGAGCTGTATTGACTTGCACCAGCTGAAATCTGGATGGTAGTTTTTGTTTTTGTTTTTTGCTTTTCAAGCCATGGTCCCTGGGTATTTGAGGCAGTCGCTTGTACTTTCATTTAAGAGGAATTTTCCTCCATTCGCCCTACTCCCCCTAGGCCCTATAATTTTTCCTTAACCTGCTAATTAGTGGCCAAAACTAATTCTCCTGTCCTCTGGCAGAAAATGAGGGATACCCAGGCTCATATGGAGTGACTATGCAAGTTTGTCTGTGAGTAGACCAATAAAAACAGTATAGCTGGCAATCCCGCCAGACCCCTGGGTGAGTGGGGAAGCAAAAGGCTGCTTTTCTGTGATGTACAAGATGAAGGTTGATTCAGGCAGCAATTATTCCGATGTTCCTGCAGAGGCCTGGGGCGCCCCTTGGCTGCGCTGACCAACATGTTCCAGAGTGAATGTTTGCAGTAGCTTCTAGCTTTGGGGTTGGTATGTTTGGGTGGTTTTTTGGTTTTGTGGCTTTTTTTTGGTCTTAATAAATCCTTGGTTGTTTCTAGCTCTGAGTAATAGTGCATCCTAATGTTGAAAAGCGTGAGGCTTAATTAGCAATCTGATAACCCACACTTTTTCAGTAGTAGCAGCAGCTGGAACAGGTGTTAAAATAAGAACAGTGTGAAACAACGTTGAGGATCCAGATATTTGTTTTTAAAGGCTAACATTTGCATTCTGCTAAGCCTGTATGAAGTAATTTCTTAGCTACTGCATGGTGCTACTAATACATAAATTAAAAAATGCCAGGTCATAGAGCTCAAGGCCATGATTGACAGATCTGGCTTCCTATGTACATGGCAAGAAAGGGATCAAACTAGAGATGAGACTGTCACAGGAATCCAAGGTGAAAAATCTCAGTTAGGATTCTGAAACATCCCCCTTTATTCCCTCCGAAGTTCAGGCTTGGCGGAGCCCGGCTTCTTCAGTGCTGGGTCACTGAAAGTGCTTTAAGATGACTTTTAAAAAATGTTTTTTGCAGGTATTTTGAATTCTTGAATGACAAAAAAAACCTAAATAATGTGGATCTATGCAAATTTTTGTGGGATATTTTACATCTTCTAGTCCCTATATTTGGAACCTGTCCAACATGCATTGCATCTGTCCTCTTACTTCATGTCCCTTAGGAAAAAAGCTCTATAAATTCAGTCCTGTTAAATTTGTATAACCCCTCTGTACTCTCCCTTGTTCAATTGAAATGGCAGAAGGGAATTCTGACTTATTTTTAGAAACTTGCATTCTGACCAGATAATTAAAAGTCCAAGCTGGTGCCTCTTACTTTCCCCTCCCCACCTGAGTGTGTATTGTTAAGAATTAGTATCTTGCATTGTACTGCAGAAGGAACCATGGGGATTAGTTGAGATTCTTCAGTAATGACTCCTTGTAGCTTTTGCTATAGACTGGATGTAAACCAGTCCCATTGAAGTCCAGAGCAAAACTCCTATAACTTCACTGGGGTCAGGATTTTATCCAACATCTTCATAAAAGTGGTAGGGATATAGGGATTCTTTACCTGCAAGTGTTTTTTCTCCCTTTGAGGAGCTGTTAATTAGATATGTTGGACTTAAAACAATATTGTAGTAAATGTTGGCAGGTTTTCTGTTTCTGCGTGTTTTATCCTTTATAAATTATGTATATCTTTGACCTGTGGTTGATGCTGTTGGTATACATCCAGGGTGGCCAAACTTATTAATTCCCACTCCAGGCCCCTCCCCAAAGATCCTCCCTTCCTGCTGGGCAGAATCCTTTAACCCTACCACCCTGCTGGAAGGCGGAAACTCTGAGCTCCCCAGCCCAGTCTAGTAGGCGGAGAATGGGGTGAGGGCCTGTAGGAGGCTCTACGGGGTGCACTTTAAGTGTAAAAGAGACATAAGAGGCTCTCAAGCCATGGTCGCCCACCCTGGTATAGATTATACCTAATACAGCAAAACCAAGGGTAATTTCTAAAACCGTTTTGTCCCTTGTTTGTTGAGATCAGCTGGAGTCAGCAAAGTTCACTTTCATGTTTGAAGTACCTGTGTGGAGGGTATATATAATACTTTTTAATTTGGATGCAAATGTTGGGGGTAAACTGCAAGCAGGAAATACACATATTTGCTATGTAATACTTGACGGAAGGTTTTAACAACTCAGTATGCTGTGAGTTGTAGCTGTATGTTGTCATTGTACTAACCAATACTTCTTGGGTAGCTTTACATATAAAATGCTGATCCACCTGCCTGTTTTGGAGAAGACAGCATTATTCGCTAATGGGAAGTAATGTGATTAAAGTGTTGTAAAGCTGTGTGCTGGTTTTATTTGTAATCACTTACTGTTTTACTGGAAGTGGCGTGTTATTTTAAGGCCCCATGTTCAGCTGAGGAAAGCATTTTATCACAGTCAGTCAGCAATGGCCCTCTCTGGCTACTCGTCAATCTGCTTGCATCAGCATTCACTTTAGAGGGAGAAAAATACTGTCTGTGTATACATATATAAATATTTACAAATATACGTACCCATATGTATAGGGGAAAACTAATACCTTTGCAGATAACCTAGGATGATGGACTGGCTGTAGGGGGCATCTCATTTCATTTTCATGAAGTAATACATTGAATTCAGGTTTTTCTACCTGACACGAACTACTGTTATGGTACTTGAGGTCTGGTATCCCAAAGTGTAGGCAGATAGGAAGGGAATTGCTATCTCCCTGGATCATTTGCCTCCTCTTTTGACTATGGCTTTGCAGTTTTTGCTTGTTGCACAATTGTCGTATTCATGCTTAGGACTGAAGGCTTTGAGGTGGTGGCCTCTATAGGGCAGAGGCTCCCAAACTTTTCAGCATCGTGCCTTCTTTCTGATTTTTGAGAAACCCTCATGCCTCCCCACCTCTCCTTTACCATCATCCAACCCCTTTTAACAAAAATTCAATTTGTAATTATACAATTAAAAATGACCACAAATAGGTTTTCTTGACTCAAACATTTTTCGCTATAAAAATTTCACAGCCTCGGATTTTCTTCTTCCCCTAGGGGGGCGCACCCCCAGTTTGGGAACCACTGCTATAGGGAGAGCATAAAACAATGGACTCACAGGGCAGAGTGCACCACTATGCTGTGATGGGCCATATTATTACTCCTCATTCTTTTAGGGTAGCAAAGATCCACTGAATGTAAAGCAATGCATTGTTGTTCTGGACTAGTACATAGAAAAAATAGCTCAGAATGGAATGGACTGCTGTATTCGTTTCAGGGGGTGCTAACTCTGAAGGGTTTTTATATTGACTTATTCCTGACTTCTGTGATTCTGCAGAAACATTCAGCTGTTCCTGGATCATGAGGGGAGGATAAATACTGCCACTGTTTCCAGGTAGACTCCTAAATAAAACTGGTACAAGAAGAGCTGTTAACAGAATCAACTAATGAAAGAACATTGTCCAGCTAACAGCTGCCATAAAAATGATGTGTTGCAATATATTAGTTATATTCATGTTCCATGTACAGAATTTGCTATAAAAGCATGGAATCTCAAGTGGTGTACTGAAGGATCTATCAAACTTTAAGGAGCCAGTGTAGTCTATGGATTGACTATAGGACAGGAAGCTGAGTACTTCTGAATCTGAGTTCCAGTTCTGCGACGTACACAAAGTGGCCTTCCTCAGGTCAATGGGCTTGGGTAGATTAGGATAAAAGCTATATTTAAAGAGTGATAGCTAAATCGGTGCAACTGTTCATTTTGCAATGAACATGTTTTGTTCTAGTGTAGATACACCCGTTGTGGGGCCATCTTGCTTAATGTGCTGGGTGCCCTCCACTCTGGAAGTGGACTGCTTTCACAAACTCCTGGGATCTGGTCCTATACTTCTCCCCCTCTCTCCTCCTCATACGTATCCAGAGATAATTCTTACCCAAAGTTCATGAGATGTTTAGTTGACGTATAAAATGCAATGGCCCTAGTTCAGCAAGGCGCTTGAACTCATGCCAAACGTACAGCATGCAAGTTGTCCTGTTGACTATGGCACAGTTATTCTTTAGGTGAAATTTATTTTCTTGATGTCACAATTTAAAAAAACAAACATACATGCACCAAGTGCCCCGAGAATGACTAGATTTACAATAAAATAACAGTAAATGCTAACATTAAATTTCGTTAGATGCGCTCACGGAAATCCTGTTGGTGGCAGAGGAGTTACGTGAATGCCAAACATTTTTGTAAACTCCATCCTAAATCATCAAATGGAGATAACTGTTAACCTTGGCTACAATAAATTTGTAAAACAAAACAACCCCCCACCCTGAGAAGCCATTTCTCCTCTTACCTCCCCAGAATATCCTCATCCTGCCTCTCCAGTAAATGGCTCTCTCCAGTAAATGGCTTTTGCCCATTTGGTATAGCTTTCAATACCTTGCCGAATTGAGGTCTGTATAATATGAGTATTTATTTATTTATTGAAAAACCCATCATTTAAAACTTTTTGGGAGGGCTGAAAAATTACATCAGATCCGTTCAGAATTTTTTGCTTTATAAAGGACAATATCTTTTAATAAATAGTGCAAATAACTATTTGGCCTCACGTTTCTTATGCAGTTTTTTAACAGTACCTACATTTTAAATAAAACTACACCTAATGTATACAGGCTTTATTGGTTCTGGTGACCTTAGTGAACCTATCTATCCATTGGCATTTTCCCATGGGAAATTAAGAATAGGGCCATTGTAGATTTAGGCATAGTTCATAGTCTCTTTGTGTAACCATGTGTTACTTGTTCATCCACTACTATTTAAATGAGCACTGCCAAAATAGTTAAAATGCTTTGCCTGAGTTTCTAATAATCTACTAAAACTTGAAAGAACTTTCAAATCCTTTTTCTTTCTTCTTGCTGAGGAGTGGAAAGATGGTCCAGGAGCTCGGGTGTTGTCTTCAGACAGGGAAATGTAGGGAAATTCTACTGTGCCACAAAGTTTCTCTGTGATTATGGACAAGTCATTTAGCCTCTCTCTGCCTCAGTTCCTCACCTGTAAAATAGAGTTAATAGCACTGCCCAACCTCACCAAGGATATTGTGAGGGATAATTACATTAAAAGATGGTGAAATGCTTTGAGATCTACTGATGGAAAAAGCATTACACAAGAGCATTGTTAGTTATTTTTTTAAATTATTGTCAACTTTGCATTTTGATCAGAATGGAGAAAGAGAAACTAGATTGGTTAGTCACTTTCTCCTTTTCATAAAGTAGTGCAAAAGCCTTGTATCTGAGCTCAAAGCACTGAAGGAAGAAATGGTCATTTTCAGAGATTTAAAATCCTAGAACCTCTTCTCTAACCCAGCTTTCTATAAATGCTGGCCTTAAAGTAAATTGACATGGTGCAGCTATGTTTTCTCAAATCAGAAGAGTACCAATATGTTCAAAACACTGTAGTTTGTAAATACAATATAAATTTGGTTCTTGTGCTGTATTAGTTTGTTGGTAAACGGGTTTCTTTACTTGTATATACACTAATTTTCTCTTTGCTCTTGTATTTTGATGTCCTTTCTGACTGGCATTGGATTTAAGAATTTAAAAATGTAGGTAGGAGAGGAATAGTGGTATTAAAAGAATAATAGCTTCAGAGTTAATACTGATGTTACTGAATATTCATAGGAGAGCTGAATATATTAATGGCAATGTCTCCCTGCCTCCTCCTTCATTTTCATGGATGTAAATTTAGAAAACTTAAGGAGAGAGAATTTGAAAGGTTTGTGATTACGCTGGACTAACAATTGATCTTCAAAGTATGATTGTTAATGAGTCCTTCAGTATCCACTTTGCATTCAGCTTTATTGAAGTCTTTGTTTAATACACAAAGCAGTAGTATTTGCTATGGGCAGGTGTGTGTCTCAGAATGGTTTAATTATACACTAACTTGGAGAGCTTTTCTGTGGACAGTCTGATTCGGTGGATGATGATGCAGCTGGGAGACCTTGTTTCAATTTGAAATGTCCCTACAAGGGACACACCTTCCCTTCCCGCATCCAGTGCAGTGTACTTTCAGAAGCGAGTGCTATTTATGCTCTCAATCCCCTTCATTCTATAGCAGTCCATGAGGAGCGAAAGATGATTTGCAAGTGAGAAGTGTGGCAAGAAATGGTTTCCTGACGGTAGGCGAAGATTTGAGATTACAGGGTGTCGAGGCCAGTTAGGAGTAGCCGCGGTAGTACATTGGAGAGCAGCCAAAGTTGATCCTTAGCACATGCAGCTATGAGCATGCCTCCTAGCCCTGGTAGACAGACCCAAGTTAGTTTCGCTCACGTTACTGTGCTAAGAACAGCAGCATGGATGTCATGGCATGTGTGATGGCATGGGTTAGATGCCCAAATACAAGCCCACCTCCTTCCAGGTCAGCTTTCAGGTGGCTGCCCTGTGCCACAGCCCATGCGGGTAAGTCCACAATGCTGTTTTTACCACAATAGTTCAAATCTGCCTGGGTCAAGGAGGTATGTTTCCAGTTGCAGTGTAGACATACTCCCAGGGACCTGGGTGTGTACGCTGGTTGCTAGCCCATGCTGAATTCTGGGCAATATCTACATTGCTATCATTCCTGGTGCCAGAACATTAAAGTTAGCATGGATATGCCTACCGTGCTCCAATCACAGCTTCACTCTGCAGTGTAGACTTACCCTTGGTGTTCCCAGGGCTGGGGAAAGGCGACTGAGGGCTGTGGGCAAAAGAGGAGTCGCTACTATCTTATCTTGTGGACACGACTTGTGTATTTGTATTACAATAGTGCCTAGAGGCCCCAGCATGCTAGGCACTGTGTAAATCAGGGGTCGGCAACTTTTGCCAGGGGCGGGGCCAAAAGGGGGCGGGGCCAGGCTTCTGGTGCCCTCCCGACCGGGGCCTAGGCCGGCATTCCCCGGCGGGTGGCCGCCAGTTTCCGGCCCCGGGGCCGGCTCCCGTCCGCAGGGCGGCCCATGGCTAAGGGCCCCTGCTGGACGGCAGGAGCGGAGTGGGTCACGTTGCCCCGCCCCGGCCGGCCGAGAGCTACGCCGCTGTAGCCGGCCCCGGCCATGGCCGGCAGGGGGGTGGGTCGGTTCGGCCCACCCGGAGCCGCCGCTGCTGGCGGGAGCCGGGGCCAGAAACCACAGGCCGTCCGCCGGCAGCAGTGGCTCCAGCTGGACCAGGCCAACCCTCCCCCTTGCCGGCCAAGGCCGGGGCCGGCTCTGCCCTGCTGGCAGCGGTGCGGCTCTGGGCGGGCAACGTGATGGGCTCTGCTCCCCTCCACTCCCCTCCTGCCGTCCAGCAGGGGGCAGGGCCAGCAGGGGCCCTCAGCCGTGGGCCGCAATTGCTGGCTGCGCGGTTTGCGGGGCCAGCGGGGGAGCTTGAGTGGTGCTGCGTGCCGCTCAGGCTCGGCCCGCGTGCCAGGGGTTGCCGACCCCTGGTGTAAACACAAAGTAACATGGTCCTTAACCTAAAGATTTTGTGATGTAACTGAGAAAGATAAATAGTGTGTGTGGAGGGAGAGGGGGGAAACAGAGAGGAAAGTATTTGTCCAAGGTCACACAGCAAGTTCATCACAGAGCTGGGAACAGAACCCATTTCTGAGAAAATATTTTGTCTCCTAAACTGATGTTTCGATTTAGTAAAAATTGCTATAAATAGTGTCCACAGAGCAAAATTCTTGACAATACAGCAGAATAGCATGTGAGATATTGAAAGAGGTTTCTCATGGTGGTGAAAATCTTCAAAAGTAATTTTTGAAACAGCTATGGAGAGGGTCAGAAAACAGAAATGTAATTTTCCGAAAACACTTGTCAGTTTTGCTCGGCTTTATAGTAGTCTCCAGTCACTGGAAAGCTAGTATAAATGATAGCACAAGAAAAATGGGAGTAAAAGTGGAACTAATGAGAAGGGAAGGGGATTTTAATCATTATTAAACTATATTTTTCATTAACAGCTGTTTAACTTTAGTGATATTAGAATGAAAGAAACCTGTGTTACAGATGGACTTTCAGGGCCTATAAACAGCTTTATACTTCTCCCTGATCTTCCCAAATAAATAAAACCCAGGGATGACCAGATTTTACTCACATGGTACTACTTCTAAGGTGCAAGTCAAGTGGGGGAAAAGCAATATTTCAATAAACCTTTCAGGATGCCAGTACCTGCAAGAAAGAGGCAATTTAAAATCCTTTGAAGGTAGTTTTTAAATTGCCTGAAGACGTATTTACATACATGTGTACTGTCATATCAACTCACATAGAACAGATGATATTTTAAAAACTGTCTTTTTAATATTAAATCTGCAGAATCATATAATGAAGGTAATTGGTGCCACTTTGTCGAGGTCTTCTCATCTTTCTTTCCTTGTGCTTATATATGCAGGTCAATGACTTTAACACTGTACTCTATCTCAAGCTCTGTGGTACTCACCAGAATGAGTTAAGAATGGAATGAGATCTGAGTCTTGTCTCTTAGTTGTAGTTTAGTATTGTATTCATAGAGATTTAATAATTCCTTGTTGTTTCTAGCTAGAGAGTGCATGTGTGTGTTTTTCCTTAAGGTCAAGTTGAAACCTAGCTCAGGATTAACACAATCAAAATTCGTGCTGCCTTGCTACTTTGCATTGAGGGGAAATTTCCAGTTTGATAGATAAAATAATCACTATGGCAACCCACATGGCCACCTAGTCCACGGTGCTTTGCGCATTATGATGTATAAATAGATGATGATGTCTTCCCTAAATCGCTTCAAAGCGTTCTTTTATGAAGCTGGTTGTCTTTTGGAACAAGATTGAAATGCAGTGAAGAAATGGGTTAGGCTGCTGCAGTGATTTGTATTCAGGCAGCAGAAATGAGCAAATTTAATTGCAGGGCTTTTTTTTTTTTTTTTAAACCACCCAGTGTTCGGAGGGTGCAAATTAGAAACGGGCAAGTGTATAATAAGGAAGAATATGACACCCCTTTCCTGATTAAAAATGCAAATCTATTCAGAAACAGTGAAACAAGAAACCTTATTGCAGGAAGAAATGGGGGTTGAGTAGAAGTAACATTGAATATGCATTGCTATTTAATCAATAGCATCAGTTTTTTCCTGACTTTATGCATTTTTAATTCTTTTAGCACTGTAATATCAAAGGTCCAGATCCATATACAGATCCTTTCATTCATGTGGTGCCCTTTAATGTCATTGGGAATCCATAACAAACAAGGAGTCCTGTGGCACTTATAAAGACTAACATTTATTTATCGCATGAGCTTTCGGTGGAGAAAATCCCACCCATGCAGGTGCAGGTGTCTGCCCACATGTTCATTGTATGACTGGGAACAAAATGCCAGTTTATGGAATTGGTCTTGAGTTACCAGTGTTAAAGGGATGGGATTAGAATTTTAAAACCCAGTATCAAGGCAACTGTGGGGATGTGTGTAAAACAGAAGCTGTTTCAGGACTATTTCATTTCACCAATGTATAAGAGGGAGGCGGAGGGGCGGCTGAGGTTTTGGTTAGTGGTTGTTTTTCAGTCCAGCACATCTTCCTATGGTTGGAAATCCGCTTTGTCTAATTGAGTCATGACGTGATGAGTTGGTACATAACCATACTGGTCTAGTAACCGCAACAAAAGAGCTTTTTTGTGTATGTGACGCTGTTGGTTAGCAACAGTTGCCAAAGACGTTTTCATTGTAGTTTACCAATATTTGTTTTATTTTAATCTATTTGTCATAAGGCATCCATAGGAAAATAAGTGTAAGGCCTTGAAATTAGACTTGAGTTACTTGCCTTTCATTAAAAATAGGGTCGTATCGGTGTCCTTGGAGATGTTGCCCAAATAAAAGTATTGTATTGGGTGTGGGCAATGGGCCAGGCTTGCCCAACTACCTTATGTCCCACCGGATGCTTGCTGAGATCACCTCTCCAGATGAAAGGCAGTTGAGTCTCTACAGGCCAGTTTTCTCCTTGGCCTCTCCGGGCTATCGTTACACTGCAGACAGACGCCCGTGCCTGCCCCATGCCAGATGACTCGTGCTCTCAGGGCTCAGGTCCAGAGGCTGTTCAGTTTCATTGTCGAGGTTTGGGCTCAGTCTCCAAGACCTACAGAGGTGGGAACATCCCGGCTGTCTGCTTGCAGTGTAGACATATCCTATGCTGAGACTGATTGATTGATTTGTGGTGGCAGCTTTAGTGGGGAGAGGAATTTGCCCACCAGGAGTCAGATTAGCAATGTCAATTTACTTCCTGCAGCTCATCAGATCTTTGTGATGGTGACTTCATTTTACCGTGTGTCAACGCAAGCAGGATTCAGACCACTGATCTAGGAGTGCCCCCAATTCCCTCTCCCGTACGCCATCAGTTCCCCTCTTCATTCCTTCACCTCAGCTCTGTGTGATGTAAGGCATTTCATTTGCAGCACTTTATAAATGTGAGATTACATGCCTGGGAAGTCTAGAATTGAGAATTGCACATTCAGAACAATGGAGCTTTATTTAATCCTGGAACAAAAGAGCCAATGGCATTTGCATTGTCTAACTTGTTTTCCCCCCCTTTGTGCTATGCTGTCAGTCTCTCAGAAGGATGCTTGAGTTACTGTTTCTGATGTTGTTTTAATTATTCCCTGCAGGCTAAGCTCCGCCATGTCATTCTTTTTGTGCGTCCTTACTGCAGAGGTGTCAGCAATTTCAGTTGTAGAAGTTTTGCTCTCTGTGTGCACATGAAAATGAGTTAGGGCTGTGGTTGGCTTAGTGATATGATTCATCCCAGATTTGTATACTTGCTGCTCAGAGGAAGGTTATGCATGTGTGTGGTGGTAATGAGGTTTTGCTTAAAATAGACTTCCTGCATTTTCTTGTCCATCTGTTTTGCTTGTGAGCTGTTGGGTGTTGCTAGCTCAATTATTTGCTGTGTTGCTATGTGCAAGTGTCAGTTTGTTTTTAAAATGAAGCTTTTCCTGGAGCTGGAGCTAGGCAGTTTTCTGGTCTTGTTTGTCCAGTACTGAGTTAGAAATAACCTTCTGTGTGCAGAATTCAGAGACTCTTGAGAGGGGAACCCTTTTGACTGTCAGATTGCACTAGAAAATTAGCATCGGCCTAGGGCAAGTGGTTTATTGTTCTGTACTTCTCCTTTCCCCTCACTCCTTTTACTTAATGAAGTCCAACCTGTAAAACTGCATGAAAGTTAAAAATAGTGTGATCTTCAGTCTTAGCACCTCTCTTATCTCCTTTTCTAGGAAGAGTGGGTGTAAAAGGGCAAGCTTCTGCAGTGAATGATTCTTCCTTTCTCTCCCCCCTCACTCCCTTTATTGTTTCTTTTGGCCTTCCGCCAGCAAGTTCTGGTTCAGAAATGACCCACTCAGTAAATGGTTGGGTGAAATTGGTTAAATCTCATTGCAGTTGACACTTTTTGATGTCTTCTTGCTAGGTCTGTTGTGCGAGAGGGAACACGCTTCTAATTCTTGTAAAGACCTCGGTGAAGAATGCTGCCATTTTGCAGAAGTGGCTCTAGCAGAGGTTGCAGATAACCATGTGAAAAATAAGAGAGCGGAGGACGTTCTGTTGCACAGTTGTGTAGCAGAATCATGGGATAATTGTGTTGGGTGGCTCTGTTTTGCTATACCAGTGCTTACAATTACTATGCAGCTCTGTCTTTCTGAAGCATTTACTGCTATGTAAAATTGAAATCTGCATTATCCCCTGCTGTGAGTGCCTGGGCCTAGGGACTGGTTACTATAGAAACTAATATCAAGGAGCTGGCTGGGACTTTTCTGTGGAGTTGTATAAGAGCGTACTTCACAGTTCTGTGCAATCCTATGCAAGTGTTTGATGACAACCAGGAAGATAGGGAATGTGCTCCTCTTCCTGCATGAGACAGGCATGCACCTCCCATATGTGTTGTGATGTGAATATGGGCACACTGTAGACTGCCAGCATCAGTGTAAACAGTACGTGAGTTTCTGATGATGGCAAAAGAGCCATAGATGTGAAGGATTGAAGAATACAGTGGGAACTGATGGCAGAATGTTTTTATATTCTGACATCACTTCGACCCAGCTCAAAGTGAAATGTAAGGCTAGGAATGGTGGCACTTTCTCCACGGGATAGGGGCTCTTGCAAAGGTCTTGATCCCATATTGAGACTGAGCTGGACTCTTATTTTGCTGTGCATAGTAAGTAAATAGCATTGTTAACAAAGTTCCATTTGCAAGGCCAGATTCTGCTCTCCTTTATGCCTGTGGAGTTTTACATTATAATGGGGTTGCATTGGTATAAGTGAGAGCAAAATGAAAGAAACAATAACAGAGATGATTTTCACAATCCAAGTTTTGTGAGACCGACAATCTGGAAAATATCCTGGTTCTTGAACAAATATAATATTGTGGTCTGACGTATGAACATGGACTGCTATTTTTATCTTATTCCAAATAGAACTCCATTTTCATGAGAAGGGGAATACAATATAGAAATAATTGCCTGCTAAGTAGAACAATGATCCCTGCGCAGAGAATATTACATACAATCAGAGGAATTCCTCAAAGAAGTGGGTGAGTCCAATGAAAAATGGTACCTGGACTGTGAACAGTTCCCAATAACATTGTGAATTAATCAAAGGCAATCTTATTGTCAGCAAAGCTTGTAGCATCAACAACTTAGTCTGAGATGTGAATGTGCATTTTAGATTATAATTGAGTCATTTGAATATATTTAAGTATAAAAATATGTATAATCACAGTTTTTAGAATAAGATTTCAGATATTCTGAATATATAATTGATGCATCTTGTTATCCATAATACAAAATATTGCCTGCCTGTTCATATAATGCCATTGGTTCAGTGCAGTCATGATTTTGAATATTTTGTGCCACAATGAGATGTTTCCAGGTAACTTGTTAGTACAACCCCTCACAACTGAACAGCGTGTGTGGGTGAATATTACTGAGAAGCCTTGTTAATCTGCATGCCTCGTTGTGCAGAGAGAGTGTCTTCTCTGCTTCCCAGCAAATGGTTGCTAAACCAAGTGCTGTAGTGAGGTTTCATATTACTAAGACTTAGCATACTCCCTGCCAGTCTAGTGCATTATAAATTATTATAAACAAGTTAAAGCTAAAGAGCATTTCATATACAAGCAAATAAAGCACATGTTATGGTGGATTATCACTGCTTTTTTAATGGAGGTTCATTTAGTCCTTCATTTGCAAAATACACTCTAGTTCAATAGACAGTTTCTTTCTGATCCCAGGGTGCACATACATTTGTTTGTTCTGTTTCTGGGTTATCAGATGTACATGCTAGATGAGAGTAGCAAAGTCTGGGCTGCAGACATATCGGCTCAGAGGTAAAGAGTTCACATTTTATACTTCTGCGATGGTGTATGCAGGCACCTGAGTGAGGAGTGTAATCGGGAATGGCATGTAAACAAACTGTAGCTTAGTTTGCTGCGGAGGGAATGAAAGCTGTCTTTGAATTGGCACTGTAATACTATGTCCATTCTAGACCTCTTGGTTATTGGGTTGTTAACTGATGAAGCCTGTAACACAGGGCTTGCCTCTAAAGGCCTGAAGGGCCTGGATTTAGCCAGCTCTGATGATTATTAAAGAAGCACACTTGGATTGGTTTAGGTAATTCCTTGTAAAGGGCAACAGATGGCTACAGTGAAGGGGGGGGCTCAGGAAATTGCGGGAAGTAAGAAAGTCTTCTGCGGGAAAGACTGCAATACCAGTAACTTTGGAAGCTAGAGCCATAGACCTGGGGCTGCAGCCTGTTAGGGCCTGGGAATGGCCCGAGAAAGCAGTAAAGGCCATAGGCAGGATGGCCTAGAACGTCTCGAAGCAGAATGAATTGCCTCCAGAAGAAAGGCCTGGAACAAGGGGCTTTGCTAGTGAGGGTACAGGCAGGAAAAGCCTGGGACAGACTTGTCAAGAGGGTAAAAATGATGGACTGTGTTTTGGGACTTGTGAATTTTGTTTTGGAGCTTTGTTTATGGGAATAAACAGAGACTCCTGAAAAGAAGTGGTGAATGGACAAGAAAGGCCTGTGTGGAGTTTTAAAAGCTACTTTGAGAGTGGTGGTAGGGAAACTGAGGCAGCCTGTCTTCAGCACACCCAGTGGCAACAAATGGGCACAGGCGAGGCGGTGTGAGTGCAACGGTTTTCAAAATGGGGGACAAAGGGGAAAGGTTTGGGGGGAGAGGGGAAGAAGTGGAGAAGAGAAATCTTGATAGTCCTGTAATATAGCTTGAAATTTCATGCACGGCATATGTGAAAGTTGGGCCCGTGAATATTTCCCATATGTAATGTGGCATAAAAAATTAGGTTTTGAAGTCCTACTTATTTTGATGGTATACTCTGATCTGAATACAATATTATATCAAACAATGCATGTATTGAGGAGGAAGGAGCAATGAGGTTTTCTTACTTTAACCTTAATGAATCAGTCTTTCTCAGAGCAAGGGAAATGCTAGATCTTCCTGCCAACTCTGTTCAATATCTCCTGGCAGCAGTCAGGATGGACATATGGATGGGTGTTTAGTTTTAAGAAAATTTAAGATTCACAGGCCCAACTTTCATAATTGGCCTCCATTTTTGTGGGTGCAGTTTTGCAGATACAATGAATAATTATACCTGCAATTTTTGATTCATGTATAATTCATACTTTCCTCTGCTAATTCACCAGGAGACAAATTCTTGGCAGAAACACGGCACTTGCAAAAATGAGAAGCCTGGCTTGAAAACTGGTTCCTAAAGTTTTCTTTGGTAGTGTGGCTTTCTTGTTTAAAGAGTTCCATCAAACTTTAGGAACTCTGCTGTGGAAAATAAAGAGGAGAGAAGTTAGTTGTGTCATCTTTACAAGTATTTTCTCTAATATGTAAATGTTTCCCTTAAATGAACTGCATTCCCTATGTAAAGAGCTTCCCCATGAGTAATGGGAGTCCACATTAAACATTAATGCGGTGGTTTTATGTTGCATGGAAATGAAATGAGACAGGTCAGTTCAGTTTACCTTTGATTCATTGCTTCCAGGAGCTCCAAAGAGAAAAGGTCGAAAGGACATGAGGAAAATGTGAAACTTTTCCTTAGCTATTTCACATAATGATGAGCTGTGCACCGGGGCAACAGTTCAGCTAGGGAGATATGTTGAGTTTAGGTTTCAAGTGTGATTTGCATGTCTCTTTTTTTTAAAAAAATAGCATGCCAGTAGTATCTGACAGTGGGATGTTCATTTATATAATCGCAGTAATTTCAAGTTAAGGGTATTTCAGGTCTGTCTCAAAAGGGGAAACAGCCTAACAAAATGACTCGCCGCTCTGCACGCTAAGACTGTCTCTTAGATGAAGAAGTGACCAGAATGGTTTGAACACAAGGCTTGGTGCCAGCAGCTCCTAAATTCTAATCCCATTTTTGATGATCCACCTCGCCCGCCTCCCCCCCCAGCTGATTAGAGTGTTTTTTCCTGGCCTTAAAATCTATTAATTCAAGGCGAGTCACTTAGTCAATTTTTCTGTATTTCTTTTAAAAGGGTGAATATATTCTTTCTTGGTATTGCAGATTAATGAATGTCTGCAAAGAGATGGATGAAGAATATGTCTATATCCATCTAATCTATCTATCTTTTACAAATGCTGAGTGTCTTCCCCTCAGACACCTGTAGGCTGCAGTGGATGATACATGTTGGACTGAGAATTTTTTCCATTAATGCACCCAAAAGGTTGACAACCATCTTCTTTATCTTTAAAACTTTCCCTGCCTTCTTTTGACTTCTGTGCAGAAAATGGCCCCCATTTAAATTATTTGTGAATTTTACCACTCTTAAGAACACAATGAGAATATATGATTTTATAACATTCTTTTGAGGGTGGGGTGGTAAATGCTGATGATTCTTATGCCCCGTTTCCCATTTCTGGCCCACCCCGGGTTCTTGCACCTATACTTAATAGTTCCAAAGGGGTAGCCGTGTTAGTCTATTGCAGAAAAACAAACCCTGTGGCACTTTTAAAGATTAACAGATTTATTTATCGCATGAGCTTTCATGCAAGAAAAATCTGTTAGTCTTTAAAAGTGCCACAAGACTGTTTTTCTGTGCTTAATAGGTGGTAGAGATTACATGTTACTGGGCAAAGGCTTTACCTGTTGTTTTCCTACCCCCTCTGTCTTCATCAATGAGTGTCTCTTTCTTGTACTGGAAGCACAAATGTTCTGTGGGAAGAAGTAATATTGTCAATATATTTGCATTACTTTAGATGAAACCTGTAAAATAATCCAGTTGTTAGTGGTCATCTTTGTGAAGAGCAAGGTGTCTTGGACCCTTATTATTCTAGCTCTGGATATTGGGGCTAGGTGCATTTACTTGTGGCTATGCCATGTCTTGAGTTTTTACAGACCCAGATGTTATGCTTTGTAGAGGCAGACCTTTCTGATCGATAGCCCAACCTGTTTTGCATTGAAAAGCAGTGTAAAACTAGACAACTATGAAAGCCTTGTTAATGTTCACTTCTCTATCTTAGTTCCTTTCACTCCAGGTTTTTATTACAAGATACTAATGAAAACAATATGTTTAGACACTGAAACTTCCATGCAATAAATGTAAAGAACACTTGAATTCCTCTACTTTACATTCTGTTCAGTATTCCCATTTACTCTTTTAGATTTCATTTCAGCAACTAAAGATGTTATCTCTTATTAATGACATTTTTTAAAAACCCAGTCTACAGGGAGTCTGGTTTCCTGGTTGTTTTTGGGAAGAAATCTCAGATTACTTTTAACCAAGATGAAAACCTTTTAATATTGTTTTTTATTTATAAGATTTAGACCTGATCATGCTGAAAGGAGAGTGGGAGTAGAATTGTTTTGGCAGGAACATAAGGGGCTGCATGTGTAGTCTGAATGAAAGCTTTCTAGATGTGGTTTATCAATTAATTAGGCCTCTACTTTGGCAGGCTTCTGTGGGAGTGCTAAATAGTCATGGCAGAAAGAAGGCCGAATACGATATAAATATTAATGATTGTCAGTTAATTCCTATGTGACTCAGATGGGTAGATCTGGGATCGAAAGCACTGTTGTCTTTAGACTTCATGGACTACAGAATGCCTTTTGGGGTATTGTATTGCATATTAATGGGTCATCTGTAACGTGCAGATGAAAGGCCATGGTTGCAACCACAGTTCAGGGATGCACAGCCCAGACTCTGCCCCTGCTCCTGAAGCAAACTCATGGAGATCTGATAAAGTCATGGAATTCTTGACTAAATCGTATCCTTGACCTTTGTACATTTCCCAGCCCAAAGTGAAGGGGTCAGGTCTTGCCTCGCTTGGGAGAGCTGTGGTTTCATGGGATAGGGAATAGCATTTGGACTAGGAAAGACAGGTGACTGCCATTTTAAGACCGTAAATATACAAAACATTTTCTCCCTTTTCTCTTAAATCTTCTTGCTTCACACCCTTGAAGTAATCATTTTTTTTAAAACTCCCCTTGCCTGTTTGAAAGTATAGTACCCTATGTACCTTTCCTAGATTGGTAGGTTCCAAGACCAGAAGGGACAACTGTGATTGCCTAGTCTGACCACCTGAGTAACACAGGTCCTAGAACTTCTCAGTTATTATTCCTAGAGCATATTGTTTAGAAAAAACATCCATTCTTGTTCTTAAAATAGCCAGTGATGGAGACGACACCACAACATTGGTAAACGGTTCCAATGGTTAATTATCCTCGCTGTTAAAAATGTACGTCTTCTTTCCAGTCTGAGTTTGTCCGGCTTCAGCTCCCAGCCTTTGGATTGTGTTACTCCTTTCTCTGCTACACTGAAAAGCCCCTTATTAAATATTAGTTTCCATGTAAATACTGATAGACTGTAATCAAATCACCCCTTGACCCTCTCCTTATTAAATTGAATAGACTAATTCCGAGGTGAAATAGCTTCTCTGCTCCTGCTTGAGATTCCCCTGTTTATTTATCCAAGGGTTGCATTGGCCCTTTGACCATGGCTTTGCCCTGAGAGCTCATGTTCAGCTGATTGTCCTAGATCCTTTTCAGAGCTGCTGTTTCCCAGAATAAGAGTCCCCCATCCTGTAAAGATGGCCTACATTCCTAAGAGGCCCAGAGTAGCTTTCTTAGCTTTGCTCCTCTGCCCTGACTAACTGCTTGTTTCATCTCATTCTGCACTTCAAGTAAAACTTGACCCTGATTTAAGTCAGTTGCAGTTGCTGGTGTGAGCCTGTGGGGGAACTTGTGCAAAGGCTCTGAAGCACAGCAGTGATTCATAGATTATTTTTTTTTTTAAGTGCTAGAAGGTTGTTTGATTAGATCATTTTAGTCCAGTGGTTGTCAACTTGTGGTCTGTGGACCCCTGGAGGTCTGCAGACTCTGTCTCAGATTTCCAAAGGGGTCTGCACCTCCTTTGGAAACTTTTTAGGGGTCCACAAATGGAAAATGGTTGAAAACTTCTGGTCTGGTCTAGCCCCAGTGGTTTTCAAACTATGGGGTGGGACCCAGTACTGGGTCACAGACCCTCAGGTACTGAGACATGGCATCCCCTGCTGCCGCCACTGAAAGACTGGAATGCATTGCTGAAAGATGTTATTGTTGGGTTGTGGGCATAAATTATTTTTTTTCAACTGGGTCCTGAGGGAAAAAAAGTTTGAAAACCACTGGTTTAGCCTAAAATAGGCCAGAGTTCAGGTCACTGAGGGTTTTCCATGGAATCAAGCAAATTATCGCTATCCTACAGCAGAGTTAAGCACTGGAATGTGCAGACTTTATGGTACTGGAGATCTATGTTCCCTCTAAGCTGTGTGGCTGTGCAGCGGCCATCACATACCCGTGCGCCTAGCTCAGATTTTCGCCCAGCCCGATCCCCATGGTTCTTCTTTCCCCCAGTCCAATCTTCCCCGCGGCTCTCTCCGCTTCTCCCCCAGCCTGACCTTCCCCTTGGGTCTCTCCCCTTCTCTCGCCCAGCCCAGTCTTTCCCACGCCTCTCTCGCCCAGCCCGGTCTTCCCCTGTTTTAAAGTATTATGGTTATCCCCGTTCATAAGACGAGATTCATGGCCACATGGCAAAATACAGGTGACAAAAACTGAGGTATAGATGATGGTAGAGGCTAAATAGGCAGCATCGTCTCACATTTGTTTAATAAATTAATAAAACTCCAGCATTTCAGTTTAAAATTCTTATTAAAGTTCAAATGAAAAGACATCATCTATGCATTTCTTTTGAATTAAGGTACTTAGGGATGCTGAGGCTTCTGGCACCAAAAAACTGTTGCCTCTGTGGCACCATGCCTCATAAACTGCTGCTCAAGGAGTACTGGTGTCTCCACTGTCAGAGCAGTAAATTCAAAAAAAGTGGAGCTGTAATTTGACCTGCTAACAACACCCCTGCAAGTGGTGTGGCACTGAGGTCGAAATCTACAATTTTAATTTAGGTTTGTGTAGCCAGAGAGCAACTTTTCCGGTTTTTCCTGTCTGCTTTACCATAGCAACATAGCTCCTCTGCTGCCTGCAGCACTGGGAAGTTTTCAATTCCTTTCTCTACATGCAGCACTATGCCTCTCTGTAGTGCCTGCAGGAGAAAAACAACAATGAAAGATGTTCCTGCTTTTTTTTTTTTTCCTTTATAGAAGATGGGAGGGGTAGTTAGTGAAGGATGACGCCTCCCCACAGACCCCTGCTCCAACTACACACACTGCAATGCATTTCAGGAAGTAATGTGAGCAGAGGGGACAAGAGACCCCAAGCAAGCAATTTGGTGTGATCACTCGTCTTTGCTTTCTGTAATTCAACAGCCTAAGATTGAATTACAATTCCACCCCCAGTTTAGACAAGCCCTTACATACACCTGTGAGGCGAACAGTTCCCCTACGGTATACTTGTACCTCATACAAACGAGGCACATAAAAACAGCAGCAAGAGACTGAGGCATATAGGTTAAATGGCTTGCCCAGGAACAAACTGTGTGTTGATAGAGCTGGAAACAGAATCCATGAGTCTTTTGCCCCTGCTCTATCTAGTCTATCACAAGACTAAACTTGAATAAAAACCTGCAGATCACCTTTTTTCCTAACAGGTGGCAACAGGTTCTGGCCGTATTTTGAGCTTTTAATATTAGCACTGGAGCAGTGCTGACACGGCTCTCCGTTTTGCTTTCTAATTTTATTTCTTCCTATGCCAAGTTGTAAAAGTGTATTTTGAGATTTTAGGAACCCCAGAAGCACATGGGACTTGCTTGCATTTCTCTGACTCTCTGTAGCACCGATGAAGCATCATTGCTTGTAATAATGGTGCTGGGAATCAGTCTTTATGCCATTATATTGTCTAGATCTGCTGCTGAGAGAGGTTAGCTGACATGGTGGATAAGTATATAATGGCCTCTCCACATTCAAACTTTTATTCTTTTTTCACTGTTGGTACTGTGGTTGCTGGAGATCTTACATAAAGTGCCCACGGAGTAGATGTGGCTTTGCTTTGGAAACACGAAATAGCATCCTTAATGGTGGCATCAGTTGTAATTCACTTACCCAGGAATGAGCAAGATAGTATGGAATAATATTGTGCATCTCTTATTCTGGGGATAGTTTCTTTTTATGTCCTCACTGCAGGCCAACTTTTAATCACAGTTAACCAAAAAACAGTTTTTAAACAGGACATGTGCAAATGGAAATTGAATACTTTTCAGTTAAATAAATAAATGAAATTATTTTTGGGTACTCTGCTTGCCTCAAGTCTTCTGCCAGAGATTTTGTAGCTTTACAACTACCCATCGCTATGTTGTTTTTTAAGGTCTCCATCCTGTGTTGCTGTCTGATAACTCCATAGAAATAGAGAAAAGAGATGACAGATAAACAGACTGTCAAATGCACAAATCATATTTGGCTAATCTCTCGGCTATATTTATTTTGATTTACAGCCAAAAGGGTGCCTGTCTCGGCCTCTAGGTCCCTTTGGTGTAACATTAAATCCAAACAAAAGCACTATAATGACCTTTATTTGTCAAGTTTGAGGCCAGAAGCAGCTACCAGAACATCTAGTTTGACCTCCTGTTTGTCATGGGCCACCAGCATCCGCCCACTAAACCCAACAACTGAAATTATACCAAAGTATTACAGCCCAGGGGACCAAGGTATGCCAGTGCTCGAGGCCCTGCAGTAGCGGGTTAATTTCTAGAAATAACAATAAAACTTTTTCTGTGGAATTTTTTTAGACTCTCCTTCCCAGAAGAGTGCAGGCAATTTCCCTGGCTGGTGTACATCAGAGCCAATGGCTTGTAAAGTGCCTAAAACCAGCACCTGTTTTACAAAGTGGTTTCCAGCAACAGAGGTAGGCTTGCTGAACTTTGGCCAGGGCTTGTTCGTCAGGGAGTTCCTCTTTGCTAATGAGTGTGCACTTGTAGCGCGCATTGTCAGACATGAAGCATGAGATGGACTGCTTTTCTGGATTGGCAAATCGATTTGCGCTCTGTCAGCCTCAGGAAAACAGAAGTGCTTAACCACACTGCTCCAGGAAAAATGTATTCTACCGCTGAAATTGAGGTTTATGAGAAACTGCTTACAGTAGTATAAAATTTTTGCTATCTGGGTGGCACTTAATCTCATAATACCACGATGAACTATAGAGTCACGCAGCGTATTTTGTAAGCCAGTACTGCCTGTGATTGACTTTGTCACCACCTGTAGTATGTGAGAGGTGTCCAACTTCACATCAACATTAATGAATGTCTGTTAAGCACTTTCCTATGATTGTGAAAGATGGACCCTGCTGCAGGCCCTTGAAACCACTAGTGTTTTCACATGCACGGTCTGTCTCATCTGTAATATCAAATGGTCAGACAGGATTCCAAACATGGAAGTCTTGGACAATACTGCATGACTACTGGTGAATCCCTAAACATACGGGTGCAGTTTTGCTGGGCTGGTCACCTTCTATAGATGGATGGTATGTGACTCCCCAAAGCCATATTGTGTGGGCAATCGAAAACGGGAGCACATATAGTGAGAAGCCAATTAAAACAATATAAGGGCACTCTCACAGCTGACCTAGAAGCTGACAAAATGACCCAAACACGAGAGAAGTTGCTGCTGCCGATGGACCAGGATGGCAGCAGGCCTGTTGATCTGCAGTTAAAGCCATTGAAAATTGCAGAACAGGAAATGCCAGCAAGAAGCGTGAGGCAAAGAAAACAGGCTGTGGTAAAAACATGAGGCAACGTTTGCCTGAGGTGCAGATGCATCCGTGGCTTCCTCACTGATTTACGTGCATGCAAGAAGACTTGCTGAAAGAATCTGATTCATGTACATACTCCAACAATGGCCTGTTGTAATTTTGGACGGAAAGCACTCTGCGTTATAGTTTCCCTGTAGCATTAATGGAGCCAATAAGAAACTAGAACAGAAGTAGCGATGCTGCATTTCGATTTGAGATGAGGTTACCTATAATGGTGATAATTATGACAGTCTTGAATGCTTTAAGGTCTATTATTTGTTAGGTTTGTCACCCAAGGAGCTTTTGGAAATCCTGTAACAGGGAACGCTCTTTGAACCTCTGTATGCTCTTCTATCCCTCTTCCCATCATTGGCATTACAGGAAAGGGCTGGACAATAGTTGGGGCCTGTTTCCTTTTCTGTAACAATCCATTTTCGAAACCTTTACATTGCTGTTTTAAAACTTCAATAAATAAAAAATAGTCAAAGCCTATTCTGTGATATATTTTAAACTGTTAATTTTGGAATTATCTACAACCAATAACTATAAGCTCCAGAAATATTTGATTATAGAACTAACTTGTTTTCATTTACAGCAAAAATGTGACCGTTCTAGTCAGCAATTTTTCAGGGTAATTCCAAGTTGCGAGACACTATTTCCCATACAACCCAGGACTCCTAAATGAGCCAATAAAAATTAAGGTAATTCTTTCTTCATGCATATTACCAAATTAAAATAAATCTGTCATGCTTTATAATAATCAAAATATTTTGACAAATGAAGTGACTATTTATCCACTGAGTATATAGAGATTATTGAGTAATTGGTACCCACATCTCCAAGTATTTTTTTGTCTATTCTTTTCTTCAATAATTGATGTGCTAGTTTTTTCCATAACAATAAACTTCACTTTTCTTTGCAAATAGTTCTTCACTTTGGACAGTGCTTTTCTGAAGCAAACAGTAAACAAGCAGTTACTAATATATGTAAAATTATTACTTTAAGAGTCTCTCTTTCCACTAGGCAGCCCCAGAAAAATTAACAGATTGTTTGGCAACAAATTGTCCAACAGCTTGTAATATGTGGCTTCGAATCGTATCCCAGAAATCTTTAATTGGATACGTCTGCCATATGTGGATGGAATTGCCTCTCACGCCACCATTTCTCCACAACTTCAACTCGTACTGACAGATTAGGATGGGTGGGGGGATATATTTATTTATTTAAAATAATACTTTAAAGATTATTTTCTTATGGTGCATATGTAAGTGACTGAGCCAGTTCTTTGAAGTAGGGCCCTGTCCTCTAGAGTATCTATTCTCTTGATTTTTCTAAGCATTAACACCTTTAATACCTAGGTCCATGATTTATGTTCTCTGACAATGTGGTTAGTCTAATCCACACTGAAGGCAATCAATTTTTCATGCCTTGTAGCACATACATGCATTGATACTCGCCTGTAATTTTGTGGCACTTGGTTTAGAAGGGGGACAAAATGGTCTTCTGGACTCTTTCAATCAAGTTATAGTCTCTGCACTTTACAAGGTGGAAGGTTTAGGCAAGGCAGTTTAGTAGCTTGTGCAGTCGCATGGTTTATTCTTAATCCAGTAAAAGATCTCTGGCCAAACAAGGCATGCAAAGCTTGTGGATCATTGTTCCCTAGGAGGACAGTGTATTTAGAGGAAAGACCAATTTGCACAGAAGAATGTGGAATGACATTTTTCTCTGGAGCCGAGGTTGGGGAGCAAAATGGAAGTGGGAAAGCTTGTGAACGAGTCCGTGTTTTTCACAGTATGTGGTGAATTTTCCTTTCCTGGCCCAGTAAGCTGGTAGCTCTTACACTGTGATTGTTTGGACAGAAGATTGGACAAACAGGGTCTGTCTTCAAGAAATGAGGGGTATCTTTTTTTAAAAAAAATGCTTGGCTTCATTCTTACAAAAGGATGATTAATACTGAACTCATGTAGTACCGCTCTTTCTGACACAAACATCTTTCCAGTAATGTGTCAGTCAATACAAGGGACAGATGAAAGGGAACCATCAAGTAGAGGAGAGCACCCAACAAAATCTGCCTCTAGTGATTCCAAAGTTGTTCTCTGGCTGAGGAGGGCTTGGGTTGGAAGAACACTAGCTGGACTGTCAGGTAAGTATAAACGTGTGTCAGTGAGGCTGAGCAAATTTAGAGTCATGACATTCACACACATTACATTTGTCTCTCTTTCCACAAATATTACTTCTCCTAATTCATTTAACTATAAAAGAAGCAGCAACAGAACTATAAAACATTAGTTATGAAAACCTAGGTTACATGAAAAAGTGTTGTTGTAGCTGGATGAGGACAGAAAATGTGTGTGCTTATTGAACTGCAGCTGTGATGGTGGGGGTTAATTACTATTGTATACACTGTATATTTTGGAAAGTACTCCTGCTTTTCTGATTGCGAGCTCTTTGATGCACGGTTTATCTCTGTATGCTCAGCATCGTTTGAGAAACTGATTTAATGTTGCCTCGGTTTCCTCATCTCACAGCAGCGAGGTGCTTGGATGAAAGATGTTAAGCTCATGGGAATTAAAGGTTGGAAAGACATAGGTCATCTAAATATTGGAGCAATTATTTCTGCATTGTACAGTGCAGTGTAGATTTATGTACAATGCACTACTTGCTTTACATTGTTAGATCTGAAGGCTTTTTAATTTTTTTTTTTAATTTAAGCTAATGTGAAACAACTCTTCACATTTCTCTTGCAGACCTTTAATGTAACATGCATCTTGGATTAGTAGTTCAGACAAGTTTCATCGTAAAATATAGTGGGGCCTGCTGTAGACCTCCAGCACAGACATAAAGGCAGGACACTGAAACTTCTGGCTGATTGATCCCAAAAGCTTTTTTTAAAAGTCTAATTCCTAAAAGTCTTACGTAGCCTAGCATTACATTTTTTATTTTTTGAGGAGGGGGCGTTGTTTGCACTAGTGTATCCAAACTTTATTTATAAGGTAGATATTATGGCATGTAATTCATGGTGAGTAACACAGTTATCATTGTATAATGCCAATTTAAGCAGCTAGGGGAATAAAAGCCAAATATGACTTGAAAAGACAGATGCAGAGTTAAGCTGCCGTCTAGGTGAATCTGGCATTTCAGAACAAAGAACTTCACTCATTTGTACTAATGACTGGAGACCTGAAGTAATTTACTATATCAGGGGTAGGCAACCCCCGGCACGTGTGCCATCAGTGGCACACATGCCCATGAGGAGCGGCACTCAGCACCCTCTGTGGCCACTCCTACCACCAAAAGACACTCCAAGTGGCTTCTACCAGGGGTGGCTACAGTGCGGAGGTCCCTGCCATGTCCATGCCCCAGGCATACCATGTAAAGAAGCCGCCCAGAGCAACTCCTTTCCGTGGTGTGCTGCTACAAAAAAGAGTGACTCCAGGCAACTTCTTTCCAGGGTGTGCCTGCGGATAGGGGTCCCCAGGCACTCTGCCGAGAGGAGCCACTCCAGGCGGCTTCTTTCTATGAGTGGGCCATCGGCACCCCTGAGGGTTGAGGAGGAGAGGCCGGCACAGGGATTGGCAAAGGTTGCCAGCCCCTGTACTATATGTTTGGAATCTGTAAGGCATAATGAAGAAAATAAAGAAAGGACAGTGAGTCAATATCTACCTAATTTATTTTGACAGTTTTAGTTTTAATTATTTGATAGTTCATGATATGTTATGGAGTATTCAGTGAAGCATTAGAAATACCTCTCTACCACTTCGGGCTTTAAAAACTTTGAGTCGGCAAGAGAGGCTGCTATTTTTGTGTGCAGATTTGCAGCTCACTGAAGCATGGGGTAGTGAGGTTTTGCGGTAAAAGATGTTCAGGGAGTTCCAAAAAATAATTACTATATTTTGGCGTAAGTTCTGATCTTTTGGCTGTTTTAGACTTAGTGGTAAATGGAATTTGTGTATGTGCAAGGTGAGTGAAAGTGGGGGAAAGGGTAATGATACATTGCAGGAACCAAGGTTAATTTTTAAAAACAGCAAGTAGGAGAGAATACATTTTAAAGCAAAGTTGCAATTTTTAAGCTGTGTGACATTAGAACTGTCCCATTTTAAAGCCCGTTCTTCTTTTGAGACAAAACAGGACTTTAGCATAGCAAATCAACCCTTTAGACATCTGAGATCACCTACACTGGAAGTGGTGAAAAGTACTCTAGCTGGTATTTATTTCAACTCTTTTATGATTCTCTGTTATGGTTTTTGAACACAAGAAGCATTGTTTGCAAAAGTTTGGCATGCCTGGCTACTTCAAAAAAAAAAAAAAAAGTAGCTAGTACAAATGGCAAAGCAAACTTGCTAGAAGAGCTCTGTGCAGCTCGAAAGATGTTGTTGGTCAGTAAAAAAATATTCTCACCTACTGTGTCTCGTTCATATTCTGCAATCAGCATGGCTATAACGATATCATCATAAGTAAATCAAGTGATGGTCATGGCTGCCAAGGACGTGGAAATAAGTGTAACTGCTTTTTCAGTAGTTAAGTTATACTTTTTTGTTTGTTTAAAAATATCTCTTTTCAGATCTGTTCATGGTTTTCTTAAAAACTGAAAAAAAAAAAAAAGTTTAACCCACATGCTTATGCAGCAAAACATGGTGATGCTCTATATTCATGCTTCTCAAACTGTGCAGCCCAGAGTGGCTTTAAAACTGGCTCTGCTTATCTTCCTCCAGTAATACAAATTGGTACAGGATGTCTGCAATGCAAGAACAAACAGATATGAAGTACTTCTCCAATGGCACATAGGATGGAAATGCTGAAGATGGCTTTCATATAATCTGTTGTGGTTCCCCTTGTAGAGCAATATGGCTTCTTGGCTTTGACTTTGCATGAAGAATGATCCCACTATCAACATCTCTTCTGCCTGTAACTGGGAGTAGATCTGCTTTAGCTCAGTGTCTCTAATAACTTTTTAAAAGAAGTGCAGTTAATATAAAAGGTGGGTGGTCTCCAGACCAACTCGGATTTAAAAAAATAATAAAGCAGATACCATCTAAGTAACCTTACAGTGCTGTCAGTTGCCAGAGTTCACTGACCTTTTTCTGTTTTTCTGGTCTGCAAAGGGTAACTTGGTGTTTTTCTTGCCAACTTCTGCATCTTCTCAGGGCTCAAATTAGACCTTGTATCTCCACTTCTGCTCCACTGTACCTGCATGATCTCCCAGATAATCTATGCTGTCATGTTGCCATTTTTTTTCAAGTCCTACTATTTAAAAACTTCTATTTGCCAGACAATCAGGTATTGCACTGTTGCTTTGGTTTATGTGGAAGGGTGATTCTCTTCCCTATCCTTTAACAAGCCTTTAGGATCTGCTAATGGTCTTGGCTCTCTTTGTGGCTTTTGATCTCATGGTGTAAGGAGTAATTTCTCAGTGTAAAAGTTGCAGTGTGGAATTTCTTAATGCCTGGTAAAATCTAAACCTATTCTCATTTTTCTTACCTGTTTTTAGAGTACATCTAAACTTCACATGACTGTTAGTAGTTACTTTAAGAATGAGACTATATTACTTTACCTTCCAAAGGGTTGTGTTAAACTGTGATTTCAAGAATGATTTTTAAAAAATGAGGAGAAAGATGTTTCTCTCTTTTTTTAAAGAGGACTCAGCTGTGCAGAGCTGAACTGTTGTCTGTGCCAAGAAATGGCTTTAGTTACTCTGAATTAAAGATAATGCAACTGCTGTATGTGCTCTGCATTTGGAGAATCAGGGGAGGCAAAGAGGAACTCAGATTTGTCATAATGCAACTCTGATTCCTAATCTGTTGAAAACAAACTTGCGCAAGAAATGTGGAGTAAGTAGACTTGAAGCCAAATTTAACTCTGTCATTCAACACCAGAGAGGAACTTCCCATGGTTTGTTTTTGAAACAGTTTTATTTTGGAAGGTAGAAGAGGGAGAAGAGAGACACTGACTCAAACTGTTTGTGAAATGTTTTTCCTCAGACCTCCGACCACTCTGACTGGGAACAGATTAGTTCAACAGCAAGTTCACAAATTGCATCAGGATTGATTAAAGTAGAAGTTTAATGTGGTTTTGAAAGCTGGTCTCTCTTAATTATTCAACTCTACTGTTAAAAAGAACAAAGTGCAAAAAAAAGACCTGTGCATGGCAATGATTGATGGGTGAAAAGACTTCAGAGTGAGGAAATAATAATTTTCTTGGGGCTGAATGCCAGTTTCATATGGAACTTCTACCGTTCTTCCCCAAAAGGAATTTCGAGTAGCCTTTTGAAAACTTGTTGTGTTGCAGTTGTACTTACCACACTCTGAGTTGCTGGTGCCATTTTTAGAGATAATTGAGTTCACAGAAGAACAGTAGTATTGAAAATGGAGCTTTGTAGTTTAGCATTGGGGGAAATGCTATAATTTACTCCGTTTAGAAACAAAATCTAAGTCTGTTACTCTGTAATTGAGAGTACACACTGTTTTGATTTCTTCTGTTCCTCTACATCCGCCCAACAATAACCGTCCACACTACATAGTTGAAGTAATCAGGGTTGTGGGGTTTTTAGTAGGGATGCGGCCATGGAAATAGAAATGAAGGTTAGGAAGTTCCACATAACCTGTTGTGTGTGAGGAAAAATAGATGCTAACCAAAGATATGTGTGGGTATTATGGTAGTGTTTAATTATTTGGCTAGCGGGCTATGTGTAATGAGCAAATCATTGCAGAAAGAATTTAATGACAGCAGCATGTTTTTATTTCAAATTGTTTACGGGATAGCCATTAACAGGCATTTTAGGCTAAATTTCCAAAGGAGGCAGGTCCACCCCAGAAGTACACATTTACTATATTTACATGGATGAATAAGCATGTAGGTCTTTTTTCACAGGGGTCTGATTGTCAGTGGGAGGGAGCTCAGCCCTTCCTTAAGATCAGTCTTTTTGAGGTGGCTCAGTGTGGTCATCGAAAAACTGAGACACCTAACACTACTCGTCACTTTTGAAAATCTTAGCTGAAATGAACAGCTAAAGCTCTCGCTCTCCCGTATGGGGCAAATTGTATTTAATATGAATCTAGGTGCCAAAACAGCAAGTGTGGAAATCTTATGATAGATAGAAATTTGAGAAACTGTCAAGTTCCAAAGGGGTAGTCGTGTTAGTCTATATAAAGTAAAAACAAACTGAGTCCTGTGGCACCTTAAAGACGAACAGATTTCTTTGGTCATAAGCTTTTGTGGGCCCCAACCCACTTTGTCAGATGCAAGTAAAACTTTCAGTCTTCCGTGGAGAATTGTAACAATTTTTGCCAGTTTTTTTACATGCCCGAAATCCTTCTGAAAATTAAAAGGGAAAACCATTTTGAGGTGCAAGTAACTGACTTCTAGCTGTGTGTAGTTTTGCACTGAGACTAATGTAGCTGCTCAGTCAATTCTAGTGATTTTGTTTGATGCTGGCGAATTAACAGTGCAAGAATAGGTAGGTGGTTAAGCCATAGTTCAGTTTTCCATATAGCTTATGTTTCCAGAGATGGCTAAAAAACTTCCTGTTTATCAAGTTAACATAATGCCTTATGACTTATCCTGCCAGGAAGTAGACTGGCTTCTGTGGCTTCAATTATTAGATTCCCCTGCCCTCTATTTGAAATTCTGCACCTCAAAGATGTGGCTCATGATTAGAAAATATTCTGCTAAATTTTCTACCAAGATCTTGGACTATCCTGTACTTTTCCTATTGCAAGGAGGTATGGGGGATGGAGTGGAATGAAAGAATAGATGTTAAATGAAAGCAGTTTTTAAATAAATACGTCTTTAAGTGAAGTTCTACTAGGAACTTTTGTATTCTCTAATTCAGATTCTTGAAATGTACTGCTGGTCAAAAACATTAAATTGATTTTGGAGGGATGGTGTTGTTTTCACAAATCATTGGGAAAATATTGGAGATTTTACTGTTACCTTGATAATCTCTAATATAATTTGTCACTGTTTTAGCTGGATTATAGAAATGGTTAGCAACAGCTGGATAATGCCTCATGTTCTTCCTTTTATTAATAGTTTAATTGAAAATGGATAATGAATTCAGAAAAGGTGAGTTTAAAACCACGTGTGTGTTTTAGGGTTTAAATACTGAACAAATTGTACGTTTTATTAGAAGGATGCATTTCTGCCTGAACATTTTCAAATAGAAAGCAAACCTCTAGGAGATAAATTAGTAGTGTATAGTCTAAGAGTGGAATGGGGTCAGTGTGTCCATCTGAACATTAGTGCTAAAGTCTGGCAGTTGGAATCTGTGTCGCTTGACCATGTCTTGTGTGTGCGCATACATATATCCACCCACTGATACGCTTGGTAAAAGTGTTACTTCGATGTCAACCAGCTGTAAGGGAATGGCGCTTTCTACTGCTTAGAGTAGGTCAAGAGTCTCCCATAAAAGGAGATAAAGCGCTTGATATGATGACCACTGGTCGCTCTCTGGGGTTGGAGAAATCACGGAGGCCAAAGACAATACTGGCTGCCAAACAGATGTTAAAAAACCCCATACATACAATCACCAAGTTCAATAGGAGTCAGGTCTAGCATTCTAGTAACCTGGTGGTAGAGAATTATTTGTTAGTAAACAAATAATTCTCCCTAACTATTTAAATGCCACAGTAAAATGAAATAGTTAAATGAAAACGAATTTTAAAATACAATATTTTTAGAAAGGCTAAAACTGTTATTTTGAATCAACCAAAGCACGGCTTCACCTTCCTTTATTTATGTCATACAAACTAATGAAACCTCCTTCATAGTCAAGAGTTTGCAATGAAATTGGTACTGATTCATATGGGGTCTAATCAACATATGGTATTCACTGTATCTGCTCTTTTTGGGGGGTGGTTGCATTGTCAGATTTACCCACTGACAAAGCTAATGAACCTTACTCTGACTGATTTTTAGATAGACAACAGAGTCCTGTGGCACTTTTAAAGACTAACGGATTTATTTATCGCATGAGCTTTCGTGGGAGAAAATCCCACTTCGGCAGACGTGGGATTTTCTCCCACGAAAGCTAATGCGATAAATAAATCTGTTAGTCTTTAAAAGTGCCACAGGACTCTGTTGTCTTTCTACAATAGACTAACACAGCTACCCCTTTGGAATTTGATTCTTAGATGTTAGGAAAGTATCAGGGCTTGATAGAAACATACAGTGGCCACTGTGTGCTTATCTGTGATTTACAGAGACGTGCAGACACAGCATCATGAAAATGTAGTTTTGTTAAAATAATGTGCCCTGAAAGTCGAATCTAGATGTGTTAATTTCAGAACAAAAAACTATATAAGCCTGAATGTTTTCCATGTGATAAGATGCTGCTGGACTTGTTTACATCCAAAATAAAAAGATCGTCAAAATAAATAGCAAGAGTGTCTGTGCCAGAATCTGAGTTTGTAGGAGTTTTGCTATCCCAGCGAGCAGTGTATAAATCCCGGTGACAAAAGGAGTGACCAGTGGTACAAAGTGAGATTTTTCTGCCACGAAAGCGCATGCGATAAATAAATTTGTTAGTCTTTAAAAATGCCACAGGACTCCTTGGCTAATTTCAATAATACTGTGCCTGGGTTCCTTCAGATACTGTGCTTACTCTATATGACACCACCTTGAGGTGTAATGTATATTTTCAGTATCATGTTAGCCCCAAAAATATACACTTTGGATAAACAATTATATACAGACACTCTGATATGAGGTAGGTTATCTTGAATGTGATCAGCTTTAGAAGACAATCATCATTGACACCAAAGGCTTTTAGGCACCTAATTCTCATTGACAGTCAATGGAAGTAGAGGGTCTAACTGCTATTGGCTGCTTTGAAAATCTCCCCTGTAGCGTTTAAAATATCTAACCTTGTTTAACTCTTCATTGGGGAATTGTTAATGCCATCTTAGCAAATAATTGTCATCCATAGTGTGCCGAGCTGAATTCCTAGCTATGAAGCAAAAAATGATTGCTTCTGGCCATATAGAAAACAGGCTATGTAGTACACATGGCATACACTATTATGTATTTGTTTCAACTATATGTGCTATACTCTACTTTATTGTTTGTAGCTGCATAAGACCCTCTACTTCACAGTACTGTCATGCCAGTGCCAAGCCCTGGGCTTTTAATAATACGTAGCTCTTTTAATTCACACTTATTCACTTTCTAAGAATGATTTGAGAACTCTTTTCCTGTCTGTAAATTGGGAATAATTAACAACGGGAAGCAGAAGTTACTTGCCCAGATTGATAATTTGGCAGAGATGCAGCAGGGAATTGAATCCAAGTTTATTCAATATTTGAATGTGTGTTATCAGGCTGAAATGGATCGCTTTCCTGAGAATTGTGTAGTACTTTCTCGAGACACTACTTTGAACAGTGGTTCACAACCTTTTTGCCTTGAGGGCCACAGATAAAATTTTTACAACCCTGAAGAACCACCAGTCTCCACCAGCAGGCCTCCCCTTACTTCAGCCAAATGAAAAGTCTTCAGCAATGTGGCTGCCTTCTCACTGATCTCCCACATCTCTGATTGCAGCAGGGAAACCGCACGTGCCCTGTAGCCCTGTGCATGTCACCTGGGTCCCTAGGAAGTGGCTCTCTCCTGCAGCCACGGGAAGGAAGATCAATATTCCCCTGCCTCTGGTTCCAGCAAGGACCTTTATGCCTATGGACCCTGGTGGACTGCTTTGCAATGCTCCCTGTTGTAGCCAGGGTGAGGGGAGTGCTATCTCCCATCCCCTTGGCTGCATCAAGTAGCTTGCACAGATCTTTTAGCCCCCTAGAAATGTGTTCCACCGTGGTCCTTAGGCAGCAGCTCTCTTCTGCAGCCAGCAGGAGGGGAGTATGGGACACTTTGAAAGCCCTCTGCGGACCACTTTTGGCCCTCGAGTCATAGGTTGGGAACCACTGATTTAGAATTTGACTTATCTTCATTTCAAATAGATGCCAACCTTGAATTTGGTCTTGGTGTCTCTTCTCACAATCATTTTTTAGCTGAAATTTTAGCTGGTGCGGCACAATCATCTTTTAGGGAAAAATGCCTGATCCTTGAGGGTGGTTCAGGGTATGGGATTGTATGGCCAGAATGCATTCCATTTTGACATCCTAAGATTCCCTCCCACCCCCAGTTAAACACGGTAAACGGTTGGGGAAACATCTGCTTTGGGTAGGAGCACTACAGACTGATGCTCAATGTTGATGGTGCTCCTTCGAGCTCCATTCAGGAGCTATGGTTCCCAAGGGATGTTGCTGCTTTAGTGGAAACTATCGTGTAGACAAGACAAGGGATTGGCTTCTTGTTAAATAATAAGGTTTGGGGAGAGTGGGCCGATTCACTGATATTTGGTTATTTTTCTAATGAGTTTTTAAAGGGGGAAGAAATGCGGGTGCTTTGGAGTGGACATACCTAACTAGTCTGAGAATTTCAGTCAGGCACCATTTTGGGGCTGTTTTTATTTTAAAAAGCAAAATTCATGCATGATTGCTGCCTGATGAGAGAGAGACTTTCCTGCCATTAGAAGCAGAATGAAAAGTGTCTGAGATGGCAAATGACTCATGTGGGAAAAGACTGCATCCAGTGCAACAACTTTAGCTACCTTGTTGTAAACGCTCTGGAAAAGGTGAAACTGAATAATTGTTTCCTGGATTCATCGTTTTGTAAAGGGCACCTAAAAAGAATGTTACTATGAAAGGGATGGGATGAAATTGTGTAGCAACTTCAGTGTATATGCACCAATTAGATTATTTTTTTTAAAGGTACAGTGCTAACAAATGTCAGATAATGCATTACTGATTAATGGAGGACCATGTGAAAAACTAAATAGCTACTGTTTAATCCTGTTTGGTTCTCTAATGACCATCTCTCTGTAAAAAATTGCATGCGATAATAATACCCTAACAAGAGCTTTCTGCATGAATTATAGAGGAGAGCACCTACCTTCTGTTCAATAACTTGAGTTCCAGGGTCTTTTTAGGATTGATGAAATAAAAACAGCCATAATTGTTGGTCTGTTTGCTGCAGTTTCCAAAGGGATCTTTCTGACGAATGGGTTAGTCTGGCACAGGGGAAAATGGGAAATAATTTGTTTCTCAAATGAATGTGATGGGCGAGACAGGTCTTGCTGCTGTTGTATATCTACTTCCGTTCTATCGCTGTTTCCAGTTGCTCACAACATTCTCAACCTTCTGTGTTGAAATTAAATTTTACAGGCTTTGTTTCTGCCTAATGGAGTGGATGTGGCGCAGGGGGGAGTCTGTGTGTGGAGGTGTGGTATAAGTTCGAACAAATGCTTTCCTGGGTTGGGACTTCAGCCACACCTGTGTAAAGTAAACAATAGAAGTATGACTCTTTCCGTGAGAGAAGCTTGCTCTAGCATTCCATTGGCACGATGCGGTTGTCAGAAACATTGTCAGAATAGCATTGCTGATTGAGTCAATGAGTTATGCACCCTAGTCATGTTGTTGTTTGGTTATATGACTTAGACAGAGGACAGTCATATGGTAGACTGTCCTACCATAGAGACCAAAATACATTTCTGCTGCTGTTTGGTATGGTGATACCTTTGAGTTAGGAAAAGGAGGCTATAGACTACTTACGAACGCAAAGAACACGTCTGTGTTCTTGTTTAAGAGACTCATAGCCCTGTGACTAATCTGAATTTGGGATCGCTATAGTGGCTTCTCTTGGATTTTATATTTTGCCTTCTCTTGGATATTATCCTTGGTTAGCATTTTGAAGGTCACACGAAGTTATTGGTCAATTGAATGGGCTGCTGAGAGAGACAGCTGGTCAGGATGGCATTCAACGAGCCATGCTGCTGCTTTTGTGATACAGAAGGCAGGAAAAAGGATCAGAAGAAGAATATTGGCACATAGCCCTCTTTCTACTCAGAATTACCATAGTAACTATGATGAATTAGCTTCCCATGCCAGTGAACTAGGAGCGGGTATACATGGGGTAAGGGTAGTGGCATCAGACACACAGATTTCAAGAATACTACAAACCCATAAACTTATCAGATGAAATAGAACTAGTTTGGTAAATAGGGCACAGACAAACAGTATAGGTTTTAATAGGACTAAATGTAAAATGTGTGCATCTAGGAACAAACAATGTTAACATAATATTTACATGATTTTTAGGAGGGAAGAAGACTTCAGTCTGGGAACCAGTGACTCTGAAAAGGATTTGATGGTTAGGTTAATAATCATCAGATTAGTTCCCATTGCAAATTTGGTGGTCAAAAGGGCTGATCTGTAATCTGTGGATGTATTAAAAAAAGGGAATCTCAAGTAGAAGAGAGGTTATTTTACCTCTGTATTTGGCAAAGGTGTGACCACGGCTGGAATACTGTGTCTACTTCTGGTGTCCACATTTCAAGAAGGACATTGATAAATTGGAGAGAGGATTCAGAGAAGAGCCACGACAATGATTAGAAGACTTGAAACATGGTTTACAGTGATAGACTCAAGGACCTCAATCTATGTAGTTTAAAGATAGGAGTAAGGGCTGATCACCATTTGTAAGTAACTACATGGGGAACACATATTTAATAAGTCTCCTCAATCTAGCAGAGAATTGTATAACATGACCTAATGGTTGGAAGTTGAGGCTAGACAAATTCAGACTACAAATAAGGTGTAAATTTTTAACACTGAGGGTAGTTAATATGTGGAACAAGTTACCAGGGGTCATGGTGGATTCTCCATCACTAACATCCTTTAAATCCAAATGGGATGTTTTTCTAAAAAGAATCATTTTGGAGAAGCTCTGTGGCCTGGAGGTCAGATTAGATGATCACAGTGGTCCCTTCTCAGGTTGGACTACTACTCTATATAGTGCATATTCTTTGAGCCGCAGCCACTAGAGGATATCTTGGTCTTGCTTGATGCTTCCCCTACATAGAGGTGGTGGGGTACAGTGCTTGTCTAGGTGGCAAGACAGGCACATTAACATGTATATAAATGGAATGCACTAATTGAAGAGTGTATTCCTACTAATATTTGGGCTCCCCTTTAATTTTTTTCTTCTAAAGTGTTTGCCTTCTGTATTGACTAGCATTCGTCTTTCATTGTAAGCACTGAAATTGTCTTAGCTGAAGTGCAAACTTGTAATGTCAAACCACTCCTGCTGTGTGTGTTATGAATAATGCAGTGTTTAGTACCCCAGATATACTAGATATAGACCTATAAGAAAGCCTCAAAAGCTTACAGTCTGAGAAGACAAAGGGTGGAGGAAAAGGTTACAATCTAACCCAGATTTTAGAGCTCCTTTCAGTGGGCTCCCCCAGAATGGGGAAAAGCTTGGTAAAACAAAAGGTTGCAGCTACCATGATAGTTACTGGCTTTTGCTTTTACTTCTGTAGAAGCATGGGGAGGGAGAGCCTCCGGGAAGCACATGGAGAGGATTAAAAATGTGAAGTGTGTTTTTAATCATGCCCCAAATATTGGATATAATCTACTGAAGTTGCTTCATCCTAAATCTTTGGAGGAGCCATGTGCTAACAGTCATGATTTATATGGATTCATAAAGCAACGCAAATCCTCTTTTTGTAAGTGTGGGATGAGCTTTAGTACGGTAATATATTTTATATGCCACTAGACCGTAGCAGCTCCCTTCAGTATTGCTTTCGTTTACATTATTAACAATACTTACTCCTCCCGATTCCCTGCCCGTCAGGGATATATAAAATTGAGATGGAGCAGCCAACAGGTCTCCATGCACTATTCATAATGTGGAGGCACTATGGATTTATAAAGAGGCAATATGATATTTACTTGTATTATTGTCCATCTCTTTCCTAATGATTCCTAACTTTAAGTTTTTTGACTGCTACTGCCTATTGAGTGGATGTTTACAGAGAACTATCCACGTTGACTCCAGGATCTTTCTTGAGTCGTATCAGCTAATTTAGGCCCCATCATTTTATATGTATAGTAAGGATTATGTTTTCCAGTGTGCATTATTTTAGTTATCAACATTAATACCATCTACCATTTTGTTGCCCAGTCAGTCGGGTTTCTGAGATCCTTTTGTAAGCCTTCGTAGTGTGCTTTGGAAGTAACCTGAGTAGTTTGGTGTCATTGGCAAATTTTGCCTACTCACTGTTTACTCCTTTTTCCAGATTGCTTATGAATTTGTTGGAACAGTCCCAGTACAGACCCTTTGGAGACACCACTATATACCTCTCCTCATTCTGAAAGCTAACCTTTTATTTCTACCCTTTGTTTCCTATCTTTTAACCAATTACTGATCCCGGAGAAGACCTTCCCTTTTATTCCATGACAGCTTAGTTTGCTCAGGAGCCTTTGGTGAGGGACTTTGTCCTCAGTAAATGCACCTCAGTTGGACTTGTCAGATATATGCTGAGTATGTGAAAGGACATTACTCCATAGGATTGTTATTGTTCTGGATCCCACTGATCACAAAACATCAGGTGACTTTGTAAATAGTACTGTGTGCTCCTTATAAAGTGGGAAAGTGAGGCACCAAGGGTAATGCTTACTGAGTGTTGTCCCTAATCCTGAGATGGTGCCTGAAACCATGACCTTATATAGGTAAGATTTCTACAAGCTGAAGTTTTTCTCAAAGTAACAAAACCAAAAGATACCTTGGAGTGACAGTTCTTAACATTTACAGTATGCTATCAAAGCACTGTTGGCTGGGGGGGGAGAGAGAGAGAGTTAAAAAATTAAATGTCCAATTCTCTGATCCCTAGACAAAAGCCAGAGCTCTGTGCAGTAAGTACTATATGCTTGAATTACTGCTGGCTGTAACTGATAAACTCTTAGTGATTTCTGTCGTAGTCTACTGATAAATATTCCAAGAATACAGATGCGACTGTGTAATATGCATACATGTGCACTCTCCATTCCCTACTGATATTTTCAGAGCAAGTTTGAGGGCAGAACAAAAAAAGGAGGTAGGTGCTGAAGGCATTGAGGTACAGTTCAAGGAGGATGGCCCTGTTGAAAGAGTATGACCCTACAGGGGCTGACGCACTGAAGGGGACTGTTTAAGACTTATTCAAGAGTGCTGGGCCTGCAGATCCATGACAGGAGTGTATTTGTGTTTCTAATTAGAAGAACAAAACACTCCATCTTTAAAGGGCTCTGGGAAACCTCAGATTTAGACGTTCTGATAATCTGAGTTCTCCATGCTGAAGAAGCTGCATGCATGTAGCAGTAAGACCTTCTCTGATTACACTGCACTATGGGAATCGTTCAGCACAAGCATGCACCAGGAAAATCTTGGCTTACAAGACTACAGAAGTGACATAACTTCTTCTGCATGAAATGGAAGTTCTTTGACCCACTTGTCCTGGGGAGGTTTTGTTTGAGTTTCCATCTTGCATGCATTTAGTCTTCAGCCTACGGAGTTGACGGAACGGCTCTGATTCTCATGGTGGTTAGGTTATATGACATGCTATTTTGAAAGTCCCAAAGATTCTTTTGCCCTCTTTCTTTTTTTTAATAGGTCATCTGTTAATCAAATTGATTAGTGGGAAAAGGTAGAAAGCTAATGGCACAACCTAGTTTTTTGCTGATTAGTGGATGAGGTGAAAAGCTAATGATGCAACCTAGATTTCTCATATATGGAATGCTTATTTAATTTTAGCATTGAACTTCATTTTTAGTTTGACTTTATCCAGATTTTGTCTGGGGAGATGTCAAGGAAAAAAACTGAATACATCACAGGGATTGGTTGTTGAAAAACTCAATCAAACACTAAACAAAATTGTTGTTAAATATATAATATAAACAGTATATATGCTTAATTTAATTGGAATAAATGATATGGAACTCTGGTTCACTAGTTAAACAGTCTCTTATCAGGGATTGATGCTTTCAAGCCACTATGGGGAGTATTTTAATAGAAACTAATTTATGTAAGGACCGTTACAAGCTGATGTTGAAGTGATTAGTTCCCTTTGGGAGCCACTGCACGCTCATACTGGAAACCTGACGTGACTGGAACAGCTTTGCATTATTTGGTTATGATGCATTCTATCGTAATCACTACCATAAATTTGTCCATGGAAAAGTGTCCTCAAATAGGAGCCCTTGATGATTGATTGGTATAATTCACAGAAACGTCTTGCCACAACTCTCTACCTCTTGTTTAGCAGCTCCCTGGTTTCAGGGAAGTCTTGGGACTCCGATGATTTCATTTATTTCCCGGGTGCTGGAGGGCATAGGGTTTTAACTCCGCATTAATTATGATCTTTTCTAGGGCAATCCAAATTGCTGAGCACAGTGCCTAACGGTCTGGAGAGTGACTCAGTTACTCCAAACATCTGAATGAAAAATAATCCTTATTTTGAAAAAGAGTGCCATTTTATTTCTGTTGTAGGGATACTTTTTCAGAGCTACTCTCTTGTAAGCTTGAGTGCTGTATTTGTTGGTGTGAGTATCCAGATTGTTGCCATTTACATTGTTGCCAACATTATCAAATTTATCACAAGTCTTGTCCTATGTGATGGTGTCCTTAAATCCCCAAACTCCTGGATTCATCTGATTTACAGGAGAGAATCTCTGCTTTTATGTTCATTTTTTTTGAAAAGTAAGTTTTCAAGTCCTCATGGTTGCAGAGAAATGCTTGACTCAAGTGCCACCCTAAAGTCTCCAATTAGAAGGCAAATAAAAACATCCTCAATTTATTATTTTTTACAAATTGCATGATTTCAGAGTGCTTAAGGTTGACTACTGCAGATGTGAATCCTACAAGTCTCCACTGCAATATATATGGTCTCCCCTATATAATAGGCTGAACAAAACGAGGTTTCACATCAAGCCCATGCCACAGACTTTTAGATGCTTTAGTTTATATCAGTGAGGGCTGTGGAGAAGTGTGCTCCCTGACTGACATAGATGTGCTATTAGAAGTTCATAGGTACATGGCTAAACCACAAAGCTAGGCTTTTTAGTGGTAAAATTGTTTCGCTTATGGGAGATGGTTTTTCACCGCATGGGTTCATTGGGGTAGCTATGTCTAGTATAGTACCCAAAATTCCTGTAGTGGTAAAGTGCTCCACGTGAGACATTCACTTTAATGGCATTTCCTTGTCTCTGTTTGGATGTAACCCCATAACTTTCGAATGCCATGGAGAATCACTTCCAGAATTCAGGGAACAGAACTCTGTGGATTTTGCTGAAAATAAGAAAGGGGTGATTGGGGGCTAGATGATGCCCCTGTCATCTGATTGACAGAACTGGCTGCTTCAGCAGTCCCTTTGTCTATAGACCAAAGAACCGGTTGATGACAGCCATCAACACCTTCCTGCATAATAATACACCCTGTCTCAGCTCTGTCTATCAGCCCAATATAGTTTAAAATGGTGACATCCCTGTAATTTCCTCTCCTATAGAATAAAAGATGAGAATGGTGCAGGGACCCACAGAGCCCCTGGCATGGGGTGGGGGAGAATGAGGGAGCTTGGTTTGGGGGGCAGTAAATGGGGCTGCACAGAGTCCCTGGAATGGGTGGGGAGAATAGGGGCAATGATATGAGGAGGGAGACATGACACAGGGGCCAGCGTGGGAAATGGGGGGTTCATAGAGACTCTGCCATGAGACTAAACAAGGAGTCCTGTGGCGCTTTTAAAGATTAACAAATTCATTTATCACGTGAGCTTTTGTGGGTATAATTCCACTTTAGCAGAGGCATGAAATGGAAACTGTAGTATGTTAGGTGAATATATACATGCAGAGCAGGGTAAGTCACGAGATCAATTCAAACAGTTCCAGAGGGGCAGTCTAGACTTTTTCAGCGTCGTTGTAGCAAGTCCCTGAAATACAGGGGTGGAGGGGGAGAGTGCCACACATGGGGTGGGGAACAGAGGAATGTAAGGAGTTCCTGGTGTGTGGAATAGGTATGGCCTGCAGAAGCTGTGAAATGTGTGTCTTTCTGTCAAGACACTTTCATATCACCTTTACACGTCTTCATTAATGATCTGAATGATGGGATGAATTGTACCCTCAGCAAGTTTGCAGATGACACAAAGCTGGGCGGCGTGAGGATAGGAATAGGACACAAAGCAATGTAGACAATTTTGGAGGATTGGGCCAAAAGAAATCGGATTAAGTTCAACAAGGACAAATGCAGAGTCCTGCACTTAGGACGGAAAAATCCCATGTACTGCTAGAGCCTGGGGAGCAACTGGCAAGGCAGCAATCCTGCAGAAAAGGGCCTGCGGGTTGCAGTGGACAAGAAGCTGGAGATAAGTCGACAGTGTGCCCTTATTGCCAAGAAGACTAACGCTATGTTGGGCTGTATTAATAAGCGCACTGCCAGTAGATTGAGGGCAGGGATTGTTCCCCTCTGTTTGACATTAGCGAAGCTACATTTGCAATACTGTGTCCAGGTTTGGGTCCCCCACTGAAGGAAGGATGTGGGCAAATAGGAGAGAGTCGGACAAAGGGTAATGAAAATGATTAGGGGGCTGGAAGCACGTGACTTAGGAGAGAAGGCTGAGGGAACACTGGGCTTATTTAGTCTGCCGAAGAGAAGAGTGATGGGGGGGAATTTGATAGCAGCCGTCTCCTACCTGAAGGGGAGTTCTAAAGAGGATGGAACTAGGCTGTTGTCATGGTAACAGATAACAGAACAAGGAGCAATGGTCTCAAGTTGCAGTGGGGGAGGTCTAGGATGGATATTAGAAATATCTTTCACTAGGGTGGTGGTGGTGAAAATGAAATAGGTTACTTAGGGAGGTGGTGGAATCTCCATCCTTCGAGGTTTTTAAGGTGTGGCTTGACAAAGCCCTGGCTGGGATGGTTTAGTTGGGTTTGGTCCTGCTTTGAGCAGAGGGCTGGACTAGATGACCTCCTGAGTTCCCTTTCAACCCTAATGTTCTTTTCTAATTAATATTGTACACTACTTTTAAGAACAGAATTTGGATAGCATTTTTAAAATGTTTATTTTTCAAAATCTGATATTAATGCAAGTATTTTCTGATGTTTTAAATTTTCAACGAAGTGTTTTTAATCTAAACATTCCTCTACAAGTTATGAACCGAAAGTTATAGTGCATTTGAACCAGAAAATGAAATTATAATCAATTTTCATAAAAAAAATATTCCTTCAATTTTACAAGTTGAGAATAATGCAAAACAAAAGATGAAAATTCAAATTGAGCTTTAAAACTTTTTGAGTTGTCGTCATCTAAGTTATTGGTAACAGAAAATTTGTGGGTTTTTGAAAGTTATGTTGTATACCTTTTTAAATAAGAAAAACAAATAATTTTCATTTGTAGCGTTAAAGACATGTAATAAATGGAGCTTCCTAATCTTCCTAATCCATAATTTGAAAAAATATTTGAGTCATGAACAGATAACTGTGTTTGTATGTTTGCTTAGTGCTATCCTACTAACTAGCTTTTTAAAGTGGGACTTGTGTGTTTAGAGCGACTTGTTTCCTGACATCATAAAATTCTTTAGTTGTGTTCTGTGGGAAGATCAGTAAAGGGCAACATTTACATGCCAGAAAGAAGACAGATGCTAAACCACAGGAACCTACGTAGGTCTCCCGAAAAGGTGCAATTAACAATCTGCTGCAAACTTTAGTGGTCAAAGGGACTATAAATTGGGGCAATAAAGCTACCACTCTGCATTGAAACACCAGTAACTCTTAATTTATGGGAATCAATCTGTTTGTGGTTAATATGGCTGGGCTAGGTAGCTGTGTGACAGTCGTTTGCAGGAACAAGTAGAATGCTATCTCCTGAGGGGAAAAGATTCTCATTTGCTGACACTTTAACTGGACTGGTTAAAACATTCAGTCTAGAAAAGACAATGGGGGAAAAAACAGAAATGGTGACTAGAAACTGAGATGGAAATGGGCAGATAATGCAAAACACGAATCCAGAGAAACAACTGTGCAGTCCATATGACAAAGGAAAAGGCGTTTCTCTTCCAGCGTCCAGGGGCGAAGCACAAGGAGAAAAGTTTCCTCAGATTATCATAGACTGAGACTTCCCATTAGGATGTTTTGATGGAAAACTGTGTGTAACCCTAGGATTAAAAAAAAGGCAATGAATAATAAGCTGCAGTAGATTAAAAAATGGGCAATGATCAATACGGACAGGGGGTTAAATCCCAAATGCTATTGAGAAACCCAGTCCTGGGAAGATGCCTGATACATTGATTTGTTTGTGACAGATACCCAAGTCTTGTGTCCGTCACACGTTGGCACTCCTTGTGCAGCTATGTCTTCTGGGAGGAGACATGTTATGCTCAGCAGCCGCGATAAGGATGAATGCTGACATGTGGCCCCATTCCAACTGGGTTTTACAATATTCAGGAATGGGGTGGAGTAAATGCCAATAAGGGGGAACTTCAAAATGTGTTTCTCCTTACATCGCCTGTGCACACCTCAGATATGTGTATGCACGCTACCTCAAGTCTTGCTGTGGAAATGCAAAGACCTGAATGCTGGGATTTTCTAGTACTAGAGTGTTGTATCAGATGCCATGGGTAGTTAGCTGTAGTCTGTAATTTTATTCAGTCTCCTGGTTATGTTATTAAGTGCCCAGCTACACAGCAAGCTTAAGTGCCCATAAACACAGCACAAAACTTGAGATAAGCTGATTCCAAATCATTTCAAGCTTGATACAAACTAAACATATTTAAAAATTTGAATGTGGCCCCTTTGAGCCAGAAAAGTTAGTTTATCAAGTCCTAGAAAACTCTTCTACTCCTATCTCTTCCCTGAGGCTGTCCTAGAGAGATGGTATTTTAGAAAAAGTTACGTGGCTGTGTCCTCATCTGACTTGTTGATGTATTATTAAACTGGACTGTTTAGGAAGGATGTGGTCCATCATGTAGGGCAATCTTGATTATATAGAGGAGCCACCCTGGAGAGAGGAAACTCTCATTTGACCTTGTAGGATTTGAATATTCACAAAATGATTTTTTACTGTCTCCCCCCTTTGGAGGGGCTGAGTTTAATGTTTGACTTTCAGCCCAGCAGTAACAATAGAACAGCCTTGCAAAATGCTGCTCATCCAGGATGTGTAATATTTTTAACATGTCAAATATAGTTAGGTTTTTGGTTTTTTTTCCATTATCCGTATAGGACAGGTGAGTAGATTTTTGTCTGGGCTGTTTAATTTTCAGGGCAATTTTAGAATGTCATTTTGATTTGACGTAGCATCATTTTAACTTGAGATGTTTCTGTGCTATATGAAGTAAAGAGTTCAGTCTTGTGTGTATGGTGAGTGAGTGAGAGAGAGGGAAGGAGAGAGAAAGAGAGTGTGAGTGTGTGAGTGTGTGAGAGAGAGAGAGAGAGAGAGAGAGAGAGAGAGGTGGGAGGAACACAATGGCAAAGATACCTGGGTTATCCTCCTATTAGTTTATTAATGAAAAACAAACAGAGTCCTGTGGCACTTTTAAAGACTAACAGATTTATTTATCGCATGAGTTTTCTTGGGAGAAAATCCCACTTCGTCAGATGCTTTGAAGTGGGATTTTCTCCCACGAAAGCTCATGCGATAAATAAATCTGTTAGTCTTTAAAAGTGCCACAGGACTCTGTTTGTTTTTCTAACAAACTAACTAGACTAACACGGATACTTCTTTGGAACTTTATTAATGAAAACATTTTTGGCCACCTTTGCAGTAAACTTGAAAAACACGTAACCGGCTCACTGGAAGTTATTGGTACTTAATATATTTACACATCCCTTACCATAATCTACTCCCTTTTCCCAAGGGAATTTGTAAAGTGGTGGTGGTTATTAAATTCTCCTTCACAGCCAGCAAACACTGGAAATGCCCCATTTAGTCACACCAGGATTATAGATAATCCTATAGGGTCATGTCAAAACCGGTCCATATCACTGAAGTTGCACATTGTATTTTTTTTTTTCCCTTGAAGAATTTGTCCACTGATAGAATCTGTAATTTAGTTTTCCATTTGTATGAGGAGCTACCATAAGAGTTTATAGGAGGAAAATCAAGACATTAGTTGTTCCAAAGTGCTGTGGTAAGCAACAGCTAGCTTCTAAGTGGAGTCTAGACGAAGAATAAAATTCCTTTATGGTCATGTAAAGATGCTTCACTGTCCTGCTGTTGTACTGCAGGATATGCAGTGAATGAACCCCAATTTCAGAAATAAAATCACTGCTCGGTATCCCCGAGGCAAGGGTGTTACCAGTTCTGCCACACAGAAACAATGGTGCTCTTCCCTAGATCTGTTTTGTCTTGTATAATGTTTGTGTTGGCTTAATTCTTTTGTGTTTTGTATCAAGTGCCGGTGCTGGCATGTGGGAAAACCATTTCCCTAAATCCTTCATTCTGAAGTTGTTTGCTCATTTAAGCTTGTTTGCCATTTTAAAATGTTGCAATCCAGCCCGCTGGCATAGTTAGGATAAAGAGAGCATCCTTCAATGGTTACGGCACTAACCTAGAACTCGGAAGATGTGGGATCGGTTTAATTTAATTCCATCTCTTTGCTTCAGTTCCTCGTCTGTTCATTGCGTGCAATGTTAGTACAGTACCTTGCAGGGTGTTGTGAGTAAGAATACACTAACAAGTGTACAGTACTCAGATACTAGGGTGATGAGGGCCAGGTAAGTACTGTAGGAGAAGGCTACTGTCAGTAGGACATAATCATTAAAACAAACAAACAAATTGGAGATTCAGGGCAGAAGGGTGGCTTTGAATGCTTTTTGTAGTGTAATTTTTAGGAGTATTTTTGAGCTACTTGGCTTGTATTTAAAGAAATGTGAATTTAGTCTATTATTATTTATTATTTGTATTGTGGCAGCATCTAGAAGAAGCCCTGGTTATGGACCAGGACTTCATTGTGCTAGGTGCTGTACAAACAGAACAAAAACACTGTCCACATCACAAAGAGCTAAGATAAAAGTCAACAGATGGAGACAGACAGGAAAGGATGAGGCAATGCTGGTCAGCCTGAGGGGCGGTAGTCTCCAGCAGCCTAACTGTTAACTTTCTTGTAGGCATCAGAGCAGAAAGTTTAAAGGGGGTTAATTTGAGGTGAAAGGGAACCCTGGGAGAAAGCAGAAAGGTGCTTATTTGAGAATTGAATAAGTGCGTGCTGAAGGTTGGCATTGTGGGCCAGTCAAAGGTTGGAGTTGACATTGCTATAGTGTGCAAGATAAGTGTCATGGAATGGGCCGTGAAGAGCAGTAATTTATATTTGATGCGATAGAAAAGGGAGAACCAATGGAGGGATGAAAAGAGTGGGGTGACATGGTCAAAGCAGTGGGCTAGGAGAATGATCGTTGGGGCAGCGAGTTGAATGGGTATGACTGGGGAAGACTGTATTTGTCATGGTCAGAGAAGAAGTTGCATGAAGTAAATGAGAACCTGGATGAGGGCGGTAGGTGTGTGGATGGGTAAGAAAGGCTGTATCTCAGAGATGTTACGTAGAAGGAATCGGCAAGTTTTAGGCACAGCTTGAATCTAGCGAGAAGGCCTAGCTGAAGAGGATGCCCAGGTTACAGGCCCCAGCAAGAGGAGGGCTGCTGTTCATACCCACAGTGATCAAGAGAGTAGGTGTGGGGTGGGGTATGGGAGAGAAAGACTAGTATTCTCTTTTGGTATGTTGAGCGTAATTTCTTGTCTGGGCATCCGTGAGCAGATGTCAGGACGAGATTGTAGTTTGGACAGAAGGAGAGGGATCTGGAGTGGAGAAATAGATCTATGAGCTGTCAGCATATAGATGATTTTACCTACAGACAAGGTTTATAAAGAGTAGTGAATGGAACTGAGCCTAGAACCCTAGGAAACCCCACAGAAAGCTGGCAGGTGAGATGAAGAGGAGCCCCAGGAAAGGACCAAGTCACAGAAGACAAGGAAGGGCAAGATATTAAAAAGAAGCATGATCGACGCTGTCAAAGGTCATTATTTCTGGCTTTTTTAATATGGCTCTGGCTTAACTATTGTTTAAGATGTGGGGGTTTTTCTGGTTGTTTCGGTTTCTCCCTACTGTGAGAGTAGATAATCTGCATTGTAGTATCTTTGTCATGGAATCTAATAAAAATGTGGGACTGAAGCAGAGAACATTCATACATTTCTTTATTGCGGGTAGTGTAGCGTGACCATTATGAACAAGTGCCCTAATGTTTCGGTTTATTGTATGTATGGCCCACTTGAAGTACATTTAAGTCAAATCTGGCCTGCTATAGCAAATGAGGTTGACACCCCTCAACTAGAGGAAATAGCCTGTTAAGAAGATGAACATGATTCTAAAATAGGTAAACTATTGAATTACTTTTTAAAAAATTAACAAGAAAAACAAACAGGGTAAGGGTTTGTCTATGCAGTAGGATAAATGCTACAGGGGTGTGATTTCTAAAGCACAGGAGAACTTTTAGTGCACACTGGAAGTCACCCCCTGTAGAACTCATTAGCCCACACAGTAGGCAAGCTGTAGATAAGAGTTCAATCAGTCAACAGTTTTGGTAAACTGAGATGTTAACCTATAAATATATGAAGACAGGGAGAGGAATTACGTGAAATAGAGCTAAGGGGATTTTAGGGAAATTTCTGTACCCCTCTTTTTAATATATGATAGTTTATAAAAGGAATAGTAGAACACTTTCATGATGATCCTGAACAAAATATTTGAATACACTGTAGGGAACTTCTGTTCATTCCTGACCAACATGAAATGCTTACTAGCCTGTCTGCCTTTCTCAATTTCTAGGGTTACTGAAACAACAACACAGAAGGAGCTCCCAAAAATGTGAAGTGACTGAATGTACTGTATCTGAAGCTGCTGTTCAATTGTGTACCTTATAGAGATGAGAATACTTTTAAAAAAATGAACCTGGTATTTTATTATAGTTATTGGAGGATGGTCTACTTAGCATAAAGCACTAATCTTGTTGCTCGGCCATAAATGGAATTTACTGCTGGGAACCTAGCCCAATGAGGCTTGATTAAAAGACTAAAATGATTGAGCAATAGAACTTGATCTTTGGAAATGGTAGGCCTAATCTTTATTTCGGGTTCCTGGTGTTTGCTGAGATTTCTTCATATTTGGGGAATGACACTAGTAGCTTTCTCTTTAATTGGGATTTTGCCATGAACTCAGGAAGGATCAACAATAGAAATTAAGGACCCAGTTGCAATGGACTCTTGCATCAGTTTGGCTGATGAACTGACAGAGACCGTAGTTTCATAGATTTTTAAGGCCATAAAGAATGACTGTTGTGTACTCTGATCTTCTGCACAGTACAAACCCAGACCTAATAATTCCATAGAGGGAATTGTTCTTCTGCAGTCTATTAAGGAACACCATTTGGCCCAACAACTAGATAATTGGGTAAACTAGATCCAATCTTTTAAAAAGACGTTGAAGTTTACCACTTCCCTTGACAAACGGTTTCTTGATAATCTTACCCAGCTTGTTTCTGTTGAGTAGAGGTAGCAAAAATGAAAAATACAAAGTCTGTGAAGTAATAATATATTAGGAAGTTAGTCTGATATAAGAGAATTATTAACAGTAGAATAAACCTTGATGAGATGAAAGATTTCTTCTTTATCTCCGATATCCTCTTGTACTTTGAGCTGGCCGTTACCCATAAAAAGCCTAATAACTTTTTTCCCCAAGTTAATTGTAGCTGCAATATGCAGCAATTAAGTTCTACTTTTTTGCATTAGAACCGAAATAGGGGAGGCAGTTTGTACTGTTGTTATACTACTTCCACTAAAATAAAAACCTGCCTGTCTTGAGTTGTGCAGTGGATAAAACCTGGGTAATGCATTCCAGCAATATGCTGCTTTCCAAATGACACAGTTACTGTGATACCTTTTACCATGTGACACACCCTGTACCCTAAGTTGCCACTTTTATATGGTTATGATGTATTCTGAAGAAAGTACGTCTTCTAATGCCTTATCGTTTGAAAATTCATAATTCACTGAATATCATTGTCCTGTTAAGATGTGTATAAAACAGTGTGTGTAAAGCTGTGAGGTTCTACTTGTATGATTGTTACTGAAACATGTTGTTTTGGGTAACGCCCACAAACCAGTTTCTCAGAGACAAAGAAACAGGGGCACCCTAGCAAAGGGCTAAAGGGCCAATACTTAGTTAATCGGCTATTCACCAGCAGGGATGGGGGGGAGGTATAAGCAAGACATTTGTGTTACATCGCAGGAATGTTTCCAATCTCATGTACACAGGGAGCTGCCTATCCCCCAGTGGGAGGTAATCCTCAAAGACAGGAGGAGGTATAAATAAGAGAAACTGACTTTCACTTCACCTCTCCCCTCCTTCCATCTCGCTGCTCATGAGGACAACAAATGTCAAAGAATTGAACAAAGCAAGGGAGTGGTCCCAGACTGGAAAGGGATGCAGCCTGTGAAATGTATTGCAGCTCATGATGAGACAAACTTTTTGCTTTTAAGCCTATTAGCCTTGGTGAAGTTTAGGAATTAGCTTGAGTATTTATCCTTTTATAACCAATCCTGGCTTATATGCATCTATACTTGTACTCACTTAAAATCTGTCTTTCTCTAGTCAATACACTTGTTTTATTGTTTTATCAAAACCAGTGTGTTTTGGTTGACATGTTTGGGAACCTCTACTTAGGTCAACAAGCGTAGTGCATGATCATTACCCATTGTTAAAATGATGAATTAGCTTTGAGCTTGTACTGCACAGTGGGTTAGTGAGCAGTAGTACAAGACACATTTCTGGGGAGCAGGGCTGGGACTGTGGAGCATGCAGGTGTCATGCTGTATGTAATTCATGGCAGCTGGGCATATCAGTCATGTTTGCAGCTGAGAGTGACATGGCATGCTGGTGGCTGAGAGTGAGCGGAGCCTGGATGGGCTGTTTCATCAGCAAAGCAATGTAAAAAGTATCTCAGGCTTTAGAGATAATAAGGGGACGCAACAGTCCAGCAGTTCAGATTGCGCCCTGGGGAATGTCACAGTTGCATCCTAAAAATAGCTCTTGGCACTGTGCAGAACAGTGGTAAGTATTTATACATTTCCATTGTTTTCCTGCCAGATTTTTCTGAAGTTACATATTCAAACATACAGCTTCTTGCCTTGTTGTTTTTTATAATGAGCCCTTGGGATAAATGTTTTTGATTGAAATGCAGTCTCTGAAACGTATTATGACAACTGAAGCTGTGATGCAGCCTTTCCAGAAACAAAACACAGGGACATTTCTTTTAATAGAATCATTAAAGATTCGGGCTAGAAGAGATCTTGGGAGTTACCTTGTCCAATCCCTTGCTCAAAGCAACCCCAAATAAATCATCCCAGCCAGGGCTTTGTCAAGCTGCACTTTAAAAATCTCTAAGGATGGAGATTTCACCACCTCCCTAGGTAACCCGTTCCAGTGCTTCATCCTCCTAGTGAAAAAGTTTTTCCTCATGTCTTCCACTGCAACTTGAGACCATTTCTCCTAGTTCTGTCATCTGCTACCACTGAGAAGAGCCTACCTAGCTCTATTCTCTCGAGAAGCTCTTTCAGGAAGTAAAAGGCTGCTATCGAATTCCCCCTTGGCCACTGTAATCCCCAGGTCCTTTTCTGCTGAACTGCTGCTTAGGCAGTTGGTCCCAGTCTTTTCCATGGCTTACTTCGGCTGGCACTACATTTTTTTTTTTTTTAAATAAACATAGCAGCTGTTATTGAGTATTTCCCTTTCAATAATAAAATCTTCCACATTTATAAAGTTCCTTTAACTGTAGGTTAAAGAACGCATACTGCACTTGTTGATTTACATGCAAGTGAAATATGTGTCTGAGACTTGCAGAGTTAAGGCACTGGCCTCTTATGGTATTTTGGTGAAAATACTATATATGTAAGATTCTGTTGGTACTAATCTTGACTTTTTAAATACTTTGAAATTTCGCCAAAAATCATCTCTCTTAAATTTTTCATACTTGCGCTTGTCCTAAATTCCCCATCTTCAAGCATTGGACAAAGCGGGATTTTTCTCTCACAAAAGCTCATGCGATAAATACATTTGTTGGTCTTTGAAAGTGCCTCAGGACTCCTTGTTTATTTTGCTGAACTAGACTAACATGGCTACCCCTTTGGAACTTGTCCTAAAAGTGTGTCTTTTTAAGGTTTTAAAAAGAAATCCAGGAGGCTTGGGTAGCAGAGGATATAAGGTATTTCGTTGGAGGCTGTTGGTTCTTGTTTGCTCCTTAATTTCTCTTTGGTCAGTAGAGAAAGTTACTTACCTGGTGGCTCTTTGGCTGTGTGAATGAGTCTGATCTTAGTCCAATTCCTAGTGTGCAGAACTTAATATATGGAAAAATCCCCCCCTGAAATGGCAGTCTTGGAGAAAAGGCCAAAGATGTAGTGGTCTGTGGAGATGAGTGCCATCTTTTCTTGGAGGTGGTCCTTACATGTCCTGGCTGAAGCATGCCGATGGAGAGACCCATGATTCTTTGAAGAGAGTGCTTCCCTATCCAGAACTGTCAATTTAGCACTTAGCACATGAGGAAAGAAAATTCAGCTGTGTTTGAAATTAATCATGTATGAAGACAATCCTTCCATGCTTTAATATTTACAAACTAGCTTTTAAAATTTGACCTTTATTTTATTTACCTAATTTAACAGCTGTGTATAAGCTGAACTCTGTAATGAGGTGGCTTGTATGTTAGTAGAGGTAAAGCACCTTTGTGTGCTAAATGGTTGCAAAAACGATGGTGGTGTGTGTAGCCTGCAGTTTTGTAAGAATAGTGATGACTGGGCAAGATAGTGATGAGTGGGCAAGATGGGGACTAATGATCTCAAACGAAAGCCTGTCTAAAAACATTCAGATTCTGGGGAGGTCTGGATCCAAACTCTGGTATAGGTCCACAGTGAACAGAGAAAAACAATTCAGCTTAGAGGCTGATTTTTGTCAAAATCATGCTGTTAAGACAGGGACTCCATTTTCTCTATCTTCATTTTTTTAAAAAAAAAACTTATTTTGCATTAAAAACACTTTATCTTACAAACAAAGGAAAACACACACAAAACTATTTTTGCATGACAGCAAGAATGTTGGTTACATGAGCTTGCCAATGTGGACATTGCCGCATATTCTTTTACAACAGGAACTTTTGTATTTCCATATGTTAAGTAGTAAATGGGTGGGTTGTAAAGCATACGCGAGAGAAACTTACTCTGAGAATCCTCACCCTGAAATTTAATTTTAATATTGCAGTAAAATTGTGCTTTGCATATTAGTAACTGTGTTACTTTTGAATATATTAATTTTATTACTCACTCCATTCTTTGAATGGGAGTAGATCATTAGTGGGAACAAATTTTGCCAAATAGAAATAAGGGGGAACCCTCTTCTTTCTCTTCCTGTTGTGTGAGAACTTGACGTTTTTCATTTAACGTGCAGGCCCTGTCTCAGAGAAAGTGTTCTGTTCAGACTTTGCTTGCCATTGAGTTCCATGTGCTTGGTTAGTTTCTTTTTAAATAAAAAATAGGTTGAAAACGTTGTCTGTTTATCTCCTCATTAAACAGAGACAAAGTCTACAAAGTGTGCTGATGAGACTTTTGCTCTTGCTTTCGATTCATATCGCATTTTCCGTGGAAAGCCTCCTTACCCTAGTTTTGTTTCAGAGTAAAGGAGATGAGGTGGTTAAGGCACTGGACTAGGAGACCTGATTTCTGTTTCTGGCTCTGCCGCTGTCTGTTGTGTGATGGGCAAGTGCTGAGGTCCTGATTCAGAACACACTGAAGTCAGTGGGGATATTTCTGTTGACATCAGTAAGCATTGGATTAGATCCTTAAAATGGGTGCCACAGCTCTCCAGCTATAATATGGCATAATGCTCTCCTCAGAAGGGTTTGTTAACACTTGTAGATCCTTGCAAAGAAAGTGCTGTGGAAGTGCACTGTAGGCGTCTGGTTTTCAGACAAGCTCTGCTACCATTTAAATAAGAGCCCAGATTTTCAAAAGAGCTTGCTACCCAACGTGGTGAGCACTTATGAAAAATCACAGTTGTATTTTGGTGTCTGAATGGGAGCAGCGTGGTTTGGAAAATCTGTCCCCAAGTCTGCTAAAGCAAGTTCACTAACTGCTTCTGCTTCTGGCTTGTCTGACAGAAAGTTGTATTGCTTTAACCACACCAGCTTATTTAAAGTTGTACATCACCCTCATGTGATTGTCGTTTTATTTGTATAGCTATTCCCGTACAGGAAAGGGATTATTAAGATAGAAACTAGAATGATGCAAAATAAAGATGGCACATTAAATGGATTAAAAACTAGCTAATAGGTCACAAAATGTAATTGTAAATAGGGAATCATCATAACAAGGGGTTTTTCACAGCGGTTTCTTCTTGGCCTCATACGATTTAACATCTTGACCTCAAATGAGAATATAAAATCGTCACTGATGAGGTTTGTAGATGAGACGACGATTGTGGAAGTAGTAAAACATGAAGAGGACCGGTCACTGGTGCAAAATGGTCTGGATCACTTGGTAAGCTGAGCACAAGTAAACTGTGCATTTTAATATTGCTAAATGTAAAAGGGCACATTTAAGAACAAAGAAAATAGGCCGTACTTACACAATGGGGGCTCTGTCCTGGGAAGCCATGACTCCCAAATCTTTTTTAATCAGCTGAACATGAGTTCCCTGTGTGATGCTTTGGCAAGAAGAGTTAATGCAACCTTAGAATTCATAACAGGGGACTAGGGAGTAGGAGAAGGGAATTTGTTACCACTGTATTTCACACGGGTGTGACAACTACAGGAATACCATGTAGTCAAATTCCAAAGGGGTAGCCGTGTTAGTCTATTGTAGAAAGACAACAGAGTCTTGTGGCACTTTTAAAGACTAACAGATTTATTAATCGCATGAGCTTTCGTGGGAGAAAATCCCACTTCGTCAGACGCTTT
>ML685784.1:13874016-13927679 GCA_007922175.1 Pelusios castaneus | reverse complement strand
AAGCGTCTGACGAAGTGGGATTTTCTCCCACGAAAGCTCATGCGATTAATAAATCTGTTAGTCTTTAAAAGTGCCACAGGAATACCATGTTCAGTTCTGGGGTCCACAGTTCAAAAAGGATGGTGATAAATTGGAGAGGGTTCAGAGAAGAGCCATGAGACTATTAATGGATTAGAAAGCAAGCCTTGAAGTGGTAATCTCAAACAACTCAATTTGTTTATTTTAACAAACAGGTGGGTAAGGTGTGGCTTGATTACAACCTTTAAGTACCTGCATAGGGAACAAGTATCTGATGATAGACTCTTGTATCACTTTCATTTTGATTGAATTTAACACGATCAATGGCTGGAAATTGAAGCTAGATAAATTCAGCCTTAAAATAAGATGTATATTTTTAGTGGTGAGGGTAATGAATCTTTGGAACAAGAGTTGTGGTGGATTGTCCATCACATGCAATTTCAAAATCAAGATGGGATCTTTTTTTTTTTAAAAGATGTGTTGCCATTCAAAAGGAATTATTTTAGGGGGAGTTCTGTGATCTTTGTTATGTGAGAGGTCAGACTTGATGATCACAAGTTGTCCCTTCTGGCCTTGGACTCTCTACGCTTTGCCTGTATAAGTCACTTTTATACCAGTATTGCTGCATCCACAATAGGTGGTGTACTAGCATAACTGTTTCAGTGAAAATATAAACTATTCCCCTAACTAAAGTATGTCAGTAAAACTTCTGAGTGGACAGTAGGCTTTAGATTTATATATTCCTGGGTGCAAGAACTGTGCTTAGACCCTGTTGCCACTGTGGTGTTTGCTTTTTCCTAAAGTAAGTGGAGAACATATCTAGAAATAGATAGATTTGATGTATTAATGAAAATGTTTTACTTGGATTAATCAAGGGATTTATCTGAAAATGTAAGTTTTTGGATTTTTACTCAAATATGTTTTGTATCATTATCCTCAGTGTACAACGCGAGGCCTTTATAAAAGGAGAGCTCACAATTTAGTAGTGAACAATGTAGTGTATGCAATTGTGCTGGTATGTGAAACCCACAAAAGACAAATTCGAAAGGGGTAGCCGTGTTAGTCTATTGTAGAAAGACAACAGAGTCTTGTGGCACTTTTAAAGACTAACAGATTTATTAATCGCATGAGCTTTCGTGGGAGAAAATCCCACTTCGTCAGACGCTTTGAAGATAGGAAAGTTGTAACTTTCCTATCTTCAAAGCGTCTGACGAAGTGGGATTTTCTCCCACGAAAGCTCATGCGATTAATAAATCTGTTAGTCTTTAAAAGTGCCACAAAAGACAGGCAGGAATGGAGCCAACGGAGGTACCGTTCAGAATGAATACCTCTCTCTGGTTTTGTGCCTTTCATGCCTGACAACTTTGCTCTTCTCTCATACAAAAGCCGATGCAGTACAAGGAGAAATGTGCTGTTTGACATGTACAGAAAGGCAGCTGCAGGCCTGTCAAATAGGGCATCTCCTCTGCAAGATGTGCTTTGATTTCTAAAACATTGTGGCGACTTGCTCCTATTGTATGTTGGCTGTAGCTGTGCTGCCTTGAGTTATGTGTGCAGAGCTGCATTGCCCAGTCACTTAGTGAGTGGAAATCCGTTACAGCAACTCACTATTTGGTTGGACAGACTGATCTTCCTGTTGGCGCTTTCTGAAACACCCCACCAGGTTTTCACTGTCATTGGTATCATCCAAGTACGTTGGTGATAGGTATTAATGTGAACGTATCCATGAAATTGGGTTTGGCTTGGGAAGGGGGTCAAACTGCTCCAAATAAAAGCAAGGTTCAAGAGGCAAGAGCAAATAGAGTATTAAGCCAATATGGAAAGTGTGGCCAATGACACGCTGCTGATCTTGCAGCCTGTGGTTGTGAGCTTATTGTGCTGTAAACATGGTATTTACAGCCTGATAGTGAGTCGTCGTCCCCTTGTGACATCCTCATATCTTCTTCTATCTGTGATAAACTTGATCATAAGTTTACTCCTTAGTACGGCCAAGTGTATCATTTAAAAACATGATCTGCCTATAACAAAGCCCAAATGCGTGACTGTGTCTAATAGTTTGTGTATGAGGGCGTGGTATCTGTGCGTGGGAGGGAATGAGGGCAGAATTCAGTGAACAGCTGGGCAAAGAACTTGTTGTGGAATCCTTACTGTGTTACAGGGAAATAATAAACTTGATGTGAAAGGCAGGTTTTTAAAGATGTTCTTCTTCGAAACATGAGTTGGAATCTGCAGTGGCTTCTGCCTAGCTGTTTGATCTAAAACTGAATTCCTTGGTTATTTGCTTACTGCTTGGATATGTCTAGGTGGTTTGTTTTTTATGAGTTTTTGTGTGGGAGGGTATGTTTGATTAAATTAAAGAACAGTCTGTACAAGGATGCTAAACTAATAGCAGATTAGAAGTTGTCAGGTGTGATGCCTTTCTCTCTTGATGGGGAAACAGCAGGGTATCCAGTGCATTCTTGCATAATACTTAGCTTAAGCTGCTGGCAATATATAGGTGACTATGGGATATTCTAATGAGGCTGGTATTATTAAAAAATCTATTACATTTCAGGGAAATGTTGGCTTCATGCTTCAACAGTGATAATTAGCTATGTGACCCATTTTACTTTTGCTTTGGCTCTTGGGGATGATGGAGCCTCATTAGAAATACAAGGACAGAAAATGCGTTCATTTCTCACTCTGATTATCTTCTTCCAAAAGTTCCAAACATACCAAAAGGTTATAGGGTGTTTCTGGTGTAGGAACTTGATTTGTTTTGGGGTTTTGTTTGTTGCACAGGGAGTGGAGGATGAGGGGAGATCAGGTAGAGGGAAGGGAAAGAGAGAATTTCTCTCATTGGAAAATAAAACAAAACTCTATTTACTTTTATTTGGAAAACATAATGACAATTTTTCCTCTCCAGTTTTGTCAACTATGTCTGCCTTGTTCTTAAACAGAATACCTTAAATATTGCAGTAGCTTCCCATCAATTGATGGATTTAGAAAATGCTGTCTGTGCAACATTCCACTAAGATGTGTTGCATGGCTGGCTGCTGAGAAAAGATAGGGGTCATGAAAAGTACTGTATGCAAATAGGCACCTAAGGATTAAAAACTGGGGGGAGGCCGACATCTGCTTGCCGAGCTGTTGAGTTTATTTGTGCGCTATAGTCTCCAGGTTTGTGTTTTTCCCCCAGTAAAGCTCAACTGCTTTAAAAATAATTATAAACACAACAAACATGAGACCGTGTACATCCCACTAGTCTGAAAAGAGCTGTCTTCTTAGGAAGTTGAAAGATCTTTGTTTAAAAACGGGAGCTGGAAGTAAGGAATCTTGAGTTCTGTTGCCATCTCGACAGCTGGCTAGCTGTGCCCTTGAGCAAGTCAGTTAACTACTGTGCCTCTGTTTACCCATCGATGATCTCTATAGCTTTTTTTATACCCGCAATAGAAATACAGGAAGATATTTTTAAAATACTATGCTTAATGTTTAAGCCTTTGTTTGTAAACCTCTATTTCAGAGGATTATTTTTGGTGGAGCACCTTGATTGATATGAGTAAGCAAGCTGTGGTAGGTGTTAGCTGGGTTGAGTTCAATGTCTGGAAGTTTTATTGCATGCTTGTTTGCAGCATGGCAGTCTCAGTGACAAGCTGTCTTTAGTCTAGGGCAGTTGATACTCAACCTGAATGGTTCAGGAACCAAATTAGTGGTTAACATTACCCAAAACAGCCACAGTAACGTGAATCAATTATTTCCTGTACTATAGCACTATATATTCAGTCATACACTGTTTTCACGGGTGGTGCAAAGAACCACAAGCGACCCATTAAAGAGCGTCAGTCTGAGTATCAGTGGTCTAGAGGTGTTTAGTGCTGTGTATTGTATAGCTCTGCGCTTTGTATAGTGGTTTTCCAGCACATTTGCAATAGATGCTGAGGTTAACCTTTCTCTCTCCAGAAAGGGAGGGGAATAACCTTTTCAAAAGCCGTAAGTTTTGAAACAAACATACGTTTAAAATATGAACACGTATGGCAATATGAATAGGTATGGGGTAATAACTTCATCCAAAATGCACTAGGCACTGTGACAATGAACATAAGCAGCCTCTGCCATGAGGAACTTGCAGCCTAAAATAAGCCTATGAAGACCTAGGAAATGGGGATAAAGGGAGTGTAACTGCTATAAGACTAAGCTGAAATCCTGCGATGCCTTACGCAGATGTTTAACTTTATGACCGGCAGTGTCTCTATTAATGTTGATGGAACTACACACCGCAAGCATATGTGTAAGTCTTTGTAAAGTCAGGGACCTACTTAGTTCTACTAGTAGAATATTTTATTTTTTCATGTGTAGCATTCCTTGCCGTTGCCTACTTTTTACTCATTTTTGATTATTAGTCAGTTGAATAGCTCAGGGCCTTTTGCCTGTTGAGTGCTGGTTAGTTTATAATCTTTGTCAAAAGTTCATTTCTGTGTTTTTCTTTTCCTTGTCACTTGCTTTCCTGCTCATTTCAGTTTTATTTGCTTGAACATCTTGCCTGTTTTCCAAGTTTTAAATTGCTTCAGCTAATTGTTCATCAAGGCAAGTATTTTCAGGAACCTATCTGCCCAGCAAAATATCTTTCTTTTGGTCCTGAATGAACAGGAATTTTGAGCCATTAGCTAATACCATATAACAATACGTGGCTTTTTTTCACACATACTGGGGACATGCTCAGGAGCATCCCATCCCATGTGCTTGTTGAAGCTACATCTGTGCTGTTTTGTAAGTCTCCCCATGTGTTGATGGGAGACTGAATCCTCCTGGAGAGCAAATTCTGCCTTGGAATACACAAATGCTACTATGTTTCTTGCATGCTATTGAAGATGTTGACTAGGATATTCTTTTGAACAGAAAAACATAAACCAAACCACCTGTTACTACAGGCCATCGCCTGAAAGAACAGCTGGGGACTGAGCAACAGCATTCAAGAGAACAAATTCCAGCTCCCTAATTGATTGCATGCATTTGTTACATGTCGTGCTTTGGAATTTATTTTGTTTTTGAACACACATACTGTTGATATTTGGAAGCATTTTGTGACGTTTCTGAACACATTATTTAAAACCAAGGCAGATCTGGTATCTAGGAGCTTTAAAGCTGATCTCTCTGATGAAAAATAGTTTCACTGGCGTGTTTACAACTGAATGAAACTTTCTTCTCTTCGGAGTCACCGCTTATCTCCTCTCCCACTTTTGTTGGTATAAGATAGGTTGCTAACGGGTGTGAAGAAACACCCCCAAACTGACATAAGTTCCATTGACAGAAGTGCAAATGTCGACAGCGCTGGGTTGGTGGGAGAGCATCTACCGCCACTCATGGAGGTGGTTTTATTATGCCAGTGGGAGCTTTCTCCCATCGGCATAGAGTGGCTACACGAGTGATCTTCCAGCTGCATTGGTACAGGTATGGTGCTGTTAGCTCTGTAGGGAAGCTATGGCCTAAAACATCTAATTCTTTAGTGGATCTGAAAAATAAGGTCTTTCCTACTTCAGGGTGAAATTTAGCTCTCATTCAAGTATGCTCAGTACCCATTGAAGTCTGGGAGAGCTTTTGACATGTATTCACGGGCAGAAATAGCTCTAAAGATTGTTATGGATCAGACTTAGAGAATTTAATAGGGATGAAGTAAGGTAGAGATTACTCTGAAATCCTATAGATAAAGGTTACATTCTGGCAGACTCTTCTATTCCATAAACGTATAGATGGAAACTATTTAGAGCCCAAATGGTGTACTCTGTTTTGGGTTTGATCAGACAAGACAGTAACCTTCATCTTTGAGTGATTGTCTCTAGGTGTATTCTGCTCAAGGTGCGCGTGTGTTTCATGTGCCTGAGAATAGAAGATCTTTCCCTTGCAGATCCATTGGTCCATAGATGCACCCTTCTTGTGCTCTGAACTTGTGGATATTAGAGGTATTGTGGACTGATCACCTCTCAAGTTCCTTTCTACTGCCCACAAACTCAGATGGAGCTACCCAGACTCCCATCTTCCCAGACTCCCTCCCCTCCCCAAAAAAGTTCATCTGTCATCTAATGTTCAGAATGATATAGCCTCATTGCTAAACAAGGTGATTGGTTTGCAGTTGTTGACTTGAAAGGCACTGTTTCGACATAAATATCCACCCCGCAGGCAGAAGATTCCTGCAGTTTGCTGTAGGGCTAGACCATTACCAATATAGAATATTCCCCATAGCATCTCAGCAGCACCATGAGCATTTGTGAAGGTGCTTTCAATAATGGCAGTACACCTGCATTGTCAGGATATATGAACATTCCCCTACCTCAACAACCACTCACAGGAAACTTGCACCAGGAAGTGCAGGTGGCAACTCTGTTGACCCTGCTCCAACTTGCACAATCATTAGGACTCACCTGCATCTTCCAGGTGGGTATACATCTACGCTCAGCCTTTTCCAGATGTATTGATCCAGAAAAAAAAGGCAACATCCTGCATCTCCAGCTAATCTGTCCCCACCTGGCATCTTGGTTCATTCACGCCAGAAGTAATCTCAGAATTACATCTGAACCAAGCCATATGCTTTCTTGTCCTCTATCTAAAGCATCAGGCCATCAGAGAAACTAGAAAGTCTACTCCTTGAGTAAAGTCATGCGTTGGCTTTCTACATACAGGGGACAAAATCCTTCAGGAAATCTGTTAAGCTATTTATCTCTATTGAGCCTTTAGCCTTGTGCTTCTCCATTCATCTGTCTAACAAGATTGTATTTCCAGTGGCAGTCACCAATGGATTTCAGGTTGCAGCCTGGTTTGCTACGAGTTGGTAGAGGCTCCTTTTGTACAAGGTATAAGAGCATGCTTGATTAGGACCCAGACTGCATTGGACGCTTCCCTTTGAGATGCTCCTCTTCTGGACATCTGTAATGCAGCAATGTGAGGGTCTGTAGATATATTTGAGAGACATTATGCCTTGGTACAGGCTTCTACGGCAGATGTCTCCTTTGGCAGAGCAGTTCTCCAATCTGTGGTACAGCAGGGTTCCTCGCGCTCTCTTTCTCAATAAATACTAATTGACAATCAACTAGAGTGGAATAAAAACACAGAGCCCATCACTCAAAGACTGGTTGCTTAGCTTGCATAGGAACTGCAGTTCTTTGGGATATGAGATCCCCATGTACGTTCCACCACCTGCCCGCCTTCTCCTCTTCTGTGGATCCTTATTCTAAGGTTATTGGGGAGGTGGTTGGTCTTGCACCACTTCTTACCATCCTGAGCTGAGAGCATGAGGAAGAGAGGAATGCATGTGCAGAGCAACAGATACTGCCAATGACAAATTTTCGGGTTGTAGGTTCATTGAGCACTTCAAGTGGAATACACATAACCGCACATCTCGAAGAACTCCAGTTATAACTCCAAAATAGAGCATACAGGGGAGCATGGACTGCTCTGTTTTTACACCGTGTTCAGTAGCCTGATGCACAGTGGATAGGTGAATAGTTCAAAGCATTGAAAATGGCTCTTGCTGTTCCCTGGTTGTTGAATAATAGAGGATCTGCTAAACGCCAGAGGAATCGACAGGCATGCATACACATGGGGTTGTCTTGAAGAGTTGAGTATTTTGATGTGGCTAGAGGAATGATTTAAATGTGTTGATCTGTACAAGATGCTTTGTTTCACCGCTGGGATGGATGATTCTCCAGCGTGGGGGTCCTGGTGTGCCAGTAACTGTAGTTAAATGAACATGGCTGGCGCTCAAGCAAATGAAACTGAATTTGTCACAGCTGTCAGAAGGATCATGTCACATTTATTGCCTTCAGGAGCAGTTTTAGGCTGCATGCCCTGTTAACTTTCCAGTTTAATGTCATTAAATATTAGGCAGCATGTTTCCTGACCCCAGTCTTTGTCTAAAATAATTTTTAAAATCACCAGTTCTCTCTCTTCTTACATAAACTAAGGTTGAACTTCTGTGAATCTTACTCATGTGTGCCGGAGCCTACATTCAGACTGTACCTGGTATACAGTACTTCAGCATTTTAGAGTTTTTGAGTTGCCTGCATAAAAAAGCAGAGAGATTTATTTGTTGGTTAATATACTTAAAATCTTAAATAGAGAAGAGTGTGCTTCAAGTCATGTCTTAAAGGCTGTATTCAGCATCCATTTACATGCCTCCCAGGCTGTATTCAATATCCTTTTACACTCCGCCTCATGCTTGTTGGACAAAGCAAGGAGCTGGAAAGTTACAGGTGATTCTTGAACACTCTCCTCATCCATGCAATCTGGAAATATAGAGGTGGTATTAGTGCTGGACTCTGATAAATTTCAATGTATAAATAATGCAGCAAGGTGCAACTTGTCTTACTATTCCCGCTCCACCATTTATTTTAATACATACTTTTTAAATAAGTGAATTGAGTCCGAACTGGATAGAGCTATTCCTCTGCCCTAAAATAAGTGCTTATATTTTGATATCCCCTGCCCGACTCGAGACACTGTCTGGGAGAGGACAGGAAGGGCAATAATTTTCTGCCACCATACTCAAAATGTGCTTCTTTAATGCGATTAAAAATAAAAAGTGGGTAGAATGCCAAAATACCTGCGAGGCAAGCAGAGGAAGGGGTGCGGTTTCCCTGTATCCTTATGAGTAGAGTTGAGATGCTCAGAAGTGAGGTGAAGGTCTTTGTCTGTGTTCTATAGAAATGTAGGAACATGAGCATGGTTTCTGGGGCTACACTCGGGGATGAATACTAGTGCTTTCAGGGAAGTTTTCTGCAGCAACACGACATCACGAGTGTTGTGAATAATATAGCCATCGCTTTTTCCCCTTCTTTGCCACCTGTGGACTGGAGTGTAGGCCTTCAGCAGTGCAGATATATTCTTCCCAAGCTACTCGGACAAAGTCAAGATTGTTAGCAATGTCCTAGCTGCATGTATTAGCCAGTTTATTTCCTTGTTTAAGTTATTACATGTATGTGGCAGACCCTAACCAGAGGCATTCAGGCGTCCAACTTTCAATAAACCTGTATATTATAATTGTAATTATGTTACAATGAAAAACATGGGGGTAGGAGGAGTTGGAGGAGGAATCAATGGAGGAAGTGGAGCAAAGCCAATGGGATTGGTTCCCCATAGCTGCCTTCTTAACGAACACTCTTTAAAACTTCACTTGTTCTGGGCCTGTCTGGCTGTCAACACAACGGCAATAGCCAAGTGGCATGTTTACGATATCGCCCTCTTCATGGCTTTCCATATATTGCCCCCTTCCCCCGCCCTCCATTCCGTTTGTGATACAGAAGAACAAATTACTACCCTTATATAAAGAGAAACCTCTTTTATCAGTATCAGAGCACAAAACAGTTTTAATCTTCCATAATATCTACAAAACATTTTAAGAGTTGATGAGAAAGCATGTCTGTAATTGTAGATAAGCATTTAGTTCTTTAACCCAATGATCTAATGAAATGTGCGTTTTTGTTTTGTTGTAACTTTGATTCCCAATATGCAGCTGTCAGAGAACAAAGAAGAGATCAGCAGGCTAAGATTTGCATTTTAATTAACGAGTTTAACTACATATGCATTTTTTGCCATGGCCACCTACTCATAGGCTTCTTCATTCTCCTTAAAACAAACAAGGAGTCCTGTGGCACTAACAAACGTATTTATCACATGAGCTTTCGTGAGTGAAATCCCACTTCATCAGATGCCTGAAATGGAAACCACAGTATGGAAGGGGTATATAAATGCAGAAAAGGGTAAGTCAAAAAGGTCAGTTCAGATTATTTCAGCAAACCAAGCAAGTTGTTTTGATTCAAACAGTGTGGAACAACAGATAAGAAGATGGGAAGGTTAAAAGACTTTGAAAATTAACTTTCTCTGCATTTATATATTCCCTTCTACATTGTAGTTTCCATTTCATGTGTTTGAGGAAGTGGGATTATGTCCCACGAAAGCTCATGTGATAAATAAATTTGTTGGTCTTTAAAAGGGCCACAGGGCTCCTTGTTTGTTTTAACAATGAGAGCCCTGTGGCACCTTAAAGATTAATGAACTTCTTTGGGCATAGGCTTTTGCGGGCTCCAACCCACTTTTTCAGATGCACGTGGGTTGGAGCCCACAAAAACTTAAGCCCGAAGAAATGTGTTAGTCTTTAAGGTGTCACGGGACTCTCATTGATTTTCTTTCTCTACCTTTTCAGTTCTAATAAACTCGTAAAGGTGATTTATTTAGCACATGCGGTTGGTTTAAGTACACAAGATCCACTGGGGTCTGCAATCCAGTGTCCTACTGTAACACAACAGAATAAACAGTAGCATCAGTTCCAGCCTTGCTTGCCTGGGCTTTGTGAGCTAGGACTCTTTGTTTCTAATTTAAAAAACCACTTGGCACTAAGATTTCCCACTCTTGTCACTTTCATAATCCTTGGATCACTGATGTGACTAATGGGCATTAAGTTCTGCTGAACTGAGTCTGTGGAGCGGTTCCAACCTGCTGTCATCTTGTCAGGATGGCTGTTGCACACGCCCCTTAACTTGGCATTCAGAGCCCTTGCAGAACTTCTTGTTTGCTGCTACTCACAATTGACCGAAAACTGGCTCTTCTGGGTGACAGCGACTATTGGGGGAGGCCAGAAATAAGACCCCATAGGCAAGGACTTGAATATTGTATTTCAACCAAAACTGCGTTTATAGAGCTGAGCATTTCAGTGGGAAAGTGTGAAGCTGTGGCACAAGATATCGCTACACTGTGGGTGCTATTCAAAAGTAGCTCATATTAGGAGTAGCTCATGTGCATTTTGAAGTCGCTTGGGTTTACCCTTGACTCTGATTGTTTCAAAAACCATCATGGCTCACCTCAGAGAGGCTCTGCCAGATGTATCCCAACCAAGTCAGATCTGTGGTAGCTTGTCTCAGACGGGGCTGTGTGTGCTGATTGGAGCAGGAAGCATCTTGGTGCCTGTTTCCGTTCACAAGGTACGCAAAATGGGGGCAGCTGAGAATACTAGAGAGTCTAACAAGTTCTGGATGCAAGTAGGAATGGATCAGTCCTTCCTCTTTAACTTCCAGTAAGAGGCCAGTTTTCATTATGCCTCGTAGCTCTTCTAAAACTGCCGCTAGCTTTCTGAACATGCCTTCCACCGTAAATCTAGTAGACATTCTTTAAGGGGGCATGTGCCTCCTGCATGAGCAGCCCACAGCTCTCCCCTGGCCTCTTGTAATGCACAGTGCTACAACCTGGTCCTTACATGTCACTGAGCAGTTTCTTTCAAGAGGAGTCCCATATGGCTTACTTGTGTGATCAAGGGCTATACAGATAGGCCTGTGATGAGTCTATGGCTCTTCTTGGAGTATAGTATAAGGCTTTACTGTTCAATTGGTACTACTATGATTTGCATGTGTAGTATGCTTTTGAGGTTTCTTCTCCTTTGGATATATGTACATAACTCCCATTAGCACTAATGGACGTAGGCATGCGGTTTGCGAGGATGAGCCTTGATGGCCCTGCGGGGACCTCTTGTATTTATTACTAAAGTGGTAATGGTGCATTTTTATTGGCTGCTGAAGAACAAGAAGCTACTTGGTTATTAAAAACTCCAGCGGTGATTTGTTTAAAACATGATGATGGTTTTAACCACGACATTCTTACTTGCATGCAATGCTGCTGCTCCATTTGCCTTAGGAAAATCAGGAGGGAATCACATTGCCTGCCAGTTCTGGTATCTGCTATGTAATGTAGAGTGTGGAAGAAAACGTAATTGTGTAGGTGTGAGGGTGGACAGGTCCTGCTAATAAATACAGCCAGCAAACGACAACAATCTGGGCTTAAATCAACTTGGCATCTCTTGAAGAGAGCTTAAATACACACTTAATAAAACCAGATATGATAGTGTGTTGCCCATCGTAGGCAGGGATTATACGCTGTTCATAAAATAAACATCAGTAATAGCTAGTTTTAAATGATCACGCTGTCCACTTTAATCATGGATATATCAAAGGGCACACTTCAGTCTTTTGACCTTTGCCATTTGGGGGCAGTATCTAAAGAGGGATGCATGGTTGGAGCCCAAAATAACAGCCTTGCTCAGAATCCTGGGGATTCATCATATGACCAGCCACTGCACTGCCCTGGTACCCAGAGTAGCTAGATGAAAGCTGGCTCTGGTGTATCTGCTTTAACTGGGGTCACACCTGTGATTGCAGCGTAGACATAATCCCTGTGTCTGTCCCTCCATCTGTAAAACGGGAAGATTTCCCTACTTTACAGGGCTGCGGTGAGGTGCAATGTTTAATTCCATTCTGAGATGCAATGTTAAGTTTTTCCCCTTAGAAGACTGTTGGCTTTTTAATTTAACTAGTGCTGCTACAGGTCTCATTCCGTCTGTCCTGGTGCATGGTGCTGAGGCTGAATGTGTTTGTTGTTGTGCGCTATTTATGATTGGAATATATTTGCTGACTCATGAGCAGTGGGAAGGCAGAAAGGTACCTATGGGAGGAGTACGTTGTCTGCCAGTATCTCATGTACTGATGCAGTAACCATAGCGATGCTTGGGAACTTTCTGCCATGGTCTGTCCACCACCTACCCTTTTGGCAACATAAAGTCCTGAAATGGAGAGGAAGAAAAATATCAAAGCCGATGAATTTGCTCAAGAGGACACAGGGTTTAAAAAATGTTTACCCCCTTAATTCTAAGATTTAATGGAGGCAGGAAAGAAGCAGCAGTGACCCGGGGGTATGTCTACACTGTAATAAAGCACCTGTTGATTCCTATTGATTTGGATGAAGACCTGGGATTTCAGGCAGATGTGCAGTCTATATTGTGCTGTGGCAGTGATTTTGTGATTGGAAAGGCTGGGCTTTTGCATTTAGTGATGATCCGTCAAATCTTTAGAACTGCTGACAAATGTCTGAAATTTCTAGCCAACAATTCAAAGTCTTCAGTTGCTAAATTGTCAGGGGGAGAGGAAGTCAGAACTCCACAGTTGCATATTTAAATGGGGGAACCATCTTTGCAATTATTTAGTTTGCGTTGCAGTATTGAGCCTCCTTTTGCTGAAAAAATGCTTAGTAAGAGATGGTCTGTGTCCCAAAGAACTTACAGCCTAAATAGGTTGTAACTTTACTCTCTAACTAGACAAAGCGTGGGGCAGAGGTAGCGTTGTCCTCGTTTTATATATAGGAAACTGAAGCACAGTGATTAAGTGATTGTCACAAAGCCATGTACAAAAGCCTGTAACTAAATCCAGGTCTTCTGAATCCAGGTCCATTGTCTTAATGACAAGACCTTCCTTTATCTGACATAGAACACAACCTCACAGAAACATCTCTTCCTCCCCAGAGCTTCTGGAATGTCATTGTGTTGGTACACAGGTGAGACTGCGCTTTCTATGCTGTTCTGAAGTTTTCACTTACTTGCCATACTGGGGAACAACTGCCAAGCTGCTTCCTGGTACGGTCTCAAGCCACCTGGAAAATAGATTCAGTAGAGGACGTGAAGGATGTGTAGATTCATTCACCGCTGAATTACTGCCATTTCAGGGGGTGGAAAACACAGCTGTTTCGGATCTCACAATACACCAGCTCATGCCAGGAAATGAAGAAGAAGAATATATCTAATTGAAATTGCAGACCACATGAAAGTTAACCGAATAGACTACCCAAGCTGGCATTTGCCGGGATACCAAGGCTAATGCCCCAGGCTTTGCAGAAAGCACCATGAGATCAGTGACCAGAGGCATCTCAATTTTATGTCATGGAAAAACCCACCACCTGGAGGCTGCCAGAATGATCCGGCACCTGAAATCTAGGCTACAGAGAAGCTCCTGCATGTCAGAATTTCCCTTTCCCTCTCCCATAAACTCCCTCTGAGGCTCATGCTCCTCTCTGAAACATCTGTTTTTCAGTTGTCTGGGAAAAGTCCAAGGGGCACAGGTGGCCAGTGGCTATGGATGGAAGGCCTCCCCACCTCTCTGTATCTGAGCAATTCTGCTTCCTGTGTACACAGCCCAGCTTGGCAGGCAAAACCCTGCCTCTGGTGATGCGAGGCTGGCCCTGACCTGCCTGGCTGCCAGGAGTTTGGCAGTGGGTGGTGGCGTCCTGGAGACGCGGTGCTGTGGGCAGAGTCCACCCTCAGTGTGGCTAGCGCCCAGCAAACCAATCCCATCCCAGGTGCAGTGGGCAAGTCCACTTCTTCCCCATGCTTTTGAATGGAGCTGGGGCTGGTGCCAGTGAAGGAGGCAGTAGACAGAAAGGGGAGGAGAGGGGGACGGGACTGCAAAGGAGGGAGCCAGAGCCAGCTGCAGCCACTAGCACCACTACCGTACTATGCTCTTCCACTTCCCCCCCAATTCCCCCTCTCTTCTCCAAGTGCCCCCGTCTCCTACGGCTAACTCAAGAACCCCCTGCAGAGCTCTTTAACCCTGGCATCAGCATCCCATATTCGCTTTGGGGTGGTAATCGGGGCAGTTAACGTGTTTCCCCCTCACTTTGTGGTGGTCAAAGGCCATCTTCTCCCTCGTCCCTTATTTGGACAAGCCTGCCACAACAAATCTGCAAGCGGTGAGAGCAAAAAGGCCCCAGCAGGAACCTGGGCCTATCTCTGTGGGACTGGAGTTGCTGCTGTGGGGTGAATGTGGGGCAGGCATGCTCTACAGTCATTCCCCCCTCACTACCCTCCCTCCCATTTCCTAATTCCCTCATCCTTCACACCAAGCAATCTAGAAACCATGACCCCGGCATGCACCAAAGAGCAGGGCCCAGCAGATAGACTCCTCTCCCCCCAAAGAATATCTTCACCAGCTGCCTATGCTGAGAGGCATCTTGAGCAGAGCGTGGGGGGCATACATCGGGGGGAGGGCCGGTTGTAAGGTGTAGGGTAGGTTGGTCAAGGCTCCAGTAGTATAAAACTTAGGACTACATCTCTGCACACGAGTAACTCCAGATGCATTCCCAGGGCACTGAATGTGACGGTTGTTTAATTTCCTGTAGAACCTGGTTTGGCCCTGCTTGTGAGATTGAATGAGACCACAGCAGAGGGGACATGGCGGTTCTACAGGTTCTGAACCAAATTGAAGGCTGTTAAGTGTCTAATTGAATTATTGCACTACAGGAACATAGTTACTCAACGGAAGCTAATCACCTGCGGCTTTTTCTTGGCCACAAGAAAGACGAGACCAGTCATTAACCATTGAAAGGTCACAGTCATGGTAGTTGTGGTGGGTCCCATTGTTTTTTCGGGAGTGTGTCTGAAGGCATCCTGTAATAAGTGAAGAGAGAGGCCTTCAAAGAAGTAGCACTTCAAGGAGGAAGGATTCCAGCCGATCAGATCTTAGGGATATTGTTTATACAAAGACAGTGTTTGAGTTTGTGAAGATAACACCCTGATTTGGGTGATTTAACACACATTTCCCCAGGCAATAACCACATTCTTCTAGGACATTCTAGTGTGGAGGTTTCAGTCCACATAAAATACAGCTCTCCAGTTCTTCAGGGCTAGAACTAGAGCAGGGCAGCCGCCCAGGAGGCAAAGCTGGTGGGGGCACAAAAATGTGCAGCACACAGGCTTGGACCCAGTAGCGGTGGCCAGAGCCCCGGGGGCTCAGCAGCATTGTGGGCTCAGTGAGTGACCTCCACCCGGAGCAGGCCTTCCCTGTGGTGCTAGGACTGGTGTAGCAGGCCGGCATGGTGCTGAGTGCTTTGCTTGGCTCATGCTGAGCGTTCTCATTAACATCTGCAGAAGCTGCTACTCTCCCTGAGGATTAACAAATGCAGGTGGAGAACAGCAGCTTCCTCCCCCTTCCGCGCCCTCCCCGTTGGCCAACTGGGTGGGCCAGTGCCACCTGTGCTCACCTGTAGTTTATGCCCCTGCTGTGGACAGAGGTTAAAGGGGGGAAATTGGTTGGGGAGATGATGGGTAGGGTCTGAACCGGGGTGGAAACTGACTATGTAGGGATGTCAAACAGCTGGAGGAAGGAGCAGGAGAGGATCCAATGGGCAAAATCAGGAGTTGGGTTAGGAGCCAGGGTTAAGCTCAGGTGAGAGGCTGCCAGCTGATGGCAGAGGGCAGAACTCTGGCACGGGGAGATGAAGAGGGGGTATCAGTTACATTGAGGGGGTGAGCTGCCTGTTTACAAAAATAGGGTGGGCGGCAGAGGGGATTTTTTATTTCTCCTCCCTCATGACGGATATGTCTCAGCACCTACTTCCAATGGCTGGGTTCTTAAAGGCACAGGCATCCCAATACTTACACAAGGCAACTCTCTGTCTGATATAATACACTGAGGTGGTACAGGGGACTTGATTCAGTGAAATATTTTACATGAACCACCCAAAAAACTGTCACACTTTTGAGTGTTTAAAACAATCCCTCTATCAATTTGTATGTCTGCATAAAGACTCCTAGTATTTCACCAATTTGTCTTATCTGCCACTGTGATTCACTGAATCATGCTCCCTTTCCTGTAATCCATTTAAATATGGTTTTGCTCCCTCTAATTGTTTACTTTTTAAAATGTTGTTTTTTATTCCTCTTAATACTTCATTGTTTACCTTTGTCAGCACGGTGCAGATGGATGTCGTTGTGCTATTTCATTTATATTTTAATAGCAAATAATCACTGAAAATATTTACAAGTAAATAGTTGGTAGTAGCTTAAGCAATAACATCTGTGTTTCTATTATAACACTTCATATGTTTTTCTTTATCTTTAAAAGTGCCACAGGACTCTGTTGTCTTTCTACAATAGACTAACACGGCTACCCCTTTGGAATTTGACTATGTTTTTCTTGTGATTTTTAGCTTGGAATTTTTAATTCTATATTTTTTTTACAGCACAAGTTTATTCTGTTGGATCATGTGACTTCCAGTCTGATCAATTTTCAAGCCTGATATCAAGCCTTCCTTTTAATTTGATCCACCAATAGGCTTTGCCTTTCTCAACTGTCTTTTTGCTTCTCAATCCAGTCCTTTGTGCTTTTTCGCATGTCACTGCTTGTGTGTAGAACTTTGTTCCCAGATATTCACAAAGGGCAGCATACTGTCTCATGGTAAATCCTCTTCAAAGGCAAAAATTCACTGTAATTTTGACTGAACATAAGAATGTCTGTATGGCGTCAAATGGGCTTCAAAGCGTCTGACAAAGTGGGATTTTCTTTACGAAAGCTCATGCGATAAATAAATATTAGTCTTTAAAAGTGCCACAGGACCCCTTATTCATTTGGGGTCAGTAATGGTCCTTCAAGCCCAGTATTTAGTCTTCCAGCAGTGGACAGTGCCTGTTGTTTCAGAGAGAATGAAGAGAACAGGCAGTCATCAAGTGATCCTTGCGAATTTCTGGCAGTCAGAGGCAAGGGACACAGACATCCAGAGCATGGGGTTTCATCCCTGACTGTCTTGGGTAAAAGCCACTGATGAACCTATCCTCTAAGAACTTATCGAAGTCTCTTTTGAATCCAGTTGTAGTTTTTGCCTTCACAACACAATGAACATGCCTGTACAACCTAAGATTGCTTGACAACCACAAGAATTAAAAAATCATGAGTTATACACACACAAGTCATGAGATTTAGAAAAAGAAATAAAGGCACATAAAAAGAACACTATCATTTTTGTTCCTGGGCCTTTAGAGGGCAGGAGGCCCAGATCCACAAAAGTAGGAGCTAAACACCTGAGTGAATCTTGGCCTAGCTTCTTACTTTTGATGTAACTTCTCCCAGACAATCCATACACCTAAGGCCATATCAACACTAGAGACTTATTGACTCAAGTCTCGGGAGTTAGTGTCTCACTTGTGCGCATGCCTATTTGGCTCCTCATGGTGGTGATGCGTATACTCCCCAGGATTAGCCTTCATGGAGTATAGGTCCATCAGTATCTGTTAGCCAGAGGGCAGGGATTGCTGTTTGCCAGAAGCTGGAAATGGGTGATGGGATAGATCACGTGATTGCCTGTTCTGTTCATTCCCTCTGAAGCACCTGGCATTGTCCACTATCAGAAGACAGGATACTGGGCTAGATGGACCACTGGTCTGACCCACTATAGCCGTTTGTTATATTATGAGGATCTTGTATTCATTCTGAGTGTGGTATAGCATGTATCCTCCATCCGTCACAGTTTGTTACCTCTTACCTTTGTTATCCTTTTGCTCTAGGGGATAGCAAATTGTGATGGATCTCCTGTCACAGTTTGCTACCCTGGAACAGAGGATGGGAAAGGGGAGAGATAGCAAATTAGACAGGTGTACCTCCCCCCCCACCCACCGTCCATCAGCATTTGCTGTTCCAGGACCAATGAAAGAGGTAGCAAATTGTGACAATCAGAGAAAGAGAACATCCCTAGATGTCAGTAACTGCTTCCGGTAGCAAAATCTGGCAGGAGGCGATGGTTTTTCAACGGTGGGATGCACCTTGGCACCCCATTGTTTGAAAACCTCTGTGTCAAATGGAAGGCAGAAATCTCGGGGGGAAGGAGGGGCACTTGATCTTGCATGCCCTCCACACTTTTCCTCTAGGGGTCACAGATAGGCTTGCTTGCCTGCCCTGGGTGCTAATGTGCCTAGTTACAGATCGGTCTTGATTACTGTGGAGCTCAGTGAAATCTAGAAGTGAAAGCAGACCCAGCTTCCCAGCCCCCACAGCTGATATGCTCCAGGCTAATTGATTTAGCAGAGCTTTCTTGCTCATTAGGCTAAAAATATCCTATGGGACAGGGCTTTTCCTTTTCCATTTCCACCAGGGACTTCTTGACAGATTTTTATGATGTTTTTCATAAAGGTAGGGTGTGTTTGGAGGAGGAAGAAATCAGGGAATCAAACCTGGCCGTGCGCATCGTCTGTAGAGAGGAGTTGTATGCTCTCCTTTGTGGCAAGTTCCAAAGGGGTAGCCGTGTTTCTCTGGTTCAGCAAAACAAACAAGGAGTCTGGTGGCACTTACAAAGACTAACAAATGTATTTATCGCATGAGCTTTCGTGGGGGAAAATCCCACTCATGCAATTAATACATTTGTTAGCGTTTATAAGTGCCACCAGACTTCTTGTTTGTTCTCCTGCCTGGATGATCCATCCAGGTTACCCAGTATTGTTCTGCATGGTACTTTACTATCAAGGTGCTTCATGCTTTTGGTGCTGCTTTTTCTTGGGCTAAGTGATATGATTCATGAGAATTTGCTAATTGAGTAACTGTCCTGTCATCAAAACTACTGATGTCATACTTGGCTGTTAGTCTGGAGTAGAATTCTCATGGTGGAAAATCCAAAGGGTAAAAAAGGACAGAAAATTCACTCCGGTAGCATGTGGCAAAGCATCAAAATCTTCAGCTGAGAAATAGTTATTGGTCATTATTTTTTAATGTTGGGATTGGTTTGTGGCCCCAATTCAAATAAGACTTCTGAAGGAAGTTACTGTAAAGATTTCCATATTGAGATGTTCTGTGGTATAAAATGTTCCCCACACTATACAAATTAGGATGTTTTAAAGTCTGCATCAATGGCTTGGCTTTTCTTTGGAAGTAAACTTGGCTAGGAACTGGCTAGGAGCGTATTGGGGCATGTTTCAAGCTTGGCTACTTCCTTAATTTTTTCTAGGGTTCAAAATCAAAGACTTGCAGGCTATTTGGCACCTAAACAATGAATTTCTTCCTTTGCTGATGTGACCTCTATTCTTGGATAATGATCACGTGAAACGAGAACAAAACATTGTTTTTAACTTGCATTCTAACATAGGATGCACGTGGACCAGAGATCAGCTGCTTGGGGCTGAGTTGATGGATGATTTGTCTACTGCTCCCATTTCCTCCTCCACTTCCTTCGTTTGTTATTTGTATAATAATAGAACACATGAAAGTAGCCATAAGTCCAAGTCTACAAACACTCTTGAAGGATGTAAACACTCAGGAGGAAGAGAAATCACTTAATTGTACAAGGGCATTACTGTATGAAGGGGGTGAATTTTTAAGGGGTGAGTTTTTATCAAGATAAGCTACCTGAGAAAGGGATGTGTTAAGCTATGGATTAATCTCTGAAATCGGTATGAAGCCCTATGTTTGGGACACTTAAAACAAGAAGTGCAAAGTACAGTCCTGTGTTGGCAGCAAGATGAACTCAATGGCTTGATAGGTCTTATCCCTCTTTGATGTTTCCATCCTGCTACATATTTTTTAAAAAATGAGATTTCTTTGAGATATTTAGACTGTCAAATGGGATCTAGTAAAGTGTAGGCCATTTCTCTTAATGGGATCCTTGTGCGGCTTTTGCTAACTGATTTATTTTGTTCTTCCTTTTGCAAAAGTCAGAGAAACTTCAAAAGAAGCCACATCCTACTTCCTTTAGCATTTACTTGACAGTCAAAGCACATTCTTCTCATTCACTGCTTGGGTGGTGAATAGAATGTCCAGGTGGGAGGGGGCTTTCCCTCCTCATTACATTTCTTGCCATTACTATGGTTATAAGTAAGCATAGAGAGGGGCCATATTGGTAGAGAAGATGAGGGGGGTGCTGCTTCTTGCTTGATATTTACTATATGGCTTCAAATCTGTCACCTCTTTAAACCTTTGTCGCACATGCCCACCTTGGCCCCCAACACTCTATAGGGGGGAAATCTCCTATCTCTCAGGTCCTGTTTAGAACTTCGCATGTTCTTTAATTTCATATGGTGCCTGTGCCCCAGCTTTCTTGCTTGAAACAAATCTAGTAGAGCAATATGTAGATCAATATCCCTTGAGTCTGATTCTGTTCATTAGTGTCCTGAAATATATCAGTCTCCTAAGGTTTTTCCAAGCTTTCCATTTCTGTCCCTGTAGAATTCTGCCATAGCTACTAGATAATAAAATAGTGCATTACATGGAATTTATCTCGCATGCATCCCTGTTCTATCTTTGAATTGCAAACATAGCTCTCATTTTATTGCACTTGCCTACAGGCAGTTTTTCACAGGTTTCTGAGCCTTTTGGAAATGGCAGATTAATGAAACGGAAGTATTCCACTGGAAAGGTTTTTTCTTGACCATAGAGTGGCTGCTTACATCAAGAACTAATTTTACTCCGTCCTTATTCTTATCTTAAGAAATAGTTCTGTGGGAGGTTACTTTTAATTGAATAATTTATTTTACCTGCTTAAAAATAGTTATGAAATCTAGGGTAATGCAGTGTATCTAGAAGGGATGGCAGCTGGACAGATTGAATGCAGTAATTGTTTTGTTACTGACTTGCCCTTGAGGTTCACTTAGCTTGGGTTCAGAACATGGCTGCTTCAGAAGACAAACTCTGAGATAACTGAAGACCATAGTGCTTCATTGCAGTTGCCCTGAGCCTACATCACAAACAGAAACTTGGGCTGTTTGTGTGCAGCAGGAGTGCAAGACAGTGTGGCATTAGTTCTGTATAATGGGAGAGAACTCACAATCTGTAAATGGTTTTTGATAAATTAAAGGCTTTTTGTTCATGATATTCACTTGATTTCATCCTCCCTCCTCTCTCTTTAGTACAGTCTATAAAGATATGTAATGAGGGGTTGAGTCTCACCTCCCTGTGCGTTCAGAAATACACACACAGTCTCTAAGAGAATTAACCAGAAGAACTGTGACCCGGCGAACTTAATGCAGTAGCTAGTGATCATTTATTTACGAGAGGGAAGTACAGCATTGATCACAGTTCCATTGTCTGCTGTTTTGCTCTTTTGCAGGTAATGCATATCTGTTTTTCCATAAGTAAATGAATGGCCTTGCAAGCTGCAGATGGTGAGATCAGCTGTTGGGTATTGTTGCTTCAAATGGAAATAGACTGTGGTGAAGAGGTTTCTAGGATAGAAGGAAGTAAAGCAGTGAAACTTGTATTGCACTGGATGTGTCTTAAGACTGATAAGATTTAATAGTTCCCAGAGTGTAACCAGCTTGAATATCTTGCATATAATAAATATGCAAGGACCTGAAAGTTGTTACAAGAAGGAGTTATTCTCCTTAACCGCTGATGATAGGACAAGAACCAATGGGCTTAAATTATGGCAAGGGAGGTTTAGGTTGGACATTAGGAAAAAATTCTTGTCACGGTGATTAACTGCTGCAATAAGTTGCCTAAGAAGGATGTGGAATCTCCATCATTGGAAGTTTTTAAGAGCAGGTTAGACAAACACCTGTCAGGGATGGTTTAAGAGGGTACTTGGGCCTGCCATGAGTGCAGGGGACTGGACTCTCTGATCTCTCATGGTCCCTTCCAGTTTCTATGATTTCTAACATCCACCACGCTATCTGATCCTCCCCCCACCCCATCTAGTACAATATTTCATTTCCGGTAATGAATATTACAAAATATTTATACCAGTTCAATAACTGAACTCTGCTTAAGGCTTACAAGTATCAAAGCTTGATGAAAATCTTTGATATAACTCTGCAGTTACAGCAGAACAGCCTTCTAGTTAATGGATAACTAATACAAATTTTGCTGAAGCAAGGGAGAGATTTTGTATGTTCAACATGCGGTATTCATTTTAGCACGTTGCAATTTTCATGCTTAGAAAGCAGAGCATTTCATAAAGACAGTTAAGTTCCAATATTCCCATTTAAACAGCTGAGAAATTGAGGTTTAAAGAAGCTAATATTTTGCAATTAATATCCATAGTTTCCTATTTTAAAAGAGAAAAAGTGTGTGCATGCACGCATGTGTGCGCGCATGCCCCATGATGGAATTTATATGATCTAAAAATAACTTTGATCAGTGATCTGAATATAGCTTTGATTTTTTTTCTGAGAAATGTTATTAGATCTTTTATATTGTTCAAATGACATTTACTGTCAAGTATAAGATGCTCTGATTGATGTGTCCATAAGGCTTGTATTTAGGGCATAATGTTAATTGGGACACATGGTTCCTGTAAAGCATTACCAGCAATTGTCCAGGGTAGAGAGAAAGTAACTGCAAATACAGTAGCTGTGGGTGGTCTCCCTCCATAATATCACCTTTCAGATATGCTACGTTCTTGTCCTGTGGATTCTTGTTTTTCCTGATCTTCAAGACCAAATCTTCCATCTGGGGATCTTCTGTCCCGCCCTTGGCCATAATTTGGAATTCATTCATGTGCTGCATATAATCACAGTTTTAAATGAATCATACTTGACTCTGGGGATCTGAAACCAGAACCCAGATCCTTTAGCTTTCAAAACACAGATCTTCACCACTTATACTCACAGTAGCAGTAGATCTCTTAACCTCTCTGTGGTCCATCCATTAGTGGGCATATCTTCCACCAAATGAGGAAATTGCAAACACATGCTAAAGCAGTGGTTCTCAACCACTTTGTCGGGACACATTATTGTGTCGCCACACAGCAATAAGTGGGTCAGGGAGATTGCTGGATTTGGACTGGGTGGAAGGTGGGCTGATGTGTCCTGTAGGGTCATGATGTGCCACCAAGTATATTGTGACCTGCAAAAGTTCAGAACCACTGTGCTAAAGGATGTGGCTTGTGGAGTTACTGTTGAGAGTGTGAGGTTTTACTTCTCCCTTCTGCCCCTGTGTAGCATTACACAGGTTAGACTTATAAAATGGTCTGCAATAGGTCATGCTTTTAGTCTGAAAGCAGTTGGTTCTCAAGTTGATGGTCTTCAGAAGAACAGCTGGGTGAAGTGAACAAGAGTCGTCCGTCATGGTAGAGCGAGAGAGTGAGTGGAAGAGAAGTCTTTAATGCAAGAGCATCCCTTCTAATGTGGGAACAGGGCACTAAAGCAAAGTGCTGCCTCTGGGAATAGTTAATAAATTCTAAAGAGAAGGCAAATCTTTCCAAGTAGTTTCCTGTAAACATGTAATTTATATGCTGGTCCTGTGCACCAGAGTGTTTAGACTCTAGGTCAGAACCTTTTGCCTGTTCTGACATTTCCTGTCATCTTTAACTGACAATTTTATAAACCAGCCATGCCCTCCTAAGCAAAGGCTGATGAGATCTGTTTAGTAGAACAAGAGTGTGGCAAAGAGGGGCGAGAAAGTGTCAGATTTGGATGAACTTATCTTATTACCCAAAAGTCAGATGGCCAGGCACTGATCTCAGTATCAGTAGGCATAAGTCAATTTAACCTTGAAAAGTAGTGCAAAATGTATTTTGATGTGTCTTAGGAAGTATGAAGAAAATAACTCTGCATAGATGTGTCCAAATAAATCGGTGTTATCCCAGAATTTAGCCCTGTTGCTTTTAGGTCCTCTCAGGGATAGAGAATCTCTGTATGTAGGTTGTGAAATTGGCATTTGACCCGTTTAACATATGTGGTTGAGTTGTGTTGACCTAAAACATTTCTCACAGACAAGTATCCACTCTGTTTCTGTACACACCTTCCAGACTGCTTTGCCATGTCATCTTTTGGGCATTCTGGATGAATTTGGGCAGCTAATGTCTGAGGTAGGAACCAAATACCCGGAAAACATTCACACGGCAGCAGTGGGCAATGCGTTCTGGGATGTCCCACTGCATAAAAAGCTACGAGGAAGGACAGTCGGACAAATTGGTTACATAAGTGCTCTTGGGGGGGTCAGGTGGAGAGGAAGGCAGAGGCAGAAGAAGTGGGGGCCAGATGAGTTACAAGGCGACAGCCATGTGCCTGCCGTATATACTGGCTGGGAGGAGAACATTGCTCGCTGCCATAGTTACTAAGAAAGCGTTAGCAGTATTGTGTGTGGACAGAACACGTGTTTAGAGCCACCCATGCTTGACTGGCTACAAACTGTAAAGTAGATGCGGTGATGGTACTGTCCTTTGTAGGGGTAGAGAGGAACTTAGCTTGTTTTCAAGTCTTGAACTGTAAAGTCTCTGTTGATCTATTTTTCCTCTTTTTTTATTAATTCTTTTCTCTCTCAGGTTGTCCTTCCTTCTGTTAGCGTCTTGTCATGGGTTATGTATGTCTACACTACAGAAATTTGTGGACATAAGTTGTGTTGACTTTCAGCCACTGCTATAATTATTTATTTATTATTTATAAATAATTATAGCAGTGACTGACATCCACATTGCTATTCTTGGGTCTGTGGAGTGCGTCTTCACCAGGACCATTTCCACCAACCTACAGGGCACTGCTCCTTGCCTTCCTATCACTACTGATCCCAGCTGAGGTGCAGGGACTTCCCTGATTCCAGGTGACAGCTGGCTGCAGCCCACCGTGGCTTCCCTGGTCCCAGACTCATCTGGGAGCTGGGATCCAGATGCTCCAGCTCTGGCTACCAGGGATAGACTAGGGTGGAGGGGGCGGGACTGGGACTGTCATTTCTAGGCTGGGTTTCTTGTAGCTTTTTACTATTAGTTTCAATGAGGAAATGAGCCAAGTGTCTTGAAACTAAGCTTTCTCATCCAAATTCTTGTGTTTAATTGGTGTATAACGTAGTAGCAATTGTATAGCAAAGTTACCTGTGTGTACTCTAAGAATCTGAGCCCTTAAGTTTCTGTTATAGTTGTGGGGATCTTCTTAAAGAAGGAATCATTTTGCTGTGTTTTGTGGGACAGTGCTGAATCCTTTATTTGTGTTTCATGGAATGGCCACGCGTTTTACTTTCTGTGCCTTCCATCACTGATGGTTCAGGAGCAGTGAGACACGAGCACACGCTTGGTATCTGCATGGAAATGAACACCCCAGACATCTTGCTTTGCTGCTGGTACTACGACAGTACACAGCTTTTTTTTTTTTTTTTTTTTAAATGAAGGATGTTTTCTAAGACCTGCAGGTTTTACTTGCAAAGTGAAGATCTCAGGAAGCTATATCCACTTTTCCATGACATGATTTGAGTAGAGGTGCCTTAAGTTCAGCAGGCCCGTTTAGATTGTTGTAAAGAATTTGGGGGGGAAAGAGAACCTTTGCCAAACTGAGCTGTTCACTCAAGTCAGCGAAGAATTTATTTGGAGAACGAGGGCTGGACTCATCAGATTTCCTGCCTGTAAATTAATCTGCTAATTTGTATGCAAGTTGATTAATATATAAAGGTTAGTCCTCTACTGGTCCTTTTATGCAGTGGTGGGAAAGATGCTATAGTAATGAACGTAAATTCAGAACTGACAAATTTTGTAATTGGATTTATCCAGGGGGGTGGTCATGTTAGTCTGCGTACAGCAAAAACAACTAGAGTCCTGTGGCACCTTAAAGACTAACGAACTTCGTCAGGCATAAGATATATCTGACGAAGTAGGATGGAGCCCTGAAAAGCTTATGCCCGAAGAAATTTGTTAGTCTTTAAGGCGTCACAGGACTCTCGTTGTAATTGGATGTAGTTTATTTCAGAGTTTGTAGCATTTAGTGCATTTAGGTGGCCAGAAGAGGAAAGACGCTTGACTTTTGTATGTGCAAATTATGTTCTTTGTAACAGGTAGAATATTGCTTTTTTCCATTCATGTCAGTGTTGTATAAATTCCTGTGCTTACTGGCCTTAAACAGCCAGCTGGTGTTAGGCTGTGTAGTGTTGGGCTCCCTCCATTTGTGGAAAAGCATAACTATGTAACACATGTAAGAAAGTTAGAGATGAAAGCAATTGCAGTAATGCAAAATATTACTGCCAAGCCATCTGGTTAACTTGGGTTAACCTGCTTTCAGCACAGCATGGGTCTTTGAACACAGCACTGGGTAAAATAGCTTAGCAGGTTTCATGGAATCTAGGTAACTATTTTAGTGGCATAGTTACCCAATTTAAACTTAATACTTTGTCTTAGCTTTCTTTGGGTTAAAGGAGTTCATAAAATCTCCAAATTTTGCCTATGAAATGGCTGTCTAGAGGAGTGACGGGGAAAAAAACAGTTGATTTTTAAGCTCCATTCTTTATAGAAATCCATATCGAAATTAATTTTGGTATACAAAGAATTAATTCTGGGAGATAGAATTCACAGGTATTTCAGAATACAGTTGAGAGCAGAATTTTAAAATAGGCTTCCAAGAATGCATAGCAGCTGCCTTTTGGAGAGTGTCAGAACGAGCTTTTATTGCACTCCTAAACGCACAGTCGTACACACTAAACACGGTGCAAGAATGTTAACATTGATGCAAAGTGAAAGACATCCATAAGTGAGAAATGTAGCGCATCAAGAAGGATGTGGAAATGGAGTATGACGTGCTTTATTGGGCCCTGTTGTGAGAAGACCATCTGGTCCTGTTCCACTTAATTGTTTTTGCTGGTTGGTGTTGCTGTTTAAATTTAAACTTTTGTACTGTGTTCTTGTATGTTGAATGAAGATCTGTGAAATTTCATGGGATGTGTGTTATGTTAACTGTAAAATAGTGTGTAGTAAATTTCCTCCCTTTTTCACCCCACCACTCTCTCTTTTACCCCACTAAGGAAAATACTTTACAGTTGTTCTGCTCAGAAAAGTGGCAGTGTAAAAATAGCATATCCCATTCTGCGGAACTGCTCAGTGTGTGTGCTCACTTGTATCTGCTGACTTTCATGACATTCTTTGTTCTGCTTTTTGCACCTGTTAGACTTAGCTGTGTTTGGTTCCTAGTCACCCTTCCGTATGAATATCAAAAAGAATTCTGGTCGCAGTAATGTCCTCTATATGCCATTAGTTTATTCTAATCCTTAATACATATCGGTTCCACTGAGTATATTGGTGCCCAGTAATCTGGTATAGTCCAGTGGACACTTCTGTATTTGTGCCACCCCTCCACCCCCCCATGAATAGCTTGAAGGATCAGAACTTATGGCTTGTAACCCATAATGAAAACTGCCTATTTTTAAGAGTTTCAATAAAGGTTGAGCATTGGCCACAAGCTTAGAATTCCTACAGCTTGTCACAGCCAGCCTTGGTGTTTAATTCATTTAATAATTGAGTTTATAGTCGACTGTTTGTTTAATCTGTGCTCTGAGATAGAAGCATCACTTGATCATTTTGAAATTGCAAAATATTATGTCCACTTTTCATAATGTCCCTTTCCTTTTGGAAGGAAGTGTGTCTGAAATAATTGGATTTTGCCCTTGGGGATAAAAAGGAGCCACTTAAGTGGAGTGTTAGTCACTTCCTGAAAGACAGTTGTCAGGCTAACTTTCTGTAGACTGCTCAAGGATGAAGTTAAAGGATCGATGAGATAAGAGCCCGATTGTTACCAACTCCTTTGGGTATATAGAAGGTTATACAGCTGCATGTTTCATCAAATAATCATTTCATTGATACATGATCCTTCAGTAAAACACAATGATTCTAATAAAGCAATTTAGCCTCTTTCTTCTTCCTACCCTCCTCCCCGCTCCTTTTTAGTTCTCTGTGGTATTGAATAACAAACGGGCACAGAAATAGAACCTTTACAGTGGCCTCCTTGTTGCGGTATTACGCAGCAGTTCATTTAATTGGTTTACAATACAGAGGTTTTTGGTCATCTTAGTCTGGTTGGGGGGGTGCATGTGTGTGTTGTGAAAAATGCATTTTATTTATGAGAACACAATCTTTTTTTACTGTCCTTTTTTTAATTTGATGAAGTTGGACAGGAGTATTTAGTTTTTTGTACTAAGAGGTTCCATTCTTTGGTGGCAAAGCCGGTCTCTGGTTGGAGATTATTACTTTAGATAATGTCAAAGAGTGTTACAGACATTAATGAATCATTGTAATGCTCCTGTAAGGTACATAAGTATTACCCACATTTCATGGAGAGATTTAGTAGTTAAGTAACTTGCCCAAGAAGTCGAAGCAGGGAATGGAACCTGGGTCTTCTAACACTTAAGCATCCTTTTTACTAGGAGACTGGGAAAGGTACCATTACAATCTCTTCTCTTCAGGGGATTGTAGCTGTCACAGAAGTGTGCTTGGTGCTGGGATTTCATCCAAAGTGTCAGCTTTTAAACCAAATGGAGATTAAATTGGTTCAGCAATTTCACGTTACAGAAATGCCTGGGAATGGATGGTACTGTATTGTGATGCAAAACCATTCATCTTCATACACTGGCTTATACCCAGCTGGGTTTGGTAGTAGCTAGGGCCATCAAAGGATTTTTTTTAAATTGCAATTAATCGCCAAATTAAAAAAATAATGGCAATGAATCACTGTTTTAGTCGCACCGTTAAACAGTAATAGAATGCCAATGTATGATAAATATTTGGGGTGTCTTTCTGTATTTTCAAATATATTGATTTCGCTTGCAACCCAGAATATGAAGTGTACATTGATCACTGTATGCTATTATTTTTACTACAATATTTGCACTGTTCACCTCATCCAAGTACTATAGTGTAATTTCTGTATCATAAAAGTGCAATTTACTAAGGTAGAATTATTTTTTACATAACTGACCTCAGTAACAATGTGAATCTTTAGAGCCTACATGTTGAAGCATTAAGGGACAGGAATCCTGTGGCACCGTATAGACTAACAGATTTCTTCGGGCATAAGCTTTCGTGGGCTATAACTCACTTCGTCAGAGCTTATACCCAAAGAAATCTGTTAGTCTATGAGGTGCCACAGGACTCTCGTTTTTGCTGTACACGGACTAACACGGCTACCCCTCTGGAAATAAAGGGACATACAAATGTTTATCATATCTAGCACATAATACCTCAACGCCAGCTATTATCATGCCATGTGAATGCCTGTTCTCACTTTAAGGTGACATTGTAAATAAGAAATGGGCAGCATTATCTTTCCTAAATGTAAACAAACTTTTTTATCTTAGTGATTGGCTGAACAAATAAGAAGACTGAATGGACTTGTGTGAGGTGAATTGAAAAATACTATTTCTTTTGTTTATCTCTTTTACAGTGCAAATATTTGTAATAATATAAAGTGAGGGCTGTACATTTTGTATTCTGGTTGTAATCAAAATCAATATATTTGAAAATGTAGTAAAACATCCAAAATGTTTATAATAAATTTAAACTGGTATTCTGTTATTGTGTAACAGTGCGATTAAAACTGCGATTAATCAGGACCATTTCAATTTGTTTTGCGTTAATCGGATGCATTACCGGCAATTAATTGGCACTCCTAATAGCAGCTGGAAGCTGGTGCTCTGTGTTTGCTTCTAGGAAACAAATTCACAGCATTCTGTTCAGTGCAAAGGTTTTCACTTTGCAACTGGCCACTTGTAGAGATTCTTGACATGACATGAACAGGCATGAAGATTAAGCTATCACCTCACTCAGTGGTTAAAGTATAATTTGATGGGCCCGGAACCCTCCTAATCTCCGGGCCCCTTCCCGTATTGTCCGGGCCCCCTTCATGCATGTGCAGGCCCCAGCCCAGGTAGGCATTTGCAACCAATTCTCAGTACCACATACATCGATTATCGCTCCATTAACATATTTATAATTTTATATGGCGTTTATGTCTATATCAATTATTGTCACAAACTAGCAAACACTGTATAACACAATAAGTATTGTGATCTTTATATTCCCGATATGCATATTTCACTTCATTAAATGCAATGCCAAACTTGGAACACAAAAATGTTGTCACTTTCACCAAATTCCGGTGACAGCTCTGTAGTGAAATGTGATGGGTCAAGTGCTTCAACAGCACTGCTTAGACGTTTTTCTGAGTTTGGCAACAATCTAGCATTCATACAGTCCGCTAAGGCCTGGTAAAACTGACATTTAGAAATGCCAATTTGCTTGCCAGCATTCCCAGACATGTTTACACATACACCTTTAAAACAACCTGCAGCAATCTCCTCACAAGCCTCTTGGTAGAATTCTGAATCACACTCTCTATGGCCTATAAACACCTGAACTTATCTACTTACTTGCTGTAGATAACGTTACATCAGCTTTTTGCAACACCAGAGACAGGTCTGCAAGTTCCTCCAGAGCATGAAGCATGAGACCCAGGTTTTTAACAAAAACTGGATTCTCCAGGTTTTTTGCTATGCCAGCAGATTTTGCTTTATCTTTCCCTTCTCGTGAGAAATCAGTTGATTTTTTTTTTCCCAAGAAGTGGCCAGGGAGGACTGCATATGACCACCAAACAGCTCGTACAGTGCAGCAGCTAGCAGCGACGTACATCAAGTATGCAACAAATCCTAATAAGCTGGACTTCCAGATCGCTTGCACATTCAGCCAGCTATATCAAGCACTTCCGTGACTGATTGTACAGAGCATACACTGAATCCATGAATGATTTAAAGTGATTAACTTCACTGCAGTATTTGATAGCATCAGCCACGGCCAGTTCCCACCTGTGATTAAAACAATGCCAAATTATCAAAAGTGGAAATTGTGTCTTTAATTTTGCAGCAGCATCAGCTTTACTGCCTAACATGACAGAGGCTCCATCTACACCTAAACCAATCCAATTATCCTTGAGCAATTCCTCCATGAACCCATGCGCTGTCAAACACTGCAGCAAAGCTAATACTGCTCCATCAGCATCATTGCTGCCTAGTTCAACCAGATCAAGAAAAAATGTAACAGGACCAATTTTTGCATCAAAAGTTACGTTCAAGTAAATTACAAGACAAGAAAGTTTACTTCAACGTGTCCTCTCATCAGTTAAAACAGAAATTTGATATTTCTAAGAAATGACACTAGAACACAAACGGTTTCATCTCGTGGTCCTATTATGTCAGAACAAACAACGTCGGTGTGCAAAACACGACCCATATCAACACCATTTCACTGCTGTGAAGTAGTAAGGTCTGGATGGTGAGTGACCACCACCAAATAAAAGAAGCCAAATGCATGCTAGCCTAATAACACTATCTAATAACACTTTCTACAATAGACTAACACGGCTACCCCTTTGGAATTTGACTACATGGAGGGCACTGAATACAGCCGTTTGAAGTGGAAATCCATCAACTTCATGAAACAACTTGCACAGATAGCCTATCTTCAAAGCGGCTGATGAAATGGGATTTTTCTCCCACGAAAGTTCATGCGATAAATAAATCTGTTAGTCTTTAAAAGTGCCACAGGACTCTGTTGTCTTTCTACAATAGACTAACACGGCTACCCCTTTGGAATTTGAACACTATCTAGGACAGGGGTCCCAAACTCAAATCTCCACGAGGGCCGCATGAGGACTAGGATATTGGCCCAAGGGCCCCGTCACTGAAACCTTTACATACAAGGAATTACTAGAACTAGAGAGAGCACTGTTGGATAGGCTTATGACAACTTTCTAGGGGCCTGAACAAAACACACATTTACTTTTAGAATTACTTCCATTCAGGATCCAAAGGGGGAGCCGTGTTAGTCTAGGTCAGCCAAACAAACAGAGAGTCCTGTGGCACTTTTAAAGACTAACAAATACATTTGTTAGTCTTCAGATGTGCCACAGGACTCCTCTCCCCCTCCCCCCCCACGCCCCTCATTCAAGATAGCGGTATCATTAGAAAGACAAGGAGAAAGCAAATAAACACGCTTAAAATTTTGCATTATAAATCAGTAGTTCCCAACCTTTTTGGTGGAAGGCCCAAAACACAGATTTTAAAACCCTGAAGGGCCAGCAGTTTGTTTAATTAAAATTAAATATTAATTAATTGAATTAAAATGTATTGTAATTAAAATTAATTGGGTTTAAATTTTAATTGAAATTTAAAAAGGTTTTTAATTAAAATTAATTTTTTAAAGTTTTTTTTTTTTTTTTTTTAAATAAAAGAAAAAGAAAGAAAGGGCTGCATGCATCCCCAAGCCCGGAGGGGAGGCGAGCAGCCACAGCCCGACTCCCAGCTGCCGGACCGGGCAGGAGGCAGGCTGGACTGGACCGAGCCCCCCAGCATGGAGCCCCCTTGGGAACTCTCCCTGTACCCGCAGTCCCCCTTAGAGCCCCTGAACCCGAGTCCTGTCCCAGCCCGGGCACCCCCGGCCTTCTCATTCCCTGTTCCCTGCCAGCTACCAGCCTGCCCCTCCCGTTCCCCGCCGGCTCCCCGATCCTCCCGCCTGGCCCTCCCGTTCCCGCCAGCTCCCCGCCCTCCTGTTCCCCCGCCGGCTCCCCCATTCCCCAGCAGCTTCCCAGACCATCCCCCCCTTACCTGGCTAGAGCTGCAGGGGCATCCAGTTGCTGCTTGGCCCGGCCTCTCCTGGCCTGAACACGCTCTGTCTGAGTGTGCTCAGGGCGGGAGATTTGAAAACTCCCCAGCCTGGCCCCTGCTCCCAGCTGACCAGCCAGGGCAGGGCGGAACATGTGTTATGCCGGAGTTTTCTCTTCTTAGGGCCCTGGAATGCTGGCCTGGCAAGTTTGTGGGCCCCGGAACAGTGTTCTGGGGCGTTCTGACATACTTTAACCCCTGACCTCACCTTTCTAGAGGTGGGTCCATTCAGATCACAGTTGGGGAAAGTGTATTAGTTAGTGCTGGAAAGTTTGCACTGCAGTTGCTTATGCTTGACTGTAGACAGATTTCACTGTTCAGGGACCATGCATACTTGCATTAAAACTTTTATTTTAAATATGAAACTACTTTCCCATGTGGATTTTAACATTCCTGCTTTGTGCTTCTAAGCACTAGATTTCAGCAATTGTACTGCATATTTCTCACTGCTACTTTCTCACACATCGCATTCGCGCGTGTTTGTGTGACTAAACTCCCACGTATAATGTTGAGGGTTTGCCTGGTGGATTTGTTCATAGCTGAAGCATTTATTGCCCTGTCAACTTTCAGAATTCTGTAACGAACCAAATAGCTAATGGTCTGTTAAGGTCTCGTTTGTGGGCAAAGCACTAAGTTCCTATAATGCTGAACCAGAGCATGGCTATGTCTACACTTGTGTAGTTAAGTCGACTTAGTTAAGCCAACTTAGTGTGTCCACACTGAAAATTAAAGTCGACTTAAAGGGGAACTTACAAAGTCAACCTAGAGCATCCACACTGGACGCTCTAGGTCAAATTTGTGGGGCTATGGGGACCTAGGGCAGGTCCATGGGGGCAGCGGGGGCACCCCTTACCCAATGCCAGGGGGCTCAGCCTTTGCCCCATTGTACCTAGGTACAATGGGGCAAAGGGGGATAGGGACCCTGGCAGGGCATAGGGGCAGAGTGGACAGGGCTCTGCCCTGCCAGGTGGGGGGGGCATGCCAGGCTCCCCCTGTACCCCCTCCCCCCGGCAGGGAGGGCATTGGTGTAGCCCTGGGGTAGCTCTAAGTCGACTTAGGGCTACCCCACGGCTACACTGGCTTAAGTCAACTCTAGAGAATCGACTTAAGCCTTAGGTCTAGTGGAAAGGAGGTTTTATAAAGTCAACTTAATTTTCATTGTCGACTTTATTTTCCTTAAGTCAACTTAAGCAAGCTGCTTAAGTCGACTTAAGAAAACTGTAGTGTAGACGCAGGGTAAATTAAGTTGACTTAAGCAAGCTTAAGTCGACTTAATTTACCAGTGTAGAGACAGCCTATGATACTGTGTTCCCATCTGTGATGGCCCTCTGGTGGAAGCTGAAAATTAAAACTAGTTTAAAAATTAAACCAAAACCCAGACAAATAAACCAACCAAAAACAACACTATGATTCATCAATTCTGAAGATTCAGAAATTTCAGCTCTACTGATATCCTATGACTTGAAGAGACGTGCTTCTGCCTGGCACTGGGATTGACCAATAGTAGCCCTCCCAACTGTGGGTACTCCAGTGCCTCCCTTCTGGAGTGGCCCAGACCAACCATCCCCCAATACATGCATGCGCGCACAAATTCAATTCCTGGAAATTTGACCCATTTTAACATATGGAAGAGAGACTTGACCAGCTTCAGGAATGGATATCAGGATGATCACCACCACAGAAGTGAAGTGAAGACATGCCCTGATAGTACACAAAGTGAGATTGTAAAGGACCTAGCTCTGGTTGCTCCAGCTGAAGACAAGTTGAGGGAGCCTACGCTATGTTGGTAAGGGCATATTCAACAATGACTTAAGAATTATATTGATAGGGTGGCACTTGCAATGATGTTGGATGGAAGACAACCAAGGGAGAGATAAAGACTCAATACATGGACCTCCAAATATCAGCAGACCTCAGAGGGTATACAGCACAAGAAAACATGGGGCTGGCCTGTGCCAGTGGGCTGACTGTGGGGCTGTTTCATTGCCATGTAAACTTCTGGGTTTGGGCGATTGTGTGAACTCTAGGACCTTGTGCGGGCTCTAGCCCAAGCCTAAAGGCACGGTAATGAAATAGTCCTTCAACCTGAGCTCAAGTTGGCTGGCATAACCCAGCCAGGCAGGAGGGGCTTTTTGTTGTGTAGACATACTGAGAGAGAGCAATTTGCTCCCACAGCTTGGCGTGTGATCATGAGCTTTAGAAGAAGGCTATAAAAGTTTCCAACCCCACATAGGTAAGTACTGAGAAAGAAAACGATGACTTTGTTCCTGAAAAATATAGTGAATGTGTTGATAGCACAGCACGGTGTTCAATCACTGTAATCTGAAGTGGGGCTGAAGACCTGTTAGGGCCTGGGCTTTTTCCTGCCCCTGGGAAATATTTTTTTTTTAAATACCTGGGCTGTGGTACAATCTGGTCCAGTCCAGTGGAAAATCATTTGCTCTTCAGGGTGTTTTTCAGAGTCCTGGGTGTAAGTAGACTCTGATATAGATATGTTAATGATAAGTGGAGAAGTAGGCAGGTGATTCACAGATAGATATTAACCAAACTTCCCTTTTGGTTTGATGCTAGAATTTGAACAAAGGGCTCCTGGGGGACTTCAGTATCAGTGTGTCCATCATCTTCAGAGATGATCCACTCAGCAGGTATCAATGCAGTTGTTTCTGGTTTAGCATCTCTTTTTCTCTAGGAGATACCCTGTTAGCCCAGCATGCCTTCTCACCTTGATAGGTTTCTACATGATTTTCTGGCTCTTGTGCTCAAACACGTCAAGATTAAAAATCCAATTGTCTCTTCTAGCAAGTCTCTCATACGCTTAATTATATTTCAGCATTAGCTTTACGTGGGAATTTGAAATGCAGAGTGACTTGATTGTCGCAGAATGCTGTGAATGAACCCCAGGTTTGGTTTGGGTTTTTTTGCTATGACGGAAGCCTGCTCATGCAGAACAGCTTTTCGGAGCATGCTTGCCACCTGCACCCCTCTGTAGGGTGATTGACTGACTGTGAGTCTGTTAGCAGCCTGCTGTGTTGTGCGATGGCAGCCTGCAAATGAGACGGTTTGAGGAATAGAACAAAGATCGCTATGGTCTCTGCATCAAACAACACTGTAATTGTTTATGGCAAGTTGCTGTACGCAATTGCTTGGTTTTATGGTTTGGTTTGTTTTTTTAATGTCCCCATAGCATTGTTGCCCTTGAATGAAGATGATAATGAGCTGCTGGAAGGTTTGGATTTGGGACTTACCTAGTCATTTGCAGCTATATTTTGATGCAGACTGTGGCATGGCAAATGTTTCGCTTCTAGGATCATTAGATTCATCAGTGCCCCTCTGCTCTGCCATTTGCAAAGACATTTTCATTGAGTAGCATGTTGTGATCTTGAAGCTAGTTCTTTGGGCTTTATTAGATGGACGTGAATCCTTTCTCTTTTGTTACTTAGCAACTTTGGCTTATTTCCTATCACTTGCTTTGGTTTTAGAGAAGCTGAGTCAAAGATAGTTGTGTGCTGTTTGCAAATGACTTAAACATCAACCACTCATTTGGCAGTACTGATTAAGATCAGCAGCATTCGCATTTACCGCTTAGAATGAGAAACTGTCTGGTGAATTCAACAGTGTGAAGAAGAGAAAAAAAATATGATGAGCTAGCTGACGTTATATGGTATCGTATTATCAGATGCCCTACCCACTCACAAGATTTTAACAAGCTAAGCCTCGCTAAACATCGACAAGTTCCAAAGGGGTAGCTGTGTTAGTCTAGTTCAGCAAAACAAACATGGAGTCTTGTGGCACTTTTAAAGACTAAAAAAATGATTTATTGCATCAGCTTTTGTCAGACACTTGAAGATGGGGAACTTACAGAGTGGGAGGAAAAATAAATGCAGGAAAGTGTACTTCCATGTACTTCTCCTTGTCACTATTGAGTCTACCCATTTTTCTTCCCTTCCCTTCTATAACAGTTCTAGATTTTTATTTCCTAACAGGCATACAAAACCGTGGATGGTCTCATCACTTTCCTTTTTCACTTTTTAGAATAATTTTCATTCACAGATTGAAATTTATGCCTAATGATTGTGGTTTGTTTGTTTTTTAAAAAAGCTTTCAAATATATACTATGATTTGAATCTGATTCTATAAATGCTTCCAAAGAACATGGAAATTCAAAATACGTTGGGGATATAGATTTTTTTAAAAACATTCCTCCACCCCAAAATCAGTGTAACTTTCTGAAAAAAAAACAACAATTTTTGTTACACCTCTGAAAGAGGTTTCAGTTAATAGTAAATACTCTGAAAACTTCAAATCTGCATTGTTATAAATAATTATAGCCCACAAAAACATATGCCTTTATAAATGCGCTAGTCTTTGGAAGTGCCAATAGGACTCCTTATTTGTTTTGTTGACTAACATGACTACTCCTCTGGAACTATGTAGATTTTATTTCATATAACCTTGTTGTGCTCCCATTTATTTGTATTAACCACTTTTTAAAATATACCCTTGTGTGTTGAATGTTCATACTTATATTGGGTTACTGCTCCTGGGGTTAGGGTAGTGCTACCTGGCAGTTTTTATTAGTGCCCTTATTAATTTTAGCTGACCCTTAGTCCCCGTTTTACAAAACACACTATTCCCTTTTCCCCTCCTAAACGGCTCTTCATTTTCTCAAGCTGTGATGCTAGGGAAGCATAAATATTAACCTATAGAAAGCCTAGAATACTCATGTTCCTTTTCAAGTTTTCCCAGTTCTTGCATAATGCAGTGTTCCACTGATAAGTTGCTCTACTGATGACTGTGTAGAAAGTGTGTTTTCAAATCTCAAAACGTAAGGATTTCAATTTGATTGTGATAGTGATTTGATTTGGCAAGAGACGGTGACATTTTTGAGCTTTGCTAAAAACTAGACTGTTCAAGGGAAAAGAGTTTGAGTGAAGAGCTCAATATTTCATTTTGAAAATCAATATTTTACATTAAATTTTGAAATCCTTGCGTTTTGAGATTTGAAAATGGTTATGGGTATTTCACACAACCCTGGTGGATATTTTTAACAAATTTGTGTGGACTGTGTGTAGAAGTTGGTATTGTGTTGCTGAGATGCCATAGCTTGGTTTACGTATAGACAAGCTGGCAAAATACAAGCAACACAGAAAAACCAAGATGATTGTTTGTTTTTTTTTAATTATAGAGCAGGGAAATGCTTGCTCTAAAAGAAAAATGCTTTTGGGAGAAAGTCTTGAAAATGAATCATTTGCTATGGAGCGGTTATCATTTGTAGATACAAATGAATGAGTGGGAATGTAGCGCAAATAAACAGTGCCATCTTCTGGCAATGTTGTGAAGTAATAGATGCATTCTGTATGACTGTAAATTTGTGTTCTGTATACAGGATTGGGTTTGGGAAGAGAGCGTTCATTACCTGTGCTGAAATGGGTGTTTTTAGTAGTGCAACCTTTGCAATATTGGCTGTGAAGAAACCGATTAAGGAAATTAGTTAGAAGCCTGGGATATATTGTTTCAAGACTTTGGATTCTCTCTCTAGACATTGACCTGACCAGTCTTTATGATACTGTTCCCTGTTCTCTTTCTCTCTACCCAGCTTCTTCCTCCTACACATCCAGCTTTGATTTCCCAACTTTTGGGCTCTCTTTGGATTCTTTCTAAATAATACATTGGGAGTATGTTGATCCTCTATGCATTTGTGGCAAAGGAAGGCTTCCAGACAGAGAATTATTTTGTCCTCTTGTTAATCCAGTTCTGGGCTTCTGGTGCACAGAAATAAATCTCTTTTCCTAAATGTCAGATATTGCTCAGTTGTTTTGCTGTATTCATAATACACGAGAGATTTAATTTTACAATGTGATACTTAATTCAGCTTCCATCAGTGAGAGATTACTGTCCGAGAGATTCCTCCCTGTTCTTTAACTCTCTCTTGTATTTCACTTTCAGGTGGAACCAGAGAAATTGGGTCTGCACTGACGAGAATGTGTATGAGACACAGAAGTATAGAGTCCAAACTCAGGCAGTTTTCAAGGTGAGCAATTGTACAGCCTGGCCTAAAGCTTTGGGAATCACTCATCATGTTCTTGTTATACAGCCCCTTTCATTCAGGAGCACGTTGGCTTCTAGCTGACCTCTGACTTAGTCACTGAGAAGACCTTTCTGTTCTCTCTCCCGATAAATTGGACTTCACAGAAACAGAAATAGAATTTAACTGCTCATTCTGAGAACTGGGCTGGTCAGTTCAGGCCACTTTAAATGCTGGAAATTCCTATCATCAAAGTTATTGTAGCTCACCCATGAGCTGTCAACTCGTGATATTGAGGACTGGTCTTAAACTTGTGTTATCACTGAGTTAAAGTAAAAGCAAGTCCTCTTTGTTCCAGTTTCTCTAATGCATGAGACCCCAAACAACCTTCATCCAAGAAAGTTTGGGAGCAAACTGACTTGAGCTCAGTTCCTCTACTGCAACCCATATGGGCAGATTTCTACAGGAAGTAGAAATAGTGAGGTGAGGGAGAACAATGATGTTGTCTTGTATGTCGTGAAGAAAGCTCTGCTTAGTTCGTTTGATCATATATATAAAATGCATACTCTGCCAGTGGTAAAAGGAAATCATGATTTGCAGTTTCTTTAACTTACATAAATCTACCACCACAAGGGGCATGGAGACTGAATTGCCCCAGCGTCCTGGTTCCCACTGGTGAGGGATGGGACAGAATAGAGAAGCTTGCGCTGATGCTGTTTGTGATGTGTGCGCGCATTATGCATTTGTATGATCTTTTTTGAATAAGTAAAAGCCCGTAGTCTCCAGGACATCAATCTAAAGCGTTCTGCAAGCACAAGACAAATGAAAAAGCTAATTGCTTACATTGACCCTGTTTCCGATCACTCTTCGGATTTATATTCTATTCCATGCTGTCCCTGAACTTCTGCACATTAATTCTAGTTACTCTCTTACGAGGGTTTTTTAATTGTCCCATCTTTGGTTTTCATCCAACCAGAGGAATCTGGGTCACATTGTAACAATTATTTAACCACCTTATTGTATAGCAGGTACGCTAAACACTTTTAGGTTTGGATATTTGCATTCAATGGCACTATTAACTATTGCAGTAGAATGAAATACTCCGATATTGACCTTGGCTCTGGATATAGAAATAAGGGCATCTGCGGGATTTGATTGCTCTTTGTGTTTTTTCAACAAAATTAGTGCTTTAATTGACTGTCTGATAAACCCACTTCAAGAACAGATGGAAGAGTGGAAGAAAGTGGCCAATCAACTGGATAAAGACCATGCAAAAGGTAGTTATCGAGGAAAAACACTAAAGTATAATAGAGCAAAGGTGTAACACAAGATTTCTTCCTAACAACGCTCTTGCCCTTTTACTGGGTATGTCAGAAAACATATTAAACTCGCTTAAGTACCTATGCTAATTTTTTCTCTCCTCCATTTTTGAAAAAACCACATAGCAAATACAGGTAGTTAATTCTTCAAACTTCACAGGCTTGAATTTGAGGCTAGGTGCTCAAGGTTTCAAATACACTCTGTAAAGCAGTGTTTTCAGCGTATTACTAAGGTGAATCTTCTCTTATCAATTTAAAGCCGGCATGGCATTTCTCTCAGCAGTCTCTTGCTCATGCACTCTGCTGGGGACTTCTCACCCACTTCTCAGCAGCCCTGGCTACCTGTAAGGTTAAGGCAAGCCTCTGCCAGACCACCCTCCAGATAATGTGTGGTCTTGTAACGTATTCGGTGTTTTGTTTTAAATCCCATACGGTATAGGAGGTGCGTATTCAAAGAGAACTTGGAAAACCACCTGTTTGAGGGCAGGACAAGCCAACTTCCCACTTGGTGGAGCTAGAGCGGCAGTGCTGTTCAGCAGAGGGGTGATGTGTCCCGCCAGGAAAACACTTCAGACATGCCAGGGGTCACTTTAGGGGTAATTGACCTCTGACATCAGCTGTTTGCCTTTAAAATTTAAGTCCTTGGGTCTGCCAAACAAGCAAAATCATGCTTGCTGACCTAACAGTGCTCTGAGAGTTCAGAACAGGGTCTCTCGCATGGCTGTGCAGTTCCCCGTGCTCATTGGACTGGGAGTAATTAAGACTGCCATCAGGCAGTGGCGTGGTCCCTGTGTGAGGAAGTGCCTCTCAGCACTCCGTTGCTGTTGAATAGAAGTATCAGCAGTCTTTGAAGGAATTTCCACCCTGTCCTTCACCCTTGCCGCTACGAGGTGTCTGGGGCAGATTTAAGCAAGAGAGGCAGTGGGCAGAAAAGATCTGCAGGGATCCTACATGCGGAGCCTCTCTAAAAAGTGGACGCTGGGACTCAGCGTGGTCTAATCATCGGAGCACTGGACTGGGGTGGAGGAGACCTACGTTCAGTTACCGGCTCTGCCACTGGCCTGCTGGGTGATGTTGGGCAAGTCATTTACTTTTCTCTGCCTCAGTTTCCCACTCTGTAAAATTGGGATAAGGGTACTGACCTCCACTTTAAAGCCCTTTGAGATCTATTGATGGAAAACACTGTATAAGAGCAAGGTGGTATTGCTGTTAAAACAGACACGGGATTGCATACTGGGGGCCAAAATCAACACGGTCATTGAAATTCAACCACAGGTTGCTGCGTGGGGGAGGGGCAAAACAGTTTCATCCAAAAGGTTGCTTGCTTCTAAATACGACTCCCTCCGCTGGTCTTCAAAGGGGTTGGTAAACGTAATGTCTTCTCTGCCTTCCCCAGAGTGGTTACTAATTTTTTAACACAAATTTTCTGAGGGGCCATCAAAACCTTTCTGTGTTCCATTGCTGTTAATGGCCAACTCATGAATCAAGCTAGTTCTCTCATTTTGTTTTGTGTTCTCCCCTGAGATTTCAGGAAGGACTTAGTTTATTTGGAAAAAAATATCCATTGTGGGTATGTCTACACAGCGATAAAAGACCCCTGGTACAGGAGCAGCTGGTTCATATCAGCTGACTCAGGTTGATCGGGGGCAGGGAAGGGCGGTTGCAGACTAATGGACTATTAAACTGCAGTGTGGACATTTGGGATTGGGCAGGAGTTCGGTCTCTGAGACGCTAGGAAGGGGGAGGATCTCAGAGCCCGAGTTCCAGCTCGAACCCAAACATCTACACTGCAATTTTTAGCCCCACAGTCCAAGCTCCGTGAGCCCAAGTCAGCAGCCTTGAGCACTGAGATTCAGCACCACAGCCTTTTTTATTGGATGCAGGTATACCCTGCTAGCACTATTTCACCCCAAGATGTTCTGTTAAAATACAGCTACAGACGCTAATGCAATGTCAGTCTGATTTTTAAGCTGCTCTGATCAAAAGTGAATATCCCTGTGCTAAAATTTCTAGTTTACTGAGCGTTTATAATGTCTTAAAATGTAGCCATTTTGGTTTTTATAAAAATGTGTTGATATACAGACTGTTTTTTTTTTAGAATACAAAAAAGCCCGCCAAGAGATAAAAAAGAAGTCATCAGACACACTGAAGCTGCAGAAGAAAGCAAAGAAAGGTAATTTTCTTCATACTTTTACCATTAAGATACTTTTTGAGAAGGGTTTATTGGCAAAGATTGCATACCTATAGGATGTTCTGTGGAGAAGCCATCCTTCTATATAGTGTCACATCTGATGTGTATCTTCATACACTTGATCTAATGGTGTTTTAGTAGAAATCATAAAAGCTGCTGTTTTAAAATGTCTGAAAGTGACTGAAAATCTGGGTACAAAATTTATCAGCATAGAGGGAGCTCTTAAAAATGGAACTTTTGTACGGTCTTTTTCATGTTAAGAAACTTGTAGTGTAGGATGACTTTTGCAGTGTTATACAGGCAAAATTTCCTGAAAGCTGGGAATAGTATAGAAAAGCCATTATGCAAATGTTCTGTAGTAGTTATAGCAGGAAATTATGCTGTTCCTCCTTTTCCACCCCCATCTTTTACAACCTATATTCTAAACCTCCCCTTATTTGTTATAAGATTCATAAAATGACAGCTGTAGGAAGTCGGTATTGGTTGCTGTCACAGAATGCACTTAGCAATAGTGAAAAGCTAAAGATGAGGTAAAGAAAGGCAGCATAGAAGTTCCCTCCTCCCCAACAGGGAATAATTATCAAGTTCTTTCTCTCATAATCCAGTGATACATTGTAAAGAAGCAGAATCTGTGGCTCTCACAGTGGGTTTCACCCCTTCCCCCCCCCCCAATTGGTGACTGCTCAGTGCTTGATTTTAAATTTGTACCTTCCTCAAATTAGAAAAGTCAGAGTTGCAAACAAGCCTGTAAGTTTCACAGTCTTCCTACAACCTTTGTATTCTTGCAAAATTGGACTGAAAACTTTGCAGAAAGAGTCTTTCGTTACTTCCTGGTCCTGCGCTCTCCGATATCAGCGGGTTGGAAATACGCTTTGAACAATCCATCCCTAACTTTTCTTTTTGATCATTGAGTTAACAGAGTTTGTGAACAAGTATTCTAGTGGATATGATTATTTTACTTCATATCAAATACATTGCTCTTGAAGCTTGACCGACTACATAAACGAAGAGTGGAGGGGAAGGAAAAAAGTAGCAAAAGACTGCAAAACAGGGGGTGAGCACATTGGGCCCAGAAGTGGTTGCCTGTATCAGAAATTCTTCTGTGAGAAGAGTCTAATGCCAAGTCGTAACCTCTGGTTAGATTCGTTTTGTGGTTCTTAGCTCTCTTTCCTCCTTGTTCGACAAAATACCTGATTTCAGTCTAATATTATAGAAACTAGTGTATGGTTTTCCCCTGCATTCCCCCTCTACCACCTGCATTCCCCCTTGTTATACATAACAGGTTATCCCTTGCTCTCACCTAAGCCAGCAGGAGCACTTCTACGGAGGCTCCCGGGAGAGAAGGAACACTGAATGCCCTCTCTGCTGAATGCCCTCTCTGCTATATTCAGCTCTGTCCTATATAGGTTTTTCCACTGTCTGTCACCGTAGTATCTGAGCACCTTCCGAAAATGCTAAGTTACGTGACTTGTGTATGTTCTCTTATATCCTCGTGTGTACAGGGAGTGAGCTGCCTTAACTGTTTATTTAAAAGACCCAAAGCTGGACAAGAGAAGATCGGCTCAATGTGGTGTCCTCTTTTATTTTGTGAAAGGATTAAAAGAGGAATGGAGAGATACAAAGGCACTTTACCTTAGTGTGTCCATCCTGAGTCAGACTCCACAGCAGTAATGCTGTGAACAGGTGCTGGTTTAAAAATCCAGTCAACCTTTCTGAGTTTTGGCTCCGTCGGTCACTCTTCCTTTCCTGAATCACCCATGCTGGTGAGCAGTGCATTGTTGGAGCACTTTAGATCCCAGAGTAGTTTCTGTCTTGAACATTCACTTGGAATCAAAGTTTCTTTAAGGTAGAAATCAAAGGAGACAGGGGTGGGGACAAAATAAATGGTGAAGGGAACAGTAAGGGAAGTTGGAAAATGAGGAGAGCAAAAGAGGCCAGCCCAGGGAGCCAGTCCAGTGTACAGTGAAATCAGAGTCCACCGTATTTCTTAGGAAATCTTTCTCTTTATCTTTAGACCAGTATAAAACAGTCTAAAGCTGGTATCGGTACAAAATAAAATGAATTCCTCAGCCTGCCAGTCCAGTGGGTCTCTCACACAGTGGAGGGGAGCACAGCGACTTCCTCTAACATTTTGAAAAAGCCCAAAGTGTAGAAGAAAATAAGAGTCGGGCACTTTTTCCTTTCTACCACTGCCCCCCAGATTTAAAGTATTAAGACATTGTCCTTAAAGTAAGATCCATCTCTGTCTAACTGCAGACATCATGAAGGGAAAAATGTTTTTATGCTTCCTCCTAAATATCTGCTTAATGTACCTCAGGGCTTACTGCATTATTCTTGCTATCTATCTGAAACCATAAGCAGAAACTCTTGGTTCCTAATTACTAATCTCAACAAAGTCAGAAACTGAGTTTCCACACAGAGAACAAATATAGTCTATACAAGCCATAAGAAAAGGTGAACCAAATATGTTCAATCCTCTTTGAATCCGAAGGGATGGGGATGAAGGAGGGGTGTGTTGAAGCAGAAGACTGTACTCTTAAATCTCTGGATCCAAAGCTGCCCTTCTAGTTTGTATCCAAAGCCAATAGTGGTCTACTTCAACTCAGTTGTAACAGAAATCTTGCTAGGAAAAGCTTCAAACTTCTGGCACTAAATTTTACCTTAAATTTAATCTAGATCCAGATCTCAGCACTGCCTCATGGGCCCATCTTGGATCGCAAGGTTTGTTAAATTATATCTGAGGAGTGGAAAATTACCTAATTAGTTTTATAGTTCCCACAAGTGTGTTAGGAGCATCACAGAAAACAAGAGATACGTTCCTGCTTGAAAAAAAGCTAATTTAAATGAGTGATGGAACAGACAAGGGAGTTTATGACTAACGAGAAGTGGGAGGGGGGAAGAATCATGGGTGACAGACACACCGATATGAGTACATAGATACTCATTTGACACTTACCATGTCTCGTGATGTTTTTTGGTTTTTAAAGTTAATACACTTACTTGCCAGTTCCCCAGTCCACTAGAGATCGTGGTTGAAATCCTGCTTATATCTACAATGGAATTAGTGTTGTCAGTGTAGTGCCTGCTAGAACTGTTGACAGTTAACAATTATCCCTATGGAATAGGAGTGTTAATGGGAATAAATGTGTTTCTTTTTAAGATGAATGGGAAAGACTTGACGCACTAGGATTGTTTTTTCCAAATTGGCAAAAAGATATTTGGCAAAATGGTGGGCCTTTTATGGAAAGGGAAAGAGAGGTTTTGTGACTTTCTTGAAAATCCTACTGATTTTGTGCAATGCAGTGTTTTCTTGTGGCTGCTTTATGACGAGGTTATTAAAACTATAAGAAATGTATATGCAGTCTTAATTGATCTACATTTTTTCTTTTCTTTTTTGTGTGTGTCCTATGGATGAAATTGAATGTTCCATCTTTAACTTGAGTACTTTGGCGCGCGCACACAAAAAAACCCCCTACACCAACAAACCAGCCCTTCCCACTCTTGTATACTCCATGTGCATAATACCCGATTCAGTAACAAACTTAAGCATGTGCTTAAGGTGGTGTGTGTACTTCAGGGGTTGTGATGGATCAGGCTCTCAGGGGCAGATCCCCAGATAGCTACAGGTGTAACCATTCTGGAGGCAGGGTTGAGTTAACTTTGTTAGACACATTTTAACTAAAAATCATTCTTTTAAAATTAATGAAAATCATCAATAACCTCATAGGTTGTAATTGGGAAAAAATGTCAAATCTAATTACATCTTGCTAGACTGCTCAGATTTCACTGTTGTTTAATTTGTGTTTCGTAGGTTTCACGTTCAGGGTCTCTGTGGTACACTCTAGTTAGTCCAAGGGCTGCAAATACTGCAAGGGAAAATGATTAAATCCAAAGCGGTTTCAGATTTATTTATTTATTTGGGTGGGGGAAGGGATTAATAGTCTAACATCTGCCCTTCTCCCCCCACCCCCCAAACCTGCCCTGAATTCATTTTATGAAAACTTGTACAGAACCTGCATTTTGGATCTGAGCTACCCAATAAAGTCCCTTTAGAGCACTACATGCACGTAATATACCTGAGTCGGAACATCTCTCCTCCCATCAGCAGCCAGTGTCCAAGTTCATGAAATGTAGTGCTAATAGGTACTTACTTTTAGATATTGATTCTAGGTACTTTTTGAATTACTCAGCAGTTCTTGAGAACTTGCTCTTCAGAATTTTAGTGTATATATTTGAGATTTTTATTTTTTTAAAATTGAGTAGCTTTAGAATCTCTTTAAATTCTCCTTTTTGTTTGATGGAATAAAATGGGCCCATTTTTAGGCTCCCTTTTATCACCTGATTTTTGGCATTTGAGGTCTGAACATTTATCACAGCTGTAGAATGCAAAGGATGATTGTGTACTCTGCAAGTATGCTGAAAAGAGAAAATAATAATTCCATGCCAATATTATAGGTGAAGGCAGCCATATAAATAATAAAATAGATTAGCATTTTGTTTAAGTTCTGAGCTCCGTTTTGCAGACCTTAGTAGGCAAAGCTCCCATTAACTCTCACCGGAGTTGCAAGGACCTCTGATTAGGTCCAATTCTAGAATGTGTTTACACTAGGATTTCCCCCCCTTAAATTAAGCACATGCTCTCACAGCTGCAGCACCACCAGTGGGAATGTAGACAGAGCTGACTGTGCAGAACAAACAGGTGTGGGACTAGCGGGTGGGGCTAAATTAGGAGATAACTTTTGGAAACTTGAGGAGAAAATTATAGTGTAGACAAGACCACAATGCCTAGGAACATCTTATTTCTTACACCTCAATCATGAAAGCTCCCCTGAAAATAAAGGAGTGGGGAGACCATTGTTTTGACATGCCTTCCTTTCATCGTATTTAAAGTTGCAATAGGGTTGTTTCCCATCATGGTAGCAGCCACCTAGCATTGTTTTTACTGCATCAATGTTTACCTAATAAAAGTGCAGCAGAAGGTGTTGTGGAGCATGCTGCAGCCAGATGGGAGTGCTGCACTGTAAGATCTTGAATGATTGTGCCATGTTTCACTACTCTTTAAATAGAGAGACGGGAAAAAGGGCACGTACTTCATTCTAATGTATTAATGAGTCTGAGAATGAACTATATGAATTGTGTATTAAGGATCAGCTACTATGTTCTTGCTGTAAGTTAAAGTTGATTTAAAAAATTACTAAATGGGTTTAAACTCCCAAAATAAGACTACTTGGCATGTAATGGGATGTTTGTTCATTGATGAACTGTTGTGAATCAATGCTAGCATTTTTTTCCTTGATACAAGAACACAAAAGTCAAAATAGTGTAATCTAAACTGACTCACTCTCATCCTGGGGCTGATATTAATGTATAAACATTAGGAATGCTGGAATACCAGTTTGACTTTTTTATTTTCCTTTTTGTATCAATTTTGTATCCTGCAATTTCTCATCATGGGCATCTCCCTGCCAGCTGAGGCTCTGGGTAAGTCTGTGCCATGCTGTATCCCTGGTGGCTGGTTGGTTCTAGTCCTTTCTGTGGCCTCTTTATGGTTGTCTAGTCTCCACTAGCTGCCTAGACTTTAATTTCTAATTAAAATAATAAAATTTAAATATCACCTATTCTCAATGATCATGAAACTCAACAACTATTCTTTTAATTTTTCTTTTCTTTGCATCTAATTGGAATGCTGTAAAAGAAAAAAATCTGTATTGTAGCTAAATTTTTTAGAAAGGGGTTAATATGCACTGGTTAAATCATGTCATGGGTGTCAGAAAATTACATTAAACATACAATCTGTCATGTCAGGGTGATGTCCAAATAACTCTTTTTTTATTGGCAGTGTGATTTTTAAAGTCTAGAGCTTAAAATCTTTAGTGTTGTTTTATGTAAACCTGTGATCTGAATCCCTTTTAAACAAATTGCATGCACCTCTTATGACTGATCAATAACAAATTATGTGTGACCTCTCAAAGGATGAAAATTAGGTGGTTCTTTGCTGCTGCTTGACTGAATCTTAAATCTGTTGAATCATCGGGCCATCTTCATCTAGGATACTGAAAATTGAAAATAGTCTATTTTTAGTGTTTTTTAGGGTTTCAGTATTTTTCCTCCTTTTTGAAAATGTACTTTGGATTTTCTTGGGCTTTTCTAAATCGATAAGTTTGTATTAGTTGGAGCTGGCCTTGTAGGGACAACTAACAGAATTTTTTCAGCATTAGGGACTGATATCTTATAGTTACTAGAAAGACTCCAGTTGATTTCAGAACGAGTTGAATCTTCAACTGGTTTCTGAAGCTAGCAGCAGCAATAAACTGTGTATACAAGGGGACGGCAGGTAGAAGACAGGGATGTTGATTGAGTCCAGTTGAAGATAATGGGCCAGATCCTCAGGCTTAGGGGCATATCTCTCTCCACAGATGTATGTTTGAGAAGCGCTGTTGATATCAGACAGGATGATGGGAGTAAAAGATAGCAAGTCTCAGAGTGGCTGGAAGATCTGTTATAGACTAATTAATGTTTTGCTAAATGACAGAAGAGGTTGTTCAAGTAAATACAGCTGTGTATTCTATGTCAGTGTTTGTGTGTCCAGAGAACCAGAGCCAGAGAACTTTGCCTAGTTGGATCTTTAGAGTCCAGCTGGACCATTAGGGTTCCCCTCCACTGACCACAGAAGGAAGGCATTTCCCCAACCTCCGCACTGCCCTTGGCTAGAGTTGAAGCTACATGTTGTTGTATTTTTCACCTTGCACTTTTGGACTCAGTCTGTGAGAATATTTTTCTTGTTTAGAGCAGTTAGTGATACCGTAGATTATTTAGTGTTAGAATAGTTAGCTGTCCTGTGTGATCCCCTCACCAGGATTCAAACATTGTCCGTTCTGTAGGGGGGCCATCTGCACAGTGACCTCTATACAAGGTGCTTGTAGTGTCTCTGTGAGAGTTCTCATCTTCTAAGAAGATTCCTGACTTGCACCACGCTCCCTCCAGCACATGAGATGGAGCAAGTCTGTCTGTTGGTCCCCAAACCGCTACAACAGCCCATGCCGCTGACTCTTGTTCCAGCCGTGGGGTATTTGTTGAGTCTAGTGCTGATGAGGTTGGCGCTGACTCTCTCCATGCTGGCAACATACTAAGTGGCATCAGACCTGCTTTGTGTCTCAGTCCTGGGCTTCACCACTGGTTCAAGAATTTCGTGGTGCCATGATTTTTCATGCCCTGTGTTGTAGAGCTGCCGAGCTCATCAGCACTACAGATGGCATTGCTCAGGCTTCAGACTGAGGCCAGCCCCGGGTCGGGCGCTGACAGTCCCCTCGACACTGGTGCATCCTTCGACACCATCCTTGTCTTGGCAGGAGTTCACTTTGTCAAATTCAGTAATGGCCCTTCTGCCGATCCCCCATTCCACTTGGGCACCAATGCAGCCCTATACTGGGCGTTAGATGAGTCTGACGTTTTGTTTGCCGGGGTGCCACCCGAGAACCTGTTGAATCCCTCATGGTCCAGGGTGGGGTCTTCCTCCCTTTGTCATCAGATAGGCACCAGAGATCACCCACCGATCACCATCAGTACCGAGATCAGAATCTGTCCTGCAGTCAAGACGGGCTCTTGAGTGCCTACCGGCCACCAATGCCTTAAGCGTATGTCCAGTGGCCTCCTTGGGATGTGCCTCGCTCCCTGAGGTTCCACTCCTCATTCCGCTCCAGAGTGAGATCTCCAGTCCTGATAGTGGCTCCTGCTCCCAAACCATCGTAGTTGTATGTGACTGCTGAGCCTGTTCCCTGAGGACCTCCAGGTCTGTTCAGACCAGGTCCTGCAGTGCAAGAACAGGAGCCATGCTTGGCACACTAAACTACCTCTTTGTCCTCAGATGATCTTAATGTGTAAGAATGTCCCCCCACCTCCTTCCCCTCCCTCCATGTCCAAGAACTTAAAGGCTTATTAGGACCTTCTGAGGTTTGTGGCTGTTATCTTGGCTAACCAAGCAGAATTCTGGCAAGAAAATTACAAATAAGCCATCGGATATTCTCCAGTCATCTGCTCCAGGGAGAGTAGCTATCCTGATAATGGAGGGTCTTTTGAAGCCTGCAAAGACCTTATGCAGTACTCCAGCTTCGCTGCCTTCGAGAAGTGATAATTCATTCCCATGCAGGGTGTTGAGGGTTTATACACTCACCAAGCCCCTAGCTCTTGGATGGTAATGATAACAAAGGATGGGGCATCACAAAAGTTTTAAATCCATCCTTAAGGATAAAGGGTCCAAAAGATGCACATTGTGAGGCAGTGGGAGTTGCTCTCTAAATATGACTTGGTTAGTTACATGGCCATGCGCTGTTAGAACCCTTCAGGGAAGAGTTTGTAGCATTCATTGTGGAAGGCCATATGGTAGCCCAGACCTCGATACAGCAGTACCATCCACAGAGTGGTATTTCCTATAAGGCAGCAGAGCTATTCCTGGAAGAGCCATGGATCCCAGAGAAGGTCCTCTGGTTCTGGGTTTAATGAGCTGGCCTCCCCACTTCCACTAGCATCTAGCAAGCACCCATTTTGACTCGTGTCCTGAACAGCAGCCAATGGCTACCTCTCCTCCTTCCCCTCAGTTTGGGGTCATACTGCTCGTTTTTATGGTGATCGGTACTCGGTTACCACAGACAGCTGGGTGCTAAGCACTGTCAGGTCAGGTTATTCCACACACAGTTCATCGCCATCTCTCTTCCTCACTCCATCCCTCTACAGGGAGCCCTCTACTCGTGAGACACTGCTCCTTGAGCACGTTCAGCTTCTGCTGGCTTTGTGGGCTGTAGAGGAAATCTCTCAGCTGCATTAGGGGTAGGAGTAGGCGGTCCCTCAACTGTTTGAGGGTATGTAAAGCTACCTGGGCAAACAAACCAACCTCAGTTCCTTTCCTACTCCCTTGACCCAGTGTTTCCTGGCTCTCAATGGAGATTGGGACCTATCCTCGACCTCCATGATCTCAGCAATTACATCAGATACAAGACATTCCGTGTGGTTTCCTCGTCCCTGTACTTTGTACTTCCGATGTTCAGTGTGAAGGAACTGAGGGGGTTGGGCGGTGCCATCCTGATATGGCCAGAGGAGGGAGAAGTTCTGCAGGACATCAGTGCCACCCCTCTGGATACTGCTAGGCAAAGTTCTCCAGTTCTAGTACCCTTCATGCTCTCACACCTAAGTAGAGTACAAATCCGCATCACCTCTCAAAGAACAACAGTTATATGTAAGCAACCGTTTTTTCTTGTTTTTTTGAGGACTGAACCAGTTACTGGGCATTTTAGATTCTGTTCTCTAATGTAACTTTGGCACTCCTTAGACTTAGAGATTTTGGGAAAGAATGTTTGCAGACTAATAGAACACATTTTTCCCCTCTCACTTCTGAAGGTAGTTGGGTTAATCAAGCAGAAACCATTTTTAACTGGCTCTTCTGACAAATCGCAGATACTGTTGTATAGTTTCTTTCCACCAGTCTGAAAAATTTTTGTTCTGAGACCAGACCGTATTTGTTTATTTGCTGACTCACTGTGCAGTACTCAAGAGCACTTAATTATATTTTAAGGTTAAGACGCACACAGTTGCATAGGAAAAGAATAGGGATGAATGGCTATAGCAAAACTTTTTGGTGTTGCTGTTTGTGCTCAGCTTTTTACTGCATTGTTTAAATTCTGTCATTTTGTATATTGAGTCCAAATTAAATATTAAAATCCCATGCAGTCATTTGGAAGAACTGGGAAAGCAGTCTTTGAACCAAAAGATGTATAATCAAAAGTAGTTTTAATTCAACCAACATATGATATTGTATATCATGTCTATGCTAGCAATATTTTCATTTGTGTCCAAACCTAAATATTGGGTACATTTTAAAATAATCCGTGGTTTGTGCTGCAGTTGAAAGCTACCTTTTATTGTAAGTTTTGTTTATTTTATTTTAAGTAGCACAAACTCATAGGCATGAAAGCAAATTGGAAATTATAATTATTAGTCTCTTAATATGGTCCTTTTACTACACAGCTCTTTAGGATTCAGGCCCATGAGCACATCTAGCTGCAGTTCACACAGGCTACTGTGAAACCTGTTATTTTAATGCATGTGGTTCTTGAAAGCTCTTGCATGCCATGCTACTGACTATGCATGACTGAAGCAGCAGCTGTGATAGTAGCACATTAAGTCTGTCCTGTGAGTAACAATGGATTCTTGTTAATATTGATGAGAAGCAACTCGGTAACTGTGATAAGCGCGTTCGTTAGCAGTGTACCTGCGTGTGTCGACCTCTGACTCCCACAACTGCCGGAAGCTGTTGCTTTCCCTACTGACGCATTGGAGTCAAGTGACAGCCCTGCACCCCATAGCTCTGCTCCCTTTCAGCACCTGCAAAAATCCAGGTTGAGAAGAGGGAATAGACAGTAAGAAACCTTTTGCCTTAAGAAATCTCTCCTCCTGGTAGTCAAGCAAGTGATTGGTCCCTTTCTGAGCGTGCTCTGTAGAACCAGCCTGTTGATGTTCTTCATTCTCATTGTTGAATACGAGAATTCCAAATCGAAGACGTTTTTCTCTCTCTAATTTCTATTCTGTCAAGTCATCCAGCCCAATCTCCCACTGTCACAGGAGGAGTGTCCCTATACAGTATTAAATGATGGAGCTTCTCTGGAAATGTTTTCTATCATTTAATAATGATCTATGAAAACAGGAGTGCAGCCGAGAGGTAGCACCGTGTGCAATTTCGTCTGGGGAACAGAAACCTCTTCAGGATTCCAACACGATTCCCTCACTAGTCAGGCCTGAGAGGGCTGCAGTGGGCAACTGCCACCCACTTTTTTTAGCAATGTCCCAATGAGTGCTCCATTTTAGGTGCGCATATGCCGCTTTTAAAGCATGAAGTAGAATGTCTCAATTTAAATCAATTTTAATCAACTTTTCCATTTGTACTTCAGTTATTTTTTTTAAAGAAAGGTGCATTCTCATTGGTTGACGTAACCATTAAACCATGCTGATTTACAACTAATGCCTTTACATGAGATTTGGCACATCTTTTTGCTCCATAGAGGGCACACTATAACTATATATGTTTACTTCAGTGACTATAGAGCTTAGAATTTTCAGATTCTTATTAACTGTGCATTATTAGGGTGTTAGAAAATCATGATTGATATATTGCTTATTTACTAAGGGGG
>ML685784.1:13835554-13854454 GCA_007922175.1 Pelusios castaneus | reverse complement strand
CTGTAAAAGTGCCACTGGACTCCTTGTTTGACTTGCTGAACTAGACTAACACGGCTACCCCTCTGGAATTGTTCACGAGAATGGGTTACAAAGAGGAAAGGTCAGACTGTACGCTGTTTTCTGATGTCCGAGCTTAGTCAAGCTTTGCGTACACACATTTGCCTCTGGAAAAAGCAGAATTTGTGTGCACGAGTGGCAGTTGCTGTTTTGCAGGGACACATTGAGTCCAGATAGCTTCCCCTAGGAAACTGAGTGTCTGATGTAATATTAAATACTTAACTGCATTTAGGACAGACATTTGATGTGCTGAGTTCTCACAACTTCCATTTACCGTAATAGGAGGCTCTCAGCAGCTGGGGGGATTTGGCCCTTGAGTTGTAGTTGCACAGGAAGTATTTGGGGCAGAGACAGGCAAGAAGTCCCCCAGCCCGTGCAGCAAATCCTTGCATTAAGGAATAAATTAGGGATTTTTGTTTCTCCTGCAGTTACTGATCGCTAGCGGTGGCTTTGAGCAGTATTTAATGATTGATTTAATCCCTAACCCTCTGCTTTTCTCATCCTTCCCCTTCTCCTGTGTGTCCGTCTGTGCGTGTGTGCTTTTTGTTTTCCTTTGGTGGTGGCTTGTCTTTTCCCTTCCCTGTGTTGCTGTTCACGCTGCAGAACTCGTCCAGCTCTGCCTCCTCAGAAGCTTCTGAAACCTGCCATTCAGTGAGCGAGTGCAGTTCCCCTGCCTCAGTCAGCTCAGGCTCCACCATGGGGGCTTGGGCCTCCACAGATAAGGTGAAAAATTTCATCGCGGACGTACAAATCCTCTAGCTCATTAGCCACGTCCAGGGACATTTGAATAACAGCATGCATGGGACAAGTAGCTAAGCCCCTTCCCTGGGAAGATGAGAAAAGGAACTGTTACACACTCTCTAAAAAAATGAATGAATACATGGGTAGAATCCAGCGAAACTTGTCGAAGCTGACAATCAGGGGGACCTACACATTGGTGGCTTTCTAACAAAGATGCAGCTAAACAGTTGGTAACATTGTGGGAAGTTGACTAAGAGAGTAGTTGCCTAATATGTTGTTTGGTTTTCCCTGTCAGTATTTTTCCCCAAATTGTGTATTATGCATTAATCTTTAAGAAATCCAGGCATGGAAAAAAAAATCCACCATGCTAGAATAAATTTTGAATAAACCCTAAATCTAGGGAGCTAGTTATCAGTATCCATTCTCATCCAGTAACTTCTTGCCATTTTTCTTCCCTCCCATGTCATCATGCTGCTGAAACATGTCATTTCAGAGGCTGCACACTTTCTTCTCTCTGTTTTATTGCACATGATAATGCTGACAGGAACATTTTCAGTTTTGGAAATGTTTCGTTTCGATGTGCAGAACTCCATAAGAAATAAACTGTTGAGTCTTTTTTCCCCCCAACCACTGTCTCTGATAGGGGAAACAAGGCACAGCTGCTCAGCCCAGAGAAAATGATTTCTGGATTGACCTCTGAAACTTGTTAATTGAAATAACAACTTTCAAGCAGGAACGCTTTCAGAGCAAACATTAGATCAGCTTTTTAATTCGTTGTTAATTTGTAGCAGTCTTCCATTTTTTGCTTTTAAATGAAGAGACTTTGTCTCTGCCAAAAGCCTGTCCGTTACCGTTTATTTTCATCTCATCTTTATATTAATTTGGTGTTTGTTTTGTTTTGTTTCCAGTTGTCTAATGGGTTTTATCACTGTAGTTTATCAAGTGACCCATACCTAGCTTCAGTTGGTGCAGGTCCTTTCCCTCATTTTCCATCTGTCTCCCGCGCATGGACTCGGGCTTCCTCAACCCTCATTGCAGACTCCAGTCATTATTACACCATTGGGCCAGGCATGTTATCATCTAAGATCCCTAGCTGGAAGGTTTGTGATCCTTTTCTTGCAGCAGTGCTCTTTTCTCCATGCCTTTATGATACTCTCTGCAATTGTTGCCTTTCAAATTCCATTTAATTACTGGCTGATTTACTCTGTTTAATACAATTCTCAAAGTGGACTTTACAGGCTGAAATTTCACTACGATAAATGTACAAAAAACTAAACCAATATTTCTGAATGATCACGAATAGTCCTAGGATGGTAAAATACTTGCCTTCAAAAATAGATTGGCGGTATCAGTAAATATAGGTTGGCCTTAGAAAGAGAGGAGGATGCTACTTTGAAAGCACTGTGGGCTCTGTTCAGCCGATGGTGAGACATCCACATGTCCCTTAGCACCCAGGCATATGTTGCTTTTGGCTAACATAATGAGTGACTAGATAGATGCTGTCCCTGTCTTTTAGTGGATGGAATCAGAACTGCTCCATTGTTTCATATGGCCAATACTACCCAGGGCCTTCAGATTCGCCTTCAACTCAAACAGGAGGAGTAGGCCTATGTTCTTGGAGCAGGAGAATTTGAGTTCTGTCCATTTGAAGCTCCATGTAGCCTGCCAGGAGTGTGCATCATGCACATAATTGTGAAGCTCTTGGGTGACTAAGGATTTGCTACAGTTATTGCAGATACACCCAGACACTATTTTAAATTGGACTTCGTATAAATTAAATCCTGACTTGGGGAGAGTTATTTCAGCTGTAGGATTTTACATTCAGGCTTTGAGTTCTACCCCAACCTCTGAAACTTGGAGTGCGCAGAGCAACTTCCCTCTGAAAGCTGTATATGGAAGATGGTAATAAATAGCTCTGTACATGCGTATCTTCCCTGGGTCCTCTGTTGACTTGAAGGGAGTAGAGAAGAGGCTGATTAGCGGCCAGCTTGCTGCCAGAAATGGGCCGTGGACTCTTAAACTTCTGGCAATCCCCTTCAAAATGGGCTGGAGAGAGGAACTCATTGAGTGATTAGAGAAGACTTCTTTACAATTAATTGAGCATTATTATTTGGGAAGCAGCACATCTAGAACTAATGATCATGAGTGAATTTGAAGTCTCACCAAATTTCTCTGCTGAACACTTTTCTTAGTGCATGCTCTGTAGTTTCTATGCATCTTCAGAGTTTTCATTGCTTAGTAGAGGCCTAAATGCATATAATCCAAGTAGCTTGAGAAGTTGCCTACTTAGTGGATTCAGCATTAGTGCACAAAGTGATGTTAGCCCTCTTTGATACAGCTCTTCACTAAAATCTAGACTTGAGCTAATAAGGAGCTTTTAAAGAAAATCCTCGGAATATATTTCCACTTCTCGATGTGAGCAGTTTCCGCTATTGCATGTGTAAATGAATTTTTAAATGGCTGACCATTTGGACATGCATTGTAATTGTTCACTTATGGTAATTGCATATATTTTTTGCTTCTGAAAATTTAGGCTTTAAATGCAAATGAGACTTTGGAGAGAATTAAGGTATATTAAATATTTTGTTTAAAGGAAGACTAGAAGAGATGAGTTTATACTATGTCCTGAGAATTAAGTCCCTTTTTTCAATATTGCACCTACATTTGATACCTAATCTGCTGCTGAATTGGTGTCGTTCTAGAATAGGAATGGTTGTATTTCCACACAGGCGGTATGATTACTAATGGAAATGTTTCCTTAGGACTGGGCTAAGCCAGGTCCGTATGATCAGCCTACGGTGAACACCTTGCAACGCCGCAAAGAGAAACGGGAACCAGACCCCAATGGAGGGGCCCCAAGTGGACCAGCTGTGCCCGTGGAGGAGGCCCAGAGACCTCGGAGTATGACTGTGTCAGCTGCCACAAGGGTGATGCTCTAATTTTTACTAATGAGCTCAATGCGCAGGGGTTGGATTTATTAGCTCTTGCAAACATTTTAGTCCAGGTGCTTTCCGTTGGTACACAACCCTTTTTATAAAGAGAGGCTGGTTATCGCATGGGCATGGTTTTTGGAAACCATAAATATGCCTCAAAGGGTGATACACCATTCAATAGGCTGGCACTTGTGCAATTTTGGTGTGAGAAGAAACACCTGTTGTTCTTTTTGAAAAAAACATTATGAATATTTAAAAATAATCTCTTTGGGTTGTGGGAGTGACTCAGGTTGAGTTGGGAAAAGGGTACCACCGTGACAGAATCAAACTTGGTGAGATCTCTGAAGTGTGGCGTGGACTGAATCAGACGTAAATCTAATGGGTGGCTTTCCTGTGTGTACCCAGCCGGGAGAGGAGATAGAAGCCTGTGAAGAGCTAGCTCTAGCTCTGACGAGAGGGCTGCAGCTGGACACCCAGAGAAGCAGCAGAGACTCCTTGCAATGTTCCAGTGGCTACAGCACTCAGACTACCACCCCGTGCTGTTCAGAGGACACTATCCCATCACAAGGTTTGTCAGTCTCCATTGCTGCCCTTCTTGAGCATGTCAGACAAAGCCCATCACAGCCTCAAACTGCTCTCGGCTAATGGATTGCAAGACAAGAAATACTCCTCTCTTCTGAAAGACAACAGAGTCCTGTGGCACTTTTAATTAGCGATGAGAGAGGAGAACAGCTAACGTTACCGTCCAGGAGGATTTGCCAGGCTTAAATGTGAGCTGTTTATTAACAGACTTCATCTTTATAACTCTCTGAGCCTGTTCTCCCTGAAATAATAAATAAGGGCAAAATTCAGTCCAGTGGTGGTGCCTGCACAACATCTCATGCACCAACTAATGTCTTAAGAGGTCTGGGGAACCAGTGTAGGGGGGAATTTCACCTTTTTCTAGTAAATCTGACCTTTTATGGGTTTTTATTTAATAATAGTCTGCTTGATTTGTCTTGGTGACTGTATATAGACCTCTTGAGTGGTCTTGTACTGATCAATGGCAAACCCATGAGCTTTGCTCAGTAGCTGCCTATTTCTGATTTCCCTCATTCTGTGAGCTTTCTTAAACATAGGTGGAAATCGTGGTGACTTTAACTAAAAAATGGACTCACTGAAAATTTACTTGGGGTTATGTGACAATTGCATTAAGCATTTATTTTTAATTCGGCTTCAGAAGAGGCAATGTACCTAACAGGAAGTGAGCTGGATTCTATTGTTTGTGCACCAGCAGAATTGTTTCCTAATTTTGAATCAGTTTTTACCTGTGCCCGTCCTTTAAGGGCAATAAGGGTTGAATAGTTATAATGGAAGGCCTAATTTGGCATAACCTCTGATTTCTAATGCATGAGATGAAAGGAGATGAAGGGCTGGCAGTTAAAAAATATTTTTGCCTGTAAGCTGAGCATATCTGATGCAGAAATCATTGAGACACAGCAAATTTTCACTCCCACAATGCAATTTTTAGAATTCCCTTTTAGAGCAGGACTGCCCTTCCATTACTGATGAATTCAAAATATTGGGATGTGGCTAACAGGCCAGAGTAGTCACCCACATTTCTTAGACACCTGAATAAGTGATCTGATCATCATCAGAAGTGCTAAGCACCTGGAACTCTCATTATATTTACTGAAAGATGGAGGTTTATCACAATCAAAATCACGTCACTTAGGTGCCTAACTAACACGCAGGTTTGCAGATTGTGGCCAGGACACCTTATGTTTGCTGTTAGGCCTTTTGCATGCACGGACATGCTGGTAAAGCTACTGACTTCAAACACAGTATTGTTACACACTTCCTTCAGCCTCATTAACTTGGTACTGCTGCTGGCTCCAGCTTGTTTCTAACAGTGTCCTTTGGTGTCAGTTTCAGATTATGATTATTTCTCTGTGAGTGGCGACCAGGAGACAGAACAACAAGAATTTGACAAATCCTCAACCATTCCAAGAAACAGCGACATCAGTCAGTCCTACCGCAGAATGTTCCAGGCCAAGCGTCCTGCTTCGACTGCAGGCTTGCCAACAACGCTTGGACCGGTGATAGTTACACCCGGGGTAGCAACGATCAGAAGGACCCCTTCCACCAAACCTACGGTCAGACGGGGCACCATTGGCGGAGGCCCTATTCCAATCAAAACTCCAGTAATCCCTGTCAAAACGCCAACTGTACCAGATGTTCTGGGGGGACTACCTGGCGCCCTGGGCGGGGCAGAAGAATGTGCTGAGCAGAGTCCTGAGTCAGAGTTAGCTGGCAACGGTGAGCAAGGAGGCACCAATATGCTCTCGTCCTTGTGGAGTGGGCAAGCATCTGTCAACCCTCCACCGCCAAGCCAGAAGCTGAGTACCATGGATGAACAGAGAAAAGCAGTCACTGAAAGTGAGGGAGAAGAATATGAAAGGGATAGCTCAAGTTTCCTTGCGCCCCCATGCCAACCAAAGTGTGACCCAGGAGTCATGAGCCCAGGAAATGCCCCACAAGGCGAAGACATGTTGAATGCCATTCGCCGTGGGGTCAAACTGAAGAAAACTACCACAAATGATCGCTCAGCGCCTCGTATTTCGTAGATAGGCGAAGGCTGCCAGAGTTCTAGTTACTGAGAATGAACTGTGATGAAACCTTATTTGTCTCTATCCATTCCAATCTATAATCAAAAGATTTTGTAGGAAACTCAGTAATAGATTTGAAGGCACTATAAAGGAGAAAAGAAGATGAAAGCGCATATAACAGACATTTTCACTAGTGTTTTAATTTGTAAATATCAGTGATTTTGTTTCTGCTAACTTTTGATCTAAGACCCCCTTTTAATTTTTTCTGAAGGTGCCAAATCCCATTTAACTTTTGTATAACTCTTTGTAAAGTTTTACGTGTGCAAGATGAAAAAATAAAGTTAAGTAGTTAACTTTGGCAGAGTGAGCTACTGCATTCAGCTCTCTTCCTGGCTTTGGTAGAGTGCTTTATAATACTGAGGGGGTTTTTTTTTTTTTTTTTTAAATGGGACTTCTGTGTATAAACAAACCAGTAAGAAATTAGATCCTGATTTAAGGATAACGATTTTGTTTGTTTATTTGTTTGAAAAGCAGGAATAGCAATTGATAATAAAAGCAATATAATGCAAGAAAGAAACCTGCAGTTGGTAGAGTATTTGCGGATAATGGGGGGAGGGAGGGAAATGCCATCAAAATAGCAGATGCAGTTGCACAAGAGTAGCCTAGTAGGATTAAATGCTTGTAGCTTCACAGTAAATGCATCCGAATAAGCCATATTGGATTGCAGTGTTTGTTTCTTTAGAGGGTTTAAAGACTTTAATTTTTTCCCACCCACACATTTCTTCGAGACTGCACAGCAACTCCTTTCAGTTACATGCATGCCACCTCAGCTGTGTAGGCTTAGATTTCCTCCATTCCTTTCATCGAATACAAACAAGTTCCAGAAGCTTAAGGCAGTTACAAATGTGAAAACGTTTTAAAACTGATAGCAGGGAGTTCTTAGATATATCAAAATGCCTTTTACTGACTGTGCCCAGCAGGCTGGGCACCCTATGAAGTCCAAATATTTTGAGAAAACACTTAACGATTTGACCGAAGTCACCAGCTTAAGATCTAGTAAACAGATATGTTTCTTTTCCAGTTCAGGGGCTTGTTTTTCTTAACCGCCTTTTAAATGGCAGTTAATCGGCTTTTACTAAATTCTGAAAAACGGGGGTGGGAGAAAGACTGATTTCATATTTAATGTTCCTACTAGGAAACTGACCACTCTGTTCTCTTTTGTATTCTAGGTAATGTATTTTTGGAATGTTATTGTTAGGTAGAATTATAGATGAGTTGGATTTTTTTTCTTAAGTAAAATATATTTTGTTGTGGCTGCAGAACCCATCTCCTGCAGGCAGCAGAAATGTGCAGAACTTGGAGTGCTGCAAGCGTTCTGTTCAGTCCAAAAGGGCACAGCCTGCATCTGTGACCGTTAAAATACACCAAATAAAATGCAAGGGGCTAGTCTCCACCCAATTCTGCAGATTTCCGTTGGCTTTTGTCTTGCCTACATAATCTCTTATGCTTTAATACATAACTGCATTGGATGTGAAACTTCCTGTAACTGAATAGTCACTCTGTTCTATATAACATTTACACTGCTGTGATTGCTTAACATTTTTATATTATAGCTTTAAAGCAAAAAGGCATGATTCTTAGACTATACAAAACCTTCCTTTCTTTGAAAAACAAGCTCCTTATTACTGAATATAATAAACAGTAGTGCCTGTGGTGGACCCAGCCCACCAGTCTTGATAAAAGTAGCTGATGCATTGCGCAAATGAGGCTTTGAAATGGTTTTTGTTTAAACAAAAACTGTTAGGAAATAATCTCAGTAGTTAAAGATGTTATTTAAACCTTTGAAACAAATGGATGTAACTGTACGGAAGTACAGCTTTTCACTTGTTTAGTTCTTAAACATTAGTATAATCTCAGTAAATGTAATATAAAATGTTGCCAAATTCAATGTAGAAAGAATGTGACAAAACACTTTGGATAGTTCTGTTGTTTGTGTTTTTGCATATTGTAAAAGCAGTGTCACAGCTCAAAAATAAAAAGTTTCTCATGGTAAATTATTGTGCTTTAGTCGATAGTTTGTACTGAGAGTTGACCTCTCCCTGTGCAGTTTTTTGTTCTAAACTGGTATAAATAATTGCTGTAACTGTGTCTCCCTTCTACATTGTAATGATTGCTTCAGCCTATGTTATAAATAAAGAACTGATGGAAAATGCATGTATTTCAATTCTTAAAAAAGACTCCATCCTTTCAGGGCTTTGGATGTAAATGTTTTCCTTTTGTCTGATTCCTTTAAAAAAAACCCATAAAACGCAGAACATACAGATCATACCTGAACTCCAACCATCTGATCCATGCATGTAAGCAAACAAACTACAATAAAAACTCTTAGAGATTATATTTTTCTTATTGGGGTCTTCGGAGACGTGATCTGAGGTCTAAGGAGGAAGACGCATTGTACAGTGCTCTAAAGATAAAATGTTCTGAGTACTAAACAATTCTATTTCCCTGCTTCCTCCCACATTGTTACATGAGTTCTTTGTGTTTCCTGGCCAATATTGTGCTTTCTGTGTATCTGCTTTCCTAGTGGACTGCAGTTATTCTTTCACCTTCGGAGAATGATCTCTGCTTGTGTTCTTTTGATCGATCGATTGATTCTTTGATATAGCAGTTTCAAGCACAACAGTAAGTGCCATCTCTGACTGATGTCTGCTGTTAGGGTGGGTGCCTGTCCTAAAGACAAAGGGAGGGATGGACGGAAGGAAGAGATTGTTTTGAAACTATCAAGCAGTAGCCTAATTTACCTGCTACTGAAGCAGACAATTCATGTCCTAAAGTCTCCATTTTTCATTAAGATACTAAAGAAAAACTCAGGGTGGTTGAGTGAAATACAGATTTTTGCCTTTAAACAGTGTATTTGCATACCTACTGTCTCCCTATAGCCATAAATTCTGTCATAATCACATAGTGCTGCTAGGCAATCCTATATAACCTTGAGGCATTTTCCTATGGTTTTTCAGTGTGTCTGTGAGCTTTGATCCTGTGTGCAAACATTATTTTAAAACACTGAAAGAAGCATCCTCCTAGAGAATATCAGACATAGGGCCTGATCTGATGACCTTGAAGTTAATGGAAAGACTCTATGGCTATGTCTACACTTGAAAAGTCGACTTTATAAAGTCAACTTAAGATCGACTTTAAGTTGACTTAAAGTGGACCTTATTAAGTCAACTTAACAGAAGTGGACTTAACTTTTCAAGTGTGGATGTGGCCCCTTTTTGGCCTTAAGTCGACTTACCAAGGTTTACCTAGGCATTACTCAATGTCTCCACTGGCTTATGTCGACTTAATAAAGTCGACTTAAGCGCTAGTTCGAGTTAAAACGAGGTGTTAATTCAAACTAACTTTTCCTTAATTCAATTTAAGGAGCAGCTTAAGTTGAATTAAGGAAAGTCCAGTGTTAGACATGGAGTAAATTAAGTGGACTTAAGCCTCCTTAAATCAACTTAATTTGTAAGTGTAGACACACCCTATTGGTTTCAGTGGGCAATGGGGTTGGCACCTTGATGTCAGATGTAAACATGGAGATTTTGGACAAGTAGAATAAAAAAGGTGGTATGATTATTTGTTTGCAAAAGGCCATAACAAGGGAAAAAAATTGGTTCTATATAGTGTTTTCACTGGAGGTAGGAGTTATTCAACATACACAACACAAGAATCATGGCAGGTTTAAAAGTGGCTTGAGTCACTTTTAAAGAACAAGAATCAGGCAAGTCTGTGCAATTATTTGCTAAAACAAATGACTCTTGGAATGTGGGTTTATGGAAAACATTTCAAAATATCCCGTTCTTTTTGGGAGATTTTTTAAGATTACAAGTTTGGTTGGTAAAGGTGACAGTGCAGATTCAATATTTAGACTTCGCTACGACATTTGACTTGGTACCAAGGAACACTGATGAAGAAGTTGGAATGATACAAAATCAACATTTTAAATGGCTTAAGAACGGGGGTGGTCCCGGAGGATTGGAAAAAGGCAAATATAGTACCTATCTTTAAGAAAGGGAAAAAGGAGGATCCAGGGAACTACAGACCGGTCAGCCTCACCTCAATCCCTGGGAAAATTATGGAGCAGGTCCTCAAAGAATCCATCCTGAAACACTTGGAGGAAATTAGAGTGATCAGGAACAGTCAACATAGATTCACCAAGGGCAAATCGTGCCTGACCAACCTGATTTCCTTCTATGATGAGATGACTGGATTTGTGGATGCGGGAAGAGCTGTTGACGTGGTATACCTTGACTTTAGCAAGGCTTTTGATATGGTTTCCCACAGCATTCTCGTCAGCAAGTTAAGGAAGTATGGGTTGGACGAGTGGACCGTAAGGTGGATCGAAAACTGGCTAGATCAACGGGCTCAGCGGGTAAGAATCAATGGCTCGATGTCTGGTTGGCAACTGGTAAGGAGTGGAGTACCCCAGGGGTCGGTCCTGGGGCCGGTTCTATTCAACATCTTCATTAATGATCTTGTGATGGAATAGACTGCGTGCTTAGTAAGTTCGCGGATGACACCAAGTTGGGGGGAATAGTAGATACTCTGGAGGGCAGGGACAGGATCCAGGGAGACTTGGACAAATTGGAACACTGGGCTGAAAGAAACCTCATGAGGTTCAACAAAGACAAGTGCAAAGTCCTGCACTTAGGATGAAAAAATCCCATGCACTGCTACAGGCTGAGGACCGACCGGATAAGTAGCAGCGCTGTAGAAAAGGACCTGGGGGTTATGATGGACGGGAAGATAAATATGAGCCAACTGTGTGCCCTTGTTGCCAAAAAGGCCAATGGCATATTAGGCTGCATCAGTAGGAGTATTGCCAGCAGATCGAGGGATGTGATAATTCCCCTCTATTCGACACTGGTCAGGCCGCATCTGGAATACTGTGTCCAGTTTTGGACTCCCCACTACCGAAAGGATGTGGACAAATTAGAAAGAGTCCAGCGGAGGGCAACAAAAATGATTAGGGGGCTGGGGCACATGACTTATGAGGAGAGACTGAAAGAACTAGGCTTATTTAGTCTACAGAAGAGAAGACTGAGAGGAGATTTGATAGCAACCTTCAACTCCTTGAAGGGGTGCTCCAAAGAGGAGGGAGCTAGGCTGTTCTCGAGGGTAACAGAGGACAGAACAAGGAGCAATGGTTTCAAATTACAGCTGGGGTGGTCGAGGTTGGATATTAGGAAAAACTTTCTCACTAGGAGGGTGGTGAAGCATTGGAATGGGCGATTTAGGGAGGTGGTAGAATCTCCATCTTTGGAGATTTTTAAGGCCCAGTTAGACAAAACCCTGGCTGGGGTGATTTAGTGGGAGTGGTCCTGCTTTTTAGCAGGGGGTTGGACTAAATGACCTCGTGAGGTCCCTTCCAACCCTATGATTCTAAGAACAAGTCTTAACAGGTAACTGCAAATGGGGAATCATTGAGCAGGTATGTTCGAGAGAGAGTCCTATAGGGATTGGTTCCTGACCCTATGCCATCTAACATTTTTATCAACAATTTGGGGGGGGGGGGGGAACAAACAGAATACTCACTAATAAATGATGCAGATGACACAGATTGGGGCAGTGGTAAGTAATTAAGATAATGAAATGATCCAGAATGTTTGGTAAACTACAATGTGAAGAGAATGAAGTGGCAATCAGCTTTGTCTTCTCCAATCTTCTGCACCTGTTAGAACCCTAGCACCCCTTCCTCCGCCCTTACAATTGAAGTCACCAGTCTAGCTGAGAACAACAGAGTGTGTACTAAAAGCTAAATTCCTTCCAATTAGGGATACAACAAAATGGAAAGTGGGAGCTCTGGCATATTTTTTTCTGAGCCTTCAGCACTTGCTTAGCCATTGAAATGCACCACTGGTGGTAGATTAGCTGCTTGGTGCAACGCAGCAGTTCAAGGAGGAGTACAATCTCAGTTTAAATTAGAAGGGAACCAAATTGGATCAAATGTTCTTCCCAAAGGGGGACCAGTGACTTGAATTAAATCCCCTCTGTTAGAGCAAAAATATGCAATGATAATCTCCTGTTCACTTAGTAGACTCTGTTCTTCCTCTTTCTGTAGTGGCCTTGTTAGATACTGACTTACCCCCATTCCTAGACCAATTAGGTACTGAAGGTAACCCTAACCAAATAAAGCTGGACCAACCCTCTGTTCTTTGCCAAGATTGAAGCAAACAGTGGTAAAGGATGCAAGTAGTGATTCCACAGTTTTGGTCTCCATTCCCAATTCTTTACAATCACAGAACAATGGAATTTGTGTCCCAGGCTGCTAGGGTCATGCCTCGTGTTTCTGGTGGAGGTACGGGCTATCCCCTAGAAGGCAAAATGCTTTTAGAGCAGGCTAAAACATTATCAGCTTCCTGCAAAAATGCCTCCTTCAAATACCTCCAAATTCTCCATTTACATGATTACATGTTGCAAAACACTTGCCAAGAGTTTCTGAATTTGAGTGCACTTGATATTTAAACACCAAGATAACATGCACCCCAAGATTTTAATTTCTTCCATTTAATTGCCAGATGCTAATTTTATAGCTATAAAGATTTCTTCCTTCTGGGCACCTTGTGCTCCATAATCCTTGCAACAGGTTTTTCCTCATTGTCCCAGCACAGGATTTTTTTTTCATTTTTTAAACTCTCACTAACTTCAGCAATAGTGCCAGCCTATGATGCTATTTAGAGAACTTAAGAGTCTCACTCTTCACTCCAACACACTGGAGATTTTTCTGTGCCCTGTTCTAGACAGAGGATTTTGGGAGAGAAGAGGATTCTGCATAAAATTCATATTTAGAAAAAAACATAATATGGTAGCAAGCCTATGTAAAGGACTTTTATATCCCAGCTGCATATTACAACACCAAGGCAGGGCTTAAGTCAGTCAGTGGTTTTAAAAAATTTTTTTCACAGGACCCAGTTAAAAAAAAATTTATGCCCACAACCCAACAATTACATCTTTGAGCAATGCATTCCAGTCTTGGCAGGAGGGGGTGTCACCACCCAGTACATGAGGGTCTGTGACCCAGTACTGGGTCCCAACCGATAGCTTGAAAACCATTGGCTTAAGCTGTCTGGGGAAGAAAGTCAACAAGAGCTGGCTTTGCAGAACCTCCAAGCCCAGTAGGCTTTGTGTACTTGGTGCTCTTGACAAGGTCAAACAGCAGCAACATAACAGGCAAGTCTTAAAATAGCTCCAAATGGACATTCAATACACCCGGGAAGCAACAAACTCTTGTGTGAAATAGTGTCAATGAACAGCTCCAAGAGGCTAAAAAAATCCCTTGAGCAAGATTCCCATCCCTTTCAGACTGCTGCAGTAGCCAGCAATTGCTCCAGGAAGGAAGAGCCTTGATATGGTCAGTATCATGAAACTGTTTGTGCCCTGCTTCCCAGCCCTGGGCAGTTCTGATTCCCATAGGCTCCCACACTAACCAAGCCCCCTCCTCCCCATATTTGGTACCAGTTGTTTTTAAAATCAAATCACTTGTAGTTCACTTAGTCATATTAGTAAAGACTTGCAAGCACGCTAATGTGAAACAAGATAATGCAGCTAGCCGTGAGAAGTGCATCTATAATTTGCAGTACTACACAGAACTGCTGATATCCAAATGCAATTTTGGACAAGTTCTTGTACTTGCTTATTCTGTCTTATTTGGTAGTTGCTAATGGCAGTGTCTTAAAGGAAAACAGCACAGGGAAGAAAACAGGGCATGTGACCTTATGCTTCACTATACATAGGCAGCCTGTACATTTTTTCCTGTTTTTGTCTTTCACTTTTCAGACCTTGTCCAGGATGAAAGATTAATGGGAGAGATGCTGTGAATGATGACACAAGGCATGAGTGAAAGTTCAGTTATTAAGTAGGGGTCTCTACTCATTGCTGAGAACTTGGCATCTATTTAACTTCAACAACAAAAACCTCTTTCCAACCATCCTTCCACCTCAATCAATCCTTCTCCAATCAAGCCTGGGAAGTTTGCTAATCAATCCTTCTCCAATCAAGCCTGGGAAGTTTGCTAAACAAGCAGACGTTCTAGGTTTGAGAAATAAAGCTGTAACACGGACAAGCCTATTTTTGATTCAAAGGTGATCAGCAAAAGGGTTTTTCTTAAATAAATAACCAAACAATCCTACTGCTGCTGTTTAGTTTTGAAGTTACATTAACCCTGAGGCATACAAGAGAAAATGAGCACCTCAGATCTGTGAGCCAAGGATAAACTATCTGCTGGAGTTAGTTCAGTTTCCACACACGCACCTGTGTTACATTTGGTCTGAAGTGAAGAACTTAACTGTAACCCATCCAAAGCAGAATTAACATTTTACAGGAAGATGTGGGTACACAGGGATGCACGACACCCACCTAAAATGGGGTGTGCGTGGCTGAAAACAGTCATCTGATCTAAAGGCCCCAAATGCTTTGTGAAGATTAGATGCCTCCATGCTATAATGGGTAGTTTTGATGCCTTAAGAGTTAAGATAGCACATCAGCAAATCTTGTATATTCAGTGTTTATTTTCTTTAGATTTATTGTGCATTTAGTACAATAGCGCATGTTAACTGCTCGTAGGGAACAAACCCCTTCAGTGTAACCTGCTTGTTCAGGAAAAGATGTTTTTATTATGGTCGTTCACGGGGCCTGGTTACATAATCCCACCACAGAGGGGGCAGATGCCCTTCTTTGCGAGCTGGGGGCAAAGCTTCAGTCCAAGGACCATCAGGTGGCGTTTCGTCCTCTAGCTGTTTAACCTAAAACATACAAGAAAAACTTCAGCCAGTGCATTTAAGTCTTGGATATTTGTTCCCTTTGGCATATGACTCAAACATAGGTACAGAATAGTTCCTTAAGACACAACTATAACCAAACAAAGCATTGGCTTAATGAATAGCATACCGCTAATACAAATAAAATTACCTCATTTAAGTTGACTACACTATCTAGTGCTCATCTGCAATTTCTGTTACAGATCCTTGGACTCCAAAATAATTTAAGTTAAAACTAATCGATGACAAAGGAATATTTTATATGGATGCTTATTCCCTTACTCATTACAGTTAATAAATATCCTCCCTCTGCTTTGGAAGTCTATCAGATACTCTATAAAAATATTAGCGACCCAACCCAGCACCACTGACGTTCAATACGTATCTTTCTATTGACTTTAATGGACCTGCTCTACTGCCCTGGAAGGAGAAAACCTTTTAAAAACATGAAGTAAGTTCTCTATGGAGCAAACAGCCTCAGCTCTCATTCACTTTTATTTTGAGTTGATGATTCTTGAAGTTAAGAATGTGACAATTAATGTTAAGGTCAGTTTCACCACCACTCATTAAGTGCACACTCACAGATCCAGAAATCCACTCCATTTGCCTAAAATTAATGTTTGGAAAAAGATCAAGAACAACTATTTTTCTGCTGAAAATTAAAAGGCAAATGGACCAAAACTGTCAACATGCTTTAAGGAATTCAGAACAATGAGCTTTTCAAAAAGCACATACTTATTTCTTCAGGGCTTCTACCTGCAAAAGCTATGTTATAATAATGTTAATATCCAAGAGTTACTGTCTTTATTTGTCCTATTATGATGTTTATAACTTTGCGTAGTTGTTGCAAAACTTAGCGATGAGACAAAGATAAAACTGCAGCTTTAATTCTGAAATGTTCCTTTAGCATTCTGATGAAGTGGTGCGGCATTAAGATACCTGCACATGGAAAGCTGTCAATATTACACATAGTTAACAAATTTACTGGCGTGGTCTCTATAATCAAGACTTCAGTGGGGAAAAGTAAGCATCATCCCTAGATCAAGTAATCACTGAAAGGGTACGTCTACACTTGCACCTTAAGTCGACTTAACGATGCTTAAGTCAACCTAAAGAATGCTGCGTCCACACTAGGCACTTTCTTAGGTCGACTTAAGCACTTCCTTGAGTTGACATAACTCCATCTATGACTTAACGCCTAGGTCGACCTTATTAAGTCCACTGAAACCAGTGTGGACGGGGATTTCCCTGAAGTCGACCTAATTGGCCTCCAGGCCCCGGTGCAATGTGGGACAGCTACCCACAATGCACCACTTGACCTAGCAACTGCCAGTGTAGACATAGGCAGTTGACTTAAGTTTTTAGTGTGGACACTAAGTCGACTTAACAAAGTTGACTTTAAGTCGACTTAAAGTCAACCTTGTTAAGTCGACTTAACAGAGCCTCTAGTACAGACTAGCCAAACAGTTTGTCACCCCATTGAAGTCTGGAATACATTAAGTTTACCTCTCTGAAAGCACAGTCACACGCTAACTGAGCTTCACTCCCCATTAAAACTGTACTGACCTCTTTTTCCCAGCTTTCTAACCGCAGCTTCTTCCATCGCTCTCTTTTGGCAAAGTAATCAGGATACATTGCCTTCTCAGAAGGATGCCAGTAATCCAAGACCCACTCGGGAGCCTATGAGAAAAAACAAAACAAAAAAGCAACCCAACACACACACAGTCCAGATACTAGATAAGGAAAATTGCAGAATATACAGCAAATGCACAGCCTAGGCAATCAAGTTCATACAAGATAGATAAGTACCATTAAAACCCAAAGCAAAGCATTATCTAATAATACCCAACTCTTACACAGTACTTTTCGGCAGTAGATCTCAAAGCATTTTACAAAGGATGTCAGTATTTTTACTCATTTCACAGACAAGGAAATGGAGGCCTTGGGAGGTGAAGTGACTTACCCAACGTCACCCAGCAGGCCAATGGCCGAGCTGAAAACAGAAGCCAGGCCTCTTTATTCCCCCTCCCGTGCTTTCTCCACTAGGCCTAATGACTTTCATCTTTGCCCTTGAAAGTGCCCACTGCTTATACTTTAAGTTATAAAGAGGTGTCACTGAGAAACTCGTGTTCTCCTAAATTTGGGCACCAAGTAGGATGCACAGAATACCCGCAGTAGAGAAAGGTTAAAAAAATATATATATATATTTACAGAATATAACCGATTAACTACAACTGAAGGGAGAACAAGTTGAAAACTAGTCAGTTTCAAACAAGTAAAATGCAGTTCCAAATACTACTGTCTAGGACCACATGCCAGTTTTTATGATTTTACAGGTACAAGTTCCTGTTGTAAATATTTCTCTGCTCTACTGTAGTGTTAAAGATGCATATATCATCAAGAGGAGAAAAGGAATTATACAGAGGAAACAATGAGACTAACTAGTGCTATAGGTGCACAAAGTAAAAACAAAAAGGTAAGAATAACACATTCCTCTAACCCCTTTCAGTTTGTTGCCTTAGGTGCTATCACCAAATCAATTCTCAGACACAAGTTTCATTACTAAATTCATGGTGTTCCTTTTAAACAGCATTTTTGCTGCTATAATATTTAATCTCAACAATGACAATTTAATTTTCCCCCAGGAAATATATTCTAAAGGAAATAGGATTTGAAAAATTGTAAAATGCATCAGACCAGCCAGTTAGCTACATTTACACTATTGAGCCATCATGGAGTCAGTGAACCCATTCTAAGTTCCATAGTTTTTTGTACATGCACACAAAATGTGTGTTCGGTCTGAAGCCTTGCATGCTTCATCTTAAATCAAATGAGATTTTGGGAAAGTGGATAAGCTGTTTATGTTGTGTTTCTTACCACTAAGAACATAGGAAATGCACATTTTAAAGTATCCAGGCACAGAGAATTCAGGCATGTTGTACACATTTATCCTTAATTAAAACTAGAATATAGACCCAGCTTTATTTTCTTGGGTTTTAAGTTCTTTATATTTTTGTAAACTCAGAATTAAACAGGCACCACATGTGGACACTATTAAAATGTTCAAGTTAATATTCCTATTCTGAGGTCTGTCTTCCTGACAACACTGGAGCTTAAATTTACACGGGATTTGCAGCTTTTGCCAAACAGACAACCCCTGTAGCAAAGTAATTGTTCTCCCCTTGATGTACTTCAACAAAGTTGGAGTGAGCTTAGTGAGCCAGTTAAAAAACCCCAAACGACACCACATTTAATCAGAGGTCGGGATATAACTCCATAGCAAACTCCCACACCCATCCACCCGACTGTGGCATTTTTTGAGAGAGAACCTTGGAGATACAAACACCAGAATTAAAAACTAACTGGCCAACTGGGTCAAGTGGTGACACCAGATGTTCTCTGTTAGCAGGTCAGTCTTCCCCTCATGGGTTATTTAAGGAAGGGTGGGAAGGTAGCTACCCTCACAGAGCTCCAGCCTGGGGCCATTTTCAATGAGGAGAGTGTGGCTGAGCTGTTTCTTAAGTATCTATACAGTGTACAGCCCAGTCCCCAGTGGGCAGAGGGAAAAAGGGACTTTTGGCTGAGTCAAACATCACTGTGAATCAACCTTGGCTTGAAGAAACTCTGCCCCCCTCCCTCACTTACTGCCCCCATCAACCTCAGCCGCAGAGGGAGGGGTCACTGTATGGGGAGCTCCCCCCACAACTCAACCCTATGAGCGCTCGCTCTCTCACACACACACACACACACACACACACACACACACACACACACACACAC
>ML685784.1:13821932-13835544 GCA_007922175.1 Pelusios castaneus | reverse complement strand
GAAACCCCTGCCCCACTGAGCCTTCACTTTCCATTTTCCTTCTACATAGTAAAGTTTCAAGGCTTTATTAAGTCAATGTTCAGTTGTAAACTTGAACAATGAAAACGTTTTGTTCAGAGTTAAACATTTGTCATGGTGAGATCCTACTGTAACAGCCCAAGAACCCCCTGCGGAAAGTGGTATCAGGAGCTGGTCTATTAAACTCACTGCAGCGCTGCCCCAACCTGGAAACTCAGCCATCTTTTGGAAAGTGAGGCAGGCATAGGCATGTCTCCCTTTCCTGGACACTCTGCCAATTGCTTTTTGAAGCAACGGTAACCTTTTCAGGCAGCCAGTGCTGTCCCAACCAAGCTCACCCCTGCAATTATGGTTGCAGGGAGTTTTGCCAAACAAAGAGAGAAAGAACAGACAGTCTTAAAAAATAATTGTATGGAGATGAACTTTGTCCATTTTTCTTTCATCAGAAACAATTTGCATTGTTTTGATTCTCGGTCACTGTTGACAGCACTATCATCCTCCCTGCCACTCAAAGCCTAATTCCTTCTTCTGCCTCATATCCAGGCCCCATACAAGTCCTGTTGATTCTCCCTCCATATCATTTCCTAAACTGACTGTCTTCTGTGCATGCTGTTGAGACTCATTCATTCCTCACCTTGATTACTGTAACCTCCTCTTTAACATCCCACAATCCATGTCCCTGGCAAATCTGTTCAATCCCCCTTAGCTAAAATGAACTTCCTGGTTCTGTAAGCCCATCTGCCTTTGAATGCTTCCACCACAGCAAATTCAAGTTTCTTTCTTGTTCTTGCATCCAAGATGTTTCATAACTCTGCACTTTTTAATGTATTTGCTTGTTTATCGGGTTGCTATTCCATTTCCATAGCCAACATCAGCCTTGATTCCCTTTTGTTTCTTCCTTGATGCCCCTTATGCATGGAACACCTCCATGGACTTATCTGGAAGATCACTTCCCTCTCCCTTCAAACCATATTTACTGATATAGGAAAGCACAGATCTCAGTTGTACCATGCAAATCTATACTCTTAGTGTAACACATATGAGAAACAGGAAGAAATCAGAGTTAGAGTTCATGTAAGAACTTTAACTAGGAGTTTCTTATTTTTAAAAATGTTATTAATTTTACCATTCTAAGAATGCTAAAGTAAATTTTATTTTTTTTTTTTTTTACAGTGTCCATCACATTGTAGTATTCAAGTGCTAAGATATAATTGAGATCCACAAAGCATCTTTCAAACATTTACAACCCTAATTCACACTATTAGGAAAGTAAGGCAGAAGGGGACTGAAGCAGCAGAGGTCCTCCAACAGGCCTAGCTGAAGCCGGAGTCCTGAGAGAAGCAGAAAAAGATTAAGTCAACAGTACTTGAAATTCCTACCTCCCACTCCCAAAAGAACAAGAGAGAGACGACTGTGTTAAGGCAAGAGAGAAGAACATAGGTGAAACAGCCCATTGATACTACTTTACAGTTACGTACCTTCCAACCGTCATATCTCTCATAAGCTATGCCATTAGGAGAGTCAGGGAAGATGTAAGGAAGAGGATGCTGGTAGAGCCAAAATTCTTCCTCAGCAGCTTTCAACAGTTTTGTTGCTTTCACCATATCCTTCTCATTCTTGTGTTCATCAAACCGTGCTCTCATCAGACAGGCAAAGTATCGAAATCGGTCCCTAAAGATACAAACAACATTTTCAGTGGTAAAAACATCCTGGCTCCTTTCTGCATTGTTTTCTAGTACAGGAATATTAAAAAAGTTTCCTCACTACAGACAGACAGATTTGCCCCAGGAGCTTTTGAGAATTCACATCACCAGTCTTCATGACAAGGAGCTGAAAGACCCTTCTTAGTTCATCTAGTCACTGGATGTCTATTGTAGGTTCTCCTTGCATATTGTCTACTCCGAAATGAATCAAACCCTTTATCTAGTTATAAACAAGTTAAATTTTCTCTCCAGTTCTTCACATCCAGGCACTGTCTAGTGGTCTAGTCAATTCTACACATCTCTACAATCCTGTTTGCCCTCTCTGTCCACACCATCAGAACTCCCAGTCTTGCACGTTGGCTACTGCGATCTCTTCCCTCACTGACCTTCTCAAGTCTATTTGAAATGCTGATGCTATAAAATAACTTTCCTGGATCACTACTTATCACTGAACTAACCTAATCCCTTCACTGGGTCCTTCTTCACTCCTGTACCAAACAATGTTTCTTGTCTTTATCTTTAAGGCCTTCAGTTTGCCCTGCTTTAGCACTTTTAGACACTGCCTATGGATAAACATCTCCCTTCAACAAGTTTCTGCTTTCTCTGAGACTGCTCCTTATGCAAGCAAGCAAACTGTGGCATCACCATTTTTTTATTTTTACATTATAGCACCATCCTTAATCCTCTTTGCCTGCTCCTGTATTTTTTTTAGGCTGCATGCTTTCCTGGGAAGGGGCCATCTCTTTAGCCATGTTAGTAGTGCACCTGGCATAATGGGGCTGCCATTTTGATAGAAGCCATTAAGTCTACTGGGATGAAAAAGTTCATTAGTAATAATAAGCAACCTACCCTAAAAATACATTTTGGGCAGGGAACATCTGAGTATTTGTAGATCAGCCAACACAACAGGGCCCTGATGATCCTGACTAAGGCCTTTGGGCACAACTGTAATACAAATAATTTAAATAGATTAAGGTCAGAAGGGACCATTATGTTATTCTAATCCCCTGCATAATACAGGCTATAGAGCTTCACCCAGTAATTTCTGCATCAAGTCTGTAACTTTTGTTTGAGCTATATCATATTCTCTAAAAAAAAGAATATGGAGTCCTGATTTGAAGACCACAAGTGATGGAGAATACACCATCCCCAATGTTCCACCATGAAGTGCAGTGGCTCTCAACCAGGGGTTTGTATCCTTGGAGGTATGCAGAGGTCTTCCAACGGATACTTATCTCTTCTAAATCAGTGTTTCTCAAGATGGGGGTTGCAGCCCCAGGTGGGGAGCGGAGTCATAGGATGGATTTAAAAGTATTGCAAGTGTGGAGCCAACATTAAGGGAAGGAAGCAAAGCAACTGCCAGAGGCCCCACAAACCAGAAGCCACACAAAGCTAAATTGCATGCTTCAGCCCCACCACCTGGGGCTCATGCTTCAGATTAGGCTCACGCATAAAAAAATAGAAAGACAACAGAGTCTTTTGGCCCTTTTAAAGACTAACAGATTTATTTTTTTTTTTTTTTTTTTTTTTAGAAATCCTACTTCGTGTCGGAATAAGTGGGATTTTTTCCCCAGGAAGCTTCTTGGGTTTATAAATCTGTTAGTCTTTAAAAGTGCCACCAGACTCTGTTGTCTTTCTACAATAGACTAACACGGCTACCCCTTTGGAATTTGCATAAAAAATAGGTTCAAGTATCAGACTGAAACACAAGTACAATATTTATATTCCAAATTGCTTTATTTTATAATTATATGGTTAAAAATGAGAATGCAAAAAACAACAAGAGTCCTGTGGCACCTTATAGACTAACAGATTTTCTTCAGCATGTTTTCGTGGGCTATAAACCACTTCATCAGATGCAAAATGAGAATGTAAACCATTTTTCAGTAACAGCATGTTGCAACACTTCAGTATTTTTATGTCCGATTCCATAAGCAAATAGTTTTTAAGTGAGATGAAATCAGGACAACACAAAGATTCCCGAAAGGGGTACAGTTGAGAACCACTGATGTAATGGATAGAGCAATGTGTAGAGCAGGGGTAGGCAACCCCTGGCACATGGGTTGACAGTGGCACACGTCACCCTCTGTGACACCACAGAAATTACCTCTCCTGCCACTGAAAACCACCCCAGGTGGCTTCTTTCCGGGGCAGCTGGGTGGCGGGGGAGGTCCCCTCCATGCCCATGCCCCAGGCATGTGGAAAGAAGCTGCCCAGAGCAGCAAGGGATCCCAAGAGGAGTTGCTCCAGGCAACTTCTTTCTGTGGCATGTCTTGGGAGCCCTGTGCACAGACACACTTTCAAGACGACCCACTCCAGGCAGCTTCTTCCCATGAACAGCTCCTTTCAGTGGCACATCTGGGAAGCAGTCCCTCACTCAAGCTGTGGCCGCTGCTGAGTTTTCAGGCAGACACCACCTTTGTCAGCAGAAGGGGCTGCCGGCGCCAGCTGAGGACCAGGAAGGAAGGGCTGGCATGGGAAGTCAGCAAAAGGTTGCCGATCCTTGGCGTAGAGGAATTCAGGAGCCCTGGCTGCTATTCCCGGCTCTGTCATGAGTCAGCTGGATGATTCTGAGGAGCTACTTCCCTGCTGCGTCTCAGTTTCCCCCAGCTGTAAAATGGGGAGAATGGTCCCGAGTGCCTTCATAAAGCGCTTTGAAAAGGATGGATGAAAAGAGCTAGCTAGGAGCGAGGCATTATTACAGTTGGTTCCCATGGCGCTGAAAACCTAAGGGGCATGTTCATATTCAAGTCAGGCGGGATGGAGGAGCCCCTCTACCACAGCACCACTGCCAGCGACTTCCAGGCAGCAGACACGGGCTGAGGCCTGTCCTGGTGGGCCTCAATCCCAGGCCACCTGCAGTGACGAAACAGGCGCGAGACCTTTCCTGTGGGCCCGCTTCATTCCCTGCCAGGCCCAGCGCGAGACTGACCGTTACTGACGTCACAAGCGGCGCCTGCGGGGCAGAGGGGGGAGAGCAGAGACCGCGCGCACTCGCGGCATATCAGGGCTGCTCGGCCCCTCCCCGCCGGTCCTACGGAAAGCGGCCCACGGTCGATTCGCGCTCAGGCCAAGGGGCTCCACCGCGGGGGGAGGCAGCCCATGGACACCGCCCCGGGGCGCCTCCCCCCAGCCCGGCCTAGCAAGGAGGAGCCTCGGCCGAGGGACCCGGCTCTGACAGGACCGGCGCGGGGCAGCCCCCCGGGATCCATCCGCTCACCGGGCTACGATCCAGGACTCGAGATGGCGCAGCGACTTCTTGTAGAGCCGCAGCACCTTCTGCCGGTGCGACAGGTACGCCGCCATCTTGGGCCCCCTCAGACAGTCCCCCCTCCGGCCGCCGCTCTTGGCGCGCGCGTGGTCTGACGGGAAGGAGGAGGAGCAGCAGCGCGCGCCCGGGCACGTTCGTTCCTTCCTTCCGCTCGTTCCTTCCTTCCGCCGGCCGCAGCCGCCATGAGCCGCTTTAAATTCATCGGTGAGGGGGCGGGGCAGGGCGTCCGCGGCTCTCGGGGACCGGGCCGAGGCTGGCTGAGGGTCACTCGCACCCCCAGGAGGGGCTGGCGGGAGCTGGCCCGGGAAAGCTGCTGCCTCCGGCCGTGCAGCGCCTCAGAGCCCGGCTCCCACCTGGGGTCGCTGCAGCGCGGCTCGGCAGGAGCCGGGCTCCGAGGCGCTGGCGGGCAGCAGCCCTGGGTGCACGGCGGGGTGTTTGTGCGGTGTTGCCGCTCTCCTGTCTGGCAGCTCCTGGGCCAGCACTAAGCGCCGTTCAAGTGTTTGTTCTCTACAGGTGGCCTCAGGTTTTAGGAAACGCGATGCGGGAGGGTGAGTCGGGCAGGGTCCCATGGGAGGCTGATCTGAAGGGGAAAGGTGTCCAAGACAGCTGGCTGTATTTTAAAGCAACCCTGTTAAAGGCACAGGAAGATAACATTCCGATGTGCAGAAAGAACAGCAAATGTGGACGGCGACCAGCGTGGCTTAGCAGGGAACTCTGCGGGGAGCTGAAACATAAAAGGGAAGATTACAAGAAGTGGAAGCTTGGACAGATGACAAGGGAGGCGTATAAAGATATTGCTTGGGACTGCAGGGATCAAATCAGAAAGGCCAAAGGACAATTGGAGTTGCAGCAAGCAAGAGATGTGAAGGGTAACAGAAAGGGGTTCTATAAGTATATCAGCAACAAGAAAAGGATCAGAGGTGGTGTAGGTCCCTTACTGAATGGGGCAGGCATCCTCGTGGAGGATGATGCGGAAAAGGCTGAAGTACTCAATACTTTTTTTACTTCAGTCTTCACAGGGAGGGCCAGCTCCCAGGCTACTACACGGGGTAATGCGGACTGGAGAGAAGAGTGGCCCTTGGTGATGGAAAGTCAGGTTAGGGAACACTTAATGAAATTGGATGTGCACAAGTCCATGGGGTCGGATGAACTGCATCCGAGGGTGCTGAGGGAGTTGGGGGAAGTGATTGCAGAGCCGCTGGCCATTATCTTTGAGAACTCGTGGCGGATTGGAAAAAGGCAAATATAGTACCTATCTTTAAGAAAGGGAAAAAGGAGGATCCGGGGAACTACAGACCGGTCAGCCTCACCTCAATCCCTGGGAAAATCATGTAGGTCCTCAAGGAATCCATCCTGACACACTTGGAGGAAAATAGAGTGATCAGGAACAGTCAACATGGATTCACCAAGGGCAAATCGTGCCTGACCAACCTGATTTCCTTCTATGATGAGATGACTAGATTTGTGGATGCGGGAAGAGCCGTTGACGTGGTATACCTTGACTTTAGCAAGGCTTTTGATACGGTTTCCCACAGCATTCTCGTCGGCAAGTTAAGGAAGTATGGGTTGGACGAGTGGACCGTAAGGTGGATCGAAAACTGGTTAGATCAACGGGCTCAGCGGGTAGAAATCAATGGCTCGATGTCTGGTTGGCAACCGGTAAGGAGTGGAGTGCCCCAGGGGTCGGTCCTGGGGCCGGTTCTATTCAACATCTTCATTAATGATTTTGATGATGGAATAGACTGCGTGCTTAGTAAGTTTGCGGATGACACCAAGTTGGGGGGAATGGTAGATACTCTGGAGGGCAGGGACAGGATCCAGGGAGACTTGGACAAATTGGAACACTGGGCTGAAAGAAACCTCATGAGGTTCAACAAAGACAAGTGCAAAGTCCTGCACTTAGGACGGAAAAATCCCATGCACTGCTACAGGCTGGGGACCGATCAGCTAAGTAGCAGCGCTGTAGAAAAGGACCTGGGAGTTATGGTGGACGGGAAGATGAATATGAGCCAACAGTGTGCCCTTGTTGCCAAAAAGGCCAATGGCATATTAGGCTGCATCAGTAGGAGTATTGCCAGCAGATCGAGGGATGTGATAATTCCCCTCTATTCGACACTGGTCAGGCCGCATCTGGAATACTGTGTCCAGTTTTGGGCTCCCCACTACAGAAAGGATGTGGACAAATTAGAAAGAGTCCAGCGGAGGGCAACAAAAATGATTAGGGGGCTGGGGCACATGACTTATGAGGAGAGACTGAAGGAACTAGGCTTATTTAGTCTACAGAAGAGAAGACTGAGGGGAGATTTGATAGCAACCTTCAACTACTTGAAGGGTTGCTCCAAAGAGGAGGGAGCTAGGCTGTTCCCGAGGGTAACAGAGGACAGAACAAGGAGCAATGGTTTCAAATTACAGCTGGGGAGGTCAAGGTTGGATATTAGGAAAAACTTTCTCACTAGGAGGGTGGTGAAGCATTGGAATGGGCTATCTAGGGAGGTGGTAGAATCTTCATCTTTGGAGATTTTTAAGGCTCGGTTAGACAAAACTCTGGCTGGGATAATTTAGGGGGAGTGGTCCTGCTTTTTAGCAGGGGGTTGGACTAGATGACCTCGTGAGGTCCCTTCCAACCCTATTATTCTATGATTCTATGATTCTATGCTGATTTCCAGGCCAGAATTTATCACTGGATCGAAGCAAACCAGGAGTCCCGCGCCACTTTAAAAGACGAACAGATTTATTCGCTGCATCAGCTTTCAGGGGCACAACCCCCCTTCCACAGATGCCTCAAATAGATCTGTGGGTCTTTTATGCATCTGAGGAAGTGGGGTTGTGCCCATGAAAGCTGACGCAGCAAATACATTGGTTCGTCTTTAAAAGGGTCACAGGACTCCTGGTTTGTTTTGTTGAAATGAGGCAACCCCTTTGGAACTTGTCATTGTATCAAGTAGAAAAAGGATCAGATAAACTTCAGGATTGTTGACCTAAATACCTGCTTAAGCTTTAAGCCATCCTTCTTCTTGGTATCAAGTACTTCTGGAACCATAAGGAACCGAAGACTGTTTCTCTATAACTTTCAATACCGATTCTGTTGCGAAATAACACAGGGGTCGGCAACCTTTGTTAAACCCCATGCCCATCTCTCCTCCCTGACCTTCAGCCAGTGCTGGTGGTTCCCTTTGCTGAGAGAGAGAGCGCATGCTGCTGAAAAAAGCTGCTCATGGAAAGAAGCTGTCTGGAATTGGTCCTCGGAAGGAGTAGCTCTGGGTGGTTTCTTTACTCAGGATGCCTGGGGCATGGGCATGGAGCCCTTCCCCTCCCATGCCCCAGCCCTTTCTGAAAGAAGCCATCCAGAGTGACTTTTGATGCCGCAGAGAGTGCTGCTCTGAATGGGCTAGAGTGCCATTGTCGGCACATGTCCTGCGGGTTGCCTATCCCTGCTATAACAGTTAATTCTGCCTTCCTTGTTTTTCTCACTACAGATGTTGGTATTAACTTGACTGATCCTATGTTCCGAGGCATTTACAGAGGTACACAGAAACATCAAGGTAAATGTTTCCTTGAATCTGCCCAAAGTTACAGTTTATCTTGCATTTCTTACCTGAACAATAAATATTAAATATTCACTTTTTTTCTCAGTGGTTGTGAACAGTAGCTAAGTATTTATTATCTACTGGGATTGTCACTTTGAAGCTTAGATTAAATCTCAAGGAAAAAAAGCTTTCTAACTGTAAGAAGAATAGAGTACTGGAACAGACTGCCTAAGGAGGTTGTGGAACCTCACTGGAGATTTTCTAAAGGAGGCTGGATAACCATCTGTCTTGGATAGTTTAGACACAAAAAATCTTGCATCTTCGCAGAGATTAGACTAGATGACCATTGTGGTCCCTTCTGACACCATGATTCTATCCTCACAATGTCTGTTAAAGTCAGTTGAAGTGATAGAAACAGGTACAAACATGGAGAGATTTGTTTATTTAGTGTATCACCAGGTTCAATTACTACTGAAATTCATGGTTTGTTACTCTCCAATTTTCAAGTTCTCAGACATTTTCCACTTTTTTCCACTTAATAATTTACACCTATAGAACAGCAGAGGCTTTCACAGGCTTTTAGTTATTTATTTCTATAGTGCCCAAAGTGAGACTGAAGCTTTAAAAAATAAATGTTTACACTTTCTAAGTAAAACAAATAAGGAATTTTGTTGCACTTATAAAGACTAACAAATTTATTAAGACATACATTTTTGTGGATTACAACCCATTTCCTCAGATGTATGAAATAAAAACTGCAGTATGCGAGGGATATATAGACGTGAAGGGTAAGGTAACAAGATCAGTTCAATTCAAACACTGCAGATGTGGGTCTTTTACAACAGTTGATGAGAAGGTGAGAATGTTTAAAGAAGGAAAATGACCTTTTGTAGTGGGCTAGCCACTCGCAGGCTCCACTACCAAAGGTAATTTTCCCTCTTTAAGCATTCTCACCTCATCCACTGTTGTGCAGAAGTGGGCCGTTAAAATCCCACATTCTCTCACTTTTTTTTTTTTTTTTTAAATTCTCTCCTCTCCATTTTCCAGTGGAAAAAGTGAGGGATAGTTTTAAAAAAGTGAGTGTTGTTTGCCCTCCCTGCCACCCCCAATGAAACAAAATTATTTCTTTAGTTGAAAAATAGCTGACCTTTTCCCAACCAACTGTAAAGCAGAGTTATTTAGAGTAGCTAAAGGGAAACTAGATAATTTCCCCACTTATCAAAACATTTGTAATTCCTTGTCATTCTTCTCTGTTCCTTAAACAACATTTTTGTTTAACTGCAATTTCTCATTTTCTTTTGGTTTCAATATTGGAGAACAAGTATTGACTGACCATGGAGGTAGCCCTGCTGTTGGGAGAGGAACAGAAAATTGATGAGGCTAGTTGTCCTACAGCTACAGACATGTTAAGCAACACAGTCTCTCCCCATAGAAAGCTGCAGTTGATGGGAACCCATGCAGGCAAAGTGAGTTGTTAGACCAGCAGTTCCAAGTCTGAGTTGTAACCCCAAGTGGAGTTGCTTCATGAGCAGATGAGGTTACGATAATCCCAAGCGTGCAGTTTACAAAGTGGCTTCCTCCGCCCAGCACGACCTCACGTGCACTTTATGCACGAGGTCATGTCGCACAGCAGATGCTATTTTGCTTCACAAAACAAAGCTCTCCATGCGGAATGACCTTGCACACGCTGAATGTGTGTGAGATTATGCAGTTCAGAGGATGCTGATTTGTAAAGCAAAATGGCATCCTCCTTGCAGCGTGACTTTCTATGTATAGTATATATGAGGTCACACTGCATGGAGGACACCATTTTTAAATGGCAATTTCCATGCTGTTTTGGAGTAGTAGGAAACAACACATCTGAAAATGGGATTATGCAGGGAAAATATTTGGGAACTGTTGCGTTAGACCATTGGTGTGCTGGGACATAGTGACCCTCTATAAATATTACTTAGTGGAGCACCCACAGGGATGCTACTCAGTGGGTGTTGGCATGTCCTAGATCAGAGATTCTTGCTAGCAGTGTTCGTCCAGGTCTCTCATGCTCCATCACCAACTCATGGTGCCTTTGGCATCCATTTCAGCACATGTACCCGACCCCTCAGTTTCTTCTCCACCATTCACTGTCTGAGACGGAGCCCTCAACAGTTCTTCTCAGATAGTTATTGTTAGCTATCAGGTTCATTTTAGTCAGCTTTCTATTTTGAGTACTTATGCTGCCTGTAATTCCCTCAATCCTAAAATATATACATATATATAATTTCTCCTCTCTTCCCTTCATAGAGTAAGGTAGCTTTTCATTTTCTTCCCCTTCACAAAACTGTGCACCAGGCTGGGCTCACCAGGTTTCAAAAGATGCACCTTGCACAGGGACGCAATCCCATCATCTAATGAACACACACAATGCGTAAGATGTCTGGGAGAGGGACACACAACACTGAAACGTGTCCACTGTAAGATCTTAAAAGCCAGAGCCAGATAAGACAGAGATCTCTGGCTGAAACTTAACTTTATGGAGATATTACTCAGACCCTCCTCTGAACCTGGATAAGGTGATACCTCATCACAGGGGAAATCTATTAGAAAACGTCAATCAACCCTGCCTGGAACTGAGCCAGCCAAGAGAAGGAGGTCACTAGCCGTAGCGGGGTAAAAGTCCTGGTAATGAAGAGGCTGTAGGTTCCTAAGGTACAGTCACTCTCTTGACACCAGCGAATTCACAATGTCCCCATGTGGAGTTGAGAGGCAAAAGCAAACAGCACTCCTCTGATATGGCATTAACAAAACTAATGGCTCACAAGCCGTCGATGAAAATGGTAGCAACCGCCCTAACATCAACATCAGCACCAATAGAGTCCGTGCACTGAGTGTGGCACTAACACATGCCAAGGTGCCAACACTGACTGAGATACGGATAACAACCACTGCAGTGACAGCACTGTCGGCCATGCTGGCAGCAACCTGTACTTTGGCACCAGCCTTAGGTCTGGAGCCAACCCTGACAGCAGCACCGCCACAGAAACAGATAGAGAAATAGCGCCACCATGAACAAGAAGAAATATTGCTCACGTCCTCACCTCAGTCACCCTGTATGGTACAGATACATCCCCAGTACAGTTCACCCATGATGAAGCCATCTCCCCAATTCCATTCTCCAGCAACGATGAAGATGAAGGAGGAGGAGTAACATTCTTCTCCCATTAGATCTAATACATGGACAGCTAGACATAGGTCATAATCCAGATACCCACAAAGCTAGCACAACTGCACTGATTCCAATGTTACTGGACAACCTCCCAAACCTGAAATAATTAGGATTATTGATTAGCTCACTCAAAATCCACCTAGCAGCCATCACCACCCTCCACAATCAGCGAAACAACATGACACTCTGCACATCCAACTGTGAAACATTTCATGGCTGGTATACAGAATGTATACCCAGATATACAAGATCCCACAAAACTGTAGGACTTTAACCTAGTTCTAACAACCATTATTAAACCACCATTTGAGTCCTTAGCAACATACTTGCTAATGCATGTCAGTGAAGGTATTATTCTTGGTAGCCATCACATTGGCTCGTTGTGTAGGTGAACTAGAGCACACATGGCCTCCCCACCATACACAATATTCTATAAGGATGAGCACTCAGACCCACCCAAAATTCTTCTCCAAAGTCACATCAGCATTTCATTTAAACCAACCATTTCACCTACCTATGTTCTGCTCCAAACCTCACAGCAACACATGGGATGCGGCCATACATATATTGGACATTCGACATGCACTTGTGTTGTATCTTGAAAGAACAAAATCATTTAGAAAATCCCTCCAAACTTTTTGTAGCGATCACAGAGTGATCCAAAGGTAACACCATATCCACACAAAAGTGTCTCAAAGTGGATTTCTTGTTGCATCCACAGATGCTACATATAAAGAGGTGAATCTGCACCACAGGGGGTCAAAACACATTCTACCAACTGTCCTGTATAATGCCTCAATCATAGGCCTATGAAAAGCAGCTCCCTGGGCCTCAGCTCATATGTTCTCAAAACATTATACCATTGACAAAGCATCCAAATTCAACATGTCTCTTCTATGTAACATACTGACTCTGAAGTCCCTTCCACCAATTAAGGGTACTACCTGAGAGCCACCTAGAGTGGAGCATGTAATCCGGGCCTCCTGGAATAACCACCTGAATATGCAGAGATCAGGGCAAGCAGCAAAAAGGAGAGTTACCTGGAGCTAAAGTCCCCAACCAGTCACAAACAATGCTTCTGATTCCCCATACTAGATATCAAGAAGCCACCACAAAATATACTCAGCCCCCTTTACTGCATTACAGCCACTGGGTCTGGTAAAGAGAGACATTGCTTATAACTCAAAGCTCTTTACCCAAAAAGGTTTCTCCTGACCCCAAAGAGTCAGCCAGATCACAAAGAACAGTATAGGTTTGGATCTTATCCAAAATACCACGCTGCCAACCAATCCTTTAGTAACTAAAACTAAAGGTTTATTGTACAAGGAAAGAAACAAATTATGAGAGTACTGTTAAAGGGTTAAAGTAATCACATACATACAATGATTGAAAATCCAATACATCAGGTTTCCAGTAGAGTTTGAAGTTTGCAGATCTTAGGCACACATCCAATACCTGGATGGGTTTAAGTTCTTGTTTCACAGCTTCAGTTGTTAGAAATCCAGTTCAAAGTAATAAAAACCAAATAGTCCATGTGTAGAGTTTGTTCTAATTCTCCCATGAGAATTAGCAGGGTGATTCCAAGCCGGTGCTGGCTCGGATCTCAATTCTGCAGCCCAGACTTGCACTGAAAAGCTTGGACACCTGTGAGACCAAGGGATTATATTCCCAACTTCCTTTTATAGTTGTAGCAAGATAGGCATTTGCAGGTCATTTCTTCATGTGGACTTTGATGACAGTTCACAGATACTTCCTTAAGTGGAGAATAGTAAAGTATATTGTCCATTAAAGTAAAACCTTCACCTCTTGGGCACCACTGGTAATTAGCTGCATTAGCACCATTAATAGACAGTTTACATTGGTACATCAAAGCTCCATCTAGATGTTA
>ML685784.1:13791639-13809738 GCA_007922175.1 Pelusios castaneus | reverse complement strand
CCCGGCCCCGGGCCCCCCCCGCCCCCCCCCCGCCCCCCCCCCCCCCCGGGGGGGGGGGGGGGGGGCTCGTCCTGGGGAGCAGTATTGTTATTAATAATGGTATTGCAGTAACTGAGTGGACTACAACTGCCATTTAGGTGGGAGACTAATTTATGTCCTTATGAACAAAATCCACGATTTGACCTATAGTAAATTCATTAATATGTCTCTTGAGAGTCTTAATGAATCTTGAGACTCATGTATGATTTATCTGAATACTAATATATTCATAATACAAATAATTACTAGCTTTTCTCTGTCTAGGTTTGATGTCACTTCTATCACTGGTGTCTGAGTGCCGTTTAAAGCATTGTCTGGTTGTTTGCTGTTCGCTCAAAGTTGAACACATTTACTAATAATATTTTTCTTCATTTCAGTTTATGATTACAGGTGGAAATCTTCAAGATAGTAAAGATGCATTGCTGCTGGCACAGACAAACGGTATCCTTGCCTTAAAATATATGGCATATATTTAATTTCTGCAGTGGTCTAGTCCCCCTCTTCCCCATGGCAATTAACATATTTAAAATTAGGTATTCCTGGAGCTTTTGAAAATAAAAAATGTGGATATATTATACCTGATTTTGTTTCCTGTTACTATAGGGGGTTGGAGTATTGGTAGACATCAGTCCTTCCTGTCTTCTGTTATTATATTTCTAAATAAAACAAATTAACGGTGTTTGGGAAGGGTACTTTGCCATCGTAGAAGAATGTACATGATAGCAAGCCCCACTTATTATCTATTTCACTGATTTTCAAAAGGCATTTGGTGGTCTGCAGAGGCATACATTGTAGAACATTCTTCAGCCGTTTGGAATTCCAGTTAAAGTTGTCAACATCATTAATACTATTTACAGCAATTCACTGTAAGGGTGAACAGCCAGACAGTAGAGTGGTTCACCGTGGATATTGCGTGAAACAGGGCTGCATTTTGTATCTGATAATGAAGCAGCATATTAGCAACATACACACACTGGTATAGTATGAATAGTTGCAAAATGCCTAGAAACCTAGACCTTGCTGTTTTATCGTGCTAGTAAATGACACCCCCAAAAAGCTACAAACAAAGACAGACATCTTGACAAAAACAGCAGAGTTCACAATCAGTTACACCAAAACAAACATCCTTGAAACACGGTGTGACGTTTCCCTACCAGTATCTGGTCTGGGGTGCCGCTGTGCCTTCCCTATCGCCCCCTTCTGGACCCTGACTTACCCCACTTTGCCAGGTGGCCACCCACTCATGGGTCAGCCCACACCAGCCTCTTGCATATGATCAGTCCCAAGCAGTGGGTGTGCGCTCTCCAGACACTTGGGACTGTCCCCCAGTGAGCATCCCCAGCCTGCAGCTATCACTCCGTGAACTTGTGTCCTGCAGGGATTGGGATCTTTCCCAGATACCTGTAGGCTCATAGACTCCAGCTCACCAGTTTATCAAAAGAATCTGGAGTGCACTCAGTTGTTGCTCATTGATCCTCTCTAAAATCCACAGAGCTTTAGATAAAACAAACACTAGTTTATTGATTAGAACATGATTTTAAGTGAGTATATAGCAAACCAATGTACAATCATTTAATGAAGTAGCCAGGAGTTAACCACTAGCAAATTAAAATATAAGACACCTTCTAACTTAAAGTTTGCTGTCCTGACTTACAATGTTTGGCTGAATGATGGTTTAGCAGCCAGTCTCTGCCTTTCCCTAAGCAGGCTACAGATCTTGCTTGTAGGTAGAATTGTTTCAAGGTGGAGATTCTTTGGCAAAAAGCCTCTCTCAGTTCACAGTGTGACTATTTCAAACCTCCTTTAGCCCCTACTCCCGCTTTTCCTGGGCTGAAATGATCTTTTCCCTCTCTAGCTGAAACTTGCAGTTTGCGTAGCCTTTTTGATGCATCCGTTCTGTTTATGTGCTGGGAGACAGCTCTGAGTGTCTGCCTTCCCCCGAGCCATGTAAAATACACCGGAACATGTTTCACATCAGCACACATACATGATGCTGCGGGAAACAACATCATAACAATAATGTAGAGCATGTTATGAACATTGAAAAAAGGAACCTTGCATGGCATATTTTGTACTGAAACACACAGTTACATTGCAAAAGTGAACAGAAAAGTTACACAGATCATACCACAGGGGGCATCCTGTAACACATGGATGTCAAGCAGTGACATCATATTGGAAGATAAAAGCATCGAAGAAAGTAGAACCATTCATTTACCTGTGCAACACTATGCTAGCTCATGGAGACCTCAGAAAATAAGTGAAATCAAAGAAAGGAAAGGAATCCACAACATTCATTAAACTAAAAAACATGGAAATCAAAGATATATGGTATCAAAACAGAATTTTCAACTCAAATGTAATCTCAGTTTTAATATACAGCTGTCAGAGCTAGAGAGCTATCAAACAGTTAAATAGAAAACTAGGAGCCTTTGAAAATAAATGCCTTCAAAAGATACAGGGCATTGGATAGAAAGACTTCATCACCAATAAAGAGATCCAAGAAATCATGAACTTGCAATGCATCTCTACTGGAATCAGAAGGAAGTGCAGGGTGTATTTGGAGTATGGGCTTTGGGTGTCAGCACTCAGTCTCCCACATGAGGCTGTTGAGTGGAAACCAACTGGTATGAGGAAACAATGGCACCCAGAAAAATCTTATGAAGAACCCTTTGTATGGAGGACGGAACAGTTGTTCTCAACACCATAGAGCACATGCAAGCAGCAGCTAATGACAGAAGGGGGCAGGGTGGAAACTAATCTCTTCCGTCCTCCAACACTTATGTGAAAAGAATGTAATAATACTTTGGACCCCGCTCTTCTGGAGCATTGGAAATGCTAGTGTAGTATTTACTGTTCACACTTGCAGTGCCACACTGTGGCATGCATGCTGTTTTGTGCTTATTATAACAACATGACTACCGTGGGGAATTGGGATATTTTTCACTTTATTGCAATCTTTGGAGGTTTCCGTCTTCTCTTTCTCTTTTAAATAAAACCTCCTTCCATTATTCACCTTGGACCCTACTTAGCAGAGCATTTAAGCAAGTGAATGATCCCATCCCTATTCAGCAAAGCAGTTAAAACTGTGCTTAAAATTCAGTATATGATTCAGTGCTCTGTTAAATAAGAGATTAGTCATGTGCTTAAATGCTTTATTGAGTTGGGACATTACTTTTTTTCACAGACACAAATTCTGTTAATGTAATCTATGGAGTCAGTGTCAAGACTTCTGGATAAGTTACCCCCTTACCTAGCTGGACCAAATCTCCTTCACTCCAACAAGGATTAAATAGAAATTGGAGCAGATAGGAGGAAGAAAGTCACATGTTGAACCATGAGTCTCAGAGCTGAAGATCATCTGAATTACTTGAGCCAGCCCAGTTTTTGCTTGAGGTTTGTCCCAAAGAAAAAATAAATTCAGTATAAATTGCTGTTTTGAAAGTGGATCACTGCAATGCTGCATATAGCCTATACTGTAAAGGCACATATATATGTTATTTTTCATTATTAGGACTAAATTGTCATTGGTATTAATTCATCACACAGATAAAATAGAGACAGTAGGAAGGCAAAGGCTTTTAAAAGTTACAAACAAAATTTTTAAAATGGCATATATAATTTATATAAACTTCATTTATTTCTGGAAAGAAAATTGTAATGTTGTTATGCTCTAGATATGTTTTACAGTACAGTTGGCTGCCATCCCACCCGCTGTGGAGAATTTGAGCAGAATGACCCAGACCAATATTTAGCTGAATTACAAAATCTAGCTGAAAAAAATAAGGGGAAGATCAGAGCAATTGGGGAATGCGGCCTGGGTAAGTATTGCTGAGAAAGCTTAAGATTATTCTTTATATTTGTATTCTAAAACCAAAAATATTAATTGTTACTTTTTTTTCTTTCGTAGATTTTGATAGATTAGAATTTTGCCCTAAGGACTCCCAACTCAAGTAAGAAAGATTTGATAACTATAGAGATTGATGATACAATTTTATAGCAATTTTTGCCTTCCTCTGCACCATGGGGCAGGGTTGTTTGCTGGTGTATTCTCTGTACCTTGAAGTTTTTAAATCATTATTTGAGGATTTCAGTAACGCAGCCCTGATCTATACCACAGCACGATTTCATCGGCAATTGAATAGAGATATTCAAGGTATTTAAAATACCTTGCATATCTCCCTCTAATTGCCTACCCCCTACTTACCGTGGTGCCTTCAGCACACTGAGTTGGAGGGAAATGCCTTCCCCCTCTGACTCAGCACTAGTCTTTCTGCGGGGGTGGTCTTCCTGATTGGCTGAGCAAGTCTTCACAGACCCAATCAGTCAATTCCGAAGATCAATCTGACAGCGGCTGATTTGCCGCTGTCAGTGAAGACCTGCCCTCAGTCTTAGGTTAGGGGTCTATTACAGGAGTAGATGGATGAAGTTCTTCGGTCTGCGTTGTGCCAGAGGACAGACTAAATTATCATAATTGTCCCTTCTAATCTATAGTTTTATGAGTGTACGTTTTTCATTTTGTATTTTAGCACCTGGCATTTTGTTGGCTAAATACCTTATCCTGTCTATAAAATACACTTATTTTAACTCAAAGTCTGATTACCAACTGTGCTAAATTTAAACCTGAAGTTTCCTTATTTTTAAAGCTTCCAGGAGCTAATTCAGGTTCTCTTTTTTTTTTTCTTTTTTTTTTAAAAAAGGGTGGGGGGGGGGACTGGGAGTGCACAGGGTCACGTTTCTGATTCAGTGTCTGTCCATCATAAACCTTTCCTAGCTGCTTATTAACCGACTTCCAAAATGTATCCCTTAATTTATTAATGTGCCCAGGGGAAGACTTCTCTTTAGAGACCTATCCTTTAGTCATTTCACAGGCAAAACCTCCCATTCAGTGAAACCATTAGTACAGTGATACTCAGACCACAGTGGTTCAGGTGCCAAATCAGTGATCAGCATTATTCGAAAGAGCCACAATACTGTGAATTCATTAATTCTTTCATTTACTCTCTCTCTCTTGTTCTCACAGTGAAATGACAGACCGAGTATTCTGCAATTGGTTAATAACATAATAAAATCATCCTGATTGGTTAATAATTAAATCATCCAGTGTTTTAATAGCGCGTGCTGCAAAAAGCTGTAGGAGACACATTAAAAAGCCACTGTCTGCATAAAACTTAATTCTTAATTAATTAAGTGTCTTAATTCTTGTGAACAAAAATGCACATGGGTTTTTGTTGATGCTTTAAAAAAAAAAAAACCACAAAAATGATTTTGCCTCATGGCATCCTTTACAGCATTTTTATTCAATCTTGCACTGAGTTCATCTCTAAATATATATATATTCTTTTCTTGCAGATACTTTGAAAAGCAATTTGACCTGTCAGAGCAAACAAAATTACCAATGTTTCTTCATTGTAGAAATGCGCACACTGATTTTTTAGGTGAGTTTTGTTTGGAAGTTTAAAGCAATGCTCAAGACTGAATGTCAGAATTTTTTAATATTTTGCTTTTGCCCTTTAGCAAACAGTTTGTTTTTCTTATAGTGTTCTTTTACTTCACAGACATAATGAGAAAGAATAGAGATAGATGTGTGGGAGGAGTGGTAAGTATAAACCACTTTATAATAAATTATATTCAGTCTAACACTCATTTCTTTCTAGTGCTATCCTGTTTTTATAATATACTCTCTGTCCTGTTAAACCATTCCAAATCCATAGTAGCTTTACAATCCCTTTCATTACTTTTATCCTTCTCATTGTTGCTTTTTCAACAATTTCTTGCAAGATTGGTGAAGGAGAGAGACACTTTGCAGCTGACAGCAGTTTTTATTGGCTTGCCAGGAGTGCTGCATTTTTGCTTAAACTGGCATCTTCCCAATTCTGAAACATCTATAACTGCAGTTAGTTATAAGGAGTGTTAACGCTGTCTAGAAATTGAAACCAAATATCAAACAGTGGGCTGTGTACAAGGGTAAAATGCTAAAAATATGGGCATCTCACCAATAGTAAAAACATAATCATGCTTTTTACACAAGGGTCATGCTTAAACGACTTCAAATGGCAGTCCCCTCCATCATTGGTCCTTCTGCCACTAATGTCTAGGATGGCTTTTCTGAAGGCAATGCTTGTCTGTGATTGACAAGTTGCACTTTTTAGTGCAACTAACTTTGCACTGCTTCATTTTTAATTTTTGTCTGTTGCCTGCTGCAGGACAAATTGTAACCACAAACATTTGCTTTTTATATCAAGACACTTTCTCCAAAGTATGTCCAGATGTAACTTTCAACCAGTATATATCTGCAGAAATTAAGGTTTTGAAATTACAGCAAACAAAGGACAGTTTTAAAAAAAAGATTAAAAAAACCCTCTTGCAGATTGCTTCAGGATATAATCATCATTCCTGGCTAAGAGAGAAAGGTAGGCCTTCCTTCTGTAAGACATTCAGAGCCAACACTATTTGTCTGAGGGCTGCCTTCTTTTGTCTATGTAGTGTTTAACCTTAAATTCTGATGCAGAATTCTTCCTGTGACCTTCTTGTCCGAAAGCAAAAGTGCAATCAGATGAGCTTTACTGACTATATAAGTCACTGAATTCTGTATAAATTGTTAAAGGGACAGACTGGAAGATTTCTGGAGAGTTCTAGAAAGCCAATATATTAGCCACAGGCTCAACGAGTTCCTTTTCCCTTTGTAGCTGAGCAGTGGTTACTTCAAGCTAATTGGAGCTAATCAAGGCCCTGTCCAGGACTTGTTAAAAAAAAAAAACCCTCCATCTAGAGAAAGGGGGTAGCTGGAGTGTGAGAATGAGGAGAGCTACTGGAGTGTGTGAGAGGAGGCAAGGTGTGGTTGGAAGGCAGACAGATCTGGAGGAGCAGAATGCTGGTTAGGAAGAGCCCTGCAGGTACAAAGACTGGAGGGAAGGAAAAACCACTGCCTGAAGGGGGAAAAGGGCCTTTCCCAGGCCTGGAGGCTTGAGGGAAACAGACTTACCGCTGCAGGGAAGCACGGGATCCACCAAGGTAAAGGAGGAACTTTGTCACAAACTATATCTTGCATATTACCTCTGGTTTTTACTTTACAATTAAGAACAATAAATACTTGCAAAAATATTAATTTTGGATTACAGATTTTCTTATATGATAAAATACATAAATAATTTTTTCTAGGTACATTCATTTGATGGCACAAAGGAAGAAGCAGCTGCTATAATAGATTTGGATCTTTATATAGGAATAAATGGTTGGTAAGTTCTTTTCAACAAATATATTTTAAAACAGTTTTGTAACTTGAAATGTAATTACTTTTTTAAAATGAGGTTAAGTCTTCAGAGCCACTAGTGCTAGTGATCATTTGTAGTCAGAGTTCAGTCTGTGTTTTTATTAATTGGTTAACTGCAAAAAGTTTGTAATTCACAGGTCAAATGCATTCCCTTTTAGTCACTGGGGTAATATATTTTAAGCCCTTTCTGAGACCCTTTATGCCAGTTCTTGTTTGTAAGTTAGAAGCAGCCCTACTTTAGGACAGACTATACAAAACTCCATTGTCTAGTTGAAAGGTAACAAAGAATGAATGTGATCAATCTGATGGACTGGGCTGAAATCACATTATTGATTGCACTCAGACTTGACTTTGATTTACATGAGCCCAGATTACTATACCCTGTGGCAAAAGCCTTAAATGATCTAGATAGCTGGGGCCAAGTGAACACGGAAATGCAGCAGAAGCTTTCACAAGTTTTACTAGGCCAGCTAATTTCTGGAAGTGGGCTACCCAGAATTGCCATTTTTAGTAGTATCTTGGACTCACAGCTGGCAACTTTTTTTTGTATAAGTTCAAGCAAATAGTGCTTACATATTATTTAGAAATTAACTCTTTAAGAAACTACTTTTGCTAAGAAACCATTTTTATAGGCAGGGTAATTAAATAACAAGCAAATAACAGTTAGTTTCTAGTTATAAGCTTCATAAGGCTCTAAGAGGATGAGTCCAATCAGACATAGCTTATCTATGGTTTGAACACAAAGCCACAATCGTTTAGCAAAACATCAACTTTTAAGTCCGAATTCACTCCCTTTTTTAATGATTTCTAGCTCATTGAAAACAGAAGCCAACTTAGAAACACTGAAGTCGATTCCTAGTGAGAGATTAATGATAGAAACTGGTAAGTTACTGTTCTGATTAACCATGAGGGTGGAGGGTCTGAGCCTGAGTCAAGCCAGGACCCATGCATGGTTCAAGGCCTTTTGCTCTGCAGTATAGATGCAGCCCCACTAGACTTATGCTCAAGGAGTCTGCCAAAAGTATTCCACAATCCCACGTCAATTTTCTTTCTCCTTTGTTGAATTTTTCTACACTGCACCACGATCAAAGGGCTAGAGGGGCCATGTTTTGGGAAGGTGCCAGGATGTCTGGGATATGAGAGGTTGAACTCAAACTCACATAATACAGCGTAGGCACTGGAGCCCCAGACTGGGATCCGGGGCTTTACAAATGGGTTTAGATGCTCAAGCCCTAAGTTATAACAAACCTAGGGTCTGCTAACTTGAGTTCTGGTATGCCCAGGGTTAAGAGAACACTGCAGTGTAGACATCCTAAAAAGCGCTCTGCCAGACGCAATAAGCAGAGTTCTCTAGCCCAGCAATAATTATATTTAGCTGCCTTCTGCTACAAAGAACACTTGACAGACACTGAGGGCATGAATGAATAAAGGGGAGGGAGGCACTAAACAGAGCATAGATAGGCTGAACACACTATAGCAAAGGATATGATAAAGGCCATCCCACTCGGAGTAGTAGTGGCCCTTGGATAATGCAAGGAAATTCCAACTTGTTCCACAAAATAATATAAAAGAGGGCCTGAAAATACCTCCTGGAATAATTAGCTGTGATTGAACTGATCCATTAATGGGTATCAATTCTACTAATTTATTTCAGACATCAGTACTAGATAGTTAAAATAGACTAGGAGAGTTAGTCAACAGTTACGTAATTTGGCATATCAGGAAAAAAAGGCTATTTAAAAAAACCTTTGTTGAATCTCTATTTTATTTGTGTCTCAAACAGAGGCACATCAGAGATACTCAGACCTCAGTGACTCAGGGGCCAAATTAGTGATTGACATGACCCAAAAAAACCAAAGTAGTGTGAATTCATTGTTTTTACTATAGTACTATATATTCATATTTAAACAGTGTGATAAGAGAAATATTTATTATTCGCACAGCAAAACAACTGACCAAGTATTTTATCAATTACAATTGGTTAATATAGTAAAAGCATCCTGATTGGTTAATTAAATCAGTGTTTTACTATATGGTGCAAAGAGCTACAGGAGATGTACTAAAAAGCCACTTGTTGCTCAGCTCACAAGCCTCAGTCTGAGTTATTCCTGATGTATATAAACTTTCTTTGGGTTATGCAGTGGTTTACTGGCTAGCAGCCTTAATTGTGGTAGCATTTCTCTCGTTTCTTTTATTCTCCTTTATTATTGGAGACTAAAGTGGCTAATTTTATAATGGAATGGGAATTTGATGTCATTTATTCATCATTATGGATGTTAAATTAACTAATCTCAATCATTCCTTTATCATTTGGGGCAGAAACTGCTTATGAAGAGTGTTTTCAAAAATAGGCTTTGGTCTCTGGAAAGTGGGGAGGACATGAACTGACAAGAGTAAATTATTATAAAATTATCAAAGCACTGTATAAATTTAGCTGCTTCTTTGAACATCCTAGATGCTCCCTGGTGTGGCGTGAAAAATACTCATGCTGGGTCAAAGTGTATAAAAACAACATTTCCCACAAAAAAGAAATGGGAAATAGGGCATTGCTTGAAGGATAGAAATGAACCTTGCCATATAATGTAAGTATATAATTTTTATATTTTAAACAAAGGTTTGGAAATATACACACTACTTAAGAAATTTAATAGGCTTAAACCATTGACAGTTACTGAATCTGGAGCAAGGTGTTGCATTCTAAGATATGTCTTACAAAATACATATGTTTTGGGGTTAATCTTCAGAGTTATTAGTTCTTGTATCTCACATTGATATCAGCAATTTTGGATGCTCAATAAATCTTAAACTCAGGCCCTCAATGTTGTCTTTTCATTTGATAGCCTATGTATTCCTTCCCTCTACTTTGTAATTCCTGTGTAAGAAAAGAGTAATTCTCTCCAGACAGAGTCTGGTTCTCAGAATCCAGATACAGATTCTGATTAGTTTCACTGTGGTGCTGCTACAATTGTAGCTGTTAGAGTATGTGCAACACCCACAGAGCTAAATGTCTGATCTTTTAAAGTGAGAAGGGAGTAGTGGGACATACAGGAGATGCAAATCGTTTCTCTCTAACTCTCCACTGATTTAAAAGTACTTCCAGCAGATGAAGCAGTTGGGGTTTGTCTAACAATAAACAGCACAGTGAAACTGATTAAGATCCCATCAGTTCATTCTGCTAGGAAAACCATAACCAGGAGAGCACCAGTTTGATCTTGTAATGAGGTATGGAGAAGAACAGTACCCCCAAAAAAGGAGTTTGGAAAGGGAAGCTCTTCAGGTGCCTTTGGCTCCCATTACTCTAGAATCTTACTGTGTAAAATAAAACAAAAAAAACAGAAGGGGTAGAAGTCGTGCTTTTGTTTTAAATTTTATTAACTAAATCAGTGGTTCTTAACCACTGTCAGAACACATTACTATGTCACCACACAGTAGTAAGTGTCACAGAGAGCCAGGGAAATGGCTGGAGTTGGCGTGGGGTGTAGACAACAAGTGTGTTGTGAGCTGCAAAAGGTTGAGAACCACTGAACTAAATCATAAAATGAGACTGGTGGCTGAAATACTCAATTTTCTACATATGTCTGTTTTTGGTGTTAGATCTGCTTCCTCCTGTTCCACCCACCACCACAAAAAAATTAAATGAAAAGTTCTGACTGCATTTCAAGTAGGCTTGGCAGAGTTTGATTTTTATTGTTTTATAATTTCAACAGATATGGATTTATTTTAAGCATTTTTGTTTGTTTACATTTTCACAGCTGTGGGAAATTATGGGGGAGGTCAGACAATTTTTTTTTTTTCACTCTTGACATCCACTATCAAAGTTGTATAATCATTAAAAAAGAAATTGTCAACATCATGTCTAAATTTCCATAAATCAAACTCTAAGTTCATACAGCATTTTTCTCTGCATATCTGTAAATTTCAATCATCATGGGTGGAAATATTTTTTTAATTTTGTATATAGTGACACTGACATTTACCCCTAAAAATTTAATCTTTTCAGGCCTAATTGTAAGTGACTTTAATTCACTTTTGCCCAGTAACAGTTTGCAAGAGTATGTCTGCAAGAAGGTAAATACATTGTAGCAATCAAAATCTGAAACTAGCTTACTTGTCATAGAAATGGCCAGTGGTTTTGAAAAAAGATGTGCTTCCTTCTCTGAAATGTTATACATATTACTTTTGTAGAAACTAGTTTTTTAAAACACTTTTAATGCAGCTAAGAGTCCAAGTAAATTTAGCAAGTAATCCACAAGACAGTTGATCAATCTTATTTTGATATGGCATCTATTAAAGTGTTCAGAAACTCTTTACACACAGCAATTTTTAGGATTCTTTAAACATGTCTACTTTCATATTTAAAGTACATTACAACATGGAAGTGTTTAATGCATTATCATACCTTGTAGGGAAAGTAACTTTTTTCCTTTAAATTTCTAACAATGTTCTGATAAACTTTACAAGTTAGGGACATATTTATCTACTCCTGCTGCTATTTAGAAAGGTTATCTGGATGAACCCAAAATTATGTTAAAGAGCTCACTTCTCTTCCCCTTATCTCCACATGCTTGTCAGCTGCCTCGTTTCAATTTTGCTGTTAGCAGTAAACACCTTGTTAGAGTGTGGGGAAGAACATACAGAGGAGCTTCTCTGAGACCAGTACACGAGAAAGTGGAACTAACGATACATTAAATAACCCTTTTATTTGACTGGGGGGAGGGGGAAATGATTTTCTTTCAGTGACAGTAAGCAACTGGTAATATTAGATATAAAACTTATGTTGAAATGTGAGTAACGAGTCACCCTTTAAAATGATCATAAATAAATAGCATGCAGTCAGCTTAAACCCAGAAAATCCATTGTCAAATGTAAATTGGAAAGAAAAAACCTTAAATGGGTTACTTTAAAAATGACTTTAGTATCAGCTAAGATGAAGTGATAAGTGACAGTGGAGACCACTTTAAGTTAAACCACCAAGATTTTGGTATTTACCTGCCACTTTATTTACCTACATTCAAAATTTAGATCCCCAAAATACTTGCTCTGCTGTTACCTAAATTCCTGCCAGTGGGCATGTGCAAGCTGACCAAGTTCTGATACTCAGAACCTACTACATGCCCAAGCCCCAGTAAGGTTCACAAATTAGGCTCTCTTTCATGTGTCTTGCCTGCAGGGCCCAATTTGGGACCCAACTATGGACTACAGGTTCAGATTTCCAAGAGAGACTTCCTGAGGCCCGCTCCTCAGCTGGTGTAACTCTACTCAACCTAATGTTTCTACAGCCAACTGAAATTCTGTCCCTCAGTGCTCACCTTCACTTACTTTTAATATGCTGTGGCTACAATAAATAGCCTCTGCAGGAAAATTTCTTGTGAACTGAAGCTTTAATAGAAATAAAGAACTTCAAAGGGCAGCACTATAGACCTTAACAGAATTTTTTCCTAAGTTGCTAAGCAGAAGTGTGTCCACTAATTCAGTTGCCTCTACTATTGCACTAACAATCAGGAGGTAATCCTAAAGTGGTTCTCAACCTTTTTAGCTCGAGGGCCACATATTTTTACAACCCTCCTGCAGCCAACGAGATGAAGATCAGTGCTCTCCTCCCTCTGGTTCCAGCAAGGACACCAGTGTTTATGGACCCAGGTAGAGCACTTTGCTGTCGGTGTTCTCTGCTACAGCCAGGGGAAAGGGGAGCACTGATCACCTGTCTCCTTGGCTGCAGCAAGGAGCCTGCATCATTCTTTTAGCCCTGCAGCAATACACACTGCCTGGGTCCTTAGGCAGCAACTCCCTTCTCTACTGCTGGGAGGGCACTTTGAAAGCCTCTGCAGGTCACAAGTTGGGAATCACTGTCCTAAAGGCTACCACGGATCAGAAAATAGTGAAGGAACTATTCCATCCTTGGAACCACTCTTGGAAAAACTACTACTTGGAAAACCTGTATTTTCTAAACACCAAGTATATAATAGGAGATTCTCCACCTGTCAAGGCTCATATGGTAAATTATTGAGAAGTGATATTCAGTTTCATTATCATCAAGCCCATCTTATCCTTTGGCTTCTTCCCCATCCTTCTAACAACTAGATTTGTTAGCAAACCATATTTTTGAAGTGTTCATTTAACATGCTATTGCTAAATACCTAAACTTGTTAATTAGAAATGAACAATTTAGATGGAAGGCAAGCTATTTAATTGAATATGCTCTTAATGGACTTCACTTCAACCTTTGAACTTCTGCTGGTCTCCATGAAAGGAGGTTAATATTGCACTTTATTCAGAATTGGAGGTTAAATATTTCACTTGTACACCAATCTCACTTTCATTGGAATGCAAGGTTGTTTACCTATCCAGTTAGGCCAAGCTAAAGTTTTCAAATGATCACAATACAGACTGCCAGTGAATGGTTGATATTTCAAGGGTGTGAGGCTGTACAAATGAAGCTAAAATATACCTGCACCTGTAAGTATCCGTGCTATCTTGGTCCTCTCTGAGGTAGCTGTATATACCTACAATGAACTGACATTAGTATATTCACTAAGTAAAGTTTTTTTTCTTTTAGTCAAATACTGGAGATAATGACGACAGTAAGAGAAGAAGACCCACTTGAATTGGCCAACACTCTGTACAACAATACTATTAAAGTCTTCTTTTCAGATATGTAAAGCTATGTTTCTTACCTTTATTTTGCATACTTTTATTCAAAGTCTGTTAACCTTACTATAAAACTTCAAAAAATAAATCACCTCTGCAAATTCTTCAGCTTGTCAACAAGCTTGGTCTGTTTTTTGTAATCAGAATTTCACAGCTATTTCCCACACAACCACATTCTAGGATCAATTTTAAGGGTAATCTGTAACAGCTATACTACTGATTCATCTTTTCCAGTACTCTTGACTTTTAACTGAGCTAAAAGCAAAATTCCTATTTTGCATGGTACCTTTTCATATTACTGAAGTCCTCATGTACTATGACAAAACTGTCCACCGTACATCTTGCTTCTGAGAAGTTTCCAGAAGACAGCAATTTCATTCTTATGTTCCACATAGATAAATTCTATTAAGTCTTCTACAAACCTGTGCTTTATTTTTAGATAGCTCAAGAGTTTTGTAATGATAAAGTTCTGCTAATATTTTTAATTTGTAGTTAGAGTAGATCTTGTTCAAAACATTTCATCTCTAATTGTGTGCATTGGTCTCTTGAAGGGCTAAATTCTCCAATATTTAATGCACAACCAAAAAATCATTGTTCTGGAATTAGCATGCAGTCTTTGGCACAGCTGACTGATTACGTGTTACTACATCAATTGTTTGTCCAACTTTGTCTTAAAAAATGTGAAAACATTTTATTCCATGTACAATAATGTACATAGTTTAAGGTGGTCATGAAAGAGACCAGAAATAATTAGTGGTATATTTACAGTAGCACACCAGAGTAAAAGACAACCATTCACAGATACCATTGAGATGTTGCTGTTGTGCTTAGGTATACAATGATGAAATGATACTTTTATTCTGTTGCTGAACTCCATTTTAAACAAATACCTCAAAGATTAGTAAATGACATTAGTCACCAAGGGAGTCAGAATCAACATTAAGAGTCTCATTCTGATGTTCTGCCAAGCACTCGTCGTCGTCATCATCACTTTCAGAACTGTTATCTTCATTTAGATCATTTGCAGCTTCAGCACCTTCTTCTGCAACTTCCAGAGGATTTTCATTAGGTGCAACAAACCCATTGTTCGATATATTTGCATTTTCCTTTTCTTCAATATATACTTTTTGATGGCACATCGGACAAGTGTCTTGAATATAGAGCCATTTCCGAAGGCAAAGTGCATGAAAGTAATGATTGCACGGAGTAATACGAGCAGATGTAGTAAACTCATGGTAGCAGATTGCACATACATCATCTATTTCATGTAACCGACTTCCTTTTACTTCAGGAAGTGAGTTTATTTTCTTAACAGCTGTCCTGTGATTTATAAAAGTTTTCCAGCCATTCTTTGCTTGCAGGTAGATGTTGAAATAAGCATGTAGACACATCATGCAAGCCCGAATCTTACTTCCTGATTCAAATACCATGGTATAAGCTCCATTTCCAAACATGATTACCCCAAATATAAACTCAATAATATTGCCTGTTGAACGAACATAGTAGACATAGTCATCAAGTTTTTCCCAAAGGACATTATAATAGCCATCAATCATGAATAGTACATAAACAGTGATTGAAACAATTACTTTTAGGCAAAGTTCCACACAGAATGCTGTAACTGCGAAAAGCCATGTATTTAGTGCATAGTGGTGCCAAAGGACATAACTAAGAAGAACTGGAAGAATAAAAAGGCAAGCTGAAACAAAAAGTACAGGGAAGTGTCTGCGAAATGACGACACGTGGGAGGCACTGAGAGACATTAATACAGGATCTGTCATTCCATGGATAAAATGGAGGACTGCAGTTAACAAAAGGCACATGTTTCGACTTAACCGAACTAGTCTTTCTTCTGGCTTTAGACCACTCAAACCAGTCTGCAGAGCTAAGATAAAAAACAAAACAGGTGCTACAAAACCCAGCCTCTTGTCGTCTTCATCAGTTGATCCAATAAAGGCTAAAATACCCAATCCCAGATAATGGGCTATTGAAGAAATTACAGCACTCATACCTAAGACAGTTAAAGTAGAATCACACCCACTTATTATAAGACTGCAAACTAATTCCCAACAATTTTCCCAAGAAATCAAGAGCAACTTTTCTTCTGTATCAGTTTCTGCCATCTTGACAACATATGTTAATACAACTGCTTGTGCTGTAAGTCTTGTTAGCCAGAACACACGCAATACAGCTGGAAAACGGATCCTTTTCCACGTGTCTTCCATCAATAGCTGTAATCCATAAATGCGATACATATGCCTTACAAGGAGATAAACGTATCGTGTGGAATAATAGAACCATTTAATTTTCATAACTAAAATGACTGTGGTATATAATGTCAGAATTAGGCCTGAAGTAAAAACTAAAATCTGTCTGACATTTAAAGGTAATTCAACGATCAAGCCTATTACAGGAATCAATATATCCAGGATGATCAGTTGAGAGTAGATGGACTGCACATTCAGCAATGTAACATATCCAATTCCAAAAGTAAGTTGAAGGATAGAAAGTGTCATCCATAGTGAGGGTCCTTTACGAGGGAGGAGCTGAATTCCAAAAGCGGCTGTGTAGTAGGCACTGTAGAAATTTATGTGCAAAGAAGCGTAATAATTCACCAACACTGAAGTTGCAGCTAGCAGAAATGCCGAACTGATCATATAAAACTTGAAAAGTGCTCGCTGTTGCAAGACCAGAACAACAGTGGATACAAAGACCCCTAAAAAATAAAATGAAATCATTTAGTATTCTGCAGAAATTAGACACACATTTTCACCTATTACTAACTCTCATGATATGTAATTCGCTGTTTTTAGCTTCAACACTTACTTACCTTTAAACAGTTCTATATAAAAAATGTAATAGAGCTACTGTTTAAACTTTAGCTTTTTCTGAGCAAGAGGCACCAGGATACAGAATAAACTTGCCTTTAATACATACAAATATGGGCACATCACACCATAAAGCAAAAACACTAAGTCACCACAACAACTCTCAGCCTTTTCTGCAATTTCAATATGAAGTCTTAACAATTTTCCGTCTCAGTAGAGTGGGATCCTTCCAGATCAGTGCTGACGCACAATGCAGGGATTAATAGATTTTGAGACCTGAAGGGACACGAGGCCATCTCATCTGATTTCCTATCTCACACACCACTAAATTTCCACTTAGATAACACTGGATTGAGCTCAATAACTTGTTTTTGACTAAAGCACTGAAATGCTAATGCCTGAGTTCTTCAAGTAATATGGATATATAGGACTTCAGTCTCTAGGACTATTTTAGAGACCTGAACAAGTAAACTGTTGCTATCTGAATATATTTTGAGACCTTCAGACATTGATGATTTGAAATGAACACCTCAGAAGAGCAGCAATCTAAAAAGTCAAGCTATTACGACATCCTAAAATAATCTATTGTCCAATCCATAACTTTTTAGTTTGACAACAGGAAACAATTATTTTTCTAATATAAAAAAATGTGATAGTAAAAAATAAAGCCAAGGGTACAACTAAACTCATTCATTTTCATATATATTCCTTTCCATATTCCTAATAAGATCAAAGTCATTAAGGAAAATGTTTAAAATAGAATCTAACACTAGCTATTGTGATACCTCACTAGTCTATGGCCCTTCGGTCCATGTGACAATATTCACATCCTAAACCGTTTGGATAAATTTTTACTAAGATGAGAGTTACTATCAACTTAATTTGGAAAATCCAAATATATCACACCTGGTTCGTGCATTTTACTTAAAGAGAGAACCCAGCTGCTTTCTGAAAATAGTATTTTAAATTGGCTGTTGCAACCATGCTCTCAATCCTCTGAGAATATTTTAAAATAGTAAAAACTAATATTTTAACATTAGGGTGACATTACTAGTAATAGTGTCATTTATATTTTCCCTTATACTGTAAACAATATTCTTGTTTCTATTCTTGATTGAATTCCCTGAAGTTTGTCAATAAATTTCTGATACGTGATACTCGGAATTCAACAGAGTTTCAAATGTCAGTAATACCAGAGTGATAAGAAATGTTTCCTTCTCTTCCTATTGTTAACTCTTTAAAAAATAATATATAAAAAAGTTTTTTAGAACAGATGACCTTAAAACCAGCACACTAAAAGGGACAAAACAA
>ML685784.1:13690740-13776639 GCA_007922175.1 Pelusios castaneus | reverse complement strand
GGCCTGCCCGAGCAAGCGGCCACCCATTGTCCCATCGGGCACTAACAGATCTAGCCAGTTTTCTATCCACCTTACGGTCCACTCGTCCAACCCATACTTCCTTAACTTGCTGACAAGAATGCTGTGGGAAACCGTATCAAAAGCCTTGCTAAAGTCGAGGTATATCACGTTGACAGCACTTCCCGCATCCACAAATCCAGTCATCTCATCATAGAAGGCAATCGGGTTGGTCAGGCACAATTTGCCCTTGGTGAATCCATGCTGACTGTTCCTGATCACTCTATTTTCCTCCAAGTGTTTCAGGATGGATTCTTTGAGGACCTGCTCCATGATTTTTCCAGGGATTGAGGTGAGGCTGACTGGTCTGTAGTTCCCCGGATCCTCCTTTTTCCCTTCTTGAAGGTAGGTACTATATTTGCTTTTTTCCAATCCTCTGGGGCCTCCCCCATTCACAATGACTTTTCAAAGATAATGCCCAGCGGCTCTGCAATCACATCAGCCAATTCCCTCAGCACCCTCAGATGCAGTTCATCCAGCCCCATAGACTTATGCACATCCAATTTCTTTAAGTAGTCCCTAACCTGACCTTCCATCACTGAGGGCCACTTTCCTTCTCTCCATTCTGCATTCCCCAGTGTAGTAGCCTGGGAGCTGACCCTCCCTGTGAAGACTGAAGTAAAAAAAGCATTGAAGACTTCAGCCTTTTCCGCATCGTCCACTACGAGGATACCTGCCCCATTCAGTAAGGGATCTACACCATCCCTGATCCCCTTCTTGTTACTGACATACTTGTAGAGCCCCTTTCTGTTATCCTTCATATCCCTTGCTAGCCGCAACTCCAATTGCCCTTTGGCCTTTCTGATTTTATCCCTGCAGTCCCAAGTAATATCTTTATAACCTCCCTAGTCATCTGCCTAAGCTTCCACTTCTTATAACATTCCCCTTTATGTTTCAGCTCAACGCAGAGTTCTCTGCTAAGCCACGCTGGGCACCTTCCACATTTGCTGTTCTTTCTGCACATCAGAATGGTATCTTCCTGTGCCCTTAGCAGGGTTTCTTTAAAATACAGCCACCTTTCTTGGACACCTTTCCTCTTCAGATCAGCCTTCCAAGGGATCCTGCCCATCAGTTTCCTGAGGGAGCCAAAATCTGCTTTTCTGAAGTCCAGGGTGTGTGTTCTGCTTCTTTCCTTTCTCCCTTTGATCAGAATCCTGAATTCTACCATCTCATGGTCACTGCTGGCCAGGTTACCATTCACTTCTACTTTCCCGATCAATTCTTCTCTGTTTGTGAGCAGCAGGTCGAGAGGTGGAAGGCCCCTAGTTGGTTCTTCCAGCATTTGTACCAGGAAGTTCTCAACACTCTCCAAAAACTTCCTGGATTGCCTGTGCACTGCTGTATTGCCCTCCCAGCAGATGTCAGGATAATTGAAATCCCCCATGAGAACCAGGGCCTGCGATCTGGAAACTTCTGCTAGTTGTCCATAGAACGCCTCATCCACCTCCTCCTTCTGGTCTGGCTGTCTATAGCAGACACCCAAGACGACATCCCCCTTGTAGCACGCTCCTCCGGAGACGCTGAGCAGAGGAGCTCACATCTGCCTGGGGCCAGGCTTGTGTCCAATCCACAGCATCAGTGCTGGGAGAGAGAGCCCGGCCCGGTGCCTCAGCAGCCCATCTGGTCTGGCCTGGAGTGGGGGAGGTTCCAGATGTTTATGGGCATCCAGACCTTAAAAAAAACAAAAAACAAAACTTTAAAAAACTTTAAAAAAATTTTTAAAAACCTTTTTGGCTCAAGGGCCAAAATTACATTTTTTTACAAACCTGAAGGGCCACCAGTCTATTTAATTTAAAAAAAAAGATTTATTTATTTAATTATAATTAAAACTTAATTTTAATTTAATTAATTAATTGTAATTAATTAGACTGGTGGCCCTTCAGGGTTGTAAAAATTATATTTGCGGCCCTTGAGCCAAAAAGGTTGGGAACCACTGATCTAGACCATCACTGACAGATGCCTGTCCAACCTGCTCTCAAAACCCTCCAATGATGGAGACTCCACAACTGCCTCCCCACCGCAGGCAACTTATTCCAGTGGTTAATCATCCTGACAGTCAGGAACTTTTTCCTAATATCCAACCCAAACCTCCCCCGCTGCAATTTAAGCCCACTGCCTCCTGTCCCATCATCCAGGACAACTCCTCTCCCTCCTCCTCACACCAACCTTCCAGGTATTCGAAAACTGTTATCATGTTTCCTCCCAGTGTCCCCTCCTCCAGACCAAACAAACCCAGCTCCTTCAATCCTAACTTATAAGTCAGGTGTTCCAGACCTTTAATCATTTTTGTTGCTTTTCTCTGGACTTTCTCCAATTCCTCCCCATCCCTCCCAAAATGTGGTGCCCGGAACTGGACACAGCACTCCAGCTGAGGCCTAACCAGAGCAGAGTAGAGCGAAAGAATTACTTCTTGTGTCCTACCCACAATACCCCTGTCAATACATCCCAGAATGGTGTTTGCTTTCTTTGCAGCTGTGTTACACCATTGATTCATATTTAGCTTATGGACCACTGCTTTCATAACTGGAGTGGCAAAGCCCAGAGATGCTGGGGCCTTGAAATGCTGCGGGGCTTAGCCCTGAGCATATTAAGCACTAAATCAAGCCACCTACTAACCTGGGCAGCACATGACTCCTGCCTTTGGAGAGACTAGGTGGGGGTGGGGAGAAGGGGAGTATCGGTACTTGGACTGTGATCCCACCCCCTGCTCCACCCACACTCTGCCCCTACTTAGCTCCCTTCCACAAAGCCCCCCTGCCCGCCACTCACGCCTCTCAGTGGCAAGGTGATTAGTTGATTAACAACTGTTAAGTCCCACTGAGATGTATACTTGGAGGCTATGCCTCAGACTCTGGGCTTCAGGCCATTTGTGGCCACAGAGCAGCTCCCACAACAAGTGCTTTAAAGTGCCTGGGGGAAGCTCACAAGTGTCAGATCTATAAATCCTCCAAGGACTCAGAAGGACTGAAACATCCTGCTGAAGGTGCTGCTTAGAGAAAGGGCTTTAAGACCAGCACCCAAGCCAGCGTGGTCTGCTTCTGTGTCACGTTCATCAGCGAAGAGTGCGCAGTCGGCGCCGCCACTGTCTCAGCACCAATTTCCATCCTCAGCTGCCAGGAAGAGGAAGCCATGCCTGGATTGAGATTACTCCCCAGCACTGGCCAAGAAGACAGTAGCAGGTGAGGCACTGCAGAGGGGACTGGAAGAGAGTGGCTCTCAGGCATCGTCCCCTCCGAGGGATCTACTTTTGACCCCAGCAGCACAAGGGTATCCGTGCTTCTGACACCATCAATGTCTGAGGCGTTCAAGGTGATTAGAGCCTCACTGGTCTTGCCAATGCCTCTGCCTCCAACACCCTTCGAACCCAGGAGGGATGGGGGCCGCTGTCAAGGAGTAAACTTGTGCGTGGATCCCCATCATGGTGCTTTCCATTGGTGCCCCAGGAGACCCGATACCAATGAGACAACTCCAGGAATGTGGACCATGAAATTCGGCACCGATGGCAATGCAAAGCTGGGAACTGCAGACTCAGCAATGTTCCCAATCTCCTTGGCAACGACTGTCTCCGGTACCGAGTGAGCCACGCCAAAGATGGCACTGGCTGTCTTCCTCATTGAGAAATACTTCTTGGGATTGGTGCCAGCACCAGTTGGATTACTCGGCACCCCCAAGTTTGCCCACTGAAGGAAAGTGGTGCAGAACCGGGAAGCCACGTGTGGCACACTCCAGGACAAACAGTGCCGAAAGTCTTCAGTACTGCAAAGATGCTCAAGATGCACCAGCTTTTCATTGGATCAGTCCCCTGTGTGTCAGCACCAATCCCAATACCGCATCTTTTCCTCCTCAAGGTCAGCAAGGAGGTGTGGGTTCAGGGGGAGACCTAGGGGGTCAGATCAGGCTTCCCTTCTCCTGCAGCACCAGGCATCAAAGGATGCCAAGGTGATTCCCCTGAGTTCCTCAAGTAGTGGCTGAGAGGGACCCAAAGGGAGTGAGACATTGGGCCAACATAGAGTGAAATTGCCTTCCAGCTTACCTCAACCCAAGCCACTGGCCCAGGGGGAATGGCCAACTCAATGGCCCTATTGGAGCACATGGACATTCCCTATGGGGATGGGACTTCAATTGTTCAGGTCCTTGGAGGCCCATTTGGCACCAGCAGCCCCAATGCCAGGACATATTTCTAGGTCGGAAGAAGAATCTGACTCTGGGGAGAGAACCTTGCAAGGGTCCAAGGCAGTTCCCCATCAATGCTCCTCTTCCTCACTAGATGAGGTGGTCACCCAAGGGTTTTTGTCCCCACTGGATGACTTTAAGGCCTACCAAGACCTTTTAAAGAGAATGGCCTCTAATCTTGGCCTGGAGGTGGAATAGTTAAGGGAGACTTCAGACTCCCTGTTTAATGTTGGCAGCAGCTGCCCCAGTGAGGGTAGCCCTCCCTGTCTATGAAAGGGTTCTCAAAATAGTTCAGTCTCTCTGGCAAACCCCTTCCTCAGTAGCCCCTTCTTCAAAAGGGCCACAGAAGAAATTCTGTGTCTCCGCTAAAGGTTTTGAATACATGTTTAGCCATCCAGCTCCATGTACACTGGTAGTGGATGCTGTAAACCACAGGGAGAGACAAAGGCAACTCAGTTCCACCTGTAAGCAGGGCTGTCCCTGGGGGGGACGCATGGAGCAATCAAGCCGAGCCCCATGGTTCAGTGGGTCCCATGCCACCCCCCCCCCCGCCTCCCAGCAGCAGGGCGGGTGCCAGTGGCGTAGTGATGGGGGGGGGGGCCAAGCCCCAGGGCTCCACTGAGTGGGTGCAGGGGAGCACCACGCCGGCCTGCACCAAGGCAGGATCAGAGGGACTCCGTCCTGGGCTGCTGAGATTTGGGGCACAGCCTGGTGCCCCGCCCTCCCACCAGGTGGGCCTGAATAGGGCAGGCTGGTGTGTGGCCCCTGCTGTGCTGAGCTGAGGGCGGGGTGGAACACCGCGTGGCGCAGAGCAGCAGAGAGTGTCCTCTGGCCCTGGTCCCCCCCCCAAGTGCTGAATGGGCCCCCTACAGTGCCGGGGGGCCGCGGACGCCACGCTGCCATTCAGACCTGCCCGGTGGGAGGCCAGGGGTGCTGAGTGGCACCCCAAAACTCTGCAGCCCAGGCCGGGGCCCCTCTGATCTGACCCTGATGTAGGCTGCTGCAGTGCCCCCTTGCAGCTGCTCCGTGTGGTGTGGGGGCCTGGTCACTACAGATCCGCCCTCAATGAGACCCCCTCCTGCCTTTTGCGGGGGGCTGCAAGGCATGGGGATCCCGAGGGAGCACAAATGTGGGCTTGCCTCCAGTCACCCTTGCTACACCACTGGCGGGAGCACGGAGCCCAGCACTGGCAAGGAGGGCTGGGGGCCCCCATAGGCTGATTGGCCCTGGACCTGCCCCCTTTCCCAGGGATGGCCCTGCCGTAAGATTAAGGATGCCAAGAGACTGGACCTATTTGGCAGAAAGATTTATTCAACAGCGAGCATGCAGTTTAGAATCTCAAAAAAAGAAAAGAAAAAGAAAAGTTGGTGAATCAGACTAGTTGAGACCATTTAACTAAACCGGTTTGGCTTTAAAACAATATTCAAAGTCCACAATTTAAAATTAAAAAATATTTTTTTCCCTTTTCTATAATTAACACTGCCAAGGCTTCCCTACTGGAGGGTTAAAAATACAACTAACATGCTGCAAAATGCTTCAGAATTAGGGAAAACAACCTGTTCTTTGCTCCAGGGTTAGAGTTCTCCCAAGTCCCAGCTCACAGAGAGCACATGGGTTTTTGTAAAGCAGCTGCCCTGACTGCTTGCTCTTATCGAGTTTGACCCTAGCGACAGCATATACACAATGTGGAGTGCGACTGTGCTAAGCCTGCCTAGCAACAATGACCCCGAACAGTGGACACTGTCCAGGATTCTGTGTTTTGTGTCCCCTTCAGGTTCCCTCCATTTAATTCAGGGGTCGACAACCCCCAGCACGTGAGCCAGAGTTGACACGCGGGCCGAGCCTGAGTGGCACACGGCACCGCCCAGGGCCCCACTGGCCCCGCTCCCCCCAGGATGGCCTGGGGCCACAAGAGCCACGTGCTGTGGCTCCAGGCTCCCGCTCGCCGCACTTCCCTGTTGGGGGGTGAGGCCAGCAGGGAAACAGAAGCCACGGTGCGAGGCTCATCGACCCTGCTGGCCCCGCCCCCTGCTGGGCCGGGCTGCTGGAGGGAAGGGGGGTGGGTCAGCCCGCCCAGAGCCGCCGCTGCCGGCAGTAGCTAGCCCCGGGGCTGGGAGCGGCACCCACTGGGGCCGGCTCCCTCTGGCAGTGGTGGCTCGAGGTGGGCCGAGCTGACCCGCCCTCTTGCCGGCCATGGCCAGGTCCAGCTCCTGCCGGCAGCGGCGGCTCTGGGTTGGCCGCCCCACCCCGCTCCCCACCAGCAGCCCTGCTGCCCAACAGGGGGCGGGGTCAACAGGGGCCATCGGCCCTGCACCGCCACAGCTGGCGGGAACCAGGGCTGGGAACCAGAGGCCGCCAGCTGGGGGGAGCCGGCCCCAGCCCCGGCCGGTAGGGAACCCGAGGCCTGGTCCCACCCCTTTTGGCCCCAGCCCCGGTCCCTGCTGAGGGTGCAGTTGGTGGGGCTGGCATGGGGGCCAGCAAAGATTGCTGACCCCTGATTTAATTCCTTGACCTTCATGCTCTTTTCTGTTTTTTGATTTCTTATCCATTGAATTTAGTTGAGTCCGGTCTCAGTAGCTCCTCCCCTTAGGTTGAGGGAGGGACTTTTAGGCACAGGCAGGCTCACACCCTCTCATGTTCCGGTACCCAAGAATATATTCTCTGTGGCTACTTAAAATGAACTCAAAACCCTTACTATGGCTTAAAATCTTTTCTCTTTCACCAAGAGAAGTTGGTCCAATAAAAGATATTACCTCGACCACCTTGTCTCTCTGCATTCAAATGGCACTTACAAATTGGCATGAAGTCTTCAAATATTATAAACCTTCCCAGGGTGTATTTTTCTTATTGACTTTGATAAATAACCCACATATGTCAAAGCTTCTCAACTGTAATCTTTTTCAGCTATGGGAGGAGCCTGGTACAAAACCTGTAGGAGGATCAGATTTATGAGATCTACGAAGGTCAGAGCTACTTATATTCTGAACAGACAGATATCATCAGCTTTTAGATTTTTTCCCCAGGGAAGCAAACAAGGACTCCTGTGGCACTTTTAGGCTATCTCTACACTTCTTAATTTAGGTCGACTTAGCTAAGTCGATTTAACAAAGTCGACTTTAAGTCGACTTAGCATGTCCACACTTAAATTTTAAGTCAACTTAGGGGGACCCTACAAAATAAACCTAGAGCATCCACAATGGACGCCTAGGTTGACTTGTAGGGGCTAGGTGGACCTGGGACAGGTCCACAGTGGCAGGCGGGGCACCCCTTGCCAAGTGCCAGGGGGCTCAGCCTTTGCCCCATTGTACCTTGACACAATGGGGCAAAGGGGGACAGGGACCCTGGCAGGGCATAGGGGCAGGGTGGGCAGGGCTCTGCCCTGCCCTTTGGGGGGGCATGCCAGGCTCTCCCTGTGCCAGCCACCCTGGCAGGGAGGGCAGTGGGGAAGCCCTGGAGTCCCCTAAGTCGACTTAAAGTCAACTTAGGAGTACTCCACATCTACACGGGCTTAAGTCGACTTTAGAAAGTTGACTTAAGCAGAAAGTCGACTTAAAACTAGGTTTTATAAAGTCGACTTAATTTTTCCTTATGTCGACTTAAGCAGCTGCTTAAGTCGACTTAAGGAAAGTGTAGTGTAGGTGCAGAGTAAATTAAGTCGACTTAAGCAAGCTTAAGTCGACTTAATTTACAAGTGTAGACGCACCCTTAGAGACTAACAAATTTATTTATAGCATGAGCTTCCCCAGGGAGCTATCTAGCTCCAGACTACACAAAGAACCAGAAGTAATCAATTCCATAATACGTGCTCCTAGTTACAGAAGCAGTTGAAAATGGCAACTGCTCTGGAATGTAACAGTTTGATTAATAAATTGGGCATTTTTCAATTGAAAGTGATCTGCTTCCCAAGAAGATTCCAGTCTCTAGTCTAGCCAGCCTTGAAGGTATTTGGAGCTTGGCACTTGGCCTCAGCGTATTTGCTTGTGAGATTTGGCATCTAGATAGGAAGACACATAAATGTGGCAACGAGGGACTGCCATGCACACTGCGTTGAAGTAGTAATGACAGCCCAAATACATGGTTTCCATCTTCAGCACCTCTACTATAAAAATTGTTCCAGCACCACTGGCAAGATGAGAGTTTGCCTGGTTTTGGGAGGCGGGGGGGGGGGGGGGAAGGGGGATGAGTTTTAATAGCTTGGTTTGTGGTAGCAATACAGATTCTATTACTACAATTATTCACCAATGATAATTAATGCCAGCTGATTTCAGTGGGAATTCCACAAATCAGATGATCTCAGGACTGCAGTATCACCACACTCTCAGTGGAAGTTTGTGCAAGACATATTATGATGCTACATTTATTGAGGATATGGTTCACTCCTATGCAGAGGGCAGCACAGACTTATGGTTAGGGCAGATTTAAGTAGGGTGAGTTTCAGCTAAAATAATAGGCCAAATTCGGATTGGCAACATGCATAAGCAGATCATAAAATTATAGGTGACAGGGGAAGTGCTTGGTCGAAGTTGTTCTCCTTGGGTACATCTACACTGGAGGCTCTGGTAAGTCGACTTAACAAGGTCGACTTTAAGTCAACTTAAAGTTGACCTTATTAAGTAGACTTATAGAGTCCACATTGAAAACTCCAGTTGACTGCCAGCGTCCACGCTGGCAGGTGCTAGATTGATGGAGGAATGGAGGAGCTGTCCCACAATGCACCAGGGCCTGGAGGCCAATTAGGTTGACTTAAGGGCACTCCCCATCCACACTGGATTAAGTCGACTTAATAAGGTCGACTTAAGCGTTAAATTGACCTTCAGAGGTGGTATTAAGTTGACCTAAGGAAGCACTTAAGTTGAGTTAATAAGCACCCAATGTGGATGCAGCAGTCTTTAGGTCGACTTAACCATCCTTAAGTCAACCTAAGGCTGCAGTGTGGACGTACCCCTTGATTCCACAACCTCTGGAAGTTCAAAAGTGACTTAGAGCTAGATTCACAAAGGATTTTAGGTTTGGCGATGCTGAGTCTCACCACACCTAACATGTAGGCGGTGTCTACAACAGTGGCTCCAAGCTTTCTCCAGCAGATGGCGCAATGCTCATAGGTTTCAATGGCAACTGCCTTTCAGAAATAGATCATGATCGACTGGTTGGGGACACTGCTCTACAGTGATGGCAGTAAATACACCACCATCAGATTGATTTGTCTATAAAGAAATGCTCAACTGATCTGGAGGTCGATCTAATAAAACCAGCCCTGTAGGTGGTATAGTACTACACTGATGGGAGCGCATTTCTTATTGGCGTAGGGCAATGAAGAAGACATGTAAAAGGGAAGTTATGAAAAGTTATGAAAAGCATAGCTTGTGTAACTCTTGTTGACTGCCACCAAATTTTGCCAGCAGTGTAGACAGGGCCTTAAGGCTAGGCATATCCACACTAGAGAGCTGTTCCAATGCAGATGTGCTGCTGTAAAATCTCTTCTGTAGCTGTTCTATGAATATGGAAGAGAGCTGTCCCATTGACATAATTAAACAACCCCCAGTGAGCAGTGATAGCTATGTCAATGGGAAAAACTCTCCTGCCAACATTGTGCTGTCCACACCAGCACATCCATTGATGTAATTTATGTGTCTAATACTGTGTGTTTTTCACATTTCCTGAGCAACATACCAACAAAAGTGATCGTGTAGATGTAGCCTTAGAAAATCACTGGGGTTCATCAAGTTTTTCCGACTAGTTTTATCCCAGATTATTATTCCTCTTAAATGAATGATGGAGCTGTATGTATGGTTGGTTTCCAGCTGAATACATTACCTGTCAACAATATTTGTAGCATATGTATGTGTTGACTGATGGGGTTCTGCCATTCTCATTGCATTCAACAGAATGTAGCCCTATATGCTTATATTTTAAAAGTGCTATTTGAAAATTAGTTTCTCCTTTGGCTAAATCCTGAGTTCAGAATTCCATGTTTCCCTGCAACAAGTGATGATTTTAGAAATACATTACATAAAACAGCCTTTATCTGAATCCAAGTCTAGGCAGATAGGTGAAAGAGGAACATCTATTTCATTGTTAACTTTTAGATTCTGGGATCTTAGTTCATGGCCCTGCATAAGTTTGCCCTGCCCTACACATCCAGCTAGTGTCCTTGTACTCACAAACAATGCCAGCTTCATTGCTTATTTGTTCACCCCTTTCTGTCTTTTTCCACACTCCCATTCATGTATTGAATACCTTTCCAATCCTGGTTCATCAATCTATTACCCTATCAGTTAAAATCTATCTTGAAAGTTTGTCCTTCTCACCAACCAAAGTTGGTCCAATAAAAGATACTACCTCGCCCACCTTGTCTCGCTTCATCTATGATGCTCATAAAAAGCAAGACAATAATTATAATTTTTTTTTGGAAAATACTAGTTATTTCCTCTTGCAGGCTTCCTAGTGCATATTGTCTATGCTTGTCTTGTTTAGATCATAAACTCCTTGGCAACAGAGCCTATCTGAATTTTGTGGTTTGTTGTTCATCTTTCATACACTTAAGGTGGATGGATCAAACACAGACATTGACATTCCTGAAAATGACCAACATGATTTGTCTGGCCTGCTGGGTGATTCATAGATAAGGCCCTAAGGGATCATTAATGATCATTTAGTTCCACTTCCTGCATAACAATTTAATCAAGAATTTACAAGAATTTAATCAAGAATTTAACAATTTAATCAAGAATTTAATCAAATAATTCCTGCATCAGATCCAATAACTTGTTACAGTAAAGCTATCTCTCAGCAAGACATGCAGTCATGTTTGAAGCCCTCAGGCCATGGAGAATTCTTCATCCCCAGTTAAAAACCACTTCATAAAATTTTCTGTGGTGGGGTCAATTCTAGTGAGTCAGAAGCTTCTTGTACTTTGACTTAGATTAGAATTGTGTGAAATATTTGCAGAGGAACTTGGTATTGTACAAACGCTACTGCAAGTTCTACTTCAACCTTGAAACTTCACAAACAACAGTTTGTCAAGCTTGGGTCCCTCTTTTCGACAATCTTGGTTTCCAAAACTTGTGGTTTTAATGCAAAACTAGATACATTTTTGTTATTTCAACCATGTGTTACTTTTAGACTTTGGGTAAATACAAACCTAAAGGAATGCTCAGGGAATATAAATGCTGCGTAAGGAACCAAAGAAAATATTAATATGAAACCTTATGTATCAAAAGAGAGAAACTGTAGGGCCAAGTTTGTCCCTGATGTAATAGGGGAAATCTCCGTTGCTATCCAGGACATTCAGGCTTAATAAGGGCCCCTGTTTATTTGTGTCAACAACTCTCAATATAGAAACTTTCATGCAAGAGTATTTCCATTAATCCAACCAATCAGTGGTGTCTGGTGTGGAGAACTGGAACCTTGCCAATTGACTGGAAAGACAGTTTTGTGATCTAACTTTATAAGGGCAAGGATCGTGCAAGGAATGTAAGAACTATAGGCAGGTCCGGCCAAAGGGTTTTTGGCACCCTTGGCCAACTATGATTTTGGCGCTCCCTCTCCGCCATGTTATAAGAGATAACATATGTAAAAAATTCTCTTCCATCTAATTTGATGCCCCTTGAAGCATGGCGCCCAAGGCGACCGCCTAGTTTACCTATGTGGATGGGTCAAACCTGACTACAGGCCAATCACTTTGTTGTCTGTGCCGGAGAAGATGTTTGCATATGTTCTACTGGTGTATTTAGAGCCTCTGCTACATGGGAAGCATCGCCCCCGGCAGTCAGGCTTCACAAGAACAGGTCCACATTAAATGCCTTTTTGGCCCTCCATTTGTGGCTGGAGACACACTGTGAGTTCAAGAAGCCCCTGCATGTAGTGTATGTCAATCTTCAGTCTACGTTTGACTCAGCTGACTGAGTTGTGCTATGGAAGGCCTTAAAAGGATATAGGCTTCCCAGCTACTCTGCTGGACTTGATTAACGAATTGCATAATGGAACCACTGCCCATCTATGTCTGTGGATTCAGATGTCAGCACCTTTTAAATCAGCACCTGCTGTGTCTTGATCCCTGCACTCTTCCATCGGGCAATGGATTTCATAGATGTTAGAAGAAAAGAAGGCTCAGGTCCACTCAGGAGCGGAATGGGTAGATGGTGCCTTTATTCAAATGACTTGTTTCCCTTATACATCCAACCTAGCGGGAAGTAGCCACATCTCCGCTTGAACTCGTATAAGTAAGCCCAAATACAGAATTTACAAGACATATATACCTTCTAACATGCTAAATACAATATACATAATGCAACAGGCGCATGCATAATACAACAGGTTACATCATGCGTAAATCCCTACATGGTTTCACTATTCTTAATATGCAGGTTACATAATTAGTTTATACTTAATATGTAACATATAATTAGCCTGCCAATGTTTGTTGTTTATGAGTTATTTGATTACCAAATACAGTTCTGACCAATGAGATGTACAAGGCTCTTTTGCCCTTTCTGATACCTTGCTTACGTCACCTGTTTACCAGAGCAAGCAAGTATTCTGTCAGTCCATATGCATTAGGAGTGGTGATCTCTCGCCCTCGTATCTCGACTAGGCTGATGCCCTTCTTCTTCTAATACAGAGCCCCAAGAGGTTTTGCGGGCCACTCCAGAAAATGAAGGAGGAGTTGGCTAAGATTGGCATCCATGTTTTGCGGTCAAAGACAAAGCTACAAAATCTAGGCCCATATCCACTCACAATTCCTATTTTGTTGAATAATGAAACTGTCAAAGCAGCCTCCAGCTTTTGCTCTTTGGGTTCTATACTCCCAGTTCCTCCAACGCCGACATGGACGTTCTCCATCGGGCTGGCATTGCAGCATCTCCCATGGGTTGTTTACAATGAACATGGAATCAACATCATCTTGGCATGATAGCCGGACATTGTGTGGCTCATACTGGAGGCTTTCCACACAAACTGCCAGCATCAAATATTGGGCATAAAATGGAATGTGTAAGACAGATGTTTATGGTGGCTCTGATCCACAGACTACTGGCACCATTACCTGCAAACAGCGCCTTATGCTTTTCAGACATGTCGCAAGAATGTCACAAAAGATGTTCCAGCGAATGCCATTCACTAGGTGGCTTTTACATCCAGGATAAAATTCCACCAACTGAGGGGTTTATTAAGTTTGTTCCAGTGTGGACTCTTGGCTGGTCAAGCCCTTGCAGCTGTACAGGAATGGATCAAATAGCAAAGGATTGCTAAGCATCAAAGAACCAATCAGTTCTTGCTTTGACCACAAGATGGCAGGCATGTTTTGTATGAAGAATTAAAATAGCTTCTACAAAGTTTTTTCGTTTATAGTTATGCTAAGGTTTCCAAGCAGGCTCATGATTTAACTTTAAGAATAAAGTGATGGAAGAGTAAGACTTTGTCACTGTAAATTACATTTTTGTGCAATTTTTACTAGTACTCTTAGAATTGTTAAATTGTAAAGATAATTTACAGTAACAGTATTTATAAATGTCCTGAAAATAATACACAGGTTTCTTTCCTGAGGTCAGAAGAATAAAGATAATCAAAATTAGTTTACTAATATTATTAAAGTTACCACATTCTCCCTTTCACCTCTGAGTCCCTCTTAAATCTTGATTGTGTATCAACTTTCACAATTAGAAGGTGGTAATTTTTTTTCTGGATTAGTAAATCACAGGGATAATCATCCACTGCAAATTCTTGGGTTCAGATTATTTCTATTTTCTTTACCTTTGTGTAATTTACCCAGGGATGGAAGGGAAGAATGAAAGGCTATGTCTACACTAGAAAAGTTAAGTTGACTTTAAGTCAACTTAATAAGGTCGACTTTAAGTCGACCTTATTAAGTCAACCTAACAAAGTCGACTTCACTAGAAAAAGTTAAGACATACCCTAAATCGACCTTATTAAGTCAACTTAATAAAGTTGATTTAGGCGCTAATCCCCGTCCTCACTGGCTTTAAGTCGACTTAAGGAGTCGACTTAAGGCTTAAGAGGACCTAAAACTAGGTGTTATTAAGTCGACTTAAGTTTTTCTTAAGTCGACTTAAGGAAGTGCTTAAGTTGACTTAATAAAACCCCAGTGTGGCGGGCTTTGTTTAGGTCGACTTAAGCCTCCTTAAATCGACCTAACTTGCCAGTCTAGACGCACCCAAAAGCAGTGAACTTGTCCCCCTTACAAGAACCACAAGGAAGCAATGTCTGATTACCTTTCAGAACACAAGGCTTTTACTACCTTAGAAGCACTGCCTGATTATCCTTCCATCTGGCGGTGACTGGATGTGGCTTCTAAAGTTTACACATGCTGCTCCTAAATTGGCCAAATATCTGACTGTAGAACAAAGTAAAGCACTTGCTTCCACCAGGGGCTGCCCATTCTCTCTGGGTGTGTCTACACTTACAAGTTAAGTTGACTTAAGGAGGCTTAAGTTGACCTAAACAAAGCCGCGTCCACACTGGGCTTTCCTTAAGTTGACTTAAGGAAAGGTTAAATTGACTTAATAACACCTCATTTTAGGTCCACTTAACGCTTAGGTCGACTTAAGCCAGAGTGGACGGGGCTTAGCGCCTAAATCAACTTTATTAAGTCAACTTAAAGCGTTAAGTCGACTTAATAAGGTCAACAAGGGGCTATGTCTACACTAGAAAAGTTGTCGACTTCGTTAAGTTGACTTAATAAGATTGACTTACAGTCGACCTTATTAAGTCGACTTAACAAAGTCAGCATAACTTTTCTAGTGTACACATAGCCTCTCTGTCTCTCAGTCATCCATTATTCTCACCTCCCTCAGCCTTGGAGTGCTCTGTGTTGGCATTAGAGAAAGGAAGGTCAAAGAAATGTGCCTTCCACTGAGAATCTAAATGTTGGTGATATTTGTGATAGTTCTAGCTCCTGTGGGATTATACAGCCCTGGGCCGACCCCTGACAAAGCTCTGTCTCCTGCCCAGACTAACTTTATCCTTTTTGTAGATTGTTCTTGTGCCAGAGGAACAGAACTTAGATCAGTGGTCCCCAACCTTTTTGGCTCAAGGGCCACAAATGTAATTTTTAAAACCCTGAAGGGCCACTGGTTTCTGCCAGCAGACCCCAATGTAGCCAGAGAGAGGCTCATTCCTCGCTGATCTCTCATTGCCCTGGCTGCGGCAGCGAAACTGAACATGTCTTGGAGCCCTGTGTGCCCCATGTGGGTCCCTAGGCACTGACTCCCTTCTGCAGCCAGCAGGACAAGAGCTCAGTGTGGCAAACCGAAGGCAGCGGGGCAGGGTGGAGGGCAAAGTCCCTCTCCCTATCCCCAGGGTAGACCAGCGGGCCCGGGGCGGAGCGGGGAAGCATGAACTTCCATGAACTTGCATGAATAATGAAACAAAGCTTTGAAACTTACCAACATGTGGAACTATATTTAGAGAGAGAGTGAGAAAGACAGATTTCTACAGCTCATTTGAATATATGCTATTCTGGATCAAGTCTCAAGTTTGGCAACAATATTAGGGAGTTATATTTGAGCATGAGGGAAGAACAGGTCTCTTTGTGTTTGATTAATGATATGATAGTTCACAATTTCCCGATTTAATGTTACAGATACCATTCATATATTAGCTGGAGCATAACGCATAAGCTTAAAAGCGAAATATTTCAATAAGCAGAAGAAGATGCCATTCCACTACATAAAATACTGACTAAATGATTAGACTTTCCATTAGAGATGAAAATGATTTTAAAATTATTTTCATTTTAATCTGTGAGCTCTCAGGATAGATTCTGGGAGAATTATTTCCAACCCAGTCATGGTATGATTACTTGTAATGATACCCTTAAAGAGCAGACTTCCTGAATTATTTCACTAACCTTGAATTTATTTTTAGAATAACTGAAACCTTAATTAAAGCTGGGTACTACTACAGAGGGTTATGAAAGATTTAGATGTACACAGATTCATGATAGATCATGCATACAGCCTTTGAAAAGGACTCTGAGGAGGATAGATCTGCATGTGACAGTTAAAGTCCTGAAAGTACTTCCAAAGAAGAGGTTGCAATCCAAATGAAAATGGAAGAAAACACAGGTTTTAGAAAATGTCCCAAGAAGTGAACTTTCACCATATCCAGGCTGCTTGGCCAGTGGCATGTCAACACAATCAAAGTTAGTGGTTCATATTTCAACACTGGTTCTCAACAAGCCCTCCACTGACTCCTTCATGCCCATTATAGTCAGTTTAAACCTGTGATCCTTCATCACTATGCCCAGGACTGCACCTCAGCACTAATTTCTTATTGTCTCTCTCCTCACCTGGTTTTACCGGGGTGGTCAGTCTTGAAGAGGTGTATTCTAGCCAATGAGCCATTCCATGGGAGAGAATGGGGGTATGAAATACTCAAACTACAACTCCCACAAGGCACTGCAGCACCTATACAGATGCAATTTAATGCTGAGCTGATTTGAAACAAAATATAGGTGTAGTGGTGCTGTAGCCCCGCTCTGGTAAACACAGGGTTAAAGATGGCCTGTGTGTGGCAGCCAATTGGCTGCTGGGGCTGCTGAGCCAATGAAGGGCGAGCAGCCAGTATACAAAGGGAGCAGCAGGGCTCATGGTCTTAGTCTGCCTTGGGAGGCAAAGAGAGAAGGTCCTCTCCCTAGCTGACTGGCTGTATGAGTCAGAATCCCAGAGAGCTCTGAGTGCACCAAAGGGAGCTGACCGGCAACTGGGGATCCTGCGGCGAGATCAGGAATAGGGTCTGGAGCAGCGGTCTGGGGCAAGGAGCCAGGAGCGGATGGTGGCTGGGCTCCAAAGTGGAGAGGAGCTGCATGTGACTGGGGGCTGCGGGGAAAGCGGCCCAGGGAAGTGACTGTTGTACAGGGGACTGGAGGGAGGCGGAAGGCCTCAAATGAGGCATGTAGGGTCCCTGGGCCAAGGCCCGGAGAAGTGGGCGGGCCCAGGTCTCTCCCCGCTCCCCCAGCATGCCAGGAGCAGCATGGGTGCCAGGAGTGGCACAGGCTCAGTAGGCCATTGACTTTTTTAACTAGTGTGCTGGACCAGGAGCAAGTTGGATTATACCCTGGAAAGAGTGGATTGTGAGGGCTTGGCTGGAGGCCAAGACCCTAGGAAACACACTTGGACAGGAGTCAGTGTGCACGAGAGATGGAGCACTGATCACCGCTTGGGGGACCACTTGAGCATTCCTCAGTGTCATCATCAGTTGGTGCCCTGCAGGTGGGTCATGTGCGGCCAACCACCTTACACAGGTCAACACACTGAAATGCTCTGTTTGGGGTGAAGCCTCTGGAAAATGAAGTATTTCATATAGATTTTCCTGACAGAAAATAGAAACATTCCAGCAGAATCATTTTCTGTTGAAAGATCATTGTGATTGGTAATTCCCAACAGGACTGGACGTAAGGGCAGGTGGAGGAAGAAGGGGCACCAAGCTCAGGTGCTGTTTTGTTAGTGCCAAAAGGGGAAAGAGAATATTTGAAGTAAAATGGTTCAGGTATTCTGTATGTGGCTTTATTTTTCACTAACCTCCTAGAATTTATCATCTTGTATGACTGGGATAAATCATGCATACAAACCATAAATCAAACTTGTGAAATAGGCTACAAATGTAATAAAAAATAAGATTTTCAAAAGTTTAACAAACAGAGGATGAGCGGGGAGGATGGTGCTGAAGATGCTCCTTGCCTGGAGAGCCATTTGGTCTTGGGCCAGCCCGGACTCTAAAAACGAATACATTTTTCATAAATACTCAAAAAAGAAAAATGCTTAAAATTGTATTTATACAAATAAAATTATTGGACCAGATTCTCAGCTGGCATAAATCATTATAACTCCATTTACTTCAGTGGAGCTAAGTCATCTTACATCAGATGAGGACTTGACCCAATAGTTTTAATCTAAAAATGTAGAAATTGCTGCTAGATGCTTTAACTGAAAAATAAGTAAGAACAAAGAGCCCCTAACACTCAGATGACCAAACTTTTAGTGACGGTTCATCCTCTTGTACACAATACTATATGTAACTGCTTTCCTATTAATTTTCATTGTTTTCACTCATTATTTTTATTTATTTATTTGTATACCCCTCCAAAGGCTCCAAATAAGGTCAAGCGCTTATTGTGCTGGGCACTGGACAAACTTACAATGAAAGACAGTACATTTGCTTACAGTCTGACGCCATGGTCCTTCAATTAACTTCTCAATGGCAAATCCATGAGCAGGCGCAGAGCTCATTGCAAGATCAGGGTTTAAACAGGGAGTGTCAGTGTAAAGACGCAAGGAGGAGTGATGAACATAACCTGGGGTGGAATGCGAATACCATGATTATGGAAGTAGGAATGTAAAGTTGCATAAGACTTCAGAGCTGCTGTATGGATAGCGTGCTATATCTCATTCAAAGTGCTTGGTTTAGGAAGGTTGGAATGTTGCTGTTCGGGAAAGAGAGGATGATGATCAATTAGCTCACAGATGCTACAGACATCTAGCCCAGTAACTTGGTTTAGTGTGTTAATGCTATAATCAGACAGATGATGTGCATACTGCCTTACCATTTGGGTTGCCCCATAATTCTGCATTATGTTATAACAGACTCTGTAATATAGGCCGATGTGAGGAAATGTCACCTGACAACCTGTAACCGAATCCTAATTCTGTAATCAAGTTCCAAAGGGGTAGCCGTGTTAGTCTATTGCAGAAAAACAGAGTCCTGTGGCACTTTAAAAGACTAACAGATCTATTTATCGCATGAGCTTTTGTGGGAGAAAAACCCACTTCGTCAGATGCTTTGGGGATTTTCTCCCACGGAAACTCATGCGATAAATAAATCTGTTAGTCTTTAAAAGTGCCACAGGACTCTGTTTGTTTTTCTAATTCTGTAATTGTTTCATAATCATAGGTGGAGAAACCACAGGCTCAGACAGGCACATTCCACTCTTCTCACACAAAATAGGTTTCAGTGCTCTGTAATCTTACAGCTGTTTACACGGTTTCCCTCATGCAGAGACGTGATTAGTCTTTAGCTTTAGCTTCATGCATCAGGGCATAAAGTGATCAGTGGAAACAAAATTTCCCCTTGGCTAGCCATCTGAATAGTTAGGTATATTATAGAGATTTTATGCCTTCCTCAAAGTATGCAGCATTAGCCATTATCAGAGGAAAGGAGCTGAGGATACTGTTCATGGAAAAATCTTACTGTTCCAGGCTGGCTGTGCCTGGATTCTCAGAAGAGTCCCAATTATTTTCATTCAGTGGAAAAAATTACCAGTTTTTCTTTTTAAAGGCCAAATTCTCAACTCCTACCCAGAGCCCAATACTGGGCTTTTCAAACTTTTGTTTTGTTGGTACCTTCTTTGAAAGTATTTCAGGTTGTGACACCTGCCCACCCCCCAAAAGGTGATGACCCCTCCATGTCATGCCACCCTTACTTCTGTACTGCTGCTGGGGGGGGGGGGTGGCATTTCCTTCAGAGCACCCGGCCTGCAGCTGCTGTTCTCTGGCCACCCATGCGCAGGGCTGACAGCCTCAACCAGCGCTGACAGCTCTGACTCTGCCCCAGAATAACCTTATGACCCCTTGAGTGGTCCCCATCCACACTTTGAGAACCCCTGGTCTAATAGGTAGGATTCCTTCCTATTCTGCCAACTGCAGGGCACTGTTCAGAGCTTTCCACATTTGTCATGGAAGCTTCAGGGTTGCTGCATCATCTGTAGACCAAGTTCTTCTCTGAAGTGTTTTTGCCAGAGGATCTATGTAGTTGTTGGCTGACAGGCCAAGCCCTCTCTAATCACCCTTCTCTAAACCCCTCCACATTGGCAGAGAGGAAAGTGATTATGGAACATAGCTTTGCTGCCGATAGTGAAGTGTTTCTTATGTATGCTGTCCACACCTTGGGCCTCAGAACCACAGCAATTTTGATGTATTTGTGCCCTCCTCCTCTAGAGGACATATCTCCCCAAATATTGTCTAGCTGGGCATTGGAGTAAGTGAAGAAAATATAATTTACATTATGCTGGTACATAGCATGAGTTCATCAGTGAGGGCCTGATCCAAAATCTATTGATGCCTACGTAGAGACTCCCATTGACTTCAGTGGGAATTAGATCAGGCCCTAAAACATACACAAACATCTATCCGCATCCTTTGGAAACTGTTCCTTTTCATTAAACGTGGCCTTTCAGACATCTGTAGCATTACAAGATCTACACCAGCCTATAGGCAATGTCGCAATAGCTTCAATAGCCCTTATGTTAGTTTTTATTTTTTATCTTGTAGCACTCATCACATGTGATAGAAGAGGCTGAAAAACAAGCAAAAAAATCTTGCCTTTAATAACTGGATTTTCAATATTTGAATTTTTTAAAATGAATTAATTCAAATAGGTTAAAATGATAGGCTGTGTCTACACTAGAAAAAGTTAGGCCGACTTTGTTAAGTCGACTTAAAGTCAACTTTAAATCGACTTAAAGTCGACCTTATTAAGTCAACTTAACAAAGTGGTTTCCCTTAACTGGGACTTAGTAATTCGACCTAACTTCCCTTAGGTCGACCTAAGAAAGTGGACTTATGCGTCCATACTGGGCTTAGGTCGACCTAAGGAAGGGTTAGGTCGACCTAAGGACGGTTAGTTCGAATACCCCGTGGTTCTTATTAAGTCTACCTAAGCGTTCATTAGGTTGACTTAAGGAAGCCCCTTAAGTCGACCTAATGAAAACCTAGTGTGGACATGGATTAAGTTAGGTTGACTTAAGCCTCCTTAAAGCAACCTAACTTGCCAGTGTAGACATACCCCTAATGTCTCTATGAAAATCTTCATTGGGAAAAAGATCTTTTTGAGGGGGAAGGGGTTGAAATTAGAATTTTCAACCAAAAAAATATTCATCAAAATTTAAGCACTTTACAAATGCAAAAGAAGACATGAGTCCCTGTTCAGGGTAACTGCTCTTACAGTTCCCTGCAATGGTTCAGCAAGGGCCTCCATTCTGAGACTTCCAGCTCCTCAGCTGTTGGTTTTCTTGTGTAGAGACAAGCATCTTTCTCTCTTCTAACTGAGGTATTTCCAGGCTGCACAGATCCCTGGCTTCACTGTGTTATCCCCAGCAAAAGCAGTCTGCCTAAACAGACCACCTCGTTTTCTCTTCAGATACTAATAAGACTGATTGCTACCGGTATAAGTTACAACACAGTTCTTTATAAGCAAGCCGACCTTACTCTTAAGGTAAAAAGCACTACAGAAAAAACTGTTGAACATAATAAAAGGACCTACATATATGCTAATAAGTTTACCAGAGTCCATCCCAACTCTTACATGGATTCTGGCAGGAGGCTAAGTCTTTCAACCCTCCCACCTAAGGGGACTCCTTGTGGTTACAAGCTCATCACAGCTTCAGTTCAGAACAAGCACTCAGTCTTATGTGGTAGGTAGACCAAATCCTGCAAATCTTCCCCTAAAGACTGGGGTCCTCCATGGACCAGGAGTCTTGCCCATTTACTGGAAGAAGGCTCTGAGTCAGTTTAAAAACAGGCTTTTTATCCAAAATTCCTTTCTTTTTCTGTTAGTCTCTGGAGAATCCAGTTGGATCTAGCATATGCATCTTTACCGGCAGTGACTTCAAAGGGCTGGTAAAAGAGAAAGTACATTAGTATCACCTTACCTACTAGAGAAGGGACATTCAATGCCTCAATAATATGTACATAAATACATTTTAATACAATGCATCCCAAAGCTATTCAATAAGATATAATAACCTCTTATTCAATAAGTTTTAATTTAAATCATTTAATAAAGTTAATTCCATAAGGTTTGTTCAGGATATTATGGGATATTGTCAATCCACACAGCGCTCATAATCTTAAAAATCCTGAAAGGGCAGCTGGTAGTGATTGTGAGAATAAGATAGATATTGGAAAAACAGGGCTACAATGTGGAGGCAGGATAACCTGTGGTATGAATATTCTGTGGGGCACCTGGCATTAGAACACTGTGCATTGTTATTCTGGATTGACTGGCCCATGCCATATTTATTTAATACATCTACTGCTGCCTTTCTGAGGGCATTTCATCATTCTAGCACTTCAGTTTTGCAAAGCATAGTTTAAAAATAGAAAGCATCTCAAACGGAATAATTTTCTTCTTGCGTCAGTAACATCTGTTGGAATTATGAATGCACTAGTGCGGAAATGATTCATAGATTTGTGTAAAACAAACAAGGAGTCTTGTGGCACTTTTAAAGACTAACAAACGTATATATCACGTGAGCTTTTGTGGTTGAAAATCCCACTTCGCATTTTCTCCCACGAAAGTTCATGTGACATAAACCTTTTCGTTTTTAAAAGTACCAAAAGACTCCTTGTTTGTTTGGCTGAACTAGACTGACACAGCTACCGCTTTGGAATAGATTTGTGTGTGTGTGTGCACACGTGTCAAAACCATTACAACTCTAAATGACAGATTAATCTCCTGGAACGCACAAAATAAAAATAGCCAGTCCCCAAAATCTTTGTTACAAGAGGAGCATCTCCATGTCAGATGGATTATGTCATCCTTGAACTGTATTTCTGGAATGATTTAGATTAAGTTAGGGCATCCCTCTCACTGACAAGCTAAATTGCTTAAATTTAATTAACTCTTCAGTATTGAGAATAAAGATATTTTGTTTTTAAAACATGCAATTAGCAAAATGCACCAAATATTAACTCTTCCTACATCAGGCCTTGTGCATTGGATTAATGTAATGTAGCTACTTTGGGCCAGATACTCAGCTGTTATAAATGGTGTTATGCAAGCAACTTCAGGAGAACTACAAAAACTGATTCACACTAGCTGTGGATCGGACTTTATTTTGTACTAATACTTTCTGTTGAAACATCACACATAGATGGCTTTGTACTTTTGGCAGATGTTGACACAGAATTTAAACATTTCTGGTTTAACATTAACATAAAATCAAGTCTCAACAATCAAAGTTGCCAGAATCTCTTCTTCATTTATAATTTTCCACCACCACGGAAGGATTTAGAAAACAGCCCTTACTTAAGAGGCTTTCTCGTGCTCAAAGAGAGTGCATTTCAGCTGGCAAAGAACACTAAGAACACTCCGTATGTTGTTCCATCATTTTAGAGTTAAAATGTCATTTAGTTAATAATATGGAGCACACTCTCTGATCTATAAGCAGTGAGTATTCAAATCATTGCAGATTCCAGCTACTGCTAGACATTTTCACCTTCGGTTAAATCCAGGCTCTGTTGAAGTTAATGGAAGTTTTGCCATTGACTTCATTGGGGCCAGCATGTAATGCACGCTTTCTCTGGAGCTTAGATAATACAGCCACCAGCACCCTTGTGATACATAAGCTACACACACACATTTGTTTAATATAGGCTCATTTCTTCATCTGTAGTAATTCTGCCATCCAGGTTTTCTGTGTTTGCTAGAAAGGTCATTGTTTGGTCAGAAAAGTAGAGAGTTTTCTTCAATCTCCCAGTTCAAATCCTCATCAAATATCACTGATTTCGGTTAGCTTTCCTTCAGTAACCTCCACCTTGACTCTTCCTCTGGACACTGTACCAAATTTTAACATCTTTTATAAATAAGGGAACCAAAAAACGTATACATAGCAATAATCATACTTCATGTTATTGCTCTTATCCTCATAATTGTGTCCTCTCTTCAACACCCTTTGTTTATTTCCATTCCCTAAGGTATTGCTTCAAATTTGGACTGTAAGATCCTCCAGGAGCAGAGTAATCATTTTATTTGACTACAAAGTCCTATGCACATGTATTATGCTCAGTCTAGCTGTTCTAACCGCTGGTGAAATAGGAAACTGATAGGTCATTTTATACCTAAGGTGAATCAAGTGCCAGAGAATAATATGTAAATAATGTCCCTGCACTGGACTCCAGGGGTTAGACTAGATAACCTAAAAATTATATTTGTTTTTTCCATCCCAGTGCAGGGACATTATTTACATATTATTCTCTGGCACTTGATTCACCTTAGGTATAAGTGGAGCCAGGATTTTGCCTTTAATTTCTACAAGAGCCCTAGGTTCCATATTTAGCATACGGCATGTGTGTATTCTCTCTTTTTAGTGTAATTTTATTTGTCTTCAAGAAGGTGGGGTGAATTAATTTCATGTAAAACAATCAGTGCTCTTAACATTTCAATATTTATACAAGGTTAAACCTAGTGTTTTAATGCTATCATCCAATTCTAAATAATTGTTTCATAGCTACTCAAGTTTATACCCGTAGTGATATACATGATATAAATACTCAGAGGCTGAGATTTCTATTTCCTGGTCATAAACATTCCTACACTGTAGGATCAAATTCTTAATGAGAAAAAGTTGAAAATAAGTAACTTACCTTAAGTTTGCCGTGGATTGTTACTCACCATCCACATTTCACCCCAGAGGTGGCTGAATTTCAGTGATGAATCACTATTTATTAATCTACAGAGATCATTTTCTAAAGTGCCTGCCCTTTATCCTTTGGAAAGAAAATGCATAAATTAAAAAAAAGCTACCATGCCTAAGAAATAAAAGCATAGTAAGAGCAATCCTTATAGATATCTTTAGATAAATAATCCAGAGATAGGGACTTTTAGTGCTTCTGGGCTAGACCTAAATGCATTCACTTTATTTTTAGCAAGTTGGGGTCCTATTCTGGATGATGCAGATCTTTCTAAACTCCCCTGAATTCAATAGGAGCTGAAAGTGATAGGATCTCAGGCACTCAGGTCCTGCAGTCCTTTATTTTCCACATTGCAGATTTCTTCAGGGCTTTCTCTTTGTAAGAGCAAATACAGCTGCATTTTCTCATGTTAAAAAAGAAGCAAGGGAGCACTTCACTCCTTACATTCCTACTTTGCTATTCATTTTTAATTTCTTCTCCAAAACCTTCCTGCTTTTTGCAATATTTAAGCAGTACCCCAAGCACAACTACCTTCTAACCTCTGTCCCTGTATTGTACTGTTCCACTGCATACGGCTGTTAAGCTCTTCTTGTGAAATGTGATCTCCTCTACATTGTTTTGTTACCAGAGAGGCTGGCTGGGGCAAGGACCATGTCACTTTTCAAATGCCAACACTGCTGTCATACGTATTTGTATACCTATATCCCACTGAAAGTGATAAAGCAAAAATAAAAAAAAAAGATCTGACAAGAAACATCTCTCCTGAACCATTATCTTTGCTCAATATAATTTGAGGTTTTTAGATTCAAACTACTGCAAGAAGTTCTAGGGAGTGGTGTGTCACAGCAGCTTAATTCCGTTTTTAAGGCTTATTCCTTTTACTGGAGGACAACTTTGAAGGAAAGCTGCTGTGTCACTTGAAGTGAGTAATCTCTTTTTTTCATCCAACATTGAAGCACGTTAAGAGGAAGCATGGTCTCCAGAGGTTAAATCCGAAGGAAAAGGGGTGAAAACCTGGACTTATGAAGACAATGGGGCTATGTCTACACTTGCATGTTAGTTCGAATTAAGGAAGCTTAATTCGAACTAATTTAAACCTTGGCCACACTAGGCTTTCATTAGTTCGAATTAAGGGCTTCCTTAATTTGAACTAATAAATTCGATTGCTTAGTTCGAACTAATCCTTAATTAGAAATAGTTAGTTTGAATTAAGTCAATGTGCCATATTAGTTCGAACTAAGTGCTTAGTTCGAACTAATCGGCAGATTGACCTTCCTGCAACTGACTACTTCGAACTAAGCAAGTGCCCTGCATGGCCATGGCTAGTTCGAACTAGCATTCTTGTGGGGCCATGCTAGCTCAAATTAAGTTAATTCGAACTAACTAAAATTAGTTTGAATTAGTTAGTCCGAATTAACTAATTCGAACTAGCTTTTGTAAGTGTAGACATAGCCTGGGAGTTTAGCTAATGGCTGCAATGAGGCCAGAATTTCATCCTAGGCATTAAAAGATGTCTTCTTCCACTAATTTGCTGTGTGTTATCCTGAGAAAGTCACTTAATTACACTGCTAGGTAAACACAGGAATCTGATTTTGAAACTTGTGAAGCGAAATCCTTTCTTTGAGTGCCCAAATAGCTATTTACAAGGTGGCATTTAGTTTTCCAAATGTTTCATAAGGGCTCAGGGCATTTAAAAAGAACATTTAGTTTTCCAATTACTTTGCAAGAGCTCAGGTGAAGGATTTAGGTACCCAACTTTGAAAATTAAGTCCAGTGTCTGAACAGGAAATAGGTAGCCTTTCCTAGAGTGCAAAAAAAAACAAACAAAAAAAAAAAAGAATATATGTAAAATGAACTACTTGAGTTGAATACGAAGAGAGGATGGGAAACAAAGCAGTTTTTTTCTGAAATGAGATTATTATATTTATGACAAGTTAATTTGTGTGCTTCGATATATTTAAAGCTTCCTGTTTGGGAAAACTGTTTTGTCAATCTTGGTCCTTGAGCTACACTGCTCCCCAATCTGAAACTGACGGGCAGGTGTGTGGAAGTTGCATGACAAATATTAGGCGAATGGATTTAAAGTGGACTAATTTAACTGGTCATATATGATTTCTGTCTGGAAACCAGAAGGAGTATTTCCACACTGGCTCTCAATCAGTGAATCTGATAGCCCACAGGAAATATTGGTAAGTTTGCCTTCTTCTCTTCCCCCACCCCGCCAGGAGTCATCTTACAATAAATGATCATGTGGAGATATGGCTAAAATGACGATCTAATTTTCACATATGACCAGAGAAAAGACTTGAATTCAAGTGATAAGATAGAGCATTAACTAATCCACAATGCCAGATCAAGCATTAAATCAAACCATCAGCATTTTTATAGAACATACCTGATTTTTTTTATAACAGTTCAGAAACACTTGGCCACAAAGCACCAACATTAAAATTAATTCAAAAATCAGGAAATTTACAGGAAAACAAGCGTGAATCTACCACACGATGCAAAAATTACTGTTTGAATATGCATAAAGGATGTCACTTTCAACACTTTGATATAATTTCTCTTCTATGCTCAGAGCCACAAATGTTTAGACAGTTATTGCTAAGGACGTCACACTTTCACAGGAAAAATATTGCCAGTAGGTTTCACTCACTCCTCATCCCTATTTTCCCTCCCCCATAATCAGCTAAAATAACACAAAATGTCAAGTGCAACACTAAGGTTAAATTGTTCCCAAAATGTTTATAAAAGCAGGAAAAGTTAAATTTGTTTTACTGTGTGAATTTTCATATTATGCAATGATAGCTATTGGGACAGATTCCATCCAGTTATTGTGCATGATCTTAGCGTGATATAATCGAACAATAAGACCTAGTCTGGGACTCTAAGTACTTATATTCTTAGATAGATGGACAATACAGTATGGCCACAAAATCCACAAACTGGCCAAATAAAGGCCCCAAAATGAGAACACTGAGGTTCCTTCTGTAGTAGTTATGTGATATGAACTGTGAAATATAAAGAGACAAAGAAAGTGGGTAGGTAGGCCATTTGATAGAACTAGAAAGATAGTACAAAAATGTTAGTTGAAGTGGAGGTATACAGGGTCCTGAGGCAGAGGACAAGAAATCTGAACTTAATGCAGTGGATGGTAAAGAGATGTAAATAGGTGAGTGATACAGTGTATGTGTGCATATAGAAGGCAGAGTGGGGAAAGAAAAGAATAAACAAGTGACGTTGTAATAGGGCCAGCATCCACCTCTAACAAGTGCTTCCTTCTGGTCGGGTGTGCGCCTGCTGTTTCTTCTGTTTGGAATGGGGCTGGCACCCACCACCGCTCTCAAGTGCCCTCCCTGGCAATGGTTTCTTTGGTGGGTTTTCAGTGACTCTGCCCGCTGGCTGAATCATAAAGTCTGTAGATGGAAGAAACAAAACCCCTTTATTTCTCACCAAGGCTTCCTCTCTGGAGACAATACCATCCTGTAACAGTCCAACAGGATGGTCCACAAGATGATACCCTCACTTGTTCAGTTCTTGCTCAGCTCTGCAGCCAGCCAAGAGTTACATCTTTGCTCACACTGGTCTTTCTCAGCCTTTTCTGAGATCAGTTCTACCTGCAGTGGTCCTTCTGTTCTTCCAGTCAGTCAGGAACCTGGCTTTCCCTCTTCCAGCTCTGGGCAAAAACTGACTGCTCTGTCTCTGCGGATTCCTTTTTATGTGGCCGTTCTGGTCCCTGATTGGTTGCTCCCCTGTAGCCACTCGAAGTTGCCTGGTGGGAGCTGAAATGTAGATCAGGCTCCTCTGTTCTTATTGATTTTTGTTCAAAACCACCTTAAGCAATTCTGAATTTGGTTCAGGATGCCTGGACCCTGACCTGTTCTACGGCTCCAAACACTTTCAAAATCAGTTTAACTGAACTTGGGCAACTCCTGTAACTTGTGAATTTCCCCATCAGAAAATACTTACCTCTAAGAATTGTTGTGAGGACAAATTCATTGGTGTTTAACCAGTCCTTTGAAAATATAAAGTGCTACATGAATGCTACGTATTATAAACAGGATGAGAGGATACATCGGAGAGTCCCTGGGTGATGTATCTGCTCATCATGGCACCTTTGTAATGGCTTCCACTCTGAGGGATGTTGCCATGGTTGCAGTTATTCTCTGGTACAAAATCCTTCTCTTAGTCAGGACTTAAGTCCCTCACAAGATCCGTAGCAACTGCAGTAATAACGTCTGTAAGCTATTTTGAACTGTTAAACTAAATACAGATCTATCTACTACCTAAAATCCTAAACTAATACCTAGGAAATTACACGCATCTGCATTAATATATACATAATATTCCTCTGTACCTCTATGCACATAGCATGATTTAGTCTATAAAATTCTATAGATCTACTCTAATTCTTGTAGATTTTACTAGATAAATTCCTCTCTCATTTAAATGGATGCAAAACCACTAAATAGAATGTAACTAAACAGGTTTGTGTAACTTAAATTCTTCTTCAATGAGACAGTTTTGCTACTGATTTTTTTTGCGGAGGGAGAGGTAAGGAAGAGAAACTGCAGACTGACCCCCCTAAATTGAGAGAGAATAGGTCTGGAGACAGAATAATTGGAAACCAAAATAAGGTTTGTCATGTTCCTTTATTTTACATAGAAGCCTTTAGACACTCTCAATTGGTTGGATCACAATTGTACAGGCTTCTGTTAAGATCAGATCTTCAGGAGATCTGGTCATGAACCCCCTTATAACTCTGTGGAAGTGTAAAGGGGCCTTAAAGTGGGCATAGATTACATTTCACTCCACTCTCAGGCCCCTTTACATTGACAAAATGGTTTGAAGAGGCTTTGATATATCCAAGAATTTAGGCTTCTGGCCTTGTGCACGGTAGCCTCTTTTTCTATAAAGTTTCCAGTTAAAACCATTATTATTAGCAATGGTGGGAGTTGCAGTATAGATGTGGCATGAGAAGTCACGTGCTCTAACCATTGGGTCTTCTAGACTTGCTCTGGGTTATTCAACATGGTGACTAAAACACCAGCAGCTGTCTACATTAGCGCACTAGTGCTATTTCTGGGACTGGTGGAGTTACCCCAGTTGTAACAGAAATAGCAACTGAAAGTTTTAAGAAAAAAAGTGTAGACACAGCCTTTGTGACATCAAGGTCATATGTTGCATTTAAGAACTCTAACATTGAGTGCATTTAGAAATCCATTAAAAATTGTAAATTTAAAAGGGGTTTGGTTACCTAAAGTTGTTTAGAAATTCTTCTTAGATTATTCAGAATGCTTCCAGTTGTGAAGTTAGGTCTGGTCTACATCTAAAATTTAGGTCGACGTAGCAACATCGCTCAGGACTGTGAAAATCTTCACGTCCTGTGTGACGCGGTTAGGTCAACCTAACCATCACTGTATACACATCTTCATCAACAGAAGCGGTCTTCTGTAACCTAACTACCGTCTCTTGCAGAGATGGAGTTACTACAGCAATAGAAAACCCTCATACATCTCTGTAGAAAGTAAGCAGCTGTACCACTTGTAGTGTAGACATACTCTTAGAATTGGCACCTGGATACTACCATGATACACGGTAAATACCCTATATTGACAGAAATATAAGAATTAGATATCTTGCTTCCTAGTTTTACACACAGACCCTCACTTTCTGAGAAGTCGAGCACTCAAAACTCCACTTGAAGCCAATGGGTGCCTCAGGTGCTCAGCACCTCTGAAAATCAGGTCAAGTTGCTTACAGAATCTGCCTACAGAGTAATACTTGCAGACTTGCCAGCTCTTGCTGTTTTATCAGGAGTCTTCTGATATACGTCATTTTTCTCTAGGTCCCAGGTTATGGAGTCATGAGATCTTGCGAGAATCTGTTTCTTATTTACTAATAAATTTATTTTTTGCATGAGCTTTCATGGGCAAAGTCCCACTTCATCAGATGCCAGAGTGGAGAAAAGCATCTGGCATCTGACAAAGTGGGACTTCACTCGTGAAAGCTCATGCGAAAAATAAATTTGTTAGTCTTTAGAAGTGCCACAAGACTCCTTGTTTGTTTTTTGCTGAACTAGGCTAAAACAACTACCCCTTTGAAATTGTTGTTGTTTTTTTAAATTTATTTATTTATTTTTCAAGTAAGTTTTAGCCTCATAGTTATGGGCAAATGCTTGAAATGTGAGCAGAGTGTACCTAAAGGCTCAAAACTTGGAAAGAAAAGAAAAACAACCCAAAATGTATTATTGTTAACAGCTCATGCTTTCTGAGGGGCTAGCCCCACAATTTTTGAATGCTTGAGATTGGCATTTGCTGTTTCAAGGAGCCTTTCCAACAATTACTGTACAGTGCAGGTTCAGTTGGCCAGAAACTGTCCAGTCTAACAGAGCTCAGAACTTAATCAGTGCTTTTTGGTGGTGTTGTATACATTGCACTATATCTGTATGTAACAATGAAATATGGGCAGATGGCTAAAGACTGGCAGTGTTAAAAACACACAAAGTATCAGTGGTGAGACTAGTAGACTAGTATGTGGGCAGCTGGTAGATCTTGAAGCGGTTATGCAATAAGAAAAGTTTGGGAATCTCTAATCTAGAGGGCACGGTATACATAGCATGTTTATGTTAAAAACAAACACTTGTCCTAAATCTCTTAATCAGATCTGCCTGTATGCCAGTTTTGGTACAGCAAAATGGATTTTCAAAGTAATGAAAAATACTGTTAATCCTTTTCACAATCTCTTTGTTCAAGGCAGTGTGTGAACAGAAAAGGGAACTGCACTTCTGTATCAATGGGTAACTCCTCCAGTGCATTACCAAATATGTCCGAGCAGCAAAGATCTCCATTCGCTGTTGGAAAAGGACTTGTTTTTTCTTCAGTTATTGTTTACACTCAGAGGACAAATACTGGTTTTTACAGGTAACACTACATAGTTTGTTTAAAAAAAAACAAACCTCATTTTCTAAATGCCATTTATGCCAGAAGAGTTAACTAAGTATCTGGCTCATGGGGGATCTTTGCAGAAAAAATTAATTTTGGGCTGAATCATGGTCTAGCTTGCGAGAGCTACCTGTACTACAAGTAGCTACACAGGATAGGAGCTTAGCCCGCTAGTTCCATAAAAAGCGCTAGAGTAGTTCTGGCAAATTGTGTTTTATTGTCCTATGTTTTTTATTTCTGTTTCAACAGCCTTTGAAAATTGTTCTGGAAGGTTAAAGTTCTGTTAAAAATAATGGTTTAGGTACTGACTAATAAAGTTTGGGCAGATTATTTAAACTAGAAACTGGAAGAAATCTGGTATGGGCTGAGGAGCACTTGGGTCATTGGGTCAGCTAGAGAGACTACAATACATAAGGTTTTTCTGTTCCCAGTGAAACATAGGAAGAAAGTTTCAGCTGACGTGGAGGAAGGACGGGCTGAGATCTGTTAATTCTAGAAAAGTAACAGGCTGTTTCATATTAAGAAAGAAAAGAAAAATAGTCTGATGACCAAAATGAAAACTATAAACATCTTTTGGCCTGGTCTAGTTCCCCTTGACTTGAATGGTGTTGGGCCAAATCTCTGTGCCAGAAGCTTACAAACAAAAATAGATGATCTAGAATGCTTGGAAACAGAAGAGGACTTTGACATAATACGCAACACTGAAACCTGATGGAAAGACAAAAATCATTGTAATACAGTGGAACCTTGATTATCTGGTCTTCAATTAACCGTGCATTCGGTTATCCGGGATCGCCTAAAAAAAAAATACTGCTAGACATCACAAGACCGCCAAGATTTCGCCGCCAAGATTTCGCCGCCAAGAATTCCGACTACAGGAATGTACACTACGTGTGTCATAGCTTAAGTTTTCTTTGTCGATGGGTTTCTGAGAATTATTCTAAAAGGATTGAAAGTATAGCACCTGTGCACCAGCCAGGCGATCCCCTGCTGTGAAAAACCATTAGACTTAATCCGATGCAGAGGACTCGTTCCGAACACTCTCCCTCCCCTTTTTCGATTATCCGTGATTTTTGATTATCCGGATGACGGGCGCCGGTCATTAAACCGGATAATTGAGGTTCCATTGTACTTGGTTGTAAACTCTACAGGAAAGACAGATTATGGCTCTTATTGGTTAGGTTTGCCAACCCACCAGGACTATCCAGGAGTCTTCAGGAATGAAAGGTTAATTTTTAATTAAAGATTGTGTTACGAGATGAAACCTCCAGAAATACGTCCAACCAAAATTGGCAACCCTATCTTAGTAAAAGGGATCAGATTTAAATGTTGGAGGTTGGACACAGGACTTCTGCAGACTTCTCTGCTTTCTTGTCAGTTTAAGCTTTAAAAAAGAACTTCACTGCTCAAAATAAAAGGCCTACAAACTTCTGGGTGGGGCTTGGGGAAGCCAAGAAGAGGAACCAAACTGCTCCTCTACTGTCCCACTCTCGGCTCAGAGTCTCAAAAGAAGCATTTCTTTTAGCCGTACCTTAAGAGTTGTCCGTATGTCAATAGCTGTAGTACTTTTTTACTGGTGTTCTCTGGAAGTCTTTTTGCATTGTCCTATACATTTTAAAAAATAGTCTTCAGAGCCTTTCCTGGTGATGAAAGGTAAGTTACTGACACTGCTCTACCAGTTCTCATTTGCTTCTTACATAAACACTTTTTTTCTAGGTGTTTGGCCTGAGCACTGCTTTCTCAGCTGCATTATTTTAAAATCTCCAGTAGATATGTCAACTGCTGTGTAAGCCAGCTTCCATTGCTTTGGTCATTCATAACATTTTTCCTTGTTGTGAGAAAATTAAACTAGTAGGAAGAAAAAAAAAAGTAAAAATAAACTTCTCCACTTTTCAAAAGGCTGTGAGAATGCTTATCTTTGCAGCAAGCTCACACCTCCTGCTGAAGTCTGAAAGGTTATCCGTGTATGATACTGGCTGAACCAGGTTAAAAATAAGGTTTGATTAATGAAAGTGTCAGCTGGCCAGAGACTTCAGTTTCATTATCTCTTTAACTAAAAGTAATTAGCAATGAAAGATAGAGAAAGCCTGTTAGATCACCTCTTCCATCTCTTCACAGTGCAGGATTGTTCCCTTCTATGTTTTAATTCTGAAATGATCCTACTCCGTTTTGGACTGAACCGTTGCTATTCCCTTAAGACACTCCACAGTTTACTCTGCTTTCTGACTTTGAGCTCTAACTCGATACTCGAGTGAATATGTATTTTCCTTAATGTCGTATCGTAACTAGTTAAATCCCCTTGACTTCTCTTGTCGTCTGGAGTGGTGTTTACATATCTCAAATAGTTTAGGCTGTTATGTCTATCTCCTTAAGATCCCAATCCTACAGTGGGTTCCACGATTGAACCTCCATTGATTTTGCCGGGGTGCCACACAGGGATCCGCCAGTGTGTGGCTCTTTCCAGTATCAAGGCCTTAGATTTTGAGCTTTTTCTGAGAGGAACAGTCACTTCTCAAATGTTTGGAAAGCACCAGTAACATTTGAGCTCTGCCACACCCTACCCAATGACAATAAAAAATAATTGCAGAAAAGCTGGTGCAATAATGGGAGTTTTGCAACACGCCAGAAAAAAGACTGAGTCTGGTAAGTCACCCTCTAGTCATGTGTTCTTGATGGAGAATTCCTTATCTCTGGTTCTCAAGACTCCCCTCAACTTTTCCAAAGATGTCTCATTTTGCTGAGTAAATCCTTCTAGTTTATTGATAACTCTGCTGTCCTCTAAATTCTTAATTTCTAAATTAAAGATGGCCTAGAAGAAGAAACCAAGGGCTAAGAGTTAGGTCTCCTGGGTTTGTTAGGTTTTCTCACTGACCAACTCTGTGACTTCAGCTTCTCTTCCCTGTCTGTTTCCTTTTCTCTAAATGGAGACAGAACATGCTTCACTAGGGACTCATGATTTAGGATCAAATCCTACAATTAAATCTATGTCAGTGGATCCCTGAAACTCCAGGAAGCACAGCATATTTAATGGAGCTGCTTACAGGCACAAGGGTCTGCCTGCAAGGTACTCATTGTACTCAGTTAGGCCCTTAGGGGATGTCTACATTACAAAATTAACTGTGGTCTTTGTCCAAGGTAGCTCTAAGGGGCGTGGATGAGTTGTGGACACAAGAGAACCCAGAAACCCCGCTGCCTTCCCTTAATGCTGCTTGTTCATAGTCACTCTGCACATGAAGATTCAAGAACAGCGTGGGCTTCCCATACCTTTCCCAGTCAGGACTGGGAACCATCTGCCCTGGCTCCCGCTTTCTTGTCAGCTTAAAAAGAGCTGACTTTTTTTGACAACCTACTCTAGTGTAGAACAGGCCTAAGTCAACGTAACAGGTGACTTTGGTCAGCAGAAGAGACCGGGTAGCGTGGATGCATACATTAGGTCAGCATAAGGTGGCTTCCATCGACTTAGGCTGTAATATAGACCAGGATTTAATTAGCATAACTAGTTGGTAAATATTCTGTTCCCATGAAAATGAAAAATGAACAAAAATGGGGGAAAACTGTCCAAATTTTACCACCCCAACAATGCCAAAATGAAACTATTAGGGTTTTTTGCGACTTTTTTTTTTTTTCATTTTTCAGCTGAAATTTTTCAAGTTTTCACTTGCTTGGCAAACCCTATCTTTCCCCTTCACCCTCAAAAAATTTATCCTGATGGAGACATTTCCATTTTGGTGGAAGAGGTATTTTTGGTTGAGAGATATTTTGAATAAAACCAGATTTATTAATTAGTTAATATTAATAAAGCTCTCTGTGCAAAATTTTGGTTTCAGTATAATCCACCAGATAGCTATTTTTTTTAATAAGGCCCCATAGAAACTAGAAACATGCCCACACTACCATCAAAAGCTGAACTTTTTTGGACCAGGAATAAGAGCAGGGAGAACGTAGTATGGAACAGCAAAATTCTTCTTGAGTTTCAGACATAAAATAGTGTTTCAAAACCAGCATCAAAAACATGTTTAACTGGAAATACAAGCCAACACCCAGCTTTCTCTCTGTTGTTTCTCTTAGTAGGCTGAAAAATATAAGCATCATATATAAGATACCCTACTTTTTCTGATGTCTTTATCTGAGAATTTGATGTTAATCCTCTGCAGCTGTTGGGCTGGAAAGGAAAATGCTGTTGTTGCATTTGCAGTGACAATTTCATAGAATATTAGGGCTGGAAGGCCCGGGACCTCATGAGGTCACCTAGTCCAACCCGATTGAGTGGATAGGGAGAGGAGGCATGTCCTGGGTGGGCAGTCGTTCCAGAAAAATAGCAGCACACACCTTTGCTGAAGAAACCATCTGGACTTGCTTTCACTTTCATTCCATTAAAAGAACCACATGCAGGCAGCAACAACAAAGCCTTTTAAATAAGTTAACCCTTTATAGCAGAGGTGATTGAGGTCCTCCAGTTAAAATGTAAAAACCAAGAACTTTTTTTGAAACAGCTTAAAAATCTAAACAACTGGGTTGCCAATGATCAGTGACTGGACAATCCTGACTATGAATTTAGGCCTGCGGTCTACATGCAAATAAATTAATTCCCAGGACAATAAAAATCTTCATTTGCATGTTGGTGTATGTAAAAAGCTTCCCTATCCCTTTAAAACTAAAGTGCCCCATTGAAATAAATCACACTCTAGGATCATATTGGGTAGTCTGTACTAATCTTTTAAATGAATTAATAAATATTATTGTAAAACCAAATAACAAATCTTTGTGTTTATAAAAAAGAGCAATAATTTAATTTAAAAACAATTCCCCTGTAATACTTGCAATCCAAATGTTACAGCCTTGTTCTGATATTGGAGGGTGCAGGGCAGAAGAGAAGAGGGATGAAGAAACCAGAAACCAAAATCAAAGTTTGTTTTGACTGTCTAAACTACTGGTTCCCAACCACTGTGTCGGGACACATTACTGTGTCGTCCGTCACATGGTGGTGTGTCGCAGAGAGTTGGGGAGATGGCTGGATTCGGCCTGGGATGGGTGGACTGGTATGTCCTAAAGGGTTGCGATATGCTGCCAAGCGTGTTGTGACTCAAAATAGGTTGAGAACCACTGGTCCCAAACTAATAAGAATATTGGTTAGCTCAGTGGTTCTCAATCTTTTGCAGGTCATGACATGCTTGGCAGCATATCACGACCCTACAGGACACACCTGCCCACTCACCCCAGGCCAAATCCAGCCATCTCCCTGGCTCTCCATGACACACTTACCAGAGTCGGCCCAAGGGTTTTTGGCACCCTAGGCGAACTATGTGCCCTCATCAGAATGCAATACTTTCATTTATAAGAGATAACATATTAATATAGTTTTTAAATAGTGAAAAAATTCACTTCCATCTAATTTGGCACCCTTAAAACCTGGCGCCCTAGGTGACTGCCCGGTTCACCTCTATGGTCGGACCGACCCTCCACTTACCACTGTGCAAGTTCCAAAGGGATAGCTGCTGTTAGTCTAGGTCAGCCAAACAAACAAGGAGTCCTGCAGCACTTTTAAAGACTAACAAATTCATTTATCGCACAAGCGTTCGTGGGAGACAATCCCCCTTCACCAGAAAGCCACTGGGTTAGCTCATACGTGTAACGTTTTTGATGATGTAAACCATATCAATGCTCAGCAATTGTATCATCATCTGTAATAATTTTTTTTTTTTTTTTTTAAAAGAGCACCCTTTAAAAATCTGCTTTTTGTCTGACCATTTTAGTTACACTTTTCTGAGCTGATTCATGCTTGGGGAAGGAGGAGAAGCCAAGCTACACGGCTCGGGGAGGAGGAGAAGCCACGTGTCCAAGCCTAAATTTGACACACCCTCTCTGGGTCATCTAAAACACATAGGCAGGCCACGAGCTGCAGGAATTGCTTACTTCCAGAAACTAGCCCTCCAGGCCCCCTCCCCTTAAGGGGTCGGGAGACAGAGGCACCCCAAGAGTGTGATGCCTGATGCAGTCCCCCACCCTCTCTCTTGCAGACCATGCACCAGCTCTCTCCCCCCCCCGGCTCAGAGCATGTGTGAGTCACTGGTGCCCCGACGGCTGCAGCGCGCGCCTGTGATCTGCGAGCGGTTCCAGCGGGGTAGCGCCCCCGGGCGGGTCACACGTGGCCGGACACACACAGCCGCGCGCCTGTCGTGTCCTCTCGGGCGCCTGCGCGGGGCCGCCCTCCTTGCTCGGGCAGCTGGCGGGGCTGTGTGCAGCGGCGGGGCGGGGAGTCCCCATTGCAGCCGCGGGATGGAGCCGTGACCGAGCCGCCCTTGCTGAGGGCGGGGAGAGGAGACGGGCGAGCAGCGCTTCCCCGGCCCCGCTCGCTGCTTCCCGGCCGGGGGCCGCAGCTCCCTCGCGCCGATGTCGGCGTGGCTGAGCCGGGCGGCGCCGCTGCTGCTGGAGCAGACGGGCACCCGCTTCTGCCTGGCCAGCCTGCGCGGCGGGGCCGGGGGGCGCCTCCTCCCCGCCGCCGCCGGCCGCCCGCGGGCGCTGGGCACGCACCCCAAGAAGGAGCCGATGGAGGCGCTGAACACGGCGCAGGGCGCCCGCGACTTCATCTACAGCCTGCACTCCACCGAGCGGAGCTGCCTGCTGCGGGAGCTGCACCGCTTCGAGTCCATCGCCATCGCGCAAGGTGAGCGGCCGCGCCCTGCTCCGCTTGCGCTCGGCTAGCCTGGGCCAGCGAGCCGGTGGTATTCCAACTTGCCTTCCCCGGGACCCAGTTGGGGGGAAAAATCCTTTATGCCAGCATCTTTCCGCAGTGCCTGCCAGTGTTTGGGTGGGGGCAGCAAGGAGACGCCGCAGCCCAGCCCCGGAGGGTCTGCGCGCCCCCCCCCCCCCCATAGTTTGAAAATCACTGCTGTCTTGCCCGCTCCCCCTGCATTAGGGCCGGGCTGTCTGACAGCCACCAGCGTTTTGTAACAGGCCGGTGGCACTCAGCCAGCCCCCAAAGTGGGTGACGGGCCGCAGTGTCCGGAGCAGCTATGTGTGGGATACTTTTTTCTCCCACGAAAGCTCATGCGATCAATAAATCTGTTAGACTTTAAAAGTGCCACAGGACTTTGTTGTCTTTTTGGTAGGTGGCATTGAGCTGCTCTGTGGAGTGAAATGAGTTGCTGCACAAGGCCTAGGGCTAAGCACTCTAAAAACTAAAGAAGTAGTGGAATGATTCGTGGCTTGTGGTCTCTGTTCTTTGAGGAGTATAACATCCTTGGGTGGAGGAAGTTGTGTTTGAAGGGCTTTAGGAACAAGAGGGAGAGGATCTCCAGGAGGGATTGGAAAGGAGAAGGATAGAGGCGAGCACATAAGTAAGCAAAAATCTGAGAATGACTTGAAAACAGTCCAGCCACAAATTGGGAGAGGGTATAGCAAAATAAATCTGAAAGCTGCAGGCAGTGACCATTTAAATTAATACGAGCTTCAAGCTGCACCTCAGATTTTAAGGAGGCGTTTGAGGAAAAGAGATGGAGGTAAAATGACAGACAGGAGGAAAGGAATGAAATGATTCCAAGGAACCCTTTCACACTCTATGGACTTGCCAGCATAAGTGTTAATGTAGACAAAACTTCCGTTGCTTATGGGTGTGAAAAAACATCCCTAAGTCACACAAGTTTTGTTTGCATGAACGCTTGTGTAGCCATGTGATGTCACGAACATAAATCTATGGTAAACAAGTGGTGGTAGCTATATTAATGGCAGAGCATTTCCAGCTGACATAGATTCAGGGAAGCATTGAGGTCGGGTTAGTAAGAATTCAGCCTTTCCTCCCTAATCTGCAGTAGGCCAGTAGAATCCCTAAAAAGAAATCTGTTACTCTTTAAAAGTGCCACAGGACTCTGTTTGTTTTTCTGCAACAGACTAACACGGCTACCCCTTTGGAACTAGATTAAGTAAGAGGCTCAAGTAATGCACTTTTGAGTACACTTCAAAGAAGTGTTCTCTGTCTGTCTGTCTGTTTACCCAACACCGTGAATGGCCTACAGCTTGGTAATTCTTTAGCAGCATAACGTTTGTGTGTTTGTCAAAGAATTATGTTGCTATTTCATATGCTTCCAAAGACACGATGCAGGTGGACCAATTTTTAAAATTTTCACGCAGCTTTTTTTTCAAAATTTGATGCAACACTAAAAAACAAACAGGAAACTTGTTAAGCAAAATACTGAATTTGAAATTCTGACATTTATTTTGTATACCATAAAATAAAAATGGTTATTACAGATATTTACGATACTATAACTTATTAAAGAAATCAACTCACATTTGAGGGTAGGCCTCTTTGTGACTTTGGTAGTACAGTGGAACATCAGAGTTACAAACAGCCTCCATTCTCATATCTGAACAAAACATTACGGTGGTTCTGTCAAACATTGACTTAATACCAGGCCTCGACAAATCTGCCAGACACCTAGGGGTTAAGATGAAAAACTCGGGCGCCCCTAGGTATCCAGCAGAGAAAGAGCCCCCCACCACTGTGGCCAAAGCTCCTTTCGGCAGTGAGCCCCACCCCTGCCGCTTAAAAAAGCTGCTGCGGGCAGCTCTTACAGTGATGCAGGGGGGGAAGGGGAGAGGGAGAGACGGCAGCACTCTTCAGTGGCACTCTTCTCCTCCAGCGCTGCCACCTCTCCCCTCCTTCCCCCCGCCCCCTCCCCCCTGGTGCTGCTGAAAGAGCTGCTGGCAGCAGGTTTTTTTCCAGCGGCTGGGGAGGGGGTGTTTCTTTAGTGTGCCCTGCTTGCTACTGAAAGAAATGCCTCTCCCCCGACACCAAAAAAAGCCGCTGCTGGCTGCTTTTTCAGTGGCACTGGGGGTGGATGGGGAAGAGGGAGAGCACTGCCGTCTCCCTTTCCACCCCCCCCACTCCCAGCCCCCTGTGTGGCCGAAAGAGCTGCTGGCAGTAGCTTTTTTTGGCAGCAGCGGGGGAGAGGGAGCTGCAGTGGTGACCTGGTACCTAGGATTTGTCGAGGCCTGCTTAATAAAGCTTTGAAACTTTACTGTGTAAGAAGAAAAACGCTGCTTTTAACCATCCTAATTTAAGTGAAAGCACAGAAACAGTTTCCTTATTTTGTCCAATCTTTTAAAACTTTCCATTCATTTTTTTTTTTTAGTAATTTACATTTAATTCAGTACTGTGGTTCAGTATTTGGTTTTTTTTTTTTTAAATCTCTGCTGCCTCATTGTGGTTCCAAATAAGGTGTGTGGTTGACTGGTCAGTTCAGAACTGTGGTGTTCATACCTCTGAGATTCTACTGTCCTGTCATATATGTCCTTGGTAAGGGCACTTCTATGGAGTGTAAATGTGCAGTGCAAGTCGCAAGGAAACAGTGCAGTGAATGGCAAAGGGCTATACAACATTCAGCCCGAAAGGAATTGTTTAACTGAAGAAATGTTTTTCTTATTTTTATGTAAATGTATAGATAAATGTTATCTTTATAGTATACTTTTCTATAGTAAGAGTAGTAATCGTTCAAAATGTCACAGGTTTTCTTTGTGAATATCACTTGAGAGATTTCAGTGTTTTTGTGGAGCTTTTACTGGTCGCTTCCGGCAAAGCAATACATGAGGTGCGCATCACTGTATTCTTTAGCATAGTTGCCAAAGGAAGTTATTTAATGATAAAATGAGACAGGAAAAATGTGATTTTTTTTTTTGGTATTTCAACATAATGTTTGAGGATTGATCCAGAGATAAACAGATTGCCTTAAGTAGCTCATTGCTAATAAGAAATCACCAGATCAGTCTCTTGTACAGCAAACAGAAGAAAATTAACAATGAACTCTCTACATTTCTACAGTTGATCTTCAAAGCATCTGACGAAGTGGGGTTTTCTCCCACGAAAGCTCATGCGATAAATAAATCTGTTAGTCTTTAAAAGTGCCACAGGACTCTTGGTTTTCTTTACATTTCTATAGAAACCTTACTATGCACCTCAGGTTATTTAGTGCTTACAAAGCTAAACAGGATCAGAACAGTCAGGTCATATGAACCTTTATTGTTTGTATTTGAATTAACTGATTTCTTATATGTTATAGATCTGTAAAATTTTCTTTCTGGGCATTCATAAAAATGAGTTTAAAGCACAATTAACATGAACAAAAGACCTAGTATAATAAACTAAATGGACCCGTCCTCAGTAAACATTAGCCCTCAAATAGTATCTGTCTCCAAAAAAAATTTTAGGGGGATTTTTGGAGTCTCCCCTGAAGGTCTACATATCTAGGGTATTTTGGGTCAGTAGGGGGTGTATTCCAGAGGAAAGGAACCTTCATGTAGATTGCCCTGCCAGTTTACTGCGAGGGATCTGGCTTCACAGATCTTAACTTAAGCAATGTAGCATGTAAAGAGAGGCAGTCTCTTAAGTAGGCAGGCCTGATGTCATTTAGGGATATATAATACCTCTTGAGTAGGTTGCTGCATTTTGTATTAATTTTAGCTTCCCAGTGGTTATAAAATGCAGCCCCAACAAGTAGGGTGTAGTCCAGTCTTTATGTGACTGAAGCATAAATTCGTCTGCAAGGTCAGCATTGAAAAGAGAATGGTTGTAATGTGGGAGAGAGAAAGGGTGCAAGTTATTTTAGCTACTTGTTAAACGGTTATTGGAGATAATGGAGACTCTAACTTGATTTCACATGGTGACGATATCTGCTACGGATATGTCTGCACAGCAAAGAAAAGCCCATGGTTGACCTGTGCCAACTGACTCAGGCTGCAGGAGTGTTTCATTGCTGTATAGACTTCTGGGCTTGGGCCGGAGCCTGGGCTATAGAAACCAGGAGGTGGGAGAATCCTAGAATTCGGGTTCCAGCCTGAGCCCAGAAGTCTGCACAAGAGTGAAACAGTCCCTTAGCCTGAGCCTTACAAGCCCGAGTTTGCTGGCCTGGGCCAGCTGCAGGTTTTCCTTTTGTTGTGAAGACATACCCTTTGAGGGACAGTTATTTTCACCACATCTTCCAATTACTTTTCTTGATCTACCAACATCATCTTTATTTTTTATTTGGCTTGAGCTTGATATTTAGCAACTTGAATTTGGTAATGTAGTGCATTGGGTCTGGCTTCTCACTGCGCAGCAAAACGCTAAGAAATTGATTACTTGGAGTCAGGTATGAATGTATCTGCCTGCTATTGCTTTGGGGTCTCTTTTTGTTAAAAGGCTAGTAGAAATTCAGCCATTGAAATTTTGGTTTAACTTGCCATGCCTGCTGCACCTAACAAACTTTCTTCTTCTTGATGAGAAAACGATAAAAGTTGTGCACAGTTCTGTCACCGTATACTCTTAAGCTTGGTTCATGTTTGTGATCTTCTGATGTGTCCTGAAGTTTCACCTCCTGACACAATACACCTTTTTGGACGGGGACCCTTTAGTATGTGCCCTTTTTGTCCAAGAATTCCTAGTGTTTGACTCCCTTCCTTCACTACCTCTTCTGTGCCTAGCAGACTCTCATTAGTTAGGAGAGACTAAGCTTTCGGGAGATTTGTTCACATCAAGAACTAAAGAGGGCCTGTTCTCCAACTAACCACCAAGTCAATGACCAGAAGAATATAGATCCATCTACCACCAGCCTTACAGCTAGGTATGGCAGGACATCGTTCCTGCAGCTTTCACTACTAGTAGAGGCTGAGTGATAATGCACCCCTGCTGCGCTGAAGAATAACTGTCAGACAAATGATCCAGAACCACTGTCCTTAAGATTTAGAAGCCACCAATCCTAACAATTAAGTGAGCCTGTGGAAAACATGTTTGCATCATTGCTATTCCAAAATTTAACATATTTCTGTCCACTGGGATCATGCCGCTGTGCACAGGGATGTGCTGTGTTTATAGGATAATTCCTTGAGATGCGTTCCAAACATAACTGATTCGTTTTACGTTAAGTGTTAGTTGGAGCACTCTAGTTGCTCTCCTGCTTTCTGTTGCTGAAGTTGATCCCGGGGGCTCTTTTCTTTTCCCAGTCCTGCTGATTGATTTACATTGGTCGACATTATCAGGCCTATCTAGAAAAGGGCTAGAAATGTACTTTAAAAAATAAAAATGGAAGTTCTTTACACTTAGTCCTCAGTCAGAAAGTCTGTGTGCTTGGCGATGCCCAAACAATAGTTCTGAACATTGATGTAGCTATGGGTGGGTCAGGGCCCACCCACTTTGAAAGCTGGCCCGCTCAATCGGCAGCCAATCAGACTCTGCTTGTTATACCTAGCAACCGGAGAGTTTCAGGTAGCTTTCGGCAGGTTATTTGCCTGAACATCCTGCTTCTAGCCACGTGACCAGAAGCTGGGCGTTCAGGAAGTGACCGGCAGAAGAAAGCTGCCTGATGACACTTCGGTTGCTCTAGCGGCAGCAGAGCTTTGCTTTTGCTTGTTTTTGGCTGGTCAAACTTCCCCCAGCCAAAAAACAAGTGAGAACAGACACTTCCCTGGAGCTTTGGCTCTCACTTGTTTTTCGGCTGGTGGAAGTTTGACCAGCCAAAAATCAAGCAAAAGCGTGGCTGCTGCCGATGCTCTGGCTCCACTTGCTACCTAGCAACTGGAACATCTGCATCTTCACTTCCTGCTTCTAGTCACATGACTGAAAGTTGCCCAGGACCACTGGAGTGACTCAGGCCCTGCCAGAAAAATCAGGTCTGACTACACCCCTGGTTCTGAGGGGAGCAGCATAGAGGAACTTCTCTCTAGAGTAAGGGAGGGAGATTGTGTAGTATTGTGTGATAGGACTGGGAGGAGGAAAAGTATGGAAGTGGATTTTTAGGGAATATTTTCAGGAGACTGTTGTACAGTGTTATATGCCTTGCCAACTGAGTTATTTATTTTATTTAATTGCTCCATATTAAATTTTGACAGTACATCACTACCTAGTGTGTGAGGTGTCTACAACAGCAATTTAAATTTTTTTTGTTTATAACACACATTTCCTTTGCAAGTTGTTCTTAAGCAGCAAAGTTTGAGATTAGGATTATGTCTCTGAGCTTCCATTCTTCCTGGATAATACACAGTTTGAAAATGTAATGCCTGTACCTTACAAACATCATGCAAAGTCATACAGATGGAGTGGACTTGCGGCTTCCACCCTCTTTATAACTATGGTAGGATTGACACATCTCTTATTCCCCCCTCCCCCAATTTGAATATATCAGAAATGCTTCAATTTTGCTTTATTTTCTGCGCGGAAGTGGTGCCCCAATAAATTTTGCTGAGCACGGGGACAGATTTAATTCTTCTTTCCTGCCTATTCCTTTTTTGAACATGATCAGAGGAGGAAGCTGTTCTGATACCAGAGGAGTGGAAAAACTTATTGCTAGTGTCAAAAATGATTTTACACAGAGATTCATTTACATGTCTGAATTTTATTAATGTAACAAAGCCGTCTTTTGATGAAAAGTAAGAAATGACTGTAGAAAGAATATTTTTCAGTGAAAAGATTATTACATTCAGGCTTTCTACATTTTTTGGTCAAACTTACTTTTCGTAAGCGACATTTATGAAAACACTGTATACCCGTGTACAGTCTATCAAGGCCAATGGGTTGAGTGCCACTGTTTGCCCCAGTGGCCAACCTACGTGATTCTGTTGGGATGGTTTCTTCTGCAAAATGAGCTTTCCTTGCACCGAGTGTGGTATGGGACTAGCAGTGTGTGCATATTCTGGGTGGAGTATTTGGTCTGCTGTAGGGAATATTTTTGCCAATGAGATATGGTTGAAGCTGACGGGCAAATTCTTCTGGTAACCCTGTATGGCTATCAAATATATTTATGTATGTGGTTTTGAGCTGTATATAGATGGAATCATCTGCCTTCAGGCTTAGTCTTAAATAAATTGTGCTTACTCGAGGCAGGCTATACCTCCCCATCTCCCAGTTGGAGAATAAAATGAATAGCTTAATCATTGTTTTGATAGTGTGGTGGTTAATATTTTGTGCCTGTGCTGCAAAACATTCATAACCGTTTTGCAAGGATAGGTGGCTTTGATCAGGGCAAACCGTTCTACTCCAGTGTGAGAGGAAGCTCTTCCGACTGGTATGTTTGCAGAACCCACTAGTGAGCGCAAAAGGTTCATTCATGGGAGTTAATGAGATTGATATTACAGATGGAAATGTACATTTCCTCTGCTATTGCATGGTGCTCTTTCTTTTCGGAGTCTCTCAAAGACTAGTGTCAAGTCCATGGAGCCCCTGTCTAACGAAGGCATCTAACTTTAAAAGGCTTGTTCAGTTTTATTTTTAAAAATGCTCTTTGAAAATTGTTCAAATAGCAAGAGTTGTGGTTGATGAGATGTGAATAATATATATGGCTCTCCTGGCAAAAGAGAATGTGTGTTTATATAATATAGTCAAACCATCCTGACTAAGGGACATTGAGAGTTAAGTCTTGTTTTATTTACTTTGGTATAATACTTGCCCTGGGGGTGAGGGTGGGGGGGGGGGGGATGCATTTTTCTTTAACAGAATCATGAGCCTTTGTTCATGAACAAAATTGTCAGAGCAGTTTCTGACTTAAAATGTTCAGTGAAGCAATTTGTTGTGCACAGCAGAGTAAGCCGCCTTTGTCAGCCCCATCCGTGCTTCTTTCTGAAGGCTTGAATTGTGGAATCCACCTTGTTCAGATGGGGAACTCTTATTATGGGAGAACTGAATGTGCTATTGGGCTAAAAGCTCCACAGGGAACTGTATTAGTATATAGAGACCAGGACAAAACCTCTCTGATCGGGTGAACACTACAGCTGCTCCACCATGTAAATAGGGCTGAAAGTCCTCTCTTCTGCATCCATAGACGAAACTATTTTGCCTTGTAAAAAATAGTCTGATTTAGGTTTCGTGCTAATCTTTCCCCTCCACAAATATGGGTGACACTAGCACCTCTTGTAGCCTGTATTAGAATCAATACCAGATGCAGGGAGAGAAGGGAGAGCAGAGAGAAGGATAGGCATTTCATGGGATGCCTCAATTACAAAAATGCCACAGGCCTCCTTGTTTGTTTTGCTGAACTAGACTAACATGGCTACCTCTTTGGAACTCAGTTATGAGCCTTCTGAGCTGAGAGCTTGAAACATATTAATCTATAAAATTAAAAAGCTTTAACAGGTACTGCTCTTGAGCAGTGAAAATAATCTTGATTTCTAATTGCATTGGTTACACTACACAGCTGTATAACTCAACAGTTCTTCACCTAGTTTTCTTTACTGCTGTATTCCTTTATGTTTTTAAACTTGATTTTAAAATAAAATTCCAAATCCCATGTTAATGCAACAATAAAATTGCAAATTTAAATAATTGGGGAACTCAATTTAAAATTTCTCATAGGAATGTTATCTTGCCCTCTTCACACATGGTATTTTTGCTATATTAAATGTTTACTGCAATACATGTATTATGTGTGGTATAGGGAAGTTAATATTGCTGTGACAAATCTAGTTTTTATTTCCTGATTTGTTTTGTGCTTAAGTCTGCAAACCTAACGTTGTGTTGATTTTGTTTGGGTCTTGATCCTGAGGTACATTTCATGGATATACAGGAGCTTCATTTAGAAAGCACTCCAGGATGAAATTGTTGATATACTGTTAGAGTATCAAAAATGAGGTGGTGTTTAATAGTCTAAATGAGAAAGGAAGCATTTATTTATTTAAAACAGAATTAGTCTGAAACTTCTCTCAGAAAATGTCTAAATATCTTATAGTTGTCCATTTTTACACTAAATTCAGCATCATACTGTTCAGCTCAATTCAACTCATTTTGTCTCATTCAGCTGTGATGTTCTTTCTGCATGTTTTTATGAAGGCCACTGCTTAAATTTGATATTGCATATGCCTTCTCTGTATACATCTAGAAATTCTCAGATCTTGATGCTACAGATCTGACTGTCACAAAAACATCTTATTAAAGAAATGATGCTGCAATCAGCGGGAATCTTGTATACAGGATTAAGCCACTCTCTATCGGTTATAAAGGCCCTATCCTCTCTGGCAGGTAAAGCATGTTAGTTGGGATTGTTTAAAATAATATAAGCTACTAGAGAGTGATTTTTTTTTTTTCTCATTTTTGCTTTTCAAAACATTTAGCATCCAAATACCCAAAGCCACTGGTACCTTTTGAGAAGCCAATGAAGCGGGTAACATCACCAGAGTCAACTAGTACTTTTGGTATGGTAAAATCTCTCATGTTTGCTGGCTTTATACAGCATGAAAAACGTTGCAAAATATCAGTTTGACATACATACTTCTGCTTGCTTGTTTTGAGGTAGTTTGCACGTTTTGTTAGGAGGACTAAAAAGCTTGCAATTCTGTTTGATTGCATCAATATGACTACCTTCTCATGAATGTCAGCTGATGTGGAGAGGCTTATGAGCTATACCTTAACTTCTATTTAATGCTGAAACAGATGTGATGATTTTGAAAGAGGTCTGTTTACTCTCTAAATATAGGCACCATGTACCTTATGCCATCAGAATCACTTTGCTAGGAAAGAGCTAAATCTGTTCAGTATCCTACTACTGAAATACTTCAACCACTAAAAATATCATATTACTCATTTTAAAAAAAAGCAAGCAGTAATTACTGTTGATAGGTGAAATGAAATGGAATATTTTAGTTTGGAGTTAGGCCTAAATTTCCAAAATTGAGCATGTGCAATTTTGCATATATATTCTGGGCAGAGTTACTTCCTAAACTCTGCTTGCACATCTTTACATGCATGTCTTTAAAAATTTGAGCCTTAGGACCTGGCCCTGCAGATGTTTAACCATATTTTAACTTCAAGTATGTGAGTAATCCTGTTGAAGTCCATGTGTTACTTACAGATATAAAGTACAGTATACACATAAATGTATGCAGGAGTGGGATCTAAGTTTGAAAATTTATGTAAAAAGTAGTAATCTTATATCTGCAAAAGTAATACATTTATACATGTAAGTTAGATTTTTAACTAACTTTCTAGAGGAAAACATACTATTTTTTTGACATATTAAGATTTTTAGGAGAGACCATCATTCTGCTAACACGAAATGTGGTTTGATTTTTTTACAGTTCAAATTACTATCCTAGTTAAAAACACTAGCAGGCATAAGCAGTATTCAAAATGTGCATATGCTTATTTTTTATTTTCTCCATCAGAGATTTAGTTCTGATGTGTTATCTAAATTAAAAGAAAATAAAAAGCATTGTTTTACTTGAGCAAGGAGAAAATGACACAGAGTTTACCCTGGAATTGCCAACTCTTATCTGCCGCCCTTCTTATTTAGCCAAAGTGCACTAGATGTTGTACAGAAGTTTGTAGCCTTAAGAATTTACAGGGTAAAAAGTCAAAGTAGATAGGTTATATAAGCAACGTAGTCAGGGCAACTTTAATAAGTCTTGTTAAGTTAATTCCATTTTAAAAAGATAGTTTGTTTTTAAAAATATCCTGGAACTGTTTCAAACAACTAAAAGTATTTTCTTTTAGTTTGTTCGTTTTCTGTGTGAAACTTGTCTTTATAACAAATGACATGCTTGCTTAAGTCTTGGGACATGTACTAACAGGGCTTGCACTTAAGCATACCGGTACTTTGTTCTTTCACTTTTGACAGCTTTTTGAATTTACAGTTTTTGTCCCCTATGAACCATATTTACTTGGTTTTAAAGGCAGAAGTTTAGGGGAAAAAAGCCTCTCGCAATATTATGTGAAAGAAGTTGTTGTAGGTACTTCTGCAGTGTTCATTGTAATGCTCTGTTCTTTAGATAACCATGTGTCTGTTTTATTAATGTGTAGCTCAAGTTTTGCTAAACTTTAGCTGAGTCATGGTACAAGCCAGCATTTTCTGTTTCTCTTCTTTCTACCGTATTAAATAGTGTTTCCTCAGCCTGTCTGCCACATTCCATTTATGTAGGATAGTTTATTGAGACGCTGGTCTTCGGAAGACTTGTTTGAATTATTTATTTTGTATGTCTTGTTTTTAAATTGGTGAAGACAGGCATTTAATATGTTGATTTTTTTTTTTCTTTTTAGCCACTTATATGCAAAATCTGAATCTCTCCCATGCTGGGTTGCCTGGTATTACCAGTTAATGTTATAGGAGCCAGCGAAGAATATCTGACATGCTGGTATCTGTTGCACCAGCCTTTGAGAAGGTGGAACAGTGATATCAGGTGACATTGACTGTATTTCTGTACTCATCCTGTATCACACTGCTAGTGGCTGTGTGACCCATGAAAATTTAGGCAACCAGCTCAGCCTGATATGACACTAGAGACAAGTAGCAGCAAGAACTAATTCTATTTCGCAGATGGAAATTATACTTCGGCTAGCCTGCAATTAAAAATTTCTACCTGCCAGGCCTTGTTGGCAAAGTACGATTATTTAAATTGTCATTAGGGGGTGGACTTTACAGACAGGCTTCTTTCAGGTCGGTAGGGAGGAGCTCAAGTCAGTCTTGTCTGGGCTCTGAATTGCCCCTCCATCTTTCCAGGCAGCACTAGACACCTCAGATACAGCAGTGAAGACAGTGGCAGCATCTGTTACCATGTGGAGAGCTTTCTGGTTGCAATTCAGTTTTGAGATGCCTATCAGTAGAAAACCTCCCCTTAAAGAGCTGTGACTTTTTCAGCACAAGATTGATGAAGCCTTGCATTCAATAAAAAATTTAGGCTGCTCTACGATCTCTAGGAGGAGAAACATAAGATCTCACAAGAAAACAAGCCGGATCTCAGACTTATTTTTGACCAAAGACTGTTGCCTTATTCTCAGAACCACTGAAAAACAGATGGTGTTTTCAGAGGTGACATTCAGCCTTTGTATCCCTTGCTGCATATCCGGTGATCACCCTGAAGCAATCTCTTTGACACATTGGTTGCAAGCCATTTTGCAGGATGATTGGAGGATCTTTCCTTCCTCATTTCCCTGCTGCTTTTAGGGATCATCTTTATTTATTTTCAGGGAGAATGGAAACTTACTACTATAGACTGCTGGTTCTTTGAAATCTCAGTGGAATATTCCCTGTTTCCCAGGTCAGAGACCTCCAGACCGTTACAGCAAGCGATGGATTCACTTGTTGCGGCAATGGAAGAAGTTCCTCTCCAGTATCAAGGGAAGGGTTTTTACTCCAGTTCTTCGTCAAGTGGTTGCAAATGCGTAATCAACACAGCTGTGTGCATGTCCATCACACCAAAGCCAGAATTTTGCCTGGCAGTACACGTAGGGTTCCCATCCTTTCATAGCTCCTCCCGTGACTACATGGGGGCAGTGCTGCTCCAACCCTCTTCAGTTGCTTTTTGTTGCACAAACCTAGAGCTGGAGTACTTAATGTGATCTTTCCTTATAACTTGTCTTCACAGCTTTAAAAAAAATTTTTTTTTCTTGTTTGTAGTGATAGTATAGTTAATTAGTGATTGTACTAACTGGGTAGTTTCTCCCATTTGGTTACCCCCACCAGGGTTTAAGTGTTATCTGCTTTGTAGGGTGACTGTCCACAATAATAATCCTTGCACTAGTTGTTGATTGTGCCTTGAGTAAGGACACACTAAGGAAAGGTGCTTTATTTGTAAGTCCTTTAAAAAGAGGATGTGGATAGCCAGAGATTTAAAATTGCAGCTCCATCTTCTCAAGCATGCAACGAGGCCTGCTTGTCATTGGGGACCACTGTGGAAAGTCAGGCCCTTAAAAGAGCTCTGGAGGTTGTATGTCTAGAACGTCAGCCAAGCTTGAATTACTTATGCAGAAGGAAGAGGGACCATGCCCCTTGTCCAGGAAAAATGCAAATCTCCAAGTGTAATTAGTAAGCCTTTACTTAGATCTGTATACGGGGAGAGAACAAAGAAAATCTCCAACCTGTGACATAGCAACAACTTCTCTTATAGACTTTAGTTCATGTTACAGGAATCGAATACAGTTTCTGATAGGTTAGAAAGCACTCCTCCCAGATACACATTACCCAAGCTTTTACTGAAAACATTTTCGAGGTCGCGAAGACTGTTCCCAGACAGAAGGATGAAAACAATACAAATCTGGAAACAGCCAGAGCTCAATGCTGAGAAAGAGACAGCAAAAGTCTTTATCAGTGCCCCCCCCCCCCCCCACGTAGCCTTTGACACCCTTAATTGGGTTACCTGAGGGAGAAGAAACCTGGGGCCATTCCAGAAATCAGGCAGACTTGTCTTCTCTCTGCCTAGGCAGACCAGAGATCATGGATGATGGTTGAGCTGGAGAAGGGTGAACATAATATATATCTTTAAAAAGAGGAACAAAGAGGAGCTGGAAAATTATAAATCAGTCAGGCTCACTTCCTATCTGGAAATATACTAGCACAAATAATCAAACAGTTTTAAGCACCTAAAGTATCATGGGATTATAAGTAATAGCAAACAGGCATTTGTTAATTAAAAATAGTGCCAAACCAATCTAATTTCCATCTCTGACAGGGTTACTCGCCTATTGGATATGGATGGTGGGAGCGGAATGTAGTGGTGGAATAACTTGATTTTTAGTAAGGCTTTTGACACAGTCCCAAAGATATTCTTAGAAACTAAGGAAATACGGTCAGATGAAATTACTTAGGAGGTGGGTGCACAATTGATTGAAAGACTGTACCCAGAGTAGTCATTGGTGGTTTGCAGTCAAACTGGGGCAGCCTATCTAGTGGGGTCCCACATAGTCTGGCACCATTCACTATTTTCATGATGACTTGGATAATGAAGTGCAAAGTATGCTTAATAAATTTGCAGATGACCTGAGCTGGGAGGGGTTACTAGTACTTTGGAGGACAGAATGAGAATTTAAAAGGATCTTGGCAAATTGGTTTCAAATCAACATGATGAAATTCAGTAAAGAGAAGTGCAAAGTACCATACTTAGGAAGGAAAAATCAAATGCACACCTACAAAATGAGGATTGACTGTCTAGGCAGAAATATTGCTGAAAAGAGTTCAGAGGACCACTAATTGGCTTTGAGCCAACAGTGCGGTGAAGTTGTTAGGAAGGCCAATATCATTCCGTGCTGTATTAGCAGGAATGTCTTTTGTAAGACAATGGAGGGAACTGTCCTGCTCTGCTTGTCACTGGTGAGCCTCAGTTGGCATACTGTCTCCAGTTCAGAGCACCGCACTTTCAGAAAGATGTGGAAAAGTTGGAGAGAGGCCAGAGGAGAGCAATGAAAATGATAAAAGGTTAGAATGCCTGCCCTCTGAGGAAAGGTTAAAAATACTTTGCACTTAGAAGACTGAGGGGAAACCTGAAAGCTTTTAGATACGTTAAGGGCTGTTGTGAGGAGAATTGTAATCAGTTCTCTAGGTCCACTGAATGTAGGTGAAGGAATAATGGGGTTTAATCAGCAGCAAGGGAGATTTAAATTGGATATTAGAAGAAGCTTTCTAAAGGGGAAGTTATCTAAGTGGTGGATTAGGCTTCCAATGGAAGTACTGGAATTCCCATCACTGGAGATTTTTAAGAACAGCTTAGACAAATGTCTCTTGGGGATGATCTAGGGTTTACTTGGTCCTGCCCCAATGCTGGGGGCTGGATTAGCTGGCCTTCTGAGGTCTCTTTCAGCCCAACATGTTTTATTCTGTAATTATAAAATCTGTATATTTAAGGTACTGAAGTAGAGTTGGAAGAGAAAAGACGACTGTACCATTGTTTTAGGCACTAGCCTGGCATTAGGGAGATCTGGCTTCGATTCCCAACTCTGCTTCCCTCCTAGGTGGTCATGGCCAAATCACTAAGTCTCTCCAGCTATGTCTGCACTATAAAAGTTAAGTCGACTTTATTAGGTCGACTTAACAAAAGTCAACTTAACTTTTGTAGTGTAGACTTAGCCCTTTATTGACCTTATTAAGTTAACTTAACACTTTAAGTTGACTTAATAAGGTGGATTTAGGCGCTAATCCCCGTCCACACTGGCTTAAGTCGACCTGAAACGAGGTATTATTAGGTCGACTTAACTTTTTCTTAAGTCAACTTAAGGAAAGCCGAGTGTGGATGCGGACTAGTTTAAGTCAACATAAGCCTCCTTAAGTCGATGTAATTTGTAAGTGTAGACTCACCCTCCGTGTGTTAGTGGGAATAATAGCACTGCTGAAGGTTGAGGGTATATAAATAATTTAAATAAAAAAGTGAGGTCGTCAGTTACTTTGATCAGGTACACCATATAAGCACCGGAGGTAGAAGTCAGTACTCAAAGTTCTGTACATCCTATAGCAATGTACAACATTTGCATTTTGTGTATGATTTACAAAAATGTTCAGACTAATGAGATTCTTGATTCTGAAGAGTGTTAGTTACAGTGTAGGTTCTTCAGGGAAGGAGTCTCATGTTAACACATACAAATGAAGGGTCAAGCACACCTTTGTTACTACCATACATACGTATAGAAGCTTGGTACTTTTCCTTGGGTAGTCAATCATCCTACCTGGTATGATTGTCTCCTTCTAATGGCTAATCCACATATACAGGTTTACCTGCTACAGCCTTTCAGTTAAGGAACCTGGTTCTTTACCTTAGCCAGTAGTAGCTCAGGTTTTTAGATCCACAGGTTCTGGGCTTAGTCCCCACCACTTTTATATAATACACTGATAGTAAATATGGTGTGTCTGTCTATGTTGTTGTTACCTTAAATGTTTCTGTTCATGCTGTACCATCTTCTATGGAGACTGTGCAAAATACGGTTTGGTAGCAGTGAAGGCAGTTGCATTTAAATATTTTTTTAAATAATCTTCCTTGTATTATGCAATATTTGATATTCAGATGTAAGAGTAGGGTCAGGTAAGCAGAAACATTGAATATCTATAGAAATGTCTTAAATTTTGAGGAAGGAATCAGGCACTCTCTCTAGATGTAACTAAAATTCTCTGTCTAGCTTAAAAGCTTGGGTCTCTCTCCAGCCGAAGTTGGTCCAATAAAAGGCATTCCCTTACCCACCTTGTTCCTCTAATATCCTGGGCCTAACACAGGTACAACAGTGCTGCATATACTATAATTCTCTGAAGATTTCCATTGTTTCTGTTAATTGTTTTGTGTTTGTCTTTATCTATCCAGTGCCACAAATATGCTGAGTATTTTATGGAAATAAATATCTTTTTCCAGTTGTGATGTGGAATCATATTTTTTTTTATGTTCTGCATATTATGTGATTTCTTGGCTAAGCTCTTTTTTGTGTAACTGACCTGGTTAACATAGCACAACATATATTTAGCATTTCACTAGTCTGCATCCTTCCATGCTATAACGTTTATAGCAACCAGAAATAATTGATAGTATGTACCGGTGCCTGACGTTTTTTTATTTCTAGACACTGTCATCTTGTGTCTTAGCTTTTCCTGCCTGGAATTTCTGAGGCAACCACTTGAAAATGAATGAATTTGTTCACTAAGTAGTATAGTTTGTGTTTGTAGTACTTCCGTCTTGTTTTTAGGTTTTAGAAATCGTCATGCTTTTACTGTCGCATGATTAAAAAAAAAAAAAAAAGTGACAGCTAGTTAGCTTTTTTTTGTGTGTGTGTGTGTGTCCGTCCCATCCTTAGTATCTTCAGGATTCTCAAGTAAGTGTTCCATGGTTTCTGTGCATCTTATCCACCAGTCCAGAATTCTTCCCTAGCATAGTCCCTTTCCTTTTTATGGACTCTCCTGTTAAGGGCTTCTAGGTTAGATTTCCTTTCTGATAGGCCTGGCAGATTCTTTTGGTTCTTTTGTGTGTTTAAAGCCCTCACTGTCCTGATGATGAGTGCCTTGGCAAGTGATTTGCTGGCTTTGCCTTGACAGGCAGGTCGGAGAGAAACTTGTGTTCTGGATTGATGGATCTGAGGCACAGAAACTAACTTCCAGGTAAGAAATTATCCTTCAATATGTGTATGCTGGGGTACTAGACCTAAAGTATTAGTATTTTCTTTAACTATTCATGTCATCGCCTCACCCTTTCCCAGCATCCACTGTTAAGCAAACTGCTAACAATGATAACTTTTCTGTTCTGCTTTGGAGTAGAAAATTAAAATACCAGTGCAGTGTTTGAAATGGTTCTTTCTTACAAATTATGTTGTTTAGTTTTTAATGCTTTGACGTGAGACTTGATATTGCTGAGCTTGTTATAAAACACCCATCATATGTGTCCAATAGCCGATTGCAGGATTATTGTATTAGAGATTTATTCTAATCATTTTGTTATAAAATTATAACATTTTGTGACTGGGATTAACAGTAGATTTTGCGTATTTCTTTAGGGCTGCAAGTTCATAAAATAACATTCTTGCTTATTTAGTATGCTTGACTAATTTCCTGAATAATCCCCAATTGTCACTCATCTAATTATTTTCTTTTTAGTTTAAAGGAATAAACCTGGATCTAAACAGCAGAAGATCAGTGAATGGAGTACAAATCAGCCAGTCAGCAAATTTCATATCATTTGCTGAACTAAGCACAAATTAGAACAGCACTATGAGCCAGGAGTCCGGTGGCACCTTGAAGATTAACAAATCTATTTGGGCATAAGCTTTTGTGGGTTAGAACTTCAGATGCATCTGATGAGGTGGGTTCTAACCCACAAAAGCTTAAGCCCATATAAATGTATTAGTCTTCAAGGTGCCACAGGACTTCTTGTGTGTTTTGCTGAAACAGACTAACACAGCTACCCCTGTGGAACTACTATAGGGCTGTTTTTCCAGTGTTCATATTTGTTTGTTAAGCTTTATCCTTTTAGGATAAGTCTAAGTCTTTGTTTTAAAACAATTCATCAACTATAAACATGTAAATAACTTAGATATGAGAAGTTCTTTTAAAAACATTTAGCAAATTGCTGGGCCTCAGTTATTAGATAATCCAGAATGCCTTACTCTTTCACCTACATGGGTTGTTCCAATGACACGTTGGTAAGGTTCTCTTTCATCCTACTGCAAGACATACTCTGGTGTCTCCTTCAGTTGTGTGCATTAGCCAGAGGGTCTGGTGAGATGTTCTCTTGAAATCTGGTGCCAGAGCTGTTTTCATTTTTGGGACACATGTCTACCCGGTTTATGCAAAGGAGGAGTCCTGTGGCTCTTTAAAGACTAACACATTTATTTATTGCATACGCTTATAACCCCACTTCATCAGATGCATGAAATGGAAATAGCAATGTGTTAGGTGTGTATATAAACATGCAGAGAAGAGTAAGCCACAAGGTCAATTCAAACAGTTCCAGAGAGGTAGTCTGTTAATCTATTTCAGGGAACCAAACAAGTTGTTTTGATTCAAACAGTGTGGATGTGGGCCTTTAAGAACAATAGATGAGAAGCTGAGAATGTTGAGAGGGGAAATTACATTTTGTAATGAATTAGCCATTCTAAGAGCACTTCAGTCTCCCGACCTTCTGTAACAGACCTGAAAGTTACAGTACTTCAGCAAAAGAACTTAAAACCTCCCCCCCCCCCCTTCAAAACCAGACTTCAGCATGAAACTGCAGAGCTGGAATTCATATGCAGACTTGACATCTTGCAACTGGATCTGAATAGGGACTTAAAATGGCTAACTCACTGCAGAAGATAATTTCCTCTCTTTTAACATTCTCACCTTCTCATCTATTGTTCTTAAAAGCCTACATCCACGCTGTTTGAATTAAAACAATTTGTTTGGTTTGCTGAAATAGACTAACAGACTACCTCTCTGAAACTATATGAATTGACCTTGTGATTCACCTGTCTCTGCATTTGTATATACACCTAACGCACTGCAGTTTCCATTTCATGCCTCTGAGGAAGTGAGATTATATCCACAAAAGCTTATGCGATAAATATATTTGTTAGTCTTTAAAAGTGAAAAGGACTCCTTGTTTGTTTTGCTGAACAAGATTAAGATGGCTAACCCTCTGGTGGTAGTACAAAGCTAACCCTTAAAATTGAAGCCACTCCATGAATGCTCAAGTCACATTCCAGGGTTACTGGCTTTGTTTATTTTAAATGGAAAATATTTAGGGTCCTTTAATTGTTTTTTCTTTAGCATTGCTGTGTAAGATTTCAGTTTTTCCCTTTCTCGCTTTTAAAAACAAACCAAGCGCACTTTATGTACATTGTGCTAAGCTTTGAGAATTTAAAAGGTCAAAAACAGCTCTTGTGTAAGATTATATTGTGAAATCTATTTAAAATCTTTAATTACATCAAGCATTTTGATCTTTCAATTGTTGGATTGTCTTGCTGATAAGATAGTGACATTAATATAGTTACAGTCTCTTAAAAATTTCTGTGCTTTAAAGCTGTGTTCTGGTCTACAAAGTGACTCTGCAAAAATGGTATTCTAGGGTTTTAGTTATTGTGTCTGAATTATTTTAGTTCAAACTTGCTCATTGTTAAAAGAATTTTTTTCCTTCTAGCCTTAAACTCGGCCTGGGGCTCTGACAGTAAAGCTGGGTTCTTTCTTTCTCAAGCGTCATCATCTGTAATAAATGTTTTGTAGACTTTAGCCAAAGTACAGTTGTGTATGTTGGAGCACTGCTGGATGATCATTCAACAGTTCTCTTGTGCTATGAAATGCAATACCTACAGGCTTGCTGCAGCAACTAGTAGGAGAAAGCTTTCCTCTCCAGTGCCTGGATAACAAGCCCAGATTCAGATTTTGTCCCTGATCCAGGCAAAAGTAGCGTCAACGTAGCAGTACCTGCATATCCTGATGGTCAGTAGTGGCTGATTTGCATTTAATTCTCTGGGTTCAAGAACACATAAGGCATGTTGAATATTATAACCTATTTCCTTTGGTTCCGATAGTTCTCTGTTGGATTCTTTCACAACTTTACCATCTTGCTCTTTATTTTCAAGACTCTTAATGGTTTGGGCCCAGGCCAGGATACCTAAAAGATATTCTCATGCTTCAGGACCTCAACTGCTACCATTAAAAGCAATGAATGGCCTCTGCCACAATAGTATTGTTTACTTTTAATCTTGCATCAACAATGAAAAAAATTCATCCTATTAGAAAGATGATAGCATTGTGTATATTGTTATTGGAAAGACAATATTAGAATTTGAGAACAAAGTTACTCATCAAATTTTTCTATATGGTACTCGTCTCAGAGGCCTTCCTATTCTATATTTATTAATTAATAGAGAACGTGTTAGTCATGATGATGATATTTTGAATCCAATTTAGATATATCTTTGTATAACATCTTGATCTGTGCCTCTATGTTCATTACTTCACTTCAACCACATTCATTTCTATTTTCTGCCTTTTAAGGTTCACGGAGATACCAGAAACATTTTATATTGCAGTGAAACAAAGAGCTATTAGACTAATTTCTAATTTCATTTTGATCTATCTAGAAAAGTTGGAAGTTGCACCACCTTCCACCGGACAGCTGAAACACGGTAAAAGAAAAAAAAAATTGAATTTAATTATATGTAGTCTTTGATTCTTCATATTTCAAATACTTGTCTTATTCTCAAAATTTTGCAGATTTATGCTAACTTCTCCTTTCATTAATGGACACTACTTACATATTTCATTAGAGCAGGGGTCGGCAACCCCCAACACGTGTGCCAGAGCTGGCACGCAGCGCCGCTCAGATTCCCCCGCTGGCCCCGCAAACTGCAGCCAGCAACTGCGGCGTGCGGCTGAGGGCCTCTGCTGGCCCCTGCCCCCTGCTGGACTGCAGGAGGGGAGGGGAGGGTAGCGGGTTGTGTCACTCCGGTCCGCCCAGAGCCCCGGCCACGGCCTCCAAGAGGGCAGGTTGGCTTGGCCTGGCAGGAGCTGCCGCTGCCCGTGGCCTCAGCTCCCGCCAGCAGTGGTGGTTCCGGGTGGTCCGAGCCGACCCTCCCTCTTGCTGGCCATGACCGGGGCCAGCTCTGGGCAGGCCGGGGTGATGCGACCCGCTCCACTCCCCTCCCGTCCCTGCTTGCCATCCAGCAGGGGGCAGGACTAACGGGCCATCAGCCCCACACTGCCCCTGCAGACGGGAGCTGGCCTTGGGGGCCGGGAACTGGAGGCCGCCCACCAGCTGATGCCAGCCCAGGACCTGGCTGGCAGGGCACATGAAGCCTGGCTCCGCCCCCTTTTGGCCCCGCCGCCGGCACCTGCTGAGGGTGTGGTGGGCGGGGCTGGCACAGGAGCCGGCAAAGGTTGCCGACCCCTGCATTAGAGATTAGTGAGGAAACCTACACCTGGACTGCACTGAGGCATTAAAGAAAGAGCTGCAACCTCCCTAGCTGTTTCATGATGCCCTAATTGGGGAAATAACCAGATACCTTTGGTGGATCTTACTGCCCTAATGTCTAGATTACAAAAAACCCAAATGCAAGCTATTAATGCATAGGAAAAGAAATTCACAGCCAATACAGGAGTGTATTGATTCCAAGCTGTATTGAAATGGAAGCTTTTTTTTAAAATGCAGCTGGAAGTTTTAATGACCAATCTTATTCTTGTCACTGACCTCTTACAATATTATTTTTAGCTTTCTTTATTGAGTGGTCTGCATGCACAGGTTACCTTTTAAATATGAATAATAAGAAAAGGAGAGTGTGTGTGCATGCGTGCACATGTAGTATAAATATAGGCATTGGATAAAATTTCTGAGAATTCAGAAATCAAGTGAGCTGGCTATAGCACAGTGCTTTCTCCTATCAACATAGGTTTGGCAATAGATTCACAGTTCTAAGTGTTGAAGATATAAAATGTTGCTTTTTTGGCAGGGAGTAGTGTCTGAGTAAATTGTTTTTTTTCTTGGGAGAACCAAAAGTTTTTTTTGATAATTCTTCCTTGCTTCCTTAAAGAAGCAAATTATCACTTGTGAGCAGGATGGAAGTAGGGGAATGCCAAATACAAACTATTTGTGTAATATTGGGTTGAAATGTTTTAAATTTTCAACTTTACTTACAAGCAAGGAGTCCTTTGGTATTTTTAAAGACTAACAAATTTATTTTTCACGTGTGCTTTCATGGATGAAGTCCGACTTCATCAGATACTAGAAAATGGAAAGCTTACAGTTTAGGAGGGCAGATAAATCCTGTGATTACATTTAAATCACAGGATTTCTCTTCCCTGCCATACTATAAGTGGTTTCGGGGTTTTGTTTTTTCTATTTTCTAGTATCTGACAAAGTGGGACTTCACCCACGAAAGCCCACGTGAAAAATAAATGTTAGTTTTTAAAAGTGCTACAGGACTCCTTGCTTGTTTTGCCGAACTAGACTAACATGGGAAACTGTACTTGCATTTACTTAGTGTTCATCTTCCATAAATAGTTTAGTAAAGAGAATTACAGGCAGGAATATTTGCCACAGCAATTTATATTTAAGCAAATATTGCAGAATATTCATGGAGAGCAAATTTCAGATGTCACACACATTCGTGCTGTTAGCCTACAAAGAGTTACTCACGCAGTGACTGAATTGAGTAATTGAAACTGAGCAAATACATAACTTTGTTTTGATCACTTATAGTTCAAAAACAGGAAAAAACCACCCCACTCTTGAAATTTTTCTTTACAAATGTTTGTGTTCAGCTCTGCCTATTAACAGAATACAAGTAATTTTTCTCGTACGTAAATGGCCAAACACACTCCTACACTTATTTCCCTTTTTAATTGTTTTAAGTGGCTTGTAGTGTCACTCATTCAGGGACCAATTTAATGCCTATTGAAGTTATTAGAATCTCATGGACTTCATTTAAGAGTTAGATCAGGCCCTTACTATAGATCCCTTGTTGGCAATATAGTCTTTTAAAGCTAGTTCAGTATGCTTCATACTTAGTGTTTTCTGCCTATTGCTTTTTTAATGTCTTCAGTGTTCAAGTTTGCCAGCAGCATTTTTACAAATCGTAATCCGCTGTATGTTTTTCAAATGCCTACATGAAGGGAAAAGAATTTACTGTTATGTAGGATAGTTCTGAAATTCCAAAAAAAAATTTTAAGATGTTGTGGAAAAAACACCAAGTGGCTGAAACACTGGGAATATACCAAAATAGGTGTTAAAAAACAAATGTAGGGAACAGATTAATTTTAATTTATATGGGTTATACTTCAGTTCTTTATATTATAGTAGCACTCAGAGTCTCTAACCAGGATTGAGGCCCTTCTGAGATAAGTGTTGTATAAACACATAAAGAGCCACAAGCTGAGAACTATTGGGAGAAGAGAGATGAGAATGGTAGCAAAAAGAAGAAAGAATTGTACTGTAATGAAAGGTTGTTTATTGAAGGAAGGTCCTCGTCATAGTCCATGCCAAATTACAACAATATTGAGTTATATCAAGCGGCATTTCTTTTGGACTAGCAGAGGAAAGGTGAGGAGAAGAGAAAAAGGGATGTGTTGGGAATGCAGGAAATGGAGAGAAAATGCTGTTCTTCAGGCAGGAAATTGAGGAGCAGATTTGAATGCAGACAGTATTGAGCACTGGCCAATGAACATAAAGGGTCCTCGGGGTGGCAGCAGGAGCCCCATGCAGCTCCAAACCGGCTAATGTGCCACTCCTGGCACACGCCTGAGGTTGCTGACCCCTGATCTGAGATCAAAGTCTTAAAAAAACAGCTCTCGGAGTGTGTTAAGGAACCAGGATAATGCAGATGATTATTGACCCTCACAGGATCTTGGCTCTGGGCTGAGCCCCAACATCTGCTTGCAATTTTGTAGCCTTGCATTCCCAAGTCAGCTGACCTGGGCCACCTGTGGGCATGCCATGGTCTTCTATAGCAGTGTGGGCATACCTAGTGTGGGGAAAAAAAGGTTCAGGACTACAAGACCAAGCTTTGTAGAAGCAGCAGGGAAAAGACTATTGTATGTCTGTGTCTCAATTTTTCTTTTAAATCTGATGTCTATCACTTGAATAGTTGAAACTTGGATTTATTTAAATTAGTAAACTCTGCTGTAAATTCTTATTTCTAATTGCTCATTTTTTGCAGTGTTCTTCCACAATGCAATACCTTTTGTAGGGTTTGGATTTTTGGATAATGCAATTATGATTGCTGCGGTAAGTTTGTCTTTATGTTTGATTTTGATAAAGGAACTATAGTGCCTCAAATTAAATGTACATCATTTTCACTCCTCACTTTTATTATAATTTCCAGAAGATTTTTTTTCCCACCATGTTGAGAACTTCAGTCCAATTTTAATATTTCCACTGAGAATGTTTTCATGTTTTATTTATTTATAGAGTATTTTCGAAATAGACGTAGAGGCCAAAAAAATCTTACTTTTAATCCTGATTTTTACCACTGATCCTGAGGTGTTGGGCATGCTACTTAATCTCATTGTATCATCTTGCCTATCTGACAAATAAGGCCCTAATTATCTTATGTGGTATTTGAATACTAATTATTTTGATCAGTTTTTGAAGATGTAAAGTGTTTGAATAATTATAACTGATAAGTTTTACATTTAGATAAGATAATTAAAATAGGAAATTAGTGCACTGAGATTGGAGCTCTTCTTTACTGATGTCTTGTGGTGGCCACTGTAAAATAAATATATGGTATGAAATGAATATATGAGATATTAAATATCAGAAGAAGAGACCTGTATTTAAGGGAATGGAAAAGGCTGGAGGGAGATATATTGGTACAGTAGAAGCTGTGGTATTATCTATCTCTGTATTTCTAAGTAATGAAATAAGCAGTCGTCAATCTGATATGTTAAATATGGATGTTCTTATCTTACTTCTGACAGTTAATGCTTCAAATAATGACAAGTAACTTTTATTTTCAGGGGACCCAAATAGAATTATCAATTGGAGTTGTCCTGGGAATATCAACCATGGCAGGCAAGTAATATAAACACAATAAATATAACCCAAAATGGCAAATGCCTTCAATCTAGGTTGAAAATGAGCCATATGGATTTGAAGCAGCTCCTTCTTGTCCCATAAATTAATTTTGTTTATAGAGAAACAACTATAGGTTATTAAAAGTGAGTATTCCATCTGCAGCTTGGAATTTTCATCTGAAATAGCCTCTAAAGATATTGATAGTGTAAAAGTTCATCCTGTGTGTCACTTTTAAAAAAGTGGCATTTTCTGTAGGAAGGTTGTAAACCACTCACTCACCATCTGATTCTGCAAGCTTCTTTGTGCCTGCAACTCCAAACACAGGAGTTGAGGGCACTCATTGCCTTGCAAAATCAAGACCAAAGCCTATAGCTATTAAGTATGTTTAAATTACCGTATCTTCTTACCAGTTTTTGCATCGTGTTATTTTAATTCTGTCATACTATTTTAAAGAAGACTCTAAAGTTCAAGTTGCAGCAAAAACAGCAAATTACTGCTGGCATGAAAGTAGGGCTGACTTTGTCTTGTATAAATCTAGAAGTAATTCCTCTGCAAAATTCTATTTAGCTGCAAAATTATCAAAAGTTATTGTTGCTTAACTCGTTAGCATAAGAATGGCCATAGTAGGTCAGACCAATGGTCCATCTAGCCTAATATCCTGGCTTCTCACAATGGCCATGTGAACTTTCCCTCCTCAGTCTAGACTGTTGTGCAGGTGTGTCACCCCAGTTCTTCACTCCTGGGCCCGACTTACCCTGCTTTGCTATATGAATCCACACTCCTAGGTCAGCTCACAGCCAGCCTCTTGTGTGTAGTTGGTCCTTCACTCAGTGGAGGAGCCCTCCAGCTAGACACTCAGGGGATAGACCTCTAGCAAATACCCCCAGTCCCAGATGCAACCCTGCTGCCCATGCACCCTGCAAGCTCATTTATAGAGTCCTGCAGATCCACGGATATCTGCTTCTTATCTGCAGATATCCACATCCGCGGGTGCAAATGCAGATATCCGCAGACCCCTTGCTGCGGATTGCGGCTCGGGTATGGATACTAATTTTATCTGGTCACGGCTGTACGTGCAGAGAGCACCATTGCTCTGCCCAGAACATCGGATTGGTTACATCTTGAGCCCTGACTGAATCCAGGGGCCAGTCCAGGCGGAGTAGCAGTTGCTCCCCCTCCCACTTCAGCCACTGCTGGCCACTCCCCCTAGCACCAAACAGCTCAGTGATCTCAGCAGCCCCCGTTTCACATGGCCAGCCCTGGCAGAATAAGAGTTGTTCAGATCTGGGCTAGCTGGGGCTCTGAACAGCATCAGGCTTTTACTGGCTCATCCGGGTCATGGGTCCCACCCCCAGCTGTCTTTCACTCTCTGACTCCAGACTGTGAGAGCCAGAGCCCAGCCCGTCAGAGCTGATGTTCAGTTTCATTGGCCAGTCCCCACCTCTACTGATAAGCTGCGAAACTGCAGCAGCCCAGCCCAGGCGGAATAACAGTAGCTCAGATCGGAGGCAGCGAAGGCTCTGAAAAACACTGGGAGCTGTTGGCAACTCGCTCCCCTCTCAGCTGTTTCTCAGGCTCCCTGAACCTATCTCGCCAGAGCTGTCTTCAGTGGCCAAACCCCACACACATCAGCTGATGATGGGCTGCTGCTTACCCCCTTCCCTGGCTGCCAGCCACCGACGATCTGATCGCTCAGCTGAATGAATTACCTTGCCTATGCTGAACAGCTGAGTGACCTGATCTTTGCTCTAGTAGGTGAAATAACCAGATGATCAGGGCCAGCAGGGCTCTGATCAAACAGTATTGGGGGCTGATGCTGCCCTCCCTGCCCCCTTCCTTGGGCTCTGTGTGAGGCAGCTGCTGCTCTCTAACAATCCAGGAACTGGCAGGCAGCTGCACCAGAAGAAAACACAGAGGTTGCACCAGGATCCTTAGGACTCTCTATAATGTTGTTTAAAATAAAAACTGTGCGCACATTTACTAAGCCCCTGCTTTTGAGTTGTTACATTACAGAACACACGCAGGCAGGAACACAAAACAGAAGCACAGTGTAATGAGGAGGAGCCGAGCAGAGCTGCTGCAAGGCGGGGGCGGTTGTGGATACCCACAAAACATGGAGTTGCGGATCAGATACGTGCTTACATGTCTCGGATATGGATCAGTTGTATCCGCACAGGGCTCCACTCATTTACACTTGTCTGCCAGTTTATCAAAGAAATTGATATGCACCAGCTCTGTCACGCCAAGTAAGGTCTCTGCACACACCCAGTCCACATGCACTGCTTCAGATAAGGCAAACAAAGACATTTATTAACTACACTAAGATTTTAAGTGATTTATAAATCAGAATAATATAAATCCAAAGATTAACAATGAGTCAAGGAGTTTATCACGATTAACTTAAAGGTAACTCATGTGCTAAACTAATATTAATATTCCAGTCTCTTTCTATGATGTTGGTTTACCCCACAGGCTGGTTGCATTGGATTCTGCAACCAGCACTATTGCCCCTGCCCTTGAGCCAAGGGGTTCACAGATACTTAGGCCAGTCCATTGTTCCTGTATTCATGCCTCTGTGGGGCCTGGAACCACAGCTGAGTTTTTCTGCATCTGTTCAAGCCATGTGAGAGACACACTGAGGACATGACATGGAAGAATTTCATATCTCTACATATATACGTTATTGTAGGAAACATGCTACCGTATCAATAATATTCATATGTCATGAGTATTCCAAAAACGCCTTGCACAGCATAGTTTGCATAGGCAACACACAGTTACACTGTAAAGGTGAGCATGAATGATATCCAGATCACACCAAAAGAATGAATATGGGGTGCAGCGTGTCACAGGCCAACACCAGATGTTTCAGAGGTAATGAACAGAAGTGGGCAATTATCAACTGATCCATCCCTTGTCATCCAGTTCCAGCTTCTGTCAGTCAGAGGTTTAAGGACACCCAGTACTTCTGGTTGCATCTCTAACCATCTTGGCTAATAGCCATTGATATATCTATCCTATATAAACTCATCTAATTCTTCTAGAACCCAGTTATACTTTTGACCTTCCCTATATCCCCTTGCAATGAGTTCCACACATTAACTGGGTGTTCTCTCAAATACTAGTTAATAGAACACTGAGTAGTTTCCTTCTTTGTTTTTTTAGAAAAATGCACTTATTAGCAAGATGAATTTAATTATAAATCCAGTAACATTAAGAGACTTTCTTGACATGGCTAGTAGAGTCCTAGAAAGAATGCAGTCTTGGAAAATGCCTAACTTCTGGGAGGTTCCAAAAAATATGACTAAAAATAGTGCCATGCTCTGTCATTTCCCTTACTAAGTCCCTGCTGTTAAAATGGGAAATATCATTAAGAAAAAACTGATGATTGAGAGTGCAATGGTTTACTTCCAATAATGTGATTTTTTTTTTTCTTTAATTGGGAAAAAAATCTACGTTAATTAAAATTATGATTAAGGTTAGTTCGGTAATTTAAAGCTGTTTCTTTTCCTTGTCCAAACTAGATTTAATATGCATGTTGGTATATACAATCTTAAAATTTTTTACCCCAGATCTGAAAAAGTTCTGTCTAAACACTGCCAATGATATCTAGTAACAGAAGCGCTGAGCCAAAGAGGAGCTTTAAGTTTATGGCAGCGCTGTGGTGTTTTTATGGAATGCAGTTGTGACCGCTGTATGTTGGATAGACTTGCAGCCTTTACATTGGCCAAATGGTGCTGGGGGTATCTGGTAAATCACACATATATACTGGTTGTCTGGATTACCTCTTTTATTTGCATATGATCTAAAAAATATGGTAAGATTTGAAGTTAGAGTAGTTCATGCAGTTTACTTCTAGCGGTGTGTACTCTACTCTATGCACATACAATATGGAGAGACCATTGGTCAAATCTCTTGAATCATGAAAAAGAAGGGTTTGGAAGCATATTGGCTGCATAGATGCTCCTGCTCCCCACTTAGAAGCAGTGCAGAAATAATATTGGTCCAAAACACATTTATCAGTTGGTGAATGTGAGAATGTTTGTGTAGTTAAATATATTAAATGTTTTCAAGCAAGTTTTGGAACCTTTGAGATGTATAAAGGTTTAACATGTGAGACAGCGGCCCAGGCGGCAGAAGGAATTAGTTTGCCTTGTACAGAATGACTGTGTCTTTTTAATGTTAATTTTATTAAAAATAAATCTAATGAAAAAGTAAACCTGATTGTGAATGTGCTCTTACAATATAAGTGTTTTAAATGTTTGTGTAATGTAAAACATTTCTCTGAAAGTCACATATGAAATATATTTTCTCAGTCTAAGACTGTTCATGAATACCATTGCCTTCTACTGGAATATCTGTCATACCTAGTTAGACAATTTCTAGTGGGAGTTCTCCTGTTCTACTAACTGATTGAAAGCTGTTTTTGTGACCCAGAGTCCTAGATCCAGTGTCAGATGTATAAAAATGGCCATTGTTCATCACAATCTGAAAATGTCTTATGCTGCCTTTCAGGTCTGAGTGAATGTCTTGAATTTAATAAATTCAGGAAAAGAAGTGTTAAAGCTGTACTAGAGCTACTTTTACAAATAGTGTTGCTAAAAGAAATCCTAGTGTAAGAGAAGAAACTTAATTCTGGATACCTATGTTGTATATCTTAATCTTTTATCGGTTGGTTTTGTAAAAATGCTTTTCTGTTTGTCAATCTTTCAGCTGCTGCTTTGGGAAATCTTGTTTCAGATTTAGCTGGACTGGGGTAAGTCTGCATTTTGATTGAAGTTTATTTCCTGATCTCAACCCTCCTCCAGAAAAGTTCTATATACTGTAGAAATCTTTGTTTCTAATTCTTGAAATGTATTTTCAATGTAATCCTTCTGCCAGTCAGAGTTGGCAGCAACAAGGGCCAGGTTCACTATCTAGAGCAGGGGTTGGCAACCTTTGCCGACCCCTGTGCCGGCCCCTCCTCCTTGACCCTCAGCTGGTGCTAATGGCCCACTCGTGGAAAGAAGCCACCTGGAGTGGCTCCTCTCGGCAGCGTTCCTGGGGACCTCTATGCCCAGGCACAGCATGGAAAGAAGTTGCCTGTAGTGACCACAGAGAGGAACCACTCTGGGCAGCTTTTTTACACGGTATGCCTGTGGCATGGACATGGCAGGGACCTCTGCACTGCAGCTGCCCCTGGAAGAAGCCACTTGGAGTGTCTTGGTGTCAGGAGTGGCAATTTCTGTGTCGCCACAGAGGATGCCGAGTGCCGCTCCAAATGGGCTTGTGTGCCACTGTTGGTACACGTGCCGGGGGTTGCCTACCCCTGATCTAGAGGTGCCTAGTAATACAAAATTGTCTTGAGCTCTCCTCCAGTAACCTGGGACAATTACACACACCCCTTGCATGCCCCTAGAGCCAATACTCTCTCAGAAGCACAGAGACTGATTACGGAAAAGAGACTTGTCATGAAAAGGGGGAAAGTAACTCGGCATTAACTTGGGGAAACGCCGCAAGCAGGATTCACGTGCATAAAAAAAAACTATGAACGAAACACCCACCCCAAGGTGCATAGGGCAGATTCCTTTTGCTTTAGGTTCTTACCAAGTTCCTTTAATGTGCTCTTCCCTTCACACTCATAGGTGTTTTCCTTAGTCAGGGCTGACCCAGAGGTGCAGCAATAGAGTTCACCTCTCACCCTGGTTGGGGGGGCAGGAGGGGGGCAAAGAAGGCACTTTGTTCACTCCACCAGCGGCTCTGCTGCACACCATTACTTCTGTTACCACTTGCTTCTCCGCTTTGACCTCTGCTGGTTGGTCTCTCGAGATTCTCTCAGCTCGCAATGATTCTCAGCTCGCAGTGGGTGGATCTTAGTGCAGGAACCGTGCAGACACACTGCCCCACAGTAGATGAGTTCAGCTCCAGCAAGCACGTAACACAAAAAAAAGACTCCTTATGAAATTTTTATTAGCTCCATCTTTGAACAGTGGGAGTGGGGAGTTTAAATCAGGCCTGAGGCTCTTAAGCTGAATGCGGCTTCCAGGTAAGAATCGCTGTCATGTCCCGGTCAGCCTTCACAGGGCTCTGACATCCAAGCCGCTTGCTTGGCCAGTTGGGTTGAGATGATAGACACCCTCAATCAGAACAGGCATAGCACAGGAGTGCTGCCCTTTGCTCATACAATAAAGGGAACAGCATTTTGTTACCCCTGCATTGAAGACTGGAGTGGTTTGTAACCCAGCACTCAGCAAAGGGACGATCTGGGGGAAGAGTCCCATCGTGCTAAGCACCTAAGTAGGGTGGGTGTGCTCATGCAGATACCAGCTTGGCAAGGGAGAGTTTATTCAGACTCTGCCTACATAATAAACCAGATACCCACAAAGATACCGAAGTCACTGCCCTTTTCTCCTTGCTTTTCTCAGAAATAAAGCTGGGGTTTTTGAGTTACTGCACATATGACTCCCAGTTATGGTGTTCATGTGTCCCAGCACAGGAACTTGGAACATTTTCAGTAGCATTGTCCAGTATTGGTTGTGCATGTCCTCACCCCATCATTCCCCGGGTACATAAAGGGCACAGAGGTCCCATCCCACTCAGTTCCTTTTAACTGCCTTAGCCAGTGCATCAGAACAACTGCGAGTGTGTCTATGCAAACTAAAAAATGGGGGCAGTGAGTCTCACAGCTCGGGTCAAGTGACTCAGGCTCACATGCCTTCCCCAGATAGACTTATTTCCATCCGTTCAGAATAGGGAATGTCTGATATTTTGCTCTTGAGCAGGAAAGAGTTTGCAGTGTCTAGCAGATGCATTCAAGATTTCCTGGTTACACTGTTTGATTTATGCTTTCCCTCCATTTCCACTGATTGCAAGAGTGTTACAGAAGAGAAGGCTCAAGTTACGCTGGTAGCTCCTGCTTGACTCTGCCAATTTTGGTTCTCAAATCTAATGCTACTGTCATAACATCAATTTATTACACTCAATTCTGGAAGACTTGTTAGATGGAGTCACATCTGATTCTCCACCCAAACCCAGTTTCTCTGCATTTCATAGCCTGGATGTCCTCATTAGACAGAGAGTATTCTTCAGGCATACTCATTATTCCTCAGAGTAGAAAATTATCCATTACATATACTGCCAAATGGAAGGATTTTTCTTTATGGGCAAGGTTTAAAGGTTATGCTCCATCTGAGTGTTCTGTTCAAATAACATTAGATTACCTCGTATCCTTAAAGCACTCAGGACTGTTTATCTCTTCAGTCAAAGTCCATTTGGCACTAATACCTAAATGTCATGCTCCAGAAGAGAGAGAACATTTTTCTCTCATAAATCAATGAACAGTTTTATGAAAGGACTTGTGCACATTTTTTTTCCCCCTGTGAGAAAGATTGCTGGAATCTGGGACTTAAATTTAGTGTTTTCTTCACTTATAGACACCTACTCAATGGAAGTTAACATCAGCTTGTAGAACAAAAGCATTTCAAGCCCTAAAGATTAATCCTCCATGGACAAACAAGGAGTCCTGTGGCACTTTTTAAAAGACTAACAAATGTATTTATTGCATGGGCTTTCGTGGGAGAAGATCCCACTTCGTCCCTCTTTGAAGACGGGGAACTTACAGAATGGGGAGAAATTAAATACAGGGAAATGTATGACACAGGATCAGATCAGGCTGTAACAGCAAATCAAAATAGGTTTTGGGATTCAAACACTGGGAACAGCACATAGAGGAAGGTGAGGTCAATATAGGAAATATGGAAAGCAGCTACCAGGTATGCCTTGAGTGCATATGTTTGCAAAACATTATTCATTAGTTACCACTTCAAAATCTAACCCCTGTTTTCGTAGAGCCGTTTTTCAGTCTTTTTTTAGAGAAGTCGTAGCTCTCACCTCTTAAAGATAACTGAGATAATCACCATAAGTGGGATCCACATATGCAGTACCTTGGAGGAGGAGGAACTGTTAGTAACTGTAGTTATTTGCATATTGGATCCTATGATACGACCACCATTCCCACATTTCAGAGTCTTGTAAGTGAGTATTCTGGGTGGTGAAGGAACTGAATGCTGACTGAGGTTGCTGTGTCCTTTATGCCTTTGAGGTAGGAGGGCATCCAGGATGAATGTGTGATCCCTATTGGATACTGCTAAGGAAAATGTTCCAAACTCCTGAGTTTGGGCACATGGACATCATAAGTGGGATCCAGGTGTGTAGAACATATTGAAGAACCACAGTTACTATGTGTTAAAATGTAACCGTTCTTTCTCCGTTTCTTGCTGTATCTAGAATTAAGGCATCATTATTCACATTGCTATCTTCCTATTTCAGAATGTATTTTAGCCTTTACCCACTTAGAAAATATAGCAAAGTATCTAAAGTTTAGCTTTAAAAATCTTGGTGTATCCATTAAAAGATATATTAACATAGTTTGCAGGTGATAAATAGAATTTGTACCCATTGTTACAAACACAACTTGCATTCCCAAAATCTGTTAATTTCAATGTGTTCTGTAGATGAAAATACGAAACACTTGCCCACTAGCAAGTGCTAGAATTGTGTTTGCACAGATGTTTGTACCTGCAAAATGTGAACCCACATAAGTATCTTTTTGTTTAATGTTTTATGTTTAAATGGAGACTCATTAAAGAACCAGCTGAAAACATGACCCTGTGTTCAGTGCATTAATGTTCTGTTTTGCATTAATGTCACTGAACAGCTAGAAAGTGCAAAGCTGGGTACAGATAAGAGAAACATTTTAATGCTTTTCATGCTGAGCTTTTTTTAGAACAGTTTCTTTAAAATGTCCTTGATCATCAGAGCGCTGTGCAGATACAAATATGTGGATCTACAGCTGCAAGAAATGGTCCGTGGATATCCGCATTGCATCTGTGGATGCGGATATAATGTGGATATATGCAGATTTGAAAGGCTCTACTCATTGGTAGAGCCCTGCGCGGAACCAAATGTGTGGATCTGCATCTGATCTGCACCCACAAGAAATGGTCCATGTATATCCGCGGATGCAGATACCTACAGATATAACGTGGATACCCACAGATTTTGATAATCTCAGCATGACACACATTCTGTACTAAAATATGAAGACTTCACCAGCTGTGTGTGGAGTCAGCATTTGAGACTTCGGGCAAGATCTTTGAAGACAGCATTATACGCTGTCTTAGCCTCAGTTAGTTGCACCCTATCTTATTCTGGAAGAACAGCATCCAACAGTGAGAATACCATAGTGTTAGCATCTTCAAATACCTTTTCAAATACAGGAAAATATATGGGAGTTCTTAACAATGGTTGAGTCCTAATCTAGAAACTGGATTTTTATATCATAGTTAGACTGAAAGATGCAGTCTATTCAATCTGTTGTAGTTTACTAGTGTGCCTAGATAGGTGATCTGGTACATCCCAATATTTTGCTTTCAGGCAGGTTTGTTTAGCTGGCCTGTGAATTTAGAATATACTCCCTTTTTGGTGGTATTTCCAGAGGACTTCTGCAACCTAAAGCTCCCTAACTATTTTCCTTGAGGCTTATTAAGTAGGCCGGGTCCTTCCCACACTCACTTCCACCACCTTCAATGTGTACCCGCCTGCTATTTCCACCCAAGGATACAATTGAAATTTGATAGTGTTATGTATTTACTGGCTTTTCTCCTAGCACTGAGAAAGGTTTATTGCTAAACAGTGACATTTTTTTTCATAAAGAAGTTATTGTCAAATGGGCCAAATAACGTCCAGGTCTTATTACATGACATTTTGTTTTTTGGGAAGGATTGGCTAATTTTAGAGGGAATTAGTCAAAAGTATGCACTTAAAAGGTAAATGTGAACTTTCAAAGTCTGAATATTTTTCTCTGTATGCCGAACTGGTGGGTTAGTAGTACAGCATTCAAGAAGAAGAGCTGCTCAGTATAAAAGTACTACTTCGGTACAAGTAAATTTAACTTCAGTTGTATGTTACTCCAGCTAATGTATTTTCAAATCCCAAAGCGTCATTACTCCTGACATGCGGCTTTTTTCAGTCTTGCAGGCTATGTTGAAGCTCTGGCTTCGAGAATGGGCCTGTCAATTCCTGACCTGACGCCCAAGCAAGCAGATATGTGGCAAACGCGTCTCAGTGCACACATGGTAAATATATTTATGTATAATTTGTGTGTAGTTTTCACTGGTCATTAGCTGAGATGGAACGACTTCAATTTTTCCACTTTTGCCGAATATCAAATATTTACCTTTTGATATTTGGTAAATGCTGAGTATTGTTGTCACGTTGATGGGGAGCAGGTATATGTCGGCCTTGGAGAGTGTTATGGAGTTGCATTTGGGTGATAAGAAGCAGGCTGCAGTAGGGGTAGATGCGTCTGTTTAAGGGACGAAAAATAGCCACACAACCTGCAAATGTCTGTGAACTCAGAATGTGGTGGTAAGATTAGATGGGTGTCTTTGAAGTCATTCCGCCTGATGGGTGGCAGAACTTGTACTTAGAAATCTTGGTATTGATATTCATTGTTCCGGTCAGATTTGTTAAATGCTTTCTGGCAATATACCTGAACTGGTATACAATTCAAATTCCAATCCTTCATTTATATATTACTCCGGACACAGACCAGCTTTCTTCTAGGTAAAATGTGCATGTTAAAGGGATATCTGCTATCTATATGTAAGTTAGAAATCATCTTTAGAATTACTGTATAATCATCATCTTACAGATAGAAAATATTGCATGGTTTTAATTTGAATAAACATTGAAGCATTTGATATTGGCCATTAAAAGAGGGGAGGTGTCAGTTTTTGGGTGGCACTTCATTGTGATGAATATGTGCTACAATTGCAAGTGAAGGAAATATCTAAGCAAGAGCTGAAAATGTAATGGAGTAATAGCTTACCTTGGTGGAAATTACGGTAAAAATATTGCAGCATTTATCTAGGAAAAGTCGTTATTGAGAGGTGTGTGTTTGTATGTCCTGATTCAACACCACCAGTTGTGAATCCTATAGGCTTATGTAAAAGTACTAAATGTTTTCAGTGAAACACTTTTTTCAGCTTCTACCACCATTCAGGGTGTTCCTATGCGAATTGCTAATCCCAAATATTAAAACTGCGAAGAGTCCAGCTCCTGGAACTTGAAACAAAGTTACCTTTAAAACTGTTCTACCGCTCTTCCTGTACATCTTTTTGTAAGATTTCATTCACTCCCATAGATTCAGCTTCCATTCTCATGCTGATGACTCCCAAATCTCCCTTTCTGCGGTCTCCCTCTGTCTAGTCTTTACAACATCTAGATATCTTGCCATCAATTTGAACCTAACATGGCCAAAACTGAACTCATTATTTTTCTTCCCCAAACCTTCCCACTCATCCCTTCTGTCACTTCACAATATGAACATCTTTTTGCTCTAAGATGTAACCTACCCATATCCTTTAACTTCTCAGATCTTGCTGATTTTCCCCCCCGTGATGTTTGTGAAATCTGACCTATATTTTTGTATACAAGCAGCAAAATCTTTGACCCAGGCACTCATCTCCCATTTTGATCACAATAACCTCTTCTCTGGTCTCCCTGACACCTTCCATTTAAAGTGCAGCTGCTGAGGAATCTTCCTTGACTGTCATTCTGACCGTGTCACCCCATTCTTGACTCCCTACACAATCATCCTCATCTTCATCACACAAAATTCAAGTTCTTGGGCTCCTGTTCAAGGCCCTTCACAGTGCTGTACTACACTACTTAGTCACACTATGGTGTGTGTATTCCACTCCTTATGCCCTGCATAAATTCCTCTCCACAAAACCCATTAAATTAATGTGACATGTTACCCTGATTGCTGTTCTTGTATGTTTATATAATTTTTTTCTTTCTAGATTGTAAGCACTTCAGGACAGGGTTCCTTTGTAGTTGTGTGTTATGACAATTGCTAGCATACCGGCACCAATTTCCTGATTGGGAGTCTACTCCTGTACAAATGAGTAGCTGCTACGCAGACTGTGAGAAACCTGATTATTTCTCTCCATTCTTTTTCCTTAGGGTAAAGCTATTGGAGTGACCATTGGCTGCCTTTTAGGAATGTTTCCTTTGTTCTTCTTTGGAGATGAAGAAAAAAAACTGGACGAGAAAAATTAAACTTTTTACAATACAAATAATATAAACTAATGTACCTCAATTATTCAATTATGCTGTCAGAATATTTAGGAATTAACAGACAGTAACAATGTATAGACTTGGGAACAAAACATTCAGCATGTAGTTTTATGGAAACACTAATTTATTGTGGCTTTATCTTATTCAGTACATCTTTTTCAAGATATCATTTAGCTTTTTATTTAATGTAAATTGTTGAAATGTTTTCACTTATAATAGCAACTGACGTTTACCAATTTCCTCTGGCCTTCATCCTGTAACAGGATTATGACCTAATGGCCTGCTCTGGATGTACTGTGTAGATTTTGGATTTCTGTGGTTGCTGCCTAACTTGTAAATGTATGCCAAAAAGGGTCTTTGTTGCGCATCAGGTCCTCCAATCCAGACTATCAATGGGGCAGTTGGTGGGTGATTTGGAATAAAGTCTTTAAGCATTTTTGCAGTCTTTTCCTTTGAGCCACCATTTCACATTGCCTCAAGAGAGACCTCTTCCAACTACCCACCACTGTTTGTTCTCCTTCCTTCACAATTCTAGCCAATATTGCTTACAAGCCACCTATTGCATGCCTTCACTTCTTGACAAGGTAAGTGTTTTTAGTTCTGACTTGTTCCCAGGTTCTTCCTTCAGAGTTTCTACACAGTCACCCCATTTTTTTTTTCCTGAAATCATGTTTCGAGAATCAAGTTTAAAGTTATTTGTGGAGTATCTCTTTTCCATCCAGCCAGCCACCCACCCAAGTAAATGACAGTATGTGCTTCCTGTAAACATAACTTTCCCCTCCTCCTGAACGTCAACCAGACTTCAGGAATTCCAGCCCAGCTCCTAATAGAGTAATGGATGAGCCTATTGGCAGTTGGATTAAAACAATAAAACTGTATTTTGTACAGAATAGCAGATAGGGTGAGAAGAGTCTATAGCTGTAGACAAGGGAGGGATGTCTTAAGATGAAATTTGAATAGGAGAGTTTGTTTGAGATGCAAATATAAGAAGTCTTTTCCAAGTGAGTGCACAGGAAAAAGGTATTTGTTTTATCTCTTTGTGCAAAAGGTTAGAATGACCCCGTGCTGTGTTCTACCCGAGGAGGATATAGCTTGAAGATCTGTTTGCAGGCATGGTTTTCTAACTTAGAAACTCAATGTAGTAATGTGTCTACTTTTCTGTAGAAAGCTATCTTAAGATGAATGAGTGCTTGTGCCAGAAGGGTTTCAGGTGGTTTCTGTGTTTAGTCAAATTGAAATAAAAATATCAGTCTGGATTAGTGGATCTGATTTGCAGAATATAATTCACACTTAAAACTAAGCCTTTGTTTACGGCTTTTGTTGTGAAGGCATTTCTTGGAAAAACAGATTTGGGGCTTTTTTTTTCTTTTTTCGCCTTAATTTTACTAATTGAGATCCTGTATAATCTTTTTTGTTTATGATGGTGAGCACTGATTTATAGTTGCAATTACAATATTGAATATTTTAAATATTCCAGTATATGAATATTTTAAATATTCCAGTGTATGACCCATCAGTAGTACAATTACGAATTTCTATTAGTTGCTTGTAAAGGAGAGGGTCCTCTCTATGCAGAATAGAGAGAAAGATACCAAAAGCAGGGTAGAGCGAGGCCACTTTATTTTTGGCAGCTCTGCGTCCTTAGAATATCACTTGTTAGATGAAAAAACAACGAGAGTCCTGTGGCACCTTGTAGACTAACAGATTTTCTTTGGCATAAGCTTTCGTGGGCTATAACCCACTTCGTCAGATGCCAAAGAAAATCTGTTAGTCTACAAGGTGCCACAGGACTCTCATTGTTTTCACTGTACACAGACTAACACGGCTACCCCCCTGGAAGCTTGTTAGATGAGTTTTTCTAATCCATAGAAAGATATTAACAATTATATTCAGTCCCATGAAACTGTTTTGTTTGCTGTAAGCAAGACAACAGCCCCAGTTTGTTTAACCCGGCTGATTGTAGCTTCTCACACCTCAGTCATAAATCTGATCTCCCTCTTCTTGACAACTTCCATAGGCCCCATAACAGCAGTGGCAGCCATTCGTCATCCTGACAGATAAAGACAGAACAAAGAAACACTATCAGCGAGTTAATACGCTTTGAGACGATGCTACTAAAGCTGTGTCTCAAAATGGCACCTCCCAAAATGAGAGGACTTTTCATGAACTTCAGCTAACATCCCCATAGTACACGTGTGTTTGTGTTAGAACAAATTGTCTTTGAAAGAAACCTCAAATAGGCACAATTGGCAGCCAACCTGAAGATTTTGGTTGGGTTTAGTTTTTAAAAAGGGGAGGCTTTTAAAATATTTTAATTAAATATTGTAGGATATTATAATCTTCCTTCCATTATAAGTTTGTGTTTTATGTGGTGCTTGAATGCTTTTATAATTGATCATCCAGATTTGATATTTTTTTCCTCTGCATGTGTATTCAGTTTGCCAGAAACTTTTCTTTTGGCTATTGTTCTTTCCTATTTTTTTTTCTTTTCAAAGCTGTAATTAGTCCCTTTTATTTTATTTTATTTTTTTAAAGATAGAGGACATATGAAAAATACATTTTGGATAGCAGTCATGTGGTATTTTACACAGAATAGTCTCAGCTGTCCTTCACATTGCAATATTGGAACTGAAATCTTCAGGCAATACTTCACTAACGGATTAAAATTGGAACACTAACGTCATTCGAATTACTTTTGAGAGCTTAAAAGAACAAATACATAGCAAAATGCCAGCTGTCGTAGTAGTGTTCATTTTAGAATGACTATTAAGTCCACGTACTACTGTTTATTGGGTTGTGCATGTAAATTGAGTGCATTTTGTTGATACTGTATGGTAAACTGTTGTATTGCAACCGGTGTTTTTAACAAGAAAAAAACAAACAAACTGAAAGATCTTCAAAGAAGTTAGTGTGTTTTTGTTTTAAAACTATTTTGATAGCCATGAGAAAGTATAATGGTTACATGGTTGGAGACAGTTTTGGGCATTTCAGACCAGCCATAGAGAGGGAGATCATAGAGGTGACACTCTTGGTCTCCAAGGATTTGGGAAAGGGTGGAGGAATAGTTAATACTGTGGGTGAAAACCTGCCACTTTTAAAGTCAGTGGGAAAGCTCTCATTATTTTCACTGGGGTTAGATGTCGCCCTCCATGTGGGATGGCACTCCACAAGACTACAGGATCAACCCTTCTATCTGTTAGTAGTGAGAAAATAGGTTATCTTCCTGATCCAGAATGGAGGGTACGTTCCTATTCAGCATTATGAGTTTCCCAGTGTGTGTTTTTAGTAAATGAACAAGGACAATCCTGGGTGCTCTGCCTCTGTACTTAAAAACACAGATTAGAAAAGACAAAGCACATAACAGGAGAACTACCATGTCGACCACATAAGTTTTGTAAGGGACTTGGTTCTTATTCCATTCATTTATTTCTATCCAATTTATGTTGTATGTAAAATGGGGCTTTAACCTGAAAAATTTGGTAGATGGGACATTGATTGTACTCTTTTATTGTAACTTTCAATTTCATTATCAATTGTATTTTTAACAAATGATTCAAATGATTTTTGTAATTTTGAGTTATTGCATTTGCTTGCATTGTCCATAATAGAATGCAGGAAACTTTTTTTAGAAACAACTAGTAAAGAACGTGCATTTGATAGCATGGTATGTGCCACACTGGGAAATATCTCTTATTTTTTATGAATATTATGCATACCTCTTTGTGTTTATTTTGGATTACTTGCTGTGGGGTAAGACCCAAAAGGGGCTATTGGAGGAACCACGCAGGAAAGGGAAAACTGACTAGATAAAGAACATCTCAGCAAATATTCAAACACAGTAGTCTGTTCATTAGCTATAAAGAAGTTACTTATATGCTGCCACCAAGCTTATACAGCTACTTTGCCAAGGCTGATGAGAGAGAGATCAAAAGACATCAATCAGTTAAAGGATTTGGCGTGCTGAAGGGAAGAGTGAGAAAGAATTGTCATAGGGTGAGACTGATACACGGATGGACTGAAACAGCAAAGCTCTGTGGAGATGTGGGCTGACTCAAATTCAAAAGGGAGATCTGCAATAAATTCGACCTACTTCAGCTGTGGATAGAAAGACTATTCGTAGGTAAGTCAGGGCATGGATAAAACACTTTTCCTTTGGCTTTACCCCCTTTTTTCTGAACACTGAATTTCCTCTCGTAAATAAATTCTACTCTGTTTTGAAGAAGTTGTTTGTATCACTACAAACGTCTGTCACAGGCTTTTGGAGGAAGAGGACTTACGTGCCAAACCCAGTTGGGCCTCTCAGGTTAATGAAGCTGGTAAATGGAGCTGCAGTCTAGAGATGAGGTTCCACCCAGAGTGAGGTGCCTGTCCTCCAATCCTTGGAGGAAATGCACATTAATATTCAGGCAATAAGGACTGCAGGAAGTAGGCCCTTACATTAGAACATGATTTGGTTCCTTTCATAAGAGGTACTACAGATGGGTTGTGTTCAGTATGTACAAGTTAGGCATTTTCTCCTCTTTGGGGAGATATCTAAATGGGTAATGTGAAATTTTTTAGGAAGTAAAGTCCCCCAAACTTTGGTCAATATATAGGCAAAAAGTCCAGCTACACTCTAAATTTTGCCTGATAATTAGCATACAAACATAAACATTCAGTTGACAGGCTTCGGATCTCTGCTTTTGCTATTTGGTTCTTCACTTCATTTACTACTTGGCTCTTGGTAATTGAAGCACAGGAACAAATGACACTTCCATAGATGCCATTTATTTTAATATAAATGGCTAAAATAAGTTGAGGAAGCTACGTAGTCTCATTAAAATGTAGTAGTGTCTCTGGTAAATGAAAAAAATCACATAGTTCACTGGTACCAGTGATAAAATCAATAAAGTTAATACAAGAATGAACTGATGGCTTTCACAGATTAATATGAAGAGATTCAGTTACATGGATGACACTACCGTGATCCTTACAGTATCTCTTATTTTTCTTTCCATACTATAGAAATTTTCTAAAATTGTTCCAGCTCAACAGAAATCCTAGTTTTTGGTATTCAGTGCATGGTTGACTATTTTTTCCTTAGAAATCTTTCTCATTGCTGCTGTTTATCTCTCATTCTTGACAGGCTTATAGAGGGATACGAATGATTTTCTACAATTGTAGCAACTTCTGAAACACTAGCTAGGTATTGTTGCTCCAGAATTTGATATTTTTACATATACTGCAGAATTTGATAAAACTGCAGTTAGCCATTTTTGTATGTTTAATTGCTAGCTGAAAACTAAATATCACATGGCAAGAGATAATTTTAGGCTTTTGTAAGGCAAGCTTAGACAGCTGCATATTTGCAGTTTGCTAATTAAAATAAAAAATAATTTATATATATAAAAATAACCTTATTTTTAAATGTCTCTAACATATTATTAAAAACGAGTCCTGTGGCACCTTAAAGACTAACAAATTTCTTCCGGCATAAGGTTTCTTGGGCCACAACCCACCAGCATCTGACGAAGTGGATTGGAGCCCACGAAAGCTTATACTCGAAGAAATTTGTTAGTCTTTAAGGTGCCACAGGACTCTCGTTATTTTTGCTGTACACAGACTAACATGGGTACCCCTCTGGAAATTAACATTGTTATTGCTAAAAATACCAAAAATATTTTTTAATAATTCATTAAAAATTAATAACCCAATAATATTATGCTAACCCACTGAAATCACTCTAGGTTATATGGTTTATTAAAATTAGCTATAAGATTTGAAATAAAATAATACCTCAAAGCAGTCCAAAAAAGCTTTTAGAGCATTTCAGACTGAGTGAGTATATTTAAAATGTCCTAAGCCAATCGTGTATGTGTATGTGTGCTTAATATTTAATAAACTTTTTTTGTAAATAAAAGCATCGTTGCTTGTATCAATCATTTATCAGACAAAAATGCTGTGTTCCCATTAATATATTCCTGAAACTCAGTAAAAAGAAAAAGAAAGAAAGAAAGTTAACTTACTACTGCTTTAGGTTCTGAAAAAACCTGGCAACAAGTTTTAGCATTTTTGTTCTCTCTCAGGAGACAACCCTACTTTAAACTTTTAATGAGAAAAGAACCCAAGACAGCATGTTTGTCATTTTTTTTATTCCAGAAAATATTCTTAGAAACATTTAGCTGAGCAGTGTCAATCTGTACGCTGAGCAAGGTGGTATATACAAAGAAGCTGTTAATTACAAAATTAGGCTTTTTTGAGAACTTCTGTGAAGTCTTTTATGTTCACAGCAAGAGGTACATTCATATCATAGCATTACTCCTGTAAAATCAAACTATGACTGATCTAGCTTGGTATCGAGCCGTTAACAATGGCCAGTACCCAATTCTTTCAAAAGAGTACAAACTTCATCCCAAAATATAGCTAGTCATTGCATTTAATGCTGTGTATACATTGGCCGAACTCCCTCAGGCAGACAATTTATGCTCTAAAGCACAGCAGAATTACTCTTGGCAATATTCTGCTCAGATCAGTCAGTCATAAATACTGAAAAAATGGTATTATATGTTTCTAAGCCACACCATTTCTTGTAATGTCCGGTTGCCAGTGCCCAAAGCTAGAACTCCATCTGTACCCTAAAAAAAGAGAAATAAACTTCCCATTTTCCTTCTTGTATAAAATTTATGGATCTTAGAATACCCTACAGAACTTAGCCAAGGAAAAATACAAGCATTGTTCATCTAGAAAGGATCTTAAGTATATACTTAAATAACCCTTATGTTTTTCACTTGAATTTCATCTTGAAGTATAACTAGACTAAATTTCAGTTATTTTGTTGGACAGGGTATTTTTGCAGCTGTTTGTTAGCTTTGTTTAAATTAAGATCATCCTGCTCTGTGCACATGTATTCATGTTTATTATGGTAATGTCTAAGAACCAACCACAAATGGGGGCCCATTATGCTGGGCTGCATACAGCTGGCCAGCCCCTGCCCAAAGAACTTGCAATCAAAATAGCTCAGACAACACAGGGTAAAAGATGCAGGTAACCTTGAAACTGTGACAACACAGCTGGAAATCTTACGAATGATCCCCGTAAACCAATTAGTGACAGAGTCTAACCCTCAGGTGCGGTCAACCACAAACCTGCTGATGTCCAGTGAGAATTCTCAGTGCTATTTGTACTAAACCAGGACTTGGAGACTAATTGCTATCACACACATTCCTGCTGAATTGGAGCAGTCACCTCTATTCCTTTGATGCCCAGAGGAAAATCAGGGAGGACTGAGCAAACAGTATATTGATAACACAAATGTGGGCTGTCCAAAGAACTGGTTCTCTGAATTTTCCCTTGCACAGGACTCCTGTCTCAACAAGGAGAATTTGTTGAATCTGAGACACTTCACTTAGTCATTGAAACGATAATCTGATTTCCATGGACTGCTTGTGTTTGCAGAGATTTCTAACTGTACTCTTGCAATCTAGCAAGAACTCCAACTTGAAATATTGCAGACTAAAATGGATGAGATTTTGTTGCTGGGTGAAGGGCAATGAATTATCTCTAGCATGGGTGGGAGTGTCTGCAATTTCAGAGTATCTCTTGCATTTAAAATCATAGGCTTCCCAAAAAGTGCATCTTGCAGCTGGATCTGCCTCCCATGTTAATTAAAGACAAGCTTCTATTCTCCCACCCCCAGTCTCGAGATTTCTTATGGGAATGACTAATGCCTCGCCTCCCCCCCACCCTACCCCCCTGCCGGCCTTTTAATCTCACCCCAGACTGATGCCTAAAGTGATTTTCAGGTGTCACCATATATCTCCTTCTGTTTCCTTCGTCCGACCTCAAGCCCATCCAAGAGTTCCATTTACATGTTTTTAGACGTGAAAAATTCTCTGTGCTATATTACAAAAGACAGCCTTCCAGAAAGCATACCATAATTTGTTGCCCGTGGGGGAAGATGTAAGGAACCAGTCTGTTAGTAAATAGACTTCCACAATGAATTAGGAGGTGGTGTAAACATTATTTCGTCAGAAAATCAGTACCTCTAGGATTAAAGACAACCTCCCACTAGGACCACGGCTGCCTCTGTAACTTATTTGGGACAGATTCCTCTTGCAGCCATTTGCAAAGCAGCAGTATGGAAGTTCTGTTGATACTTTCAATAAGTGGCATCCATTTCACGAGGCATTGTGTTCTGATGCTCGCTTTGGTAACGGGGTGCCTAATCTCCTTGTCCACCATCTTTGAATGGGCCCTAATCTCCCAGAAGTGTAAAAGCACAAAGGCTGTCGAAGATGGGATTGGTACTTGTAAGAGCTCTTCAAGAGTTGCTGTGTGCATTCAAACCACCTACCCACCTTCTTTGCCTCAGCATTCTTGGTATTTCAGGGGTTGGCAGGTTTGAGAGAAAGAGGTGGTGTGTGTCAGGAGGGGGTGTACTCCTTTCTAGACAGTACAGCACCACAGCACGAGTGCTACTACCCCCCTTCTTCAGCAGTCTTGGCTTTTCTAGAGAGCGCTGCAGCTCGCTGCTACAGCCATCAAATCCCCAACGCATGACTGCACAGAGGCAACTCTCCGAGAGCAAGAATTACCAGTAAGTAACCCCCTTTCAATCCACAATTCCTGGAGGGAGGCAGGGAGAGGGTCACATGCTGTGCTTTACATTAGGGTTACGTTCTTCACCAAAGGCTACATTCAAGGCTCACCAGCCCTCAAAAGAAAGTGGGGTGAGAAGGGAAAAATTATACATTCCCTCAGTTTTAATATTCAGGTTTATTGTGAGGCTTCATGGGGATATCAAGGACGAGAGACTCCTTGCTACCAACTGCCCCTAGTCTCAGGAAGCCCTGTCTGTGCTTGCCTTCAGCTCCCCAAGTTCATGGCTACAGGCATCACAGGTTCTACCTGTAGGCCTCGCCGGCCTGGCTGTTAGCCTGCTGGTTAGCAGTAAGTGCCCCCTAATCCTTGAGTCTTCTGAGTGTCTCCTTGAAACATCCGGGTCTCGGAGCACTGGCCACTCACGCAATATTGCTTCCGAAGAGATGGTACCCTTGCGACATACTGATTCACTTCACATTTCTTCTCCGCTTAGTGCACCACCCTCAAACAGGTTATTGTAAAATCAAGTAGAAGTTTATTTAACAAAGCATAGAGATTCAAGCAGTAGCAAGTGGAAGTATTGAAAATAAGTGGCTGCAAATAAAACAAAGTCATAGCATGCGTTTTAGAACCTAGACAATTAACAAGACGCTCTCCTGCCTTGTAGTATTATTCATCCAAAATCCTTGAAACACTTTACAGCCAGGATTGGGGCTGTGACCCTCCTTTAACTGCCTCCTAGATGAAGGATCCCATGCATTTCCTTGCAAACACTTCCCCCCCCCGCCCCCCCCCCGCCACATATAGCGTTATGGCAACGGGGGTATTCCTCTCTTTATTTAGACTTCCCCTCAATGATAGCTTCAGCCTGGCAGTAGCAACACTTCCTTGGAAGATAACCCAGAAACTGAACCCACACCCAAGCAGTAGCCCATAATGAGGCTTGGGACAAGGCTTTGGTGCTTACAAGAAAATAACGTCCTGAGGGGTAGCCACGTTAGTCTGTGTACACCAAAAACAACGAGAGTCCTGTGGCACCTTAAAGACTAACACATTTCTTTGGTCATAATCTTTCGTGGGCTCCAACCCACTTCGTCAGAGGCATGAAGTGGAAACTCCAGTTAGAGGTGTATATGCGCTTAGCAGGGGGAAGGAAGGCATGGGCTAGCAAAGTCAGTTCAGTTAGGGTAGATTTGTTGATTAGAAGGTGAGAATGTGTGAACAGGTGCAATTACTTTTTGTAATGTGTTAACCAATCCTTGCTTACAGACAGCCCCCCACCCTGAAGGAAATACTTACCAGCAACCAAACACCATACAGCAAGAACACAAATCCAGGAACCTATCCCTGCAACAAACCCCGTTGCCAACTCTGCCCACACATCGCCAGTGATACCATCACAGGTCCCAACCAGATCAGCCACACCATCAGGAGCTCATTCACCTGCTCATCCACTAATGTGGTATATGCTATCGTGTCAGCAATGCCCCTCTGCCATTTACATTGGCCAAACTGGACAATCCTTACGCCAAAGAATAAATGGACACAAATCGAACATCAGAAATGGGAACATCCGTAAACCAGCGGGAGAACACTTCATTCTCCCTGGACACTCAATAGCAGACTTGAAAGTTGCCGTACTCCAACAGAAAAAGTTCAAAAGCAGACTTCAGCGTGACACTGCTGAGCTGGAACTGAAACTTGACACACATAGACTGGGTCTGAATAGGGACTTGGAATGGTTAACACATTACAAAAAATAATTGTCCCTGTTCACACATTCTCACCTTCTAATCAACAGATGTGAATGGGCCTCATCTACCCTAACTGAACTGACTTTGCTAACACTTGCCTTCCTTCCCCTGGGTGTGTGTGTGTGTGTGTGTGTGTGTGTGTGTGTGTGTGTGTGTGTG